>CM069147.1:35176752-35776752 GCA_035221665.1 Okamejei kenojei | reverse complement strand
GCTCCCGAAAGCGACTGACATATTGCTGAAAAAACCTACACATTCAGGTCAAAGGTCTTCATTTGTATAAACACAAGCATACCGTCTGTTGTTCCAACATTACTGGAATGCTATTCCGATGCAACTCACAAACTGCATATCATGCGATGAATCTTTTTGCGGTCAGCCCTGCAGTGCAGTGTGCTAAAGTACTTAACACAATGACAAATGTTGATGGAATAATGTGTTTACTTGTGGCTTTTGCTTCAACAAGTTAAGTTACCTATGATGAATTGTGAAGGAAAGTTAAGGTTTTACCACTGGAATGTCTGGCTGATAACATTTAATGCAGCTCCCCATCAAAAATGAATGCCTTCTTTATCTCCTCGCACTCTCACTCTCACTCTCACCCTGCCAAATCTTGACTAATCTATTGTGCAGTTCACCCGGACCAGGTTTTATCACTGCCCGTGAGACAGCGGGGGCAGTCCTGACCCCTAATCAGTCTGAGGAGAAACAGAAGGGGTCTTGTATCATCCCCACGGGTCAAAGGTCGGGAGGAGTCAGCCATTACCCTCGCTGTGCCAAATTCCAGTCAGGCAGCTGCCATCAGGAGGGAAAATCTCTGAGAGGCTCACTGGAGCTCGGTGCAGCCAACTCCAAGGCTCTGTGGGGGGAGGACCACGGTCTAGGGTCCTTCCGCTGCGGAGCTTCAGCCCACCGGGCCTGCACCGACCAGCGATCATCCCGTACACTAACACCATCCTGCACGCCAGGGATAATTTACAATTTTTACCAAAGCAAATTAACCTACAAACTTGTACATCTTTTGAGTGTGGGAGGATACCAGAGCACCCGGTGAAAACCTATGCGGTCCCAGGGAGAACATAAAAACTCCATACCGATAGCCCCCATAGCCAAGATCAAAGCTGGGTCTCTGGGGCTGTAAGGCAGACCACTCTACTGCTGTGCCACTGTGGCACCCTGGATGTTTAAAGATATGTGCAAAAACGGCTGCGTGTTAACATTCATCAATGTATGGACACTGAGAATGTCTGATGAGTTTTTGCACTACTTTTGTTTTTGTGGCTGGAATGAGGGGGTGGGAGGAGAGCAGGCTGATGATGCCAGGGACGAGCTGTCTGAAAAGGTGACAGATAAATTTAGATTAATTTACTTTATTATAATCACATGTATCGAGGTACAGTGAATAGGTTTTGTTTGTGTGCTACCCAGTAAAAAAATAAAACGCTTTGCATGATTACAACAAGACATCCACAGTGTACAGATAAAAGATAAAGGGTACTTTGCAGGCCACATTTAAGAAGTTCTGAATAAGTACTTGATGAGGAGGTTGTAGACCAAGTGGTGGAAGATGCGATTAGGTTAAATAGTTTTTTTTTTTTTTAACAGCCCGAGACAAAATGGACTCCATTTCCCTCCAGAGATGCTGCCTGACCTGCTGAGCTACTCCGGCAATTTGCGCCTATCCTTCTGTGCCTCAGTTGTTCACATGATTCTTTCTATGATCTGATGTCGGGATGAGATGACGTATGCATTTTCCCCACAACCTATGTCAGCGATTGCACTATATCTGTGAATCAAAAGTGTAGAATGCATTCTTTTATCAGCCTGCTAAACATTACTTTTGAAACCTGTTTAATTTCCACCCAGGCCTCAGGGCACGGGGGATCAGGGCAGATCCAGTTGTGAATAGGGGCACTTAACGACACTAGCACACTTGCAACCTTGCATAAGTACACTAACACTCGTGCAAATGCTTTTACGCACATGCGCAAATACCCCAATTTGCATGCATAACTATGTACACCTAGATACATTGACACACAGTGCATTCAGAAAGTATTCAGAACCCCTTCACTTTTTCCACATTTTGTTACGTTCCTGCCTTATTCTAAAATGGATTAAATTCATTTTTTTTAAATCATCAATCTACACACAATACCCCGTAATAAAGAAGCGAAAACAGGTGTTTAGAAATTTTTGCAAATTAATTAAAAAGAAATAATGGAAATATCACATTCACATAAGTATTCAGCCCCTTTACTCAGTACTTTCTTGAGGCACCTTTGGCGGCAATTACAGCCTCAAGTCTTCTTGGGTACGATGCTACAGGCTTGGCACTTTCTCAACACTTGTTTTCACTTCTTTTTGTATTGTCTGTAGATTGATGATAAATAAAAATGAATTTAATCCATTTAAAAATAAGGCTGCAACATAACAAAATATGGAAAAAGTGAAAGGGTCTGAATACTTTCTGAACGCACTGTATAGCCACATAGATACATATATACACAAAGGCACATAAAGAAACAAATCACACAAGCATTCACTCACACGCACGCAGTATAGTACAAAAATAGATAGGTACACTGTATACTTTTATCTGTTGCTGTGTTGTGATATGACATAGCTCACTTATACCAGGTCAGAGAACTATCTCATCATTCTGACAGCTGGATCTCCCCTGAAGTTGTGGGCATGATACAACAAAGCGGCAAAGATTCATGGAGACAAGCAACTGCAGATGCTGGTTTACAACAAAAGACACAATGCTGGAGTAACTCAGCTGGTCAGGAAGCATATTTGGAGGACATGGATAGTTGGACGTTTTGTATCCAGGCCTTTCTTCAGTCTAATTTTTTCAGAGTAAGGAGAACTTCTCTGAGGAGATTTCGCAGTGGAGCAGTAAAATGGAGACCCAAGGAACTGTAGACGCTGGTTCACAAAAAAAGACACAAAGTACTGGAGTAACTCAGTGGGTCGGGTAGCATCTCTGGAGAATATTCAAGAAGAAAGGCTCCGACTTGAAACGTCATCTATTCATGTTGTCCAGAGATGCCGCCTGACCTTCTGAGTTACTCCAGCACTTTGTATCGGATTTTGTCCAATCTTTGTATTATTTTCTCAGGTGCCTATAAACTGTGTCTCGTGGATGCTGGTGAGCTCAAAGTGGAGGATTTCATTCTTATAATTGGCCAAACCCAATGTATGTAATGGAGTAACTCAGCAGGTCAAGCAGCATCTCTGGAGAACATGGATGGGTGACATTGTGGGTCGGAACCGTTCTAATCTTGTGATACAATCTTTTAAGTGACAGCGAGCTGCCGACCTAAAACAGTTACCTTTCCATCCAGTGTCACAATCGAATATACCAATGCAATACACTAACACATGCACACTAGCTCGTTAGCAAACCTTCTATGACGGTTTAGCTTAGTTCAGTTTGGTTTAGAGATACAGCGTGGAAACAGGCCCTTCAGCCCACCAATCAGCAATCCCTATACACTAACACTACACACAATACACACAAGGGCCAATTCACAATTAAAGCAAGCCAATTAGCCTACAAACCTGTTCGCCTTTGGAGTGTGGCAGGAAAGCATAGAACCCGTAGCAAACCCACGCACATCACAGGGCGAACAGTTCAAACTCTGCACAAAGCAAACCCGGGTGCTCTGACCTGTAAGGCAGCATCTCTACCGCTGCGACACTGTGCTGTCCAATGGCGATCACGGCAAACCTAGTGTTTTATATGTACATAAAAATCATGTCTCGTGAAACAAATATCCATGTCATCTTAGAGCATCGAACCTGGCCCGGTTACGCCCTTCTCTTCCATCCGACCAAGATACCCCATCTAAATTGCCCCTTTCCTGCATTGCCCATAACCCCTCTAAACATTCCTATCAAGTCTCTTTAAATGTTGTAGTACATGCCATCAAATACCCCTTCGGCAGCTCGTTCCATTCCCGCCACCCTCTGAGTGAAATTTTTTTCCCATCAGTTTCCTATTAATTCCTTCCGCTTCACGCTCAAAGCTATGTCCCCTCTGCTTGCGGTAAAATACTTTGTGCATTCAACCTATCTAATTCCCAGCATGACTTTATAACACCTCTGTAGACACCCCAAGGCACAGCGTAGAGTTTGCTGCCACAAGTGACCTGGCTCGATTCTGACTACGGGTGCTGTCTTTACGGAGTTTGTACGTTCCCCCGTGACCGCGTGGGTTTTCTCCGGGTGCTCCGGTTTCCTCCTGCACATCAAAGACGTACAGGTTTGGAGGTTGATTGGCTTCTGTAAATTGTCCCTAGTGTGTAGGATACAGCTGGTGTACTGTCGATGTGGATTTGGTAGGCCAAAGGGCCTGCTTCCACGCTGTAACTTCAAAGTAAGGTCTAAAGTAAAGTAGAGGAGAGCTGGACATGGAATGAGTGTGGGTTGGAGAATGGAGAGCAGGGTGCTTTGTGAGTTCCTGCTGGGAGTACATAGTAAGAATCGCCCTCCACTGACGTCTGTGCTCCTTTAAGGCTACACAGTTTAACTGCTGTCAAATATACACAGGGTGTGTTCATATTTCAAGCAATTAGCAATCTGCAGACATCCTGACTCCTACATTTTGCATTCTTGCATGTTTCCTTCCAATGCACTGCAGTCACAGGGACCTTACAGAGGATAATGCCACCAGAAGGCAGAGATATTGGGACAGAATACAAAATTACCACAGAAGGGCCTCAGCTTGCTGCTGAATCATTTCATTGTGAAAATCTTCCACTTTTAAATATGTTTATTATTATCATTAAGAATTTAATTCCCGCACTACGTGTCCCCATTGACTACGCGAAAGCAATCAGCAACATCATGTTGGATTAAAGTATTTGTGTGGCCATACAACCGCTTCAAATGGGAACGTGATTCTTCCCTGCCTCATGACGGCGCGAGGTACACTGTAGTCAGGGCTTGGGGTACAAGTTGTTTGACTCCAGGGACACATGCTTCCTGGCCTTCTCAAGAAAAAGTGCCCCTTCCATGCCCCTACAAAACAATGCTAAGAAGGAACTGCAGATGCTGGTTAAAACTCAGGCGGGACAGGGTACATCTCTGGAGAGGAAGTCATGTTCACTACAAAACGATATCTGATTCAGTACCAGAAATGTACATGTGCCTTCGTAAACTGTGTGTTTGTAAGAGAGAGTGTATGCTGGCACCTCATACAATCATATATCCCCCCCCCACTCTCTCATAAAAATGATGTCAACCGAAATGTTTATTCAGAACATCACCCACCCTTTTATTCCGCGATCTGTCCTAAACCAGCTAATTTACTTCCAGCAACTTTGGTCTATCTATATTTACCCGTGTTTCTTAGTTTATTGCCATGTTACAAGGGTACAATGAAATGCCTTTGTTGCGAACTAATCAGTGCCCAAAAACTGAATACGTATGGACAATCGACCATTCCCTATGTACAGATACATGATAGAGGGCCGCTGAGTAAATGAGTGAAGCAATTGAATCTGTGGAATTTAATTCCACAGACAACTGCGGAACGTCATGAACATTTTTGAAGCAGAATTGACAGATTCATAAAGTCATTCCAAAAGTGATAGGAGTCAAATTTGGCCATTTGGCCCATCAAGTCTACTCTGCTGACCTAATCATGGCTGATCTATCTCTCAAGTCTAATCATGGCTGATCTATCTCTCCCTCCTAACCCAATTCTCCTGCCTTCTCCCTATAAACTCTGACACCTGTACTAATCAAAAATCTTTCTATCTCTGCTTTAAAAATATCCACTGACTTGGCCTCCACAGCCTTCTGTGGCAAATAATTCCACAGACTCACCACCCTCTGATGAAATAAATTTCTCCTCATCACCTTCCTAAAAGAACGTCCTTTAAATCTAAGGCTATGACCTCTAGTCCTAGACTCTCCCACTAGTGGAAACATCCTTGATTAATAACAGCATCAGGGGTTATGGAGAGAAGGCAGGAGAATGGGGTTGAGAGGGATAGATAGATCAGCCATTATTGAATGGCAGAGTAGACTTGATGGGCCAAATGGCCTAATTCTGGACTTTTGGACATGTGATTGTTGATGCACACAAAGGGTGGTCCGCCTTGGGCGCCATCTTGGATCCTTGCTCTTCTCTCTCCACAGATGTTGCCCGACTTCTGAATTGAATGATTGGATTGATTTAGAGATACAGCATCGCACGGCCTCCAAGTCCACACCGACCATGGATCACCCATGCCCACTAGTTCTATGTTCGCCCACTTTCTCATCCACGTCTTATACAGTCGGGCCAATTTACAGAGGCCCAATTAACCTGCAAATACGCACGTCTTTTGGGGTGTGGGAGGAAGCCGGAGTCACATTTCCAGCCTGTTATATTTTTTACTCAACTTACCGCTGGCTGGGAACGGATTTTTGTATTTAAAAACCATTACTCGCAAAAGGAAACTAAGGGAAAAATCAAGTCCTTTTCACTTTTGAAATCAAATACACACACACACACACACACGAGCGCGCCAATTCGCACCATGGTACCGATGTACTAACAGGTTACAGCCAAGTAATGTATGATGGCACCAGTTTATATAATCTGAAACCACATCCGAACCAGGGGAAGAAATGCACATCCAACCCAAACAGCTGAAAAACAGTTGGAACCACAGGGACAACATTCCCTTCTCCAAACCAAAGTACCTTCCAACGTTCATGTAAAGACAGAGGTGCTTCAAACTGCTGCCAAACCTGACCGGGGTGGGCTTGCTTTCTCAGACACCCTGACGCCTGCAGTCTTATTCTCAAACTCAGTGGGAGTGATGCAGTCTCTCCCAGCCAACCCTTCCCGTGCACTGGCTATTGATGATGACAACTGAACGGGCAGCACGGCGACGCAACAGGGGATCAATCCGTGGGCACGGTGGCGCTGCGGTAGCGTTGCTGCCTCTTAGCACCGGAAACCCAGGTTTGATCCTGCCTATGGGTGCTGTCTGTACGGAGTCTGCACGTTCTCCCTGTGACCCGCGTGGGTTTTCCCCGGGGCGCTCTGCTTTCCTCCCACACGTGCAGGTGTGTAGGGTAATTGGTTTCTGTAAATTGTCCCTAGTGTGTAGTATAGTGCTAGTGTACGGGGTGATCTATGGTTGGCACGGACGTGGTGGGCCGAAGGGCCTGCTTCCGCGCTGTAACTCTAACGTCTTAAGATCAAGGGAGATGACTTTGAGCGCCGGTGGGGCCGCCGCCGCTGGAACGCTGCCACAGCCCCGAATGCGGCCAGCCTCGCGCTGGTACGTCCTGGCTGGCTCTGCCTCCGGAGCCTCGAGGTCGGTCCCAGTTGGAGGCCGCCGGCTCCGCCATTAGGCCTCAGCGCAGACGGAGACGGAGACAAGAAAAGTCGCGTCCCCCCGAAGGAAGAGACTAAAACACGTTTCTCCCGCGCACCCCACACATACACAACCCAATAACTCAAATTAACAAGCTAAAACAGGACAAGAAAACAACAACAAAAGAAAGAACAGACGGACTGCGTCGCCACTATCAGCTTTATCAACCATCAACGCCGCCACTACTTTATCATTCATGGTCTACACACTAGCGGCAATTAGCAGAGGCCAAGTGACCAACAAACCTACACGCCTTTGGGACGTGGGAGGAAAGTTGAGCACCCAGAAGAAACCCACGTGGACACTGGGAGAATGTGCAAACTCCACACAGACAGCACCCAGAGTTATGATCGAACCCGTGTCTCTGCAATTCACCCAAACTACCGCTTGAGCAGCTTACAACCCAGCGGTAGGAACATTGATTTTTCTAATTTCAAGCAACCCCTACATCTCCTCACTCCCCTCCACACCCCTAGGTACAACTTACAATTTTACCAAGCTAATTAGCCTACAAACCTGTACGTCTTTGGAGTGCGGGAGGAATCCAGAGCACCTGGAGAAAACCCACTCCGTACAGACTGCACCCGTATTCAGGATCAAAGCTGAGTCTGTGGCACAGTAAGGAAGCAACTCTACCACTGCACCTCTATTCTGCCCAGAGTTAGTCCAGTCTTTATTTAATGGCAAAACATTTCCAGCTCGCTATTATATAAGAGGCTGCCTGCAGCCCCACTTTGTGCTGTGCATTGGGAAGCAATGACATCTGCTTTATACTGAGTTACACAAACACCTACTGCTGAGGAGCCATGTATATGCGCTGGCTACATATGGACCTGTTAAGCGAGGAGGGTGCCTGGCTGAGGGCTAATGATGGTATGTAGAAAGAGCACAAATCACAAACAAGCAAAGACTAAACATACCAGACCCACGCCATTCCACTTTAGAGATATTTAGATCTTTCCACTCTGTCAACGCCTTTGCTTTGGTGTGCTGTGAAATATGCCACAGTCAGACAAGCAGACAGGTCAAGGCTTTGATTTCTGCACCACCTCTTCTGGTGATACCATGACCCAGAAAACTCAAGTGCCAGGTCACCTTATCAAAGGTTTTTGACTGCAATTATAGTGGGAATGTGAAGGGGTGGAGGGGGGGTTGGAACAGATGGGGGAGGGGGGTGATAGGATTGGAGAGAGAGGAGGGGGAGGGAAAGAAAGCATTAAGGTGAAGGAAAGGGGAAAATGAGAGAGGGGCAGGAGTGGATGACACGGTGGCGGGGGGTAGAGGGGAGAAGGGTTAAAGTCACGGGCCTGTCCCACTTGCCGATTTTTTAGGCAACTGCCGGCGACTGTCATAGTCGTAGCAAGTCGGCGAAAAACCTCCGACAGCCTACGTCATCCTGGCGACAACCTACGGCAGCACCCACGTCAAGCTACGCTCAGTGTTTAGCGGCGCCCAGAAAGACGTTACGACTTTTTGCGCGACTGAGGAGGCTACACCCGGCGACCACCAACGAACATGTGGCATCAAAGTAGTCGCCTGTAGTTGCCTAAACAAAACGCTTAAGTGGGACAGGCCCATCAAGGAAGAAGGGAGGCCAGAGCGGAAGAAGGAAGGAAAAAGTGGCAGGGCAGCAGGCGTTACAAGCTGAAGGTGCAGGACAAGTACAGGAATTAGTTCATCTCCTTCCCCCTCGAAAATTAAAAAAAGGAACACAGATTGCTCTGGTGTTCGAGTGATCTTCATAGAAAGCTCCAAGATGCTTTCCAGGTACTTTTGAAATGTAGTCAGTGTTTAAACGTGGGTAATAGTGCAATCCAGGAAAACAGGAACTCTTACACAGACCTTGTTGAGAAAGCACATTTCTACATGGACTTTGAATGTTGCCAGCTCCAGTCGAATCTCAAGAGCCCATCCCACCCCAATCTCACCACCGTCCTGTGCTTCCCGCAGGGATCAGCAGCACGCCATGGATAAATGGACCATCTAAGAGTCTCCAAACCTAATCCGCAGAGTCCAGCTAACTCATCAGAGATGTCCGCTGACTTGCAGAGACTTGGACTATTATACACTTCACAAGGGCTCTTTCAGCGCGATCTCTCCAATCCCCAGACATCTCTAATCCTCCTCGCCTTCTCCTCAATCCCGTCTAAAAGTGGACGCAGTGTTACACTTGAACAAGACAAGACGTTGGTGAGGCCACATTTCGAGTCCTGTGTGCAGTTTTGGTCACCCTGCATTGGAAGCCTGTCATTCAGCTGAGAAGAGTGCAGGGCAGATTTACCAAGATGTTGCCAGGATGCGAGTGCCTGCGTTATAAGGAAAGGTTGGGCAGGCTAGGCCTTTAGTCCTTATAGTGCAGGAGTCCGAGGGATGATCTTATGGAGGTCTATAAATTCAAGAGGGGAACAGATAGGGTGAATGCACAGCCTTTTACCCAGGGTTGGGGGAACAAGAAACAACGGTCATAGGTTTAAGGTGAGAGGGATAAGATTTAATCGGAATCTGAGGGGCAACCTTTTCACTCAGAGAGTGGTGGTGAGATGCCAGAGAAGGTAGCTGAGGCAGGTACTGCAACAGTATTTAAAAGACATGGCTAAGAAATATTCAAAGCGATAGGGGCCAAACACAAGCAAATGGGATTAGCGTAGATGGGGCATCTTGGTCTGCATCGAGTCGAGCCAAAGGGCCTGTTTTTATGCTGTGTGACTGTGTGAATCAGTGACTCCAATACCCTCGCCCAACACACATCGCTAATCTCTTCCCCTCCCACACTCCTCAAATCTCCTCCAATCTCCAGGCTCAGGCAGCACAGTGGCGCAGCGGTGGAATTGCAGCCTAAAAGCACCAGAAATCCGGGTTCGATCCTGACTACGGGTGCTGTCTCTGCTTGGTAATGTTCTGCCTATGGACACGTGGGTTTTCTCCGGGTGCTCTGGTTTCCTCCCTCATACCAAAGACGGACAGGTTCATAGGTTAATTGGCTTCCACGGATTTTCCCTAGTGCATAGAATAGAACTAGTATATGGGTGACTGCTGGTCGGTGCAAAGGGCCTCGTTCCGCCCTGTATCTCTCTAAACTAAACTCAGCTTTATAATCCCCCTCTGCACATGCACACCCTTTGCATGGGTTCCCACACGCTCCTCAAATACCCAACCGCCAACCCTTCTCTCCCCTCTAATCCCCCAAACCCACGTCCGTCAACTCCTTTCCCATCCCCCTCAGACCACACCTCACTCCTCTGCTCCCCCCCCCCCACTTTACTCCCTCCCCATTCCCAAAAGTCCACGTACAGTGTCCTTTACTTTGAAAACTCTGGGGGGGGGGGGGATGATCTTAGGCGCAGAATACGATTCTAATTCCCAGAGTTTACCAGGTTTTGATCGTTCATGCAAAGTCATTGACTTAGGATCTTAAGTGTCACCGATTCTCTCCTGTTATTATAGTTATTTCCACAGTAATAACACCACACGACGTGAACTGCCTCCCACACATTCAGGCGGCGCCTGCCTTCGCTGAGAGACAAGCCTGACACTAATTCCAACACTTAGCAACCAGTCGAGGGAAGGAATGTAAACTTCTTCACTCGCTGCTGTCTGCGGGGTCAGGAACTCTCCCTGACTCTGATTCATTATCAGTTCCCTCGCCCACAGATTAAAGGGGAGCGGGAGGAGGGAGAGTGCGGCAGCACTGCCAAAGCCCTCGCGCCGTGAGGTGCCCAAATGGAACATCTTTTGAAGGAGAAGGATAAGGGAGGGCGTCCAGAGTGGCTTTTGTGGTTTGCGAAGGATGTCAGTGCATTCATCCTCAGCCCGAGCACAGAGGCTCTGAGCGGACAGACTCACATGTAGATGAAAGGAGCTGGAGAACAGAATGAGACACAGCCTCTAGTACAGTACTTATATTTTTAGAACGGACATTTGGGAAATAGTACCCTAAAGACACTGCGCTTTAATATCATGTCAAGGGGCTTCTTGCTCTTCATCCCCGTGTTGAATCCACCATCAGTGGCAGCGGCCCCTAATACTTTAGAGATACAGCATGGAAACAGGCCCTTCGGCCCGCTGAATCTGTGCCAATCAGCCATCACTTCGCACACCAGCACCATCCGACACACTAGGGAGAATTAACAATTTTTACCGAAGCCAATTAACCTACAAACGTGCATGGGAGCGTGGGAGGAAACCGGAGCACCCGGCGAAAACCCAGGTGGTCACGGGGAGAACGTACAAACCCGGTCCAGACAGCACCCGTATCAGGACGAAACCTGTCTACCGCGCAGTGGGGCAGCAACTGCCGCCTGCGGCCACTGTGCGCCTGCACTTCACCTGGGTGCCTCGCGGCTAGGAGCACTTCAGTCTCGGGTGCACGCGCATTTCCTTTTTATTTGGTAATGTTAGAGCAAATAATTGAAGAGACCCTCACATAGGTCCCTGCTGCCTATCGGTGTGTGCAGAGTGAATCGGATGTCCGGCCGAAGTTCGCGACTCACTAGCAATATATGCAAGGGAGCCGTGTGTTATAACACCAATGCCACAGTCAATAGGGCAACACGATGGCACAGCGGTGGAGCTGCCACAGTGCCAGCGCCTGGGTTCAATTCTGACCACGGGTGCTGTCTATGCGGAGTTTGTACGTTCTCCCTGTGACCACGTGGGTTTTCTCCGGGTACTCCGGCTCACCAGTTCACAAGTTATAGGAGTAGAATGAGGCCATTTGGCCCATCGTGTCTACTCCGCCATTCAATCGTGGCTGATCTCTCCCTCCTAATTCCATTTTCCTGCCTTCTCCCCGTCACCCTCGACACCCGTTCTAATCCAGAATTTTCCTCCAAGTGGTTTCCTCCCACCATCCAGGTTTGTCGGTTAATTGGCTTATGGAAATGGATCCTAGTGTGCAGGACTCTTTTGGGAAGAGTCCCGACCCGAAACATTACCCACCTATTTCCCACCACAGTTGCTGCATGACCCACTGAGTTCCTCCAGCACTTTTTGTGTTTCATGGAACTTTGTGATTTTGGGGTCACTTGGGTTCACATCAGTTGAGCGGCTATTCCTGAGACTCCAATTTACTACTTTGACTGATGCCTTTTATCTTTGAGACTCCAGTTTGCCATTTTGACATTAATGGTGGTACTGAATCTATTTGAAAGATGCTTTCTCATTGAAAGTTGGCACCAGAAATGGGTTCATTATAGCTGTTCAGAGCCATCTTGAGATTGATGTCTTCTGTTACCTTAAGAGACAGCATTCCACGGTTAAATCTTAAGATATTGCTTGTACCATCCATGGAATGGAGTTAAAAGCTATCACCAATACAGGTTTATGACAAGGTGAGTGACCACGCAATAGTGATAAGATGCTCCAGAGACCAGTTCAGTTCATAACTTCTAGAAGCAGAATTAGGCCATTCGGCCCATCAAGTCTACCACCATTCAATCATGGCTGATCTATCTTCCCTCCCCCCCTAAACCATGAACCCCCATTCTCCTGCCTTCTCCCCATAACCCCTACATCCTTACTAATCAAGAATCTGTCAATCTCTTTGTTCGCCTCCGTTAAAAAACCTCTCATAGCCTAGTATAATGACTCATCCTCAGCCACCTAGGAACCCAATGACACAGCCGCAGTGGCAATGAATTCCACAGATTCACCACCCTCTGACTTCAGTGATAGAAAGTGCACAACAGCCGGCTGTAATTCACCACTGGTATCTTTGCCAACGGCAGGCAGCGCGCAAGGAAAAAGATACCCGCCTGTTAATTGTGGCAATGGGTAATGGTCATGGCATTTAATGATTGCCACATTGTCACCTTGAGGTTAAAATCCACCAGCACTGCGCTTGTAGTGTGCACGGGAGAATCACAACGGAGCTCAAACCACTGTGGTGCTCTGCTGGGAACACAAGATCATTGAAGCTGATACTCAGTGACAATGTTTACTGAATTGGATCTCTGATTAACAACTCTCCAAAGATCCCATACCTTTGGAAGTTGCAAACTCTATTCTTGGGCCTGGGTGTTGCTCTAAGAAGAGGCATGATTCATTTTTTAATTGAAATCATTACGTCAAGTAATTGGCGGCACAGTCACGCAGCGGTAGAGTTGCTGCCTTACAGCGCCAGAGACCCAGGTTCGATCCTCACTGCGGCCGCTGTCTGTTAGGAGTTCGTACATTCCCCAAGTGACCGCGTGGGTTTTCTCCGGGTGCTCCGGTTTCCTCCCACACTCCAAAGACGTGCAGGTTTGTAGGCTACTTGGCTTTGGTAAAGATTGCAAATTGTCCCTCGTGTGTAGGATAGTGCTAGTGTACGTGGTCGGTGCGCACCCGGTGGGCCAAAGGGGCTGTTGCCACGCTGTATCTCTGAAGTCTCCAGTGTCTGAAACAGATGCGGTGGAAGAATTGTGTGAAGAGAGCGACCTTCCAACCTCTGCTGGCACTGTGGCTCAGAGGAAACTGAGCAGCATGAGAACTATTGCACCTCCTTTAATCGCCAGTGAGGGGTGGGTCCTGATCAATCCATCTTGCCCCTGCCCCTTAATCAAGAGACCAGATAGGAGTTCACCAACTGTCAAATGTAAAGAGGCTCGCAACAATACACAGCACCAAATTATTTCTGCACAGAGTCCTGCTGAATGATTGTGCAGACATAATCACTTTAATTGCAAAGCATCACAAACAACAGGCACTGAAATTTTACCCCCGTAATTTTATTAATATCCAATGACTCCGTGTTGCCAATGGTCATTTTCTGCAGCAAACCAGCGATCTGCCTCGGCAGCTGCCCGAACAATGAGAGAGCACTTGCTAGAAGATGTTCATTAAATCCAACCCCCCCCCCCCCCCCCCCCATCAAAACCACCATCTCCACTGGACGGCCAATAAAGGTTGTTTCACGAGGGCTGATTTAAAACTGGGAACGTTCAAGCCTTCTTTGAACGTAAGCCCGTCATTAGTGTTGCACCAAACACAGAGTGGCTGCACCTAAGCTGCAATCCAATAAAAGTGCTACTTGCCTATTTATCATCTTCAGGCCTTTTTATCGCGGTGCAGATGGCGTCAACCTATGCAGGGCGCAGCGGTCGGTGCATCTGCACAGGGTCGGGGCTTGACATGATCAACGCGCAGCTCTGTGGGGGTGAGGTTACTGTGGACATGTCCATATATTGTACAATGCACATTGCATGTATACATAGGATCCATTAATCAACCTGTACATCCATCCCCAGACGGACATATCAATCTATTTATCCTTTCTCTCCCACTCCCACTCTTTCTCTCTCTCTCTCTCTCTCTCTCTCACACACACAGAATGGGTATCATATAAGTACCTGTGAGGTGATTAATCAGCTGTTCACAATATTAGTTGGATGGGAATTTATCCTTTTACTCCCTCTGTCCCTTCCCTCCCTCTCTCTGCCTCTTCCCCTCCCTCTCCCTCATCTCTCTCTCTCTCTCGTTACCTCTCTCTCTGAATGGGTGTCTGTATATAAGGACCTCTGATGTGATTCACCCTTTGTGCACAATACTGGTTGGATGGGATTTTATCCTTTCCAACTCTCTCCTATCCCTCCCTGTTCCCCTCTCTCTCCCCACTCACACGCCTTCCGTCCCTATCTCTCGCCCTCATATCTCTCCCTACCTCTCCCCCCTCCCCTCTCTCTGAATGGACATCCATACATAAGCACCTGTGAGATGATTCATCCGCTGTGCACAATATTAGTTGGATGGCAATTTATCTTGACACAGCTAAGCATGATTTCAGAGTTCCACCGCACAAGGGGAGGGGAGGAACATAGCCTCCCTGTACTCTCCTGCACCAGCTGTCTAGCTGGCTGGTGTCTCAGCACCCGGTAGGGAAGGAGACACTGCCTTCTTTAAACTATAACCACGAGGGGTGGTGGTGATACGGTGGGGATGTTGTGGTCAGCGCCGGGCCAGATGGTTGCAACTCCACGGCCCCTAATCGCCGGCCAGAACAATAAACCGTGTCAGGCAAGGGTCCATTTCTTCCGACCTTTATCCAGCCCGGCGTATTAATTATCTTCCATGTGAACAAACAAGCTATTCTTGATAATTACACAGCACACCAACAAAGCATGGGTTGACTTCTGAACTGCGTTGACCTCTTGTCACTCCCGTGACCTTTGCCACTGGCCTGCCTGACCCTTCCTGACAACCACCCAAAAATTAGTCATTAATCAAGTGGTGCTGACAGAATAAAGCCAGGGGTTGTGGCCTGACCACAACGCAGGCAAGACCTTTCCCCGCGTCCGCCTGCAGTCAGTCTCCGACCACCCCGCCCCCTCCCCATCCCGCCACCCCTGGGTCACCGCTGGGAAAAAAAACACCTCATTTTTTATCTGCCTCGGTAAGATTATTTCAGTCAGGATGTTCATTAATCTCAGAGGTGCAGAGATTAGTGTTCACCGCCTGAAGTCCATTTTATTTAGTTATATTATACTGCTGAGTAAAGCTGAAAGGAAAGGCTTAAACCCAGACACATGTTTCCTCACTCCACCACCCTTTAGACGATAGAAATACGGCGCAGAAACAGGCGCTTTGGCCCTCCGAGCCTGCGCCGACCAGCGATGCACCAGCACCATCCAACACACTAGGGATAATTTACAATTTTTACCAGAGCCAATTAATCTACAACCCCGCACGTCTTTGGCGTGTGAGAGAAATCCAGAGCACACGGAGAAAATCCACGCGGTCACAGGGAGAACATACATCATACAGGCAGCACCTGTAGTCAAGATCGAACCCTAGTCTCTGGCGCTGTAAGGCTACAACTCTACCGCTGTGCCAATGTACCTCCAAGAGGTAATGGCAATGGGCTGGATTGATTCCTCACCCAGTTCAATAGCTTTCTACCCTCAGCCTTTCATTTCTTGGCAGCTAGCAACAATTTATTGGTAACAGCAATAATGGCCAATTTCGTATAATCGAAGGCTCCCGCCGATTTAAAAATGACTCTAATTAATAAATGAATACAAATTTTCTCCACACCCCCCCCCCCCCCCCCCCAATTCACCGGTCCTCCTCCCTTCACTTTCCCCCCTCACCCTTTCTCTCCCTCACTCATCCACACTCCCTTTCTAATTTGCAAACTAAACAGGGACACGGGGCTTGGAACAAGGACTGTGGGCCCCAGCGTCAATATTCAGCAACATCGAGACAATGGAGGCAATAAAGAAGTCTTATATTATACGACTGCACTTTCTACAGCTGGCAGAAGCTGTTAATAGCAAACCAATGGAGACACAAGAGACTGCAGACGCTGAAATAGCGAGCTAACAGTAAACTGCTGGAGGAAGTCAGCAGATCAGCCGGTATCTGAAGATCCAAAATATAGACAGTAACTGCTGGAGTAACTCAGTGGGTCAGGCAACATCTGTGGAGAAATGCTATAGGTGACGTTTCTGGTCGAGACCCTTCTTCAGACTTAGCGGCAAGGGAGAGTGAAACTAGAACAAATCGGAGCCGACACCGATGACTCAAGTAAAGGTGGAGCCCACAGCGGTCCATTGTTGGCTGTGGAAGATGTGATGATAAAGGGATACCAGCAAGATGAGGAGGGTGGGGGAGGGACAGAGAGGGAGGGAATGACAGGGTTGTAGATGCCAGTTGCAAGCCAACTCCTCCCATACTGGCATAGAACAAAGGACATGGAAGAGCCCACAGTGACTGTGCCAAACACCATGCCAAGTGAAACTAATCTCCTCACGATCTGTCTGAAGAAGGGTTCCGACCCGAAACGTCACCCATTCCTTTTCTCCAGAGATGCTGCATGACCCGCTGAGTTACTCCAGCATGTTGTATTCTACCGTCGGAATAAACCTGCAGCTCCTTCCTACCTCATTGGAGACCCTCGGACTATCATTGACCAGACTTTACTGGACTTGCACTCAATGTCATTCACATTATTCCCTTTATCATGTATCTGTGCACTGTGGATGGCTCGATTGGAATCGTGCACTGCATTGTCTCTCCACTGACTGGTTAACACACAACAAAAGCGTTTCTCTCTACGTTGGTACAAACTGCACTTGAATCTGATTGGAGAAGCACCCCGCACCCACCATCCATGGACATCTTCAGCTGCACATCATTGCAATGAGGTGTCTTCAACACAAGTGCTGCCTTTGGCCACCAATCCCAGAATACATTTGTTTAAGAAGGAACTGCAGATGCTGGAAAATCGAAGGTAGACAACAGTGCTGGAGAAACTCAGCGGGTGCAGCAGCATCTATGGAGCGAAGGAAGGAGGCAAAGGTTCGGGCCGAAACCCTTCTTCAGACTCTGAATATCAATACCCAGAATATCTTTACCTTTAATGATGATAACTGGCAACTGGAGTGGCGGTAATTCAGTTACAGATTCATAAACGCTGGAAACTGGCCCAAATCATCCATACTGACCAAGACGCCCATCTAAACTGGTCCCATTTAAACTACATCCCTCTAAACCATCCATGGACCTATCTTTTAAATGTTTTTATTTACTTGCCTCTACCACATCCTCTGGCAGCTCATACCAACCTCTGTGTTGCAATGGTTGCCCCTCAGGTTCCTATTAAATCAAAACACACACACACTGTTGGATTAACTCAGCGGATCAACGCACACCAGCACTTTGTGTTTTGCTCAAGGTTCCTTGTGTCGTCTGTTGAATCTTCTGAGGGTGGATCAAGTTAGGGGAAGAGAGTTAGCCCTGCTGAATTACACTGCGGCCTGATTTAAAAGGGCCCTTTTCGCTCTTTGCCACTCCAGTTCCCCCCCCCCCCCCCCACCCCTCCCCAACTACAATCAGCCTGGAGAAGAGTCCCGACCTGAAAACGTCACCGGTCCATATTCTCCAGCGATACTGCCTGAGCTATTCCAGCACCCTGTGTGTATCACAGGGACAGGATCTTCGGCTCAAGATGTCTGCGATGCACGATGCAGGTGCCAGGGTCAACTAATTTCATCTGCTGCATCTGGTGCATATGTTTGCACATGAAAAAAAAAAAAAACGATATCCATTTGTGCAGAACTGCAAAAACGTTGGGATTTCTGGGTCAACATTTCTCTGTATTTTTTAATACATTTGAGCTGCTGTATATTTGATGCACCTCCTGTATGTTACACATGCCTTCTACCATGCTGTTCCATCACATTACAAGAACAGCAAGACTTTTGAGCATTGCCACAGGAAACCTGCTGATAAGATACGAAAAGGTCATCGCTCACTCTTGTAAGTGTAACTGAAAGACTTGCACAACACTTTCCACTCAACTTTGTCTTTTTTTTTTTTCTGTACGTTTATTCGATGAAAACATTTTCATTTGCTAAACAGGTCAAGCATGTTAAATGCTGCACATCACTTACTGGAAGGTTGAATCTTCCTGCAATAATCTTTCTGATGATTTGAATAATTCTCTATTCCACATGATGGGCCTGTTTTTGTATTGCTTGGGGATGCAAAACAGTTGGAAGTTGAGAAGGCACAAAGTGCTGGAGTAACTCAGCAAGTCAGGCAGCATCTCTGGAGAACTTGGATAGGTGACGTTTCGGGTCGAGACCCTTCTCCAGACTGGAGTCTGATATTGTCTGAAGAAGTTCTCGACCCGAACCATCACCTATCCATTTACTCCAGAGATGCTGCCTGACCTGCTGAGTCACTCCAGTACTTTGTGTCCTTTTGTGTATTAACCAGATCTGCAGTTATTTGTCTCTACAGTAGGAAGATGATACATGATAAAGTTATCTCTAAAGAATTGTTTAATCTGCCTTCTCCAGTCGATGTATTCGTCACCCACAGATGCTGCCTGACCCACTGTGGTTTTCCAGCTTTTCCTGTTTCGTTAAAGGGCCTGTCCCACTTGGTGATTTTTTCGGCGACTGCCGGCATCATTGACTTACGTATCAGGTCACCAAAAAATACGCGGCGGCGACATGGCGTGACGACGTCTGGCCCGGCGGTGACACGGCGTAATGACGTATGGCAGCTGTGTTTTTTTTTTGTCACCGCTGGATTTTGAAATGTTCAAATTCTTTTGGAGACATTGATATGTCGCCGGCAAAATCTCCAAGTGGGACAGGCCCTTTACACTCCGTACTCCAGAAACCCTGTATACATAACTATTTCATTTAGTAAAACTGGAGGCTTGAAGGCCCATGTGTTCCACCCTTCAGATTCACACAGACTGAGGCTTGTCGATTAGAGCTATGAGGAAGGATTGCTTTGTTTTCTTTGAAAAAGAGGAGATTTAATTGATGCATATAAAGTTCTGACTGGGTAAACATAAATAATATATTTCCCATAGCAGTGAGAGCAGTAACTAGTGGACATGGATTTAAATGAAAACAATCGGTAGATTTATTAGACAGAAGTTGAGATGAAAATTACTTCACTGAATATGTGTTGGGGACTGGGACTTAATACCTGGAAAATAGTGTTAGGATGAGAACCAGAAGAGGTGGAAAGTATTAGTCCATGGATCAAGAGCTGGAATGTACACAATAGGTTTCATGACAGATCACACAATAGGCCATATAATACCATATCTATCCATAGAAAGACACAAATTGCTGGAGGAACTCAGCGGATCAGGCAGCTTCTCGAGAAAAAAGGGAAAAGGTGGCGTTTCAGGTCGGAACCGTTCTTCAGACAGAAAGATAGAGAAGACCAGAACAAAACAGGGCTGGTACCAGATGACCTTGTGCAGGTTGGAGTCCATAATGGCCCATTGTTGGCTGGGGAATATGCGCTAACTACAGGGATACAAGGATGTGAAGATAGTAGGTTGGAACTAGTAGGCTGATTAGGGTGGGGGGCAAAGGGGGGGGGGGGGGGAAGAAATGCAGGAGTCACTTAGAAATTAAAGAAATCAACATTGATACCACTGGGTTGTAAGCTGCCCGAGCGAAATACAAGGTGCCGTTCATCCAATTTGTGTGTGGCCTCACTCTGACATTGGAGGAAGCCCAGGACAGAAAGGTCAGTATGAGAATTGGACGGGGAATTAAAATGTTTGTCAACCAGCAGATCGGCGAGGCCAAGGCTAACTCAGCATGAGTTTCCAGTGAAACGGTCGCCAAGTTTACGCTTGGTCTCGCCGATATATAGGAGCCCACACCCTATCTATCCATGATAATCCTCAATGGGCTGTCACAGGTAGATAGAGTGGTAAAGAAGGCTTATGGTGCATTGGCCTTCATCTGTCATGGCACTGCGTAGAAGAGTTGGGACACGTTATAGTTGCACAGGAGGCAAGTTGGTGAGGCCACATTTGGAGCAACGCATTCAGTTATGCTCACCTTGCTATAGAAAGAATGTCATTCAGCTGGCAAAACTGCAGATAGGATTTCTGAGGATGTTGCCAGGACTCTCGGGCCTCAGCTACAGGGGGACGTTTGGCAGGCTAGGACTTTATTCCTTGGAACGCAGGAGGCTGAGAGTTGATCTTATAATGGTATATAAATGAATGAGGGGAATAGCTAGGGTGAATGCACAGTCTTTTCCCCAGAGTAGGGGAATAAGGAACCAAGGGACATAAATTTAAGATGAGAAGGGAAAGATTTAATAGTTACCCGAAGGGCAACGTTTAACACACAGAGGGTGGTAGGTATATGGAATGAACTGTCAGGGGAGGTCGTTGAGGCAGGTGCAATAACAACATTTAAAACACACTTTGACAGATACATGGAGAGGATAGGTTCAGAGGGATATGGGTCAAACATGGGCAAATGGGACCAGATTAGATGGGGCATCTTGGTTAGCATGGGCGAGTTGGGAGGAAGGGCCTGTCTCTGTGCTGTGTGACACAATGATCTCAATAACTGGAAGATTTATTGGAGGTAACAAGGAACGGATGTGAGAAACACAGCCAGTTATTTTCCCCAGGGTTATCTTTGACATTGCAGTGCAGCACTACCCCTCCCTGAGAACCAATCTACAGATTAAACTTTCCCCAGCAACACTAGTCAACTTCAGATCAATCCGACAGCAATTATCCTTTAATTAAACCTTGGGGTGTCCCCGGTTTACATAATTAAACCTCACGGCCACAGGGGAACACACCTCCACTCTGCTAATGAAACAATACATTAACTGTTACACTCTGTAATACTCCTGCCCTTGGAAACAGAGGCACAGAGGATAGACCTCTTTATGCAGTTAGTCATTCCTCTCCTCCTTCCACAAACAACAATGTTTAATGCAACTAAACCAAACAAAACCCAAAGGATGTCACCAAATAAAAGTCATGACTGGCCTTCAAGGAGATGTCAGGACAAAAGACCAAAGGGTAACTTTAAATGAAGTGAGACGGACAGAAGAGTTTGAGAGGAAAATCAGGAGCGCGAGACTTTGGCTGAAGATCATCACGTCATCACGTCATAAATGATAGGAGTAGAATTAGGCCATTCGGCCCATCAAGTCCACTTCGCCATTCA
Source organism: Okamejei kenojei (assembly GCA_035221665.1). Classification (NCBI taxonomy): domain Eukaryota; kingdom Metazoa; phylum Chordata; class Chondrichthyes; order Rajiformes; family Rajidae; genus Okamejei; species Okamejei kenojei. Next base: position 35,755,142 of record CM069147.1, on the reverse strand, counting down.
ATCATGGCTGATCTCTCTCCCTCCTAACCCCATTCTCCTGCCTTCTTCCCATTACCCTTGACACCCGTACTAATCAAGAATCCAGCTATCTCTGCCTTAAAAATATCCACTGACTTGGTCACCACAGCCTTCTGTGGCCGAAGAGATGGAGAGATTAAAAATGTGGGTTGATTCATAGAGTTATACAGCATGGAAACAGGCCCTTCGGCCTAACCTGTCCACGCTGACCGAGGTGCCTCATCGAAGCTTGTCCCATTTGCCCCACGCCTGGCCCATGTACCACTAAACCTATCTATGTTCCTGTCCAAGTGTCTTTTAAATGTTATTATAGTACCTGCCTCAACTACTTCCAGTTCCAGTGGAGAGTTCCAGTTGGAGGAGTGGGAATACAGAGGGTGGTTTGATCAATTGGGATTGATAGGGCAGATGCACAGAGTCTTTCACCCAGAGTAAGGGAATCATTTGGAGCAGCGCAACGGTAGAGTTGCTGCCTTACAGCGCGAAAAACCCAGGGTCGAACCTGACTACGGGTGCTGTCTGTACAGAGTTTGTACGTTCTTCCCCTGACCGCGTGGGTTTTTTCCCCACACTCCAAAGACGTACAGATTTGCAGGTTAATTGGCGTTGGCACAATTATAAATTGTCCCCAGGGTGTAGGATGGTACTAGAGTACGGGGGGATCACTGGTCGGCATGCACTTGGTGGACCAAAGGGCCTGTTCCCCCGCTGTTTCTCTAGAGTCCAAAGTGAAGTCTAAAGAACCAGATGACATGGGTTGAGAGGCAAAGATTTAATGGGAAATTTTCGCACAAAGGGTGGTGGATCTATAACAAGCTTTCAGAGGAGGTATTTGAGTCAGGTAAAGACACTTGGACAGGGACGTAGATAGGTTTAGAGGTACATGGACCAGGCACGGGCAAATGGGACAAGCTTAGATGAGGCATCTTGGTCAGCATGGACCAGATGGGCCGATGGGCCTGTTTCCGTGCTGTATAACTCTCTGAATGTTGACAGAAGGAATCATAGAGGCCTGAGCAATCTGGAATCTTGGGTAAAACATAACATGCTGTGTGTGGCGACTCAACACGTCAGGCAGCATCTGTGGAAAGCATAGAGAGCAGGTGACGTTTCATGTTGGGACACTTTATCCTTCACAGAGGGGTGGGTCGCAGTGACAGAGGGCCTCGCAGAACCCCCATCAGAGAGAGGAGGAGGACAACTTCAAATTCAGGATACAGGGTGCCGACCTGAAATGTCACCTGTCCATACCCTACCTGCCCCGCTAAGTTACTCCAGCATCTTGTGTTTTACGCTTCTCTTTCCATCTCTCTAGCTGACGGCGACCGCTTAGATTTTCAGATTTGAAGCAGTGAGATTTTCTTCGTAAGCAGACTTGATTGTACAGTCACATTATAATATTTTGACATGTCTATTTATAGTCTTCCCGATTACATCCTTCTGAGTATGTCTTTACCAGCCTTATAGTGCAGTGCAGCAGCTCCCGAAATGAAGCATGCTTCAGACAAAAGGAAGGATTCTGAATTCAGGAGAATGGGCGCGACGGAAGGGGATTTAGTTCAAGTGTCTGAAGGGCATTTTGGTCCAGCTGTGGTTACGTCAAAAAATAATCTCCCCACGGCGTCATAATAAGCATGTGGGCCATTTCAAACTAGCTCTCCCGTCACCTGTACAATCCTGACTACGGCTGCCGTCTGTACGGAGTTTGCACGTTCTCCCTGTGACTGCGTGGGTTTTCTCCTGGTGCTCCGGTTTCTTCCCACACTCCAAAGGCGCGCAGGTTTGTAGGTTAATGGGTTTCTGTAAAATTGCAAATAGCGCTAACGTACGGGGTGATCACTGGTCGGTGGGGGCACGGTGGGCCGAGGGGCCTGCTTCGCCCTGTTTCTGTGCTGTGTCTCTAACGTCTTAACACTAAAAGAAAACACACTGGGTATCCCTTTATGTATAAAAAAAGAGTGCTGCTTATTTTATTCCTGCTTTCTATCATCCATCCACACAAGAAAGGAGGAGGAAGAGGGCTACATTTTCACAGTGCAGGTCTGCATGATGCACACTGGGGGAGGGGGGGGAGGGGAGGGCAGATGTGGCGGGGGTTCAGTTAGGAGAGAGCCCTTGATATTAGCTGCTGCCAGCACACCACACCTAGAGCACACCCTAGCTTAAAAAGAATCACAAGAGAGGTCTCTCTGACAACCGCCTCATCTCATTAATCTTGATGAGCTTCTGCTGAACGCACTTTCATGGGCTTTCAAACTGTTCACTAATTGCAATTAATCACTTGCTGAAACAGATGTCGGGAACAATGGAATTTGGAAGACTGGATGCTTGATAAAGCTGTCAGCTCAGAGTTTGTTTCATGTGTGTTTGTGTATACGTATGTGCATGTATCTGTGACTGTCTCTGCCTGTGTATGTGATCCTATATGTCCGTGTGTGTATCTATGTGTGTATATGTATCTGTGACCGTCTCTGCCTGTGTATGTGATCCTATATGTGTGTGTATACACCAGTGCGTTTGTATATATGTATTATATGTCTGGATCTAAATTGTGTGTATGTGCATTTGTGTGTTAATCTATTTGTGTATCTGTGTGTGTAGATTTGTTACACTATTTATGTGTATCTCTGTGTGTACTTGTGCCTGTGTGTGTGTGTGTACAGATGCACGTGTAGATCTGTTACTGTGCGTGTGTCAGGCTGCCAAGAGGCCACAACAACACCTTCTTCCTTCCATTGGTTCGGAATATCAGTTTGACCTCTCTCTAACAATGATAGCAGCTGTCAAGCTCCCAACTCGAAAAGTGGATCAAATTAGAGAGAAATAGGCATCATCAAATATTTAAGAACACGCTTGCTCTCAACCACTTTACAGCTCTCTTTCCCACTTGATTGACTAAAACGTTCCTTCAAGGCATTAGAAACGCAACGCAACATGCGTATGAGCCGATCTCTTTCTGCGGTTGCCCCCACCGCCAGCCCCAACTCTCCTGAATATCCTTTAATATCTTAAAAGTCTATTGAATTTCCCATGCTTTGGACTGTCCTGGGAGCTGAAATATTTATGGAGTGTGGATATTTAGTAACTGGGATGTTGTTTTTTATTTTGCAAGCTCCGCCTGATGGTGATTTTCTGTGTGGATCGCATGCTGTTGACAGCTGGCAGGGAGGAGGGGTGCAAAAACAAAATAAAAGCATCATACATAAGGGAGGAATAGAATTTCCTTTGGATGCTGGGTGAGAAGTCACAAGATTAAGAGGCACGTAAATAAAATGGCAACAGTACTGAGCCTTTTTAAGAACATTACAGAACGAGTCAGGTGCACACAAACTGTATTGTCAGCAGTAGTTCGGTTCAGTGATACAGCGTGGAAACAGGCCCCCATCGGCCAACCAGCGATCACCCATACACTGGTTCTATCCTACACACTGGGGACAATTCTTACCGAGACCAATTTACCGACAAACCGGAGCACCCGGCACAGGGGGAACGTACAAATTCCATACAGACAGCATCCATAGTCAGGATCGAACCCTGGTCTCTGGCGCTATAAGGCCGCAACTCTTCTAGTTATCTCCTACATTAGCTGGTGCTATCATTTTAGGGAGGAGTGGATGGTTTGTAGGTATTTTAAATAAATAATATCACCTGGTTATCCTGAATTTGGGATTAATTCTGAATTTATTTCAGGGTTGACTTAAAAACATTTTAACATCAGTTCCAAAGTTTACTCATTTTAACATCACTTTCCAAATTTTTATTTTTTCACTAAAGATAATGAATGCTGTATAAAACACGCGCTTGAGATAGACATCACTTGTATTAATGTTGAATGACGCTCCTCCATGCAACCACACACGTCTTGCTTAAGCCACAATGCGCAGTTGCTCTGACAGCTTATCTCTCGGATAGAAACAAAATGCTGGAGTAACTCAGCGAGTCAGACAGCATCTCTAGAGAAAGGAAATAGGTGATGCATCGGGTTAAGACCCTTCTTCAGACTGAGTCAGGGGAAAGGGAAACGAGAGACATTGACGGTGATATGTAGAAATATAGAACAAATGAATGAAAGATATGCAAAAAAGGAACAATGATAAAGGAAGCAGTCCATTGTCAGCTGTGGCCTAGGTGAAAGTGAGTTATACAGACGATGAAACTCGACAGGACGACAGTGAAACTTGTACAGCGACTAGGGTGGGGGAGGAACGGAGAGAGAGAGAGAAGATATTCAAGGCTTACCCGAAGTTAGAGAAATCAAGATTCACTCCGCTGGGTTGTAAGCTGCCCAAGCAAAATATGATGTGCTGTTCCTCCAATATGCGGTTTGGCCTCACTCTGACAATGGAGGAGGCCACACAGGTAGGTTGTCCATGTTCAATCCCTGACCCCTGCCCCAGATTATGGAGCCCACCCACCCTCAATCCTGGTCTGCAGCATAGCAACACACCTCACAAAAGATGGTGGTAAGAAATAAAAATGGAATAGCACTGGTTAATACTCCTGAGTGTTGAAGTCACTTGCCTGAAGTGGTCAGGTGCTGTCTTGGCCTGCAAGTCCTATACTTTAATGATACCCTGCATTCCCATTGTCTTTAAACATTAGATATGCAGCGGGGAAACAGGCCCTTCGGCCCACCGAGTCCGTGCCGACCAGCGATCACCCCGTACCGCAGCGTTATCCGTGAAGTATCACAGAATCTGAAGCACAGCAATCGTGCCATGAAACGGCATTTTAATTTCAGGTTTCTGCTTTCATGGTGGTATCGAGGTATTTTGAAAGAGGAAAAAAACACACAAAACAACGACACACGTGACAAGGGACCTCTTGAACAACAGCTGATTCTTAAGTGTGACGCACTTCTCCGGAGAGGTGGGTGGTAGGAAGAGTAATAAATGCAAAGAACATATATTTAGCAGGTCACAGGAATTGTGTAATAAGTATAAGGGGTAAGCCATTTAGAATGGAGATGAGGAAACACTTTTTCACACTGAGAGTTGTGAGTCTGTGGAATTCTCTGCCTCAAAGGTCGGTCGGTGGAGGCCGGTTCTCTGGATACTTTCAAGAGAGAGTTGGATAGGGCTCTTAAAGATAGCGGAGTCAGGGGATATGAGTAGAAGGCAGGAACGGGATACTGATTGGGGATGATCAGCCATGATCATATAGAATGGCGGTGCTGGCTCGAAGGGCCGAATGGCCTACTCGTGCATCTATTGTCTATTGTCTATTGTGTCTGAAGGCCTCTTATGAATTCTTTAAATGAGGCAGTTTAAAGCTCCAGATTAAAAGCAGGATTTTATTTGTTTTAAATATATTTGCAAGATCTGGTGAACTAATATTTAATCGTCAGTGCCCACTCAGCTGGCGGTGTGAGCCATTTTCAGTGAAAGTCTGTGGGGATTTGCAGTCCCAATTCACAAGCCTCCTGGAACAAAATATTGTAATTACCGAGAGAAAGAAATGACATTCGGCGTCAAAAGAAAACACATTGCACAATCTATGCCGTGTGGCTTAGAGTGGTAAGAGTGATCCGGAGTGGTAAGAATGATGGGAGGTTTACAAATACATTGCATGCAAAACATCCGTGTGCTACGTTTAAGGCTGTGCCTGGCTTGGCAACCTCGGTAAGGATGTACAGAATCAAGTGTTATCTTCACAGCTGTGCCCTCCCACCTCCGGTGTCATTTACTCCCCGTGCGCTAGTTAATGCTCACAGAATGACGACACAGATGGCTTCCCCCACTGTTCGTTCACCAGGGACATTTTTGCAGTGCACTGCAGAGGAAATTCCTTTCCACTGGACTGAATCATTTCAGATAACAAACGTTTTATTCCAGGCCTCACACAAACTTCTTGTGGTCTCTCGCGACTGGGCTTGTGCACACTCATCACGATACTATTAGGCTGAAGAGTGAACCGATGTGACAGTCATTTCCCGGCAGTGCTGTTCCTCGGCAAAAGGAGAACCCCCCCAGAGAAACCAATAAGTTAAATTGGGAGAGATCGCACCAATTTTTTACTTATTTGCTCACGGGATGCTGTCATCGCTTTTAGAGTGAATCCTTAATCACCCCTGAACTGTGGAGGCAATTACGAGATCATCACTGCAGGAGCAGTACACAGAGTGCTCAAAGGACTCAGCGGGTCAGGCAGCATCTGGGGAGGGAATGGACAGATGGTAATTTGGATCGGGACCCGTCTTCACACCATGATAGCCGTGCTTGAAATTTTAAAGCATAGAAGACATATCAGAATGAGCGATCAGGAAAAAAAAGTGACGGTAAATTAGTTGTGCCAGCTGTAGGAACGATCAGAGTTCACAAGTCACAGGAGCCGAATTAGGCCATTCAGCCCATCGAGTCTACCCCGCCACTCAATCTATCTTTCCCACTCAACCCCATTCTCCTGCCTTCGCCCCGTAACCCCTGACAACCGAGAATTTGTCAATCACTGACTTAAAAATGACTTGGCCGTGACTTGGCCTCCACAGCCGTCTGTGGTAATGAATTCCACAGACTCACCACCTACTGTCTAAAGAAATTCCTCCTCATCTCCTTTTTAAAGGTGCGTTTTTTTATTCTAAGGCTATGGACTCTGCTCCTAGACTCTCCCACAAGTGGAAACATCCTCTCCACATTCAAGCTATCCTGGCCTTTCACTATTCGGTAAGTTTCAATGAGGTCCCGCCTCATTGATCGTAAGTATGCGCAAGACATTTGAGTTTAATAATAGTTTGGGAGTTCACGATCGCATGACCACAAGTCGGGCGTTTGTAACCTGGCCGCACCCTGACCTTATCATCCACTGAAATAAAGAGAAAATACTGAAAACTCTCAGCAGCTTAGACAGTGATACAGAATTAATATTTCTAATCTGAAGAAGGTCCGGAGAAGGGTCTCGACCCGAAGCGTCACCCATCCCTTTCCTCCAGAGATGCTGCCTGACCCACTGAGTTATTCCAGCACTTTGTGTGCCTATCTTTGGTGTAAACCAGCATCTGCAGTTCTTTGTTTGTACACTTAATATTTATAAGATTGAATGTCGATAACCCTCCATAAGAACTGTTAGGTTCTCCCTCTCCAGAGTTGCTGCCTGACCTGCTGAGAATTTCAAGTGATTTCCGCTTCATTTCAGTTTTGCAGCATCTGCGGTATTTTTCTTTAGGATCAATAAAGACAGACAATTTGAACGCTCTTTGCAGGAATGCAAATTGGCTGAATGCTAGTTGCAGTAACAACAAAAGTGTGTTGCTGACTTTAAAATGATTTGAGAGGAAGTTTAGGGTCTTGAAACGCATGCGGGTCTTTCATTCAAGAGCAGCCTCAAGCTACAGTAATAATCGTATTCACCAGCATATTGAACGAGACGCCTTCCTTACACAATAACATAACCTGCACTGATAGCAAGGACTGCCACCCATTTGACACATGCAGATCACAGTAAATCTGCAAAGTTACCCGACAGGTTGAGCGAGTGATGTGAATTACCGACAGCTATGCCCACACCTTCCGACATTTCCAGGTGGAACTTGCTTGGTTGAATGAGGCTAAAGTTTTTATAAAGCTTCCGTGCGATAACGAGACCCAATGATACGGTAGACAAAAGTGTTGGAGAAACTCAGCGGGTGCAGCAGCATCTATGGAGCGAAGGAAATAGGCAACGTTTCGGGCCGAGACCCTTCTTCAACCCAATGATAACCTTGACGCTGCCTTACTTCCAAAGCGTGAAGTCATCTGCCTCAAGGTTAGGCACTCTGCATATTGGGGATAAGCACAACGCACTGGAGTAACTCAGAGGGCCAGGCAGCATCGCTGGAGAACCCTTCTTCAGAAGAACGACCCAAAATGTCACCCATCCTTTTTCTCCAGAGATGCTGCCTGACTCAGTGAGTTACTCCAGCACTTTGTGTCCATCTTCAGTATAAACCAGCATCTGCAGTTCCTTCCCACACACTCTGTACATTTGGTACAGTTCCACATGACAACTGGTTGAACAATTAGATGAAGATGGCAATGTGTAAGGAGATAGACTTGGAGTTGAGGGCTAAAGTTAATTTCCTGAAAGACGTGATGGTAAAACACTCCCGCACTTCATTATTTTGCCTTTAACTCCAGAGTCCCAGAGACACAAATTTACAGAATAGAACTGGAGTAAAAACAAACATGGTCAACATTGTGCTGGAGTGATTCAGTGGGTCAGGCAGCATCTGTGGAGGATATGGATAAGTAACATTTTGGGTCAGGAGCTCCTTCAGACTATTTGCCTACCCACGTCCTCCATTGCTGCTCCCTGACCCTCTGAGTTGCTCCGACACTTTGTGTCTTGCTCAAGATTCCAGCATCTGCAGTTCCTTGTATGTCCACAATCAAAGCTGCTCTAGTTTAAAACTTTCAAATGTCCTCTCTGAACCTCTTCACTGAGGTGGGGCGTAATATCACCACACAAGCATAATTTCCAGTTAAAGACAGGAGAGGTGCCTAGGGGCGGCACGGTGGCACATTGGTAGAGTTGCTGCCTTACAGCGCCGGAGAGCCCGGTTCGATCCTGACTACGGGTGCTGTCTGTTCGGAGTTTGTACGCTCTCTCTGGGACCACGTTGGTTTTCTCCGGGTGCTCTGGTTTCCTCCCACGCTCCAAAGACTGACAGGTTTGTAGGTTTAAGAAGGAACTGCAGATGCTGGAAAATCGAAGGTAGACAAAAATGCTGGAGAAACTCAGCAGGTGAGGCAGCATCTATGGAGCGAAGGAAATAGGCAACGTTTCGACCCGAAACGTTGCCTATTTCCTTCCCTCCATAGATGCTGCCTCACCCGCTGAGTTTCTCCAGCATTTTTGTCTACCTTCAGGTTTGTAGGTTAATTGGCTTGGGTAAAATTGTATATTGTCCCTTGTACGTACGAGAGTGCTAGTGTATGGAGGGGATCGCTGGTCAGCACGGACTCGGTGGGTCGAAGAGCCTGTTTCCACGCTGTATCTCTAAAGTCTAAAGTATAGTCTGAATCTAAAACTGACCTGCATTTAATTTTTAAAAAACAGCATTAAACACACACTGGGCGTGTGCATGCCAAAAAATCTCATGCAAATGAAAAGAAGCAGCATCTTTCATGACCTCTGGAACGCCCAGCGTTTCACGGCCAACGAAAGACTTATGAGTGCGGCCAGTTTGTAGAGTGGAAAAACAATTAAAACAGCTTCTGATTTGAAATTTCAAACATACATGGATGGAAACAAGTGTGTATAAAATGGGTATGTCATTTGTGAGTCCCACATCAGAAGCCATATCAAGTGGAGGCAGAATAAAAGGGAACGGCAGGTTTCTATACAACCCAGATTAATATAAAGGTCTCAATAGCCTTCATCACACTATTATTTATTGAAGCTTGCTGTGTGCAACATGGCCGCCATGTTTTCATGTCAACAACAGCCATCATGATTTATATAGCGGCCAAAAAACAAAATATTCCGAGATATTTCACAGGGAAGGTACCAAGGAAAGAATAGATACCATGACATTAGGGAAGATGATCAAAAACTTGGGTAAAAAAAAAGTAGGCTTTAAGAAAATGTAAGGGAATTAAAAAAAAGTGATAAAGATTTGGGGAGGGATCTCTGGAGCTGTGACAGCTGAAGGCGTGGGTGTCAATGATGGAGTGATTAAACGAGGCCAGAGTTCCTACAGTGACTGGCTGTAAAGTAATTTGGGACATCTCGGGGTCACGAGAGGTGCTGCAGAAACGCACGTCTTTCTATCTGGAATCAAAAGCTGTGTAGATACAAAGCATTTGATGCTGTGCAGTGTTGGGTTGAGCAGAGGAAGAGTATCCTATTTCATGGCACTTTAAAAGTCTCTTGCCACGGGTTCAGTGAACTGGTAACTGATCCTTCATGTGGATTTATGTTAACTGTCTCTTTTTTTTCGCGGAGAGTCATGGTCCCAGTTCAGTAAATAACACGCAATCCGTCCAGTGTGGCTGGGCTGCCAATAAACCTGTCACAGTGAGGCTTGTAGCAAACGCCTTAAGCACACTGCTACAACCCATTAAACTATCGGCTTTCAGATGGGATTTGTCTCCCTCTGTTTGGCTAGCTGGCATTTTTATTTGTCGTTGCGGTCAAGGGAAGAGATATAATATCTGTACGCTCACGTCTTGAAGGAAGACGCTAGGGGCATTCAGCAATTTACTCCCCAATTCACTTTGATATCAACGAGGCATTGTTCCGAGGTGATATCGTGAGTGAGTAATTGCGCAGATGATGAGGGACTACAGTGTCTGGCATGAAGCAACAGGCAATGTTAGCACCACATCAGCTCGAGATGAGCTCCACACGTCCCCTTGTATACCCTCACTCTGCCTTGCCCCAATCCCAGATATACTCCACACACGCACACACACACAAACACACACACACACACACATCAGCACATGCACACATCAGTACATACACACACAAGCACATCAGTACGCACACACACGCACACACATGCACACATCAGTACACACACGCGCACACATCAGTACACACACGCGCACACACACATGCACACATCAGTACACACACACACGCACACACACGCACACATCAGTACACACACGCGCACACACACAAGCACATATCAGTACACACACAAGCAAAAACATACAAACACACTTGTAAATAACGGCACACATGTACACGCACACGCGCGCACACACACACCAGTACACACACATGCAACATACAAACACAATTGCGATAGTGCCAGCAAACATGCACATACACAGCCACGTGCACATACACATATGATATATGCATGCATGCACTCATAGAGGTATCTCCCCAAAACACACACTTGCCCACACACATCAGCACACACACATGCAAAAACATACAACCATACATGCACAAAGTGCCAGCAAACACACACACACACAACACATACACACATGCAAGTAGACACGAGCACCACACACACACACACACACACACACACACACACACACACACACACACACACACACAATAGACAGACAGACGCATATAAACACCCACAAGCACACACACACAGATTCGTACATACACAAATACACAGAGTCTCTTTCCAGACTCCCCAGTCCAGAGCCATTAATCACCAGGACAGAAATGGCTGCATAGCTTTGTGACAATTTATACAGAGTGTTAAATTTCCCTTCACAGGCAACCTCTGACTCCAGGGGTCACTCCTTAATATAATGGCAACGTCGGTAAGAAAATTCCTTGCCTTTGAACTAGTCAAGGTCACACGGTTCAACACATTAGAGCTGTAAAGTCGGGATTTCATCACACACACGCTGCCAAGGGAGTAGCTTTCACATTTAGCAGTAAAGGATGACATTGCCTGTCCCAGATTCAGGCAAAATACAATCCGCTGAACCTTTCACACCAAAGACATGCAAATTACTGAGGACATTTGTTTCTTCTAAGACAATGTCTGTATGTATTATATTTACAAAGTGGCACTAGAGCAACATGGTGCGGATGTGCCAAACACCCTGGATACTGATTGACCTCATCCTGCAGGTGTGGGAAGGGCTTGCATCGGTCTCTTCATGGACCTGACTTCTAGCTTCCAGGAACTGTGATCTTTGTCGATGCTTGGACAAGCACTCATGGCTTCAAATACTAGAGGACAAAGCTTGAGAGGGGCAAAGTTTAAAGGAGATGTGCGGGGCAACTTTGATTTTTACACAGATTGCCTGGAATGCACGGCCAGGGTTAGTGGTTGAGGCAGATACAATAGTGGTATTTAAGAGTCTTTTGGACAGGCATACAGATATTCTGGGAATGGTGGGATATGGATTATGCGCAGGTATATCATATCATATTTTAAGCAGGAGGCAGAGTGGCACAGCTGGTAGAGCAGCTGCCTCAGAGCTCCAGAGATCCGGGTTCAATCCTGAACTCAGGTGGCGTCTGTGCAGAACTTGCATGTTCTCCCTGTGACCACGTGGGTTTCCTCCTGGTGCTCTGGTTTCTTCCCACATCCCAGAGACGTGCGGGTCTGCAGGTTGATCGCTCTCTGTAAATTGCCCCGATGCATAGGGAGTGGATGAGAAAGTCGGAGAGCATGGAACTAATGTGAACGGGTGATCGATGGTCGGGGCGGACCCGGTGGGACAAAGGGACTGTTTCCAAGGTACATCTCTAAACTAAACTAAAGATGGTCTTAGCGTCATGTTGAGCACAAACTTTGTGGGCCGACGGCCTTGTTCTTGCGCTGTATTGTTCTTTATTCTGAGAGTTGAAACAGGATTGGAAACAGCACCGTGTGCATGAAGGAACTGCAGATGCTGATTCATAACAATGAAAGACACAAAATGCTGGAGTAACTCTGGCAGCATCTCTGGAGAAAAGGAATAGGTGACGTTTCGGGTCGAGACCCTTCTTCAGACAAAGGGTCTCGGGCTTCTGAAGAAAGGTCTCAACCCGAAACGTCACCTATTCCTTTTCTCCAGAGATGCTGCCTGGCCCGCTGTTACTCCAGCATTTTGTGTCTATCTTCATTGGAAACATTCCCTGTCGATTTGGGATCCTGATTACATTGGGAGGGAGGTCCTGCTTTGGTGATCGTAACCAGTGTTTGCGTTGACACCGGATGCCCAACAGGCAACCTGATCACCGCCTGTGGCTGTTATTCAATCAACTCTGGCTGAGTTTCCAAGTCTAAGGGCTCTAAGGCAAATTGTAGGTTGCTGAGCACTCTCACCTCTGCATGTGCACCAGGCAGTGGGCATTAGGCCCGTGCCCAGAGATGGATGGGCAGTCCAGCAGCACAGTACAAGGGAAAGTCTCACTGCCAGCTGCCGCCTTCTATTTAGTTTAGTTTTCTTTAGTTTATTGTCACCTGCACCGAGGTATGGTGAAACACTTTTGTCGTGCGCTAACCAGTTAGCAGAAAAACTATTTGTAATCACAATCACACCACCCACCGTGTACAGATACACAGACGAGGGGAATAATGTTTAGTGCAAGATTAAGTTTGATGAAAGATAGTTCGAGCTTTCCAGTGAGGTAGATGCTAGCTCAGGGCCACTCTCGAGTTGTTGATAGAATGGTTCAGTTTCAGGTGGCAGTTCAACCTGACTGCCCACTCAGCTGAACGCTAAGACCCCTTTTTGCTGACAAGCCAGGACGTTCTCTCCCATGGCCCAACTAATCTTTATCCACCTCCCAACAGCAAGAAAACGGGTTCTCCAGTCAATGTCACGCTCCGCAAATAGGGGGTGGCAGTGCCTCAGAAAATATCATTCAGTTGAGGATTGGGGTGGAGGATATGTCAGCAACTTTGGGCGTGAGGAAGACACAGTGATCGGTGACTGGGAGTTGGAGGGTTTGGAGGTTAGATTTGTTGCGGAGAGTCCGTCTGGTACAGGAGGGGGTAGAGGTAGGGTATCACCGGTTTTTTGGGGACAGTACACAGATTACAAGTACAAGCCAAGGCGATGTTACAGAGTGCGTGATTATGTTTAAATAGCGGAAAGTCAGAGGCACGTACTGGTAATTCACAGAACGTTATCTGTATTCACGCCTTAAGGATCTGCAATATACAAAGCCTCTATCAATAACTGTAACCACGGAGTTGTCAGGTTGTTGTAAATACTCAATGTGTTCCTTGGTTTTTTTTCAGGAAAGAATGCTGCCGTCCCAACCTACCAAGGCCACAGAGGGCTGGAGTAACTCAGTGAGTCAGGCAGCATCTCTGGATAGAAAGGATGGGTGATGTTTCGGGTTGGGACCTTTCTTCCAGACCAATGTCCAATTCCAACCTCAGACCAACAGACTTGCTAGCAAACCACTCACCAGTGTCAACTCACCTTCAGCGTGACGTTATAGAGTCATAGAGTAGTTCAGCACAGAAACAAACCTTCTGGCCAACCAGGTTAAGAGGGATAAAGGTCAAATGCAAACACATGTGACTTGCTTCGATGGGCATAGACGAGTTGGCCTGAAGGATGAATCTTTGTGCTTTGGACTTTACTTTAGACTTTAGAGATACAGCATGGAAACAGGCCCTTCAGCCACCGAGTCTGCGCTGACCAGTACGCTAGCACTATCCTGCACACTAGGGACAATTTACAATCTTTACCGAAGCCAATTAATCTACAAACCTGTACGTCTTTGGTGTGTGGGAGGAAACCCGAGCACCCGGAGAAAACCCACACAGCCACAGGGAGAACGCACACACTCCGCACAGTCAGCACCTGCGGTCAGGATGGGTTTCACAGAACAATGGTTGACACCTTTCATGACGACAGGGGCAGCATCTGAAACATGGTTAGAAGCATTTGTGTGCCAAGGTCACAAAAGGCACAATATGTGCATTTGTTTCTTTTAAACAAATACTTCAACTCAGAAGATTCCAGTTCAACCTGCTCTGCTGGTCCCAGGGTGTCGGCCATGTACCAGCTGCACTGTCCAAGAATTTGCCAGTAAAATTGCATTGGGTACTTGTTTGTTGATAGGCCGATTTCTATGAGGTCTTTACATATCAAACGGTTGCTTCCTCCGCAGGGGTTAGAGATAACCCGAGCATTTGAAAGATCTTGCAAATTAATGGGTGTAGCGACAGCACATGCGGGTGCACATCCAATGCTTTTAGACACTGCGGCTCAGCGGTAGAGTTGCTGCCTCACAGCGAATGCAGCTCCGGATACCCCGGGTTCAATCCCAATTCCGGGTGCTGCCTGTACGGAATTGGTACGTTCTCCCGGTGACCCCTGCGTGGGTTTTCTCCGAGATCTTCGGTTTCCTCCGACATTCCAGAGACGTACAGGCTTGTAGGTCAATTGGCTTGGTAAATGTAAAAAAATTGTCCAGTATAAAATTGTCCAACTTCCAGTCTAGTCCCTGGTGGGCTCTTCGCAAGGAAAGACCACAATGTGCAAGGGTTTGCAAGATGGACTCGTGCCAGCTGACCTCTTGCCTAATTGCATTACCCTGATCGTGTCTTAGTTTTAGCTTAGAGATACAGTGCAACAACAGGCCCTTCGGCCCGTCGAGTCCATGCCGACCAGTTATCGCCGCACACCGGGGACAATTTACAATTTTATCAAAGCCAATTACACCACTATCCCGTACAACTTTGGTGGGTGGGTGGAAACTGGAGAAAGCCCACTCAGGTAACGGAGAATGTACACACTCAATGCAGACAGCGTCCATAGTCAGGATCAAACCCGGGTCATAGGCGTCCTAAGGCAGCAACTCTACATCTGTGCCATTGTGCCATTGTGTCTATTCTCCTGAGGCAGGGTTGGCAGAAAATGATCATAGTCTGCAGAAATGATCGTTGAGGCCAAAGTTGGATCAACATGAAGACCAGGTGAGGGGAGTGGGCGGAAGACGTTCCCTCTGCCAATTACACTGGGCTTCTATACGTTCCCAAAGGAAGGACTCAATGTTCCCAGAAGAAGAGGGATGGATCGGGTAGACGCCTTCTGATCCTCGCGCTCTGATCGCATTCCCTCCAATGACCCCAGATTCCACCACCTACCTACACACCAGGGGCAACTTGCAAAGGCCAATTAACATCCCAACCCGCATGTGTTTGGAATGCGAGGGGGGCAACCAGGGCACCGCTCTCACCACGTGGTCACAGGGAGAGCAGGCAAACTGCCCCCCTGGGTCAGGATTGAACCTGTGGTCTCCTGTGATGTGAGACAACATCTCTTCCACCTGCATCACTGCCCCTGCAACCCTGCCCCCCTGAAATAGACCAGCCCTAAGCAAGACCATTTGTGTGATTCGCTTGGGGTGGAGCAAGCGATGAAGGCTAAAGGTGAAAGGGAGACAAAAGGGTGTCAGGTAAGGAAAGAAGGAGTGACGTGTAACACTCCAAACTCCAAAGAAAACACTCCAACACTCCCAAAGAATTACAGGTTTATAGGTTAATTGGCATTGATAAAAGATAGTAAATTGGCCCTCGTACGTAGGGTAGTGTGAAGTGTGCGGGGCGATCGCTGGTCGGCACGGACTCGGTGGGCCGATGGGCCTGTTTCCACGCTGTATCTCAAAAGTTTGAAGTCTAAAGTAAAGTCTACAGCTGGAGGGAGGGAAGTGGGTGGAAGGGGACGGGGGGGATAAATGGGAAATGGGAGAACTCGGGATTGGAGAAGAGAACTTCTCCATATAAAGGCTGAGGGTCCTGATACATCCAGCTGAGAGAGGAGATGGGTGAAAGGCTTAGATAGAGTGGATGTGGAGAAGATGTTTCCATTAGTGGGCGAGTCTAGGACCAGAGGCCATAGCCTCAGAATTGAAGGACGCTCCGTTAGGAAGGAGATGAGGAGGCATTCCTTAGATGGAGGGTGGTGAATCTGTGGAATTCATTGCCGCAGAAGGCTGTGGAGGTCAAGTCAATGGATATTTCTCAGGCAGAGATAGAATGTGGACGGCTCAATTACAATCATGTATTGTCTTCCCGCTGACTGGTGAGCACGCTAGAAAAGCTCATCACTGCATCTCGGTGCATGTGACAATAAACAAAATGTATCTCAATTCTTTCCCGCACAGGGTGGTGGGTGGGTGCCCGGAACGCACTGCTGGGGGTGTTGGTGGAGGCAGGTAGGATGGTAGCATCTAAGAGACCTTTTGGATAGGCACATGGATATGCAGGGATTATGTGCAGGCAGAGAGCAGTTGACCTTGGCGTCATGTTCAGCACAGGCAGTATAGGCCAAAGTGCCAGCTCCTGTGCTGTACGCTTGTATAATCCATGAACTAACACAGCTAATAGATGACCTTCTTTTGCCCAACTCAATCCGTGAACGGGAGACAGGACAGGAGGTTTGGGATTGCCACTCACTCTGAACAAAGTTAAAACAAAGTTCTCAGAAGGAGCGTGTAAAGAAGAAACTGCAGAATGGGTGATGTTTCGGGTCGAGACCATTCTTCAGACCCGAAACGTCACCCATTCCTTCTCTCCAGAGATGCTGCTTGTCCCGCTGAATTACCCCAGCTTTTTGCGTCCATCTTCTCAGAGGGAATGCTGGGCGCGGAGGCGATGGCTCCTAGGTGGTGCTGGAAACATTTCATTCCCACCGGTCGGCTCCAGAGGCCGTTTAGCAAACAGTAAACTTCCGACCCCATCATGTTAGCGCGCGCGGCCTGGGGGGAATGAGCTCAGCGCCCTGCAGTGAGGCACAGGCGAAGGCTTCCACGTCCGATAGCCTTGGCCTGCGGTGAGCGGCACGGCCACAGACGCACTGCTCCTTGCAGGTAACGTGATAAAAAAAAGCCCGTCCCCAGCGACGACAATTATTTAATCATCCTCCTTTAACACCCGTCAAATTAAGCTGGGGCCCGGGCTGCCAGGAGTGGCATTGATGGGTATTAAACTTTAATGAGATCAAATGGTTGCAGCCCACTCTTCAAAGCGTTCAGGCCTCTATTTATGAACATTTAATTTCCCAGGGCCTGACCCTTACTCGTTATATGAATGCCTGCTTCTCTTGCAGAGCGAGCCTCCTGTCTCTGCAGCTGCTTTAGATTAGAATGGACGGAGCCAGGGAGGCTGCACGAGCTAAGTGGCGGCTTGAAGGAACGTCAGAAGCAATCCAGAGTGATCCTCTGCAGGGCGTTTACACATTAAGCTGGCTGGTACTTAGAGGCGGAAAACACTGATAGCATCAAATACACGGGAGACAATAAGCAAGGATCAAGCAAGTCCAAGTAAAATGAAATCTGATTGCGTTCTGCGGGCCGGGGGGCATAATATTGATTACAGTAAGTCATTTGTTTTAACTTTGGTATTAAACTCGGAGCAACTGCAAACAAGCCCACACAAAATAATCCAGTCCGTTGGTGTTGCTATGTGGCGGTTAACTTGAGGGTGTCACTACATGCAGGCTGAGGCATCTGAAGAAGGGTCTCGACCTGAAATGTCACCAGCCCATGTTCTCCAGAGTTGGCTTGGGTTTGTGTTCTTGGTATAGGTGTAAATTGTCCCGAGTGTGTGTAGGCTTGTGTTAATGTGCGGGGATCGCTGGGTTGGTGCGGACACGGTTGGCCCAAGGGCCTGTATCTGCGCTGTATCTCTAAACTAAACTAAAACTAAAACCCCCCCCAAAATTCTCCTTCCCCATTCCATGGCCTGGCCCATTCCAAGTCCAGGGGAGCTGCTTCCGACCCAACCCCACAAGAGACAAAAAAAAAACAAATTAGCAGCGCGGGCAGGCCAGACATTTAACGAGAGTGTGGCTGATCTGATGGTAACTTCAACAAAGGTGACCACGCAGTAACCTTTCACCTCCTTGCTTATCAGCAGTCTGCCTTAACCGTATTCAAAGACTCTGCATCCACCATCCGTGAAGTAAAGAGTTCTCGTGAATCGCAATCCTCTGGGAGAAACAAAGGACCCCTCATTTAGTTTTAGCCTTAGTTTAGAGATACAGCCCGAAAACGGGCCCTTCGGACCAGCGAGCACGCCGACCAGCGAGCACCCCGTACACAAACCTACATACGCTAGGGACAATTTCACAACGCACTGAAGCCAACTAACCTACAGAGCTGTACCTCTTTGGCGTGTGGGAGGAAACCGGGGCAGGGAGAGCGTACAAACTCCACACCCACAGCACCCGTAGTCAGGATGGAACCCGGGCCTCTGGCGCTGTAAGGCAGCAACTCTACCGCTGCGCCACCCTGCCATCTCTGTCTGAAATGGGTAACTGCTCACTTTTAAACAGTGACCCTCAGTTGTAGGTCATTTCGCTACTCCTGGGGAAAGTGCAAGGAGGGAGCGGAGAAGTCTCACACCCAGTCCCAACTCCACCACCTATCCCTCCATAACCTGGATGCTCACACACACAGTAAAGTCCACGCGGGAGGCTGCCTGCCAAGATCTGCCAAGTTAAATCTCTCGTTCTGCTCCACAGTCTCCCAATCGTTAAAAGACATTTGAACAGGCAGATGGATAGGACAGGTTTAGAGGGACATTGTCCAAACATGGGCAGGTGGGACTAGTGTAGATGGGGCATTTCAGTCAGCATGGGTAAGTTGGGCCAAGGGGCCCATTTCCATGCTATGACTCCAATCCTGGCTTTTTATGCATCCCCAATGGGAATCGCTCCACTCGTGATGGTGGTGCCATTGTTTTGATTCAACCTCTAGAATTCAGCCTGAAGAAGGGTCCCGATCCGAAACATTGCCTATCTATTTCCTCCACAGATGCTGCCTGACCCACTGAGTTCCTCCAGCACGCTGCATGTTGCTCTGGAATTCCCTTCTGAGAACCTGCCTCTCCCCTCTACAACAGACAGTAACAATAGCTTCTTCCACTCAACCTTTCCAGCCACCTGCTCAACATCCAGCGCACACTGGCCTTCAGCCGTCAAGAGTGTTGAGTACAGAAGTAGGGAGGTCATGTTGCAGTTAATGAAGACGTTGGTGAGGCCACATTCAGACTATTGAGTTGGGGTTTGGTCAATGTATTACAGGAACGATGCTGTCAAGCTGGAAAGAGTGCAGAGAAGATTTACAAGGATGTTGCCAGGACTCGAGGGCCTGAGCTATAAGGAGAGGTTTAGCAGACTAGGGGTTGTTTCCTGGAGCGCAGGGGGATGAGGAGTGGTCTTATAGAAGTGCGTACAATTATGAGGGGAATCTATCGGGTAAATGCACAGTCTTTTGCCCAGAGGTAGGTGAGGCAGGTATTATCGCAACATTTAAGACACATTTAGCCAGGTACATGGCTAGGATAATTTTGAAGGGATTTGGGCCAAATGCAGGCAGGTGGGACTAGTGCAGATGAGGCCAAGGTTGGGCTGAAGGGCCTGTTTCCACACTGTGTGACTCTATGACTCTATGAGTCCAGTGTGTCAATTTGTCTTTTGAAATCAGTCCAGTGAAGTACCTTCACGCACCAGCTGTACATTAGTGGCGCCACATAAATGCAGACGGTTGTTGTCGCTCTCACAGGCACTACGCCACACCACCTCCCTCCATCGAAAGGGACGGGGGGGAGGGGGGGGGACTTAACACAGTTTCGTACACCCCTAACTCACACAAACACCCTCTTCGGTTCCCAGCCAGAGACAGAACAGCAGGTCGGAACTAGGAAAGGAAAAGATACGAAAAATTCAAAGTAAAAGTGAAAAAAAATAATACAAATGTAAAAAGGGATTAGCATAATGAGGCAATAGTTATTCGGAAAGATATAAAGAATGATGGATACCCTGCAGTGATTGCATGGCATAATCTATTTAAGGGGTTCAGATGCATTAAATAAAGAATTATGGACACCAGGGAGTGATTGAGAGTCTGTGATCTAATTAGGTGGTTGGGATGGAGCTGCATTCTTCCACTTTATGACATTACCCAAAGCCCAAAATGTGGTTACAACTGAAAAAGCACTCCTGTGTATCTGTTACATTTTATTACACAATGCTGAGCTCGGTTCTGTTCTCGATTCGCTTCCTGCTCAAATGGCAGCCTGGAGCATTGACAGTGGGAGCTGTAAGCCCTTCCCGGTGATTATTGGCAATGTGGCCGGGTGCTGAATTCACCCCGGCCCGTTCCATTCTAAACACTCGAAGCTCCAGTCAGCACCGCAATCCTGTGATACAAGCGCTATCAAATCCCTTCATTGATGTAACCCTGGAGCAGATGTCTGCTCGGGTATAACACTGCCAACCCAACCTGAACCCGGCCCGCCTGAACTCCACCCTCAGCCGCGGGCGGCACGGTGGCGCAGAGGTAGAGTCGCTGCCTTACGGAGCTAGAGACCTCGGCTCAACCCTGACCACGGGTGCTGTCTGTATATTATTTGTGCGTTCTCCCCGTGACCACGTGGACTTTCTCCAGGTGCTCCCGTTTCCTCCCGCACTCCAAAGAGGTCAAGGGTTTGAAGGCTAACCGGCTTTGGTTAAAAACAGTAAATTGTCCCGAGTGTGTGTGGGATAGGGCTCGTGCACAGGGAGCGTTGGACGGCACGGACTCGGAGGGCCGGAGAGCCCGTTTCCGCGCTGCATCTCTAAACTCATCTCTAAACTAAACTACAAACTTAAATCTGAAATATTTAAAAACAATTGAGTAAGTACAGATAAACTAACTGAGTGAAGTCAAATCAGAATCGTCCCTGGTCATTTCCCCGCCTCCATTCCTGTAGGGTTGGCGCACATGTGCCGTGCACATTACCCTCCCACAGTCTCCGCACCAGACTTCCCAGCCTGGGAGCTGGGAATATGGCAGGAGTTCAGCGTGCCCACAATGGTCGCGGCTGCAAGCCCGTGGGAGTAGTACAGGAGGGGCTGGCAGCACGGATCGCAGAGCGGAAGGTGGAACATTTGGACACGTACCTGGATAGGACAGGTTTAGAACGATATGAGCCAAACTCAGGCAGGTGGGACGAGTGTGGGATGGGTCATGTTGGTCGGCACTGGCAGGTTGGGCCGAAGGGCCTTTTTCCATGCCGTATGACTCTATGACGTTGTAACGATGAACTCCCCCCTCCTTATACTTCCTCTCACCTCCAGACGAGGGGCTATTTACAGTGGCCAATTAATCTACCATATGCGGGAGGAAACCGGAGCACCCGGAGGATGTGCCCAAAGTCACAGGGGGAACGTGCAGTCTCCACTTTGACAGCACCGGAGGTCAGGATCGAACCTGGGTGGCTGGAGCTGTGAGGCAGCAGCTCTACCGGCTGCACCACTCTGGCCCCCCACTGGTTCTGCCCCACCAGACCCAATGCTGCCCACACTCACCCTGTGAGGATCTGTTCAGCACAAGGATTCATTTTTTATAAATTCAGCTGAAGAGGGCCAGCTTCATAGAGGACTAATGGCAGGTGTGAAATATTGCTCAGTACGAGACAGAGATTCAAGAAGCATCTCTGACGCACAAAGCAAGAACTTAAAACACACATTGTAACAGCGCCACTGAAACATGTTGGGGGGGCTTGAAGGTGACTCGGGGTCTCAGAGAGGCGGAGGAGGTTCCGAATGTTCCTTTTGCCTTCCTCAGTGGGCTGAGCTATTGACTGAGCTGGTAATCCTGGCCCATTCCTGCCCTCTACTGTTAAAAGATGCTCAGCACCAGTGCAAATGTTTCAACTGCGCACCTTCCCTCACTCTCAATAGACAATAGGTGCAGGAGTAGGCCATTCGGCCCTTCGAGCCAGCAGCGCCATTCAATGTGATCATGGCTGATCATCCCCAATCAGTACCCCGTTCCTGCCTTCTCCCCATATCCCCTGACTCCGCTATTTTTAAGAGCCCTATCTAGCTCTCTCTTGAAAGCATCTCAGAGAACCGGCCTCCACCGCCCTCTGAGGCAGAGAATTCCACAGATTCACCACTCTCTGTGAGAAAACGTGTTTCCTCATCTCCGCTCTAAATGGCTTACTCCTCATTCTTAAACTGTGGCCCCTGGTTCTGGACTCCCCCAACATCGGGAACATGTTGTTAAAGAAGGAACTGCAGATGCTGGAAAATCGAGGGTACACAAAATGCTGGAGAAACTCAGCGGGTGCAGCAGTATCTAAGGAGCGAAGGAGATAGGCAACATTTCGGGCCGGAGAAGAGTCTGAAGAAGGGTTTCGGCCCGAAAAGTTGCCTATCTCCTTCGCTCCATAGATGCTGCTGCACCCGCTGAGTTTCTCCAGCATTTTGTGTACCATCGGGAACATGTTTCCCGCCTCTAGTGTGTCCAAGCGCTTAACAATCTTATACGTTTCAATGAGATCCCCTCTCATCCTTCTAAACTCCAGAGTGCACAAGCCCAGCTGCTCCATTCTCTCAGCATATGACGGTCCCGCCATCCCGGGAATTAACCTTGTAAACCTACTCTGCACTCATTCAAGAGCAAGAATCTCCTTCCTCAAATTAGAATGTCCTTCCTCAAAACTCTCAGATGCTTTGCTTCCTGTGATCTGGTTACCCTTCACCACTGCGCTGCCTCAGATCAGGATGTGGACCACTGTCAGCCCTCCCCTTGGGTCGGGCAGCGCGCAAGTCGGCTAAACTCCCCATTCGGGGCCTGTTTGCCAGGATGAGCGCGCAGTCAAGATGGGTACAGTAGACCCGTCTTCCACCTCACACCGTGGCACAGAGGGTTTCACCCACAAGCCCGAGCGGGTAGATTGTGTGTTCAGATCCCACGTCGGAGACTGTAGGTATAGGAAAGATCTGCAGATGCTGGTTTAAATCGAAGATAGACACAGAATGCTGGAGTGACATGAACGTTACCCATTCCTTCTCTCCAGAGATGCTGTCTAGGAGACTGAAGGAGCAGGTTCTAGGCCGACCATGCTATGCAGCACATCTGGAAACATCCCAGATGTTCACATTGACAGATGCAACTTCCAATTGGCACAATCATAGCTCCTTGTCACCGCTTATCGTGACGTCACCTAGGCAATCATCATCTGGAACCCGTGGCCTTAAAGGCTTAGACTGGCCTGCCTAGTTGTACAGCACAGATACAGGCCCTTCGGCCCATCCTGTCAATATAACCATATAACAATTACAGCACGGAAACAGGCCCTCTCGGCCCTTCCAGTCCGTGCCGACCATTTGTTTTCCCCTAGTCCCATCTACCTGCATCAAGTCCTTATCTATACTAATCACGTGTAGGAAGGAACTGCAGATGCTGGTTTATACCGAAGATAGACACAAAATGCTGGAGTAACTCATCGGGTCAGACAGCGTCTCTGGGGAAAAAGGAATAGGTGACATTTCGGGTCGGAACGGTTCTTCAGACTGAAAGATAGAGGATAGTCATGCCAGCCTGAAGATTGGATGCATGTGCACAGGCCTGAATATGGGTGAACTGTCGTTGTGACCTTTTACTCCCCGGTCATACTCTCTTTCTCCCTCTCCAGTCATCAAGAAGAAACAAAAGCTTGAAAGCACGTACCACCAGTTTCAGGAATAACTTCCCTTCCACTGTTAACAGGTTACTGAACGGTCCACCCAAAAGCTGGGGTGTAGTCCAGATCTTCCAACCCACCTCATTGCAGACCTTGCATTTATTATTACCTGCACTTTATTTCATAACTGTAACACTGTCACACTTTACTCTGCACTCTGGTACTTTTCTCTTTGCATTACCTACAGTATGATTTGATTGGATAGCATGTAAACAAAACGAAGGGACTTGGTTGGAAGTGCTGGTATAGGATTCCCAAACGGTTAATTTGCGAATTGAATCGGTAGTAAGGAAGGCTAATGCAATGCTAGCCTTCCTTTGCAGAGGACTAGAATATTAAAACAGGGATGTAATGCTGAGGCTTTATCGGGCATTGGTCATTGTGAGCAGTTTTGGGCCACGTGTGTGAGGAAGGATTGCTGCCGCTGGAGAGACTCCAAAGGAAAAGCTTACGAGAATGATCCTTGGGATGATCGGGTTAACATATGATGAGCGTTTGATGGCACTGGTTCTGTGCCCGCAGGAGTTAAGAAAGGATGAAGGGGAAATTAATTGAAATTTACCGAATAGTGAAAGGCCTCGATTGAGTGTATGCAGAGAGGATGTTTTTACTTGTGCATGAAGAGTAAAGGGGCTGTCCCATTGCAAGCGATCTAATCCGCGAGTTAAGAAGAGTGTGTTCGACTTTCAACCTCGAGGGCACTTGCCTGGAAACCCTCCAGCTGGATCGACCATCCGTGTTAAAACCGTGAGTTGGTGCGACCGACCACACACACACACACACACGCACACACATCGCAAAGGCGGGGGCCAGGGAAAGCAGGGGAGCGCTGTCTGAAATTCTCACCCATGATGAAGAGGAAGATAAAAGACGGCTGCACAGTGTACGGTAAGTCCTTTAGAGAGCGCGGGGGGGGGGGGGGGGGGGGGGGGGGGGGGGGGGGGGGGGGGGGGGGGGAGAAGGTAAAACGGTTATAATAGGTGACTTCAATCTACATATAGATTGGGTGAATAAAGATTGGGTGAATGGCAGGGCTGCTGAGGAAGAGGATTTCTTGGAATGTATGTGGGATAGTTTTCTAAACCAACATGTGGAGGAACCAACGAGAGAGCAGGCTATTCTAGACTGGATATTGAGTAATGAGGAAGGCTTAATTAGCAGCCTTGTAGTACGTGGCCCCTTGGGCAAGAGTGACCATAATATGGTTGAGTTCTTCATTAGGATGGAGAGTGACATTGTCAATTCAGAAACACGGGTCCTGAACTTAAAGAAAGGTAACTTTGAGGGTATGAGACGTGAATTGGCCAAGATGGACTGGCAATTGAGTCTTGAAGGGTTGACGGTGGATATGCAATGGAAGGCATTTAAAGACTGCATGGATGAACTACAACAATTGTTCATCCCAGTATGGCAAAAGAATAAATCAGGGAAGGTGGCGCATCCATGGATAACGAGGGAAATCAGGGATCGTATCAAAGAAAAAGATGAAGCATACAAATTAGCCAGAAAAAGCAGCCTACCAGAGGACTGGGAGAAATTCAGAGACCGACAGAGGAGGACAAAGGGCATAATTAGAAAAGGGAAAATGGAGTATGAAAGAAAACTGGCAGGAAACATGAAAACTGACTGCAAAAGTTTTTATCGATATGTGAAGCGCAAAAGATTAGTTAAAACAAATGTAGGTCCCTTGCAGTCAGAAACGAGTGAATTGATCATGGGGAACAAGGACATGGCAGACCAATTGAATAACTACTTTGGTTCTGTCTTCAGTAAGGTAGACATAAATAATTTGCCGGAAATAGCAGGGGATCGCGGGACAAATGAGATGGAGGAAATGAGTGAAATCCAGGTGAGCCAGAAAGTGGTGTTAGGTAAATTGAATGGATTAAAGGCCGATAAATCCCCAGGGCCAGATAGGCTGCATCCCAGGGTACTTAAGGAAGTAGCCCCAGAAAAAGCAGATGCCTTAGTGATAATTTTTCAAAACTCTTTAGATTCTGGAGTAGTTCCTGAGGATTGGTGGGTAGCTAATGTAACCCCACTTTTTAAAAAGGGAGGGAGAGAGAAAACGGGGAATTACAGACCAGTTAATCTAACATCGGTAGTGGGGAAACTGCTAGAGTCAATTATTAAAGATGGGATAGCAGCGCATTTGGAAAGTGGTGTGAAATCATTGGACAAAGTCAGCATGGATTTACGAAGGGTAAATCATGTCTGACAAATCTTATTGAATTTTTTTTGAGGATGTAACTAGTAGAGTGGATAAGGGGGAAGCAGTGGATGTGTTATATCTGGACTTTCAGAAGGCCTTCGACAAGGTCCCACAGAAGAGATTGGTATACAAACTTAAAGCACACGGTATTGGTGGTTCAGTATTGATGTGGATAGAGAACTGGCTGGCAGACAGGAAGCAAAGAGTAGGAGTAAACGGGTCCTTTTCAAGATGGCAGACAGTGACTAGTGGGGTGCCGCAAGGCTCAGTGCTGGGACCCCAGCTATTTACAATATACATTAATGATTTGGACGAGGGAATTAAATGCAACATCTCGAAGTCTGCGGATGACACGAAGCTGGGGGGCAGTGTAAGCTGTGAGGAGGATGCTAGGAGGCTGCAGGATGACTTGGATAGACTGGGTGAGTGGGCAAATGCATGGCAGATGCAGTATAATGTGGATAAATGTGAGGTTATCCACTTTAGTGGCAAAAACAGGAAGGTAGACTATTATTTGAATGGTGACCGATTAGGAAAAGGGGAGATGCAGCGAGACCTGGGTGTCATGGTACACCAGTCATTGAAAGTAGGCATGCAGGTACAGCGGGCTGTGAAGAAAGTGAATGGTATGTTGGCATTCATAGCAAAAGGATTTGAGTACAAGAGCAGGGAGGTACTACTGCAGTTGTACAGGGTCTTGGTGAGGCCACACGTGGAGTATTGCGTACAGTTTTGGTCTCCTAATCTGAGGAAAGACATTCTTGCCATAGAGGGAGTACAGAGAAGGTTCACCAGACTGATTCCTGGGATGGCACGACTTCCGTATGAAGAAAGACTGGATAGACTCGGCTTGTACTCGCTGGAATTTAGAAGATTGAGGGGTGATCTCATAGAGACTTACAAAATTCTTAAGGGGTTGGACAGGCTAGATGCAGGAAGATTGTTCCCGATGTTGGGGAAGTCCAGGACAAGGGGTCACAGTTTAAGGATAAGGGGGAAGTCTTTTAGGACCGAGATGAGAAAATCGTTTTTCACACAGAGAGTGGTGAATCTGTGGAATTCTCTGCCACAGAAGGTAGTTGAGGCCAGTTCGTTGGCCATATTTAAGAGGGAGTTGGATGTGGCCCTTGTGGCTGAAGGGATCAGGGGGTATGGAGAGAAGGCAGGTACAGGATACTGAGTTGGATGATCAGCCATGATCATATTGAATGGAGGTGCAGGCTCGAAGGGCCGAATGGCCTGCTCCTGCACCTAATTTCTATGTTTCTATGTTTCTAGAAGGGGGAGACACTTTTAAGAAGCCAGACAACTTGTAATGAAGTTTAGCGGGCATTTTACCTACCGATCGGATTGCCCACGGCTGCCCTCGACTGCCTGTAAGTAAATAGCGACCCCACTCCACTTCACCACGAGTTAAAAAGAACTATGCCGACTAATTTTTTCAACATGCTGAGATATTTTCCGTGACCTAGCTGAGGCCGTGAGTATTCGGGGTGGGGGAGGGAGATTAGACTCCCTTTTCTGGAGAGGACCACGGGGCCCGGGGAAGTCCCGCACACGGGGCGTTGCGCCAGACGTCTTGTGCTATCCCAGCCGCCGTGCTTGCAGGCGGACCCGTCTGCGCGTGGCAGGCGGCCAGGGCTCTGCTGCAGCTGCTCACGCAGCGGTGGGAGCAGGCAGGTGAGCGGCTGGGCGTGGCAGAGCTCCTGGCCAAGCCTGCAGCCTGCAGCTGATCAGTGGATAGGCCCAGCCCAAGCCGACAAAGCGTGCATGAAACAAGATGCTTTCAAAGGGGTTGCTTGCCCAGACTAGAAAGCCCGTTGCAGGTAGTTCAGTGTGTGCTCCAGGTAGCTTAGTGTGTACTGCAGGAAGCTCAGTGTGTACAGCAGGTAGCTCAGTGTGTGCTCCAGGTAACTCAGTGTGTGCTCCAGGTAGCTCAGTGTGTACTGCAGGTAGCTCAGTGTGTACTGCAGGTAGCTCAGTGTGTACTGCAGGTAGCTCAGTGTGTACAGCAGGTAGCTCAGTGTGTACTGCAGGTAGCTCAGTGTGTACTGCAGGTAGCTCAGTGTGTACTGCAGGTAGCTCAGTGTGTGCTCCAGGTAGCTCAGTGTGTGCTCCAGGTAGCTCAGTGTGTACTGCAGGTAGCTCAGTGTGTACTGCAGGTAGCTCAGTGTGTACTGCAGGTAGCTCAGTGTGTACTGCAGGTAGCTCAGTGTGTGCTCCAGGTAGCTCAGTGTGTACTGCAGGTAGCTCAGTGAGTGCTCCAGGTAGATCAGTGAGTGCTCCAGGTAGCTCAGTGTGTACTGCAGGTAGCTCAGTGTGTACTGCAGGTAGCTCAGTGTGTACTGCAGGTAGCTCAGTGTGTACTGCAGGTAGCTCAGTGTGTACTGCAGGTAGATCAGTGAGTGCTCCAGGTAGATCAGTGAGTGCTGTGAAATGCAACCCCTGCTACCCTCATCTTTCACGTGATTGCACTCCCACTCTGGAGATGCAAGCACATCTTGGTCCTTTCAGTCTGTTCTGGGTGCTGTGTGACTCAGTGGGCAGTTCTGCTGACTAATCTCCAGTGGCACAGTGTTAGGGTTAGAGGTTGGTATTGTGTGGGGCGGGGCGGAACAGGGAAGGTGTACAAGCTGAGCTCATCCTGATCCGTAACACTTAGTTTGGAGATACAGTGTGGAAACAGGCTCTACAGTGACCATTAAACACCCGCTCACATTAGTTATCCAACTACACTCTTGGGGCAATTTACAGAGGTCAATTAATAACCTACAAACCTGTGCATCTTTGGGATGTGGGGAAAACCGGATACAAACCACGTGGTCACAGGGAGAACGCACAAACTCCACACAGACAGCACCCGGAAGGTCAAGATCGAACCCGGGTCTCTGGCGCTGTAAGGCCGCAGCACTACCCCGTGCCACTGTACCGCCCAATAACAGTTGAGAAACACTTTCGCCATTTAAAATAAAATGTATGCTGAAGTTTAGGTCTATTATTGTCACATTTACCAAGGTAATAAAAAGCTTTGTTTTGCATGCGATCCAAGCAGATCAGATATATTACACAGAGATACAATCAAGTCAAACTCAGGTACAAAAGATCACGGCTATAGTTCTCGGCGCTGTAGTCCGCAATTCCACAGACAAGTCCAACATCCACAGTGGGGTGGAGGTGAATCGGACAGTACCCTATCTATGGAAGGACCATTCAGAACATATTTATCCCAAATAACAAGTTTAAAATATCCATATTAATTAAAATAAAATAGCAAACCACTTACTTTTCACGTGCATTTTGGTGACCCCATTAGAAGGGGCCCACGTTAACTATGTTAAGGAAGACAATGCAAATGTGGAACGGCTGGGCACAGTGCCAAGCCCAAGGGGAGCGAGAGCAAGAGTTAACAACCACCATTAGCACTAACACTGACCTCCAGCATAGTCCAGACATCCAGCCTACAGTGCAGTACACAACCTCTGAGGAGCACTTTCATCAACGGTTCCCTTCTGTACTGTCAGAGAAAGGTTTTTGGCATTTAGCTCTGTTTCTTTCACCGCAGGTGCTGCTTGACACATCGAGCACTGCCAACAGTTTCTGCGTTCACCTTCCAGGTTTTATTTTAGTTTTCAACTCATGTGTCCTGGGGCAAACCTTGTCCTGGATACCAAGAGCACTTTTCTGCCCTGCTTCAAAAAGGTGGTGCAGCGGTAGAGTTGCTGCCTTACAGCCGCAGAGACCCCGGGTTCGATCCCGACTCCGGGTGCTGTCTGTAGGGAGTTTGGATGTTCTTCCCCATGACCTGCGTGGGGTTTCTCCGATTTTCTCCCACACTCCAAAGACATACAGGTTTGTAGGTTAATTGGCTGGGCATAATTGTAAATTGTCCTGAGTGTGTGTAGGATATTGTTAATGTGCGGAGATCGCTGGTCGGCATGGACTCGGTGGGCCGAAGGGCCTATTTCCATGGTGTATCTCCAAACTAAACTAAACTAAACAAAAACCATGTGGCTACTGTTACGGCCGTCTGAGTGTCAAGCCTCAGTCTAGTGTTTATCTGAAAGATTAAAATACTGGTAATACTCAATGGGTCAGGCGGCATCCGTAGGGACAAAAGCCGCGTGAAGGCCCAGAACCTTTTGATGGCAGTTCCGAAGAGAATCTCTGATGAGATTCTTCTCAAAACATCCATATTGAGAAGTCAGTACATCTAACATTACAGAGAGGGAGGGATTCCTTAATGTTAGATTCATTCTGCATTTCGTGAATCTTATGAGTAATTCTGTAATTGGTAACTTGACGCTTACCGATTTTGTTAGAGTGCCCCCAGAACCCTCGGAGCAGAAATTCTTCAAACTAACATTAAAACATTGTGAGATTTGTCTGTCGCCTGTTCCCCGGTGACTGGGAATGGCATGGAGGTGCACACTCGCAGAAGCACTGGAGCAAACCCACACACACAACTGTGACACACATCCAGCTCACCCATACGTAGGCTCAGGGTGAGCTGGATACACAGACACACACGCGCGAACACACACAGGCAGCAGACATACACACAGATACTTGTACACACAGACACACGCACAAACACACAGACAGGCAGACACACACACAGACACATATACACACGCACAAACACACAGGCAGGCAGACACACATACACACACATGTACACACACAGATACACACATACACACAGGCAGACACACACATACAGGCACACACACATACAGCCACACACACACACAGATACACAAACACATGTACACACACAGACACACACAAATTCTACATAACATTGTGCAGGAGTCATTTATCGACGGTATATTAATAGAAATTAAGATCAGAGACATTGAAACCTGAAAAATAGCTTCTGCTAATTAGAGTTAAGCACAAAATTACAATGGAGCTTTGGGCCTGTGATTGGCTGCGCCGATACTGTGTCAATGTACAATGATGTCAGACCTTCAAACAGAAAATGTTCCTAGCACTTCAGAGAGGAATCAAAAATCAAACCTGGAGTGTTGCAATCAGCGTTATTTACAGCACAGTGTCATTTAACAGGCATTTCAACCTAACTGAACCAGTCTGATTTTATGTTCCAGATGCACAAGTAAATAAAATTTACTTTAGTTTCAAGATAAGGTGCCGAAACCGGCCCTTCAGCCCACCGAGTCCGTGCCGACCAGCGATCCCTAACTCACACTAACACACACCAACACACACCAACACACACTAACACACACCAACACACACTAACTCACACTAACACACACTAACACACACTAACACACTCTAACACACACTAACATACACTACACACACCAACACACACCAACACACACTAACACACACTAACACTATCCTACACACACTAACACTCACTAACACACACTAACACTATCCTACACACACTAACACACACTAACACTATCCTACACACACTAACACACACTAACACAATCCTACACACACTAACACACACTACACACACTATCCTACACACACTAACACACACTAACACACTAACACACACTCTATCCTACACACACTAACACACACTAACACTATCCTACACACACTAACACACACACACTAACACACTAACCACACACACACTAACACACTAACACACACTAACACTATCCTACACACACTAACACACACTAACACACTACTAACACACACTAACACACACTAACACTATCCTACACACACTAACACACACTAACACATCCTACACACACTAACACACACTAACACTATCCTACACACACTAACACACACTAACACTCACTAACACACACTAACACTATCCTACACACACTAACACACACTAACACTATCCTACACACACTAACACACACTAACACTATCCTACACACACTAACACACACTAACACTATCCTACACACACTAACACACACTAACACACACTAACACTCACTAACACACACTAACACTATCCTACACACACTAACACACACTAACACTATCCTACACACACTAACACACACTAACACTATCCTACACACACTAACACACACTAACACTATCCTACACACACTAACACACACCAACACTCACTAACACACACTAACACTATCCTACACACACTAACACACACTAACACTATCCTACACACACTAACACACACTAACACTCACTACACACACTAACACTCACTAACACACACTAACACTATCCTACACACACTAACACACACTAACACTCACTAACACACACTAACACTCACTAACACACACTAACACACACTAACACACACTAACACACACTAGGGACAACTTACAATTTTACCACGCCAATTAGGCTGCAAACCTGCACATCTTTAGAGCTCCTGGAGAAAACCCACACGGTCACGGGGAGAACATACAAACTCCGTACAGGCACACTGGTAATCAGGATCGAACCCAGGTCTCGGGCGCTGTAAAGGAGCTGCTCAACCGCGGTGCCACCGTGCCGCCCTGAATCTTGCGCAAATAAAACGCCGGAAAAATCCAGTGGTTCAGGTAGAATATGTGGATGGAAATGGTCAGACGGAGTTTCAGATCGGGACCCTTCTTCAGACTGATGCCATGTTCCATCTCCGGTTGCTTCCCACCCCTGTAGTGTTATCCCTCCCATCCACACATCCGCCTCTTCCTTTCTGCCCCAGGCACTTGTGCAACTTGTCGTTAAATCACAACTATCTCTCGTGGTTGTGAACAACCGCCAGTCTCTGAGTAAAGAACTTCCGCTAAAGCTTATGAGTGACTGTATATCTTTACGAGTCCTAGTTCTGGGATTGGTCACTCATTCCTCCGAGGGCCCACACTTTTATAATCGTGCCTTGCAGCGCCAGAGACCCGTGTCCCATCCCGCCCTCGGCTGCTGCCTGGACGGAGTTTGGACGTTCTCCCCGTGACCTTGTGGGTTTTTCCCAGGTGCTCCGGTTTCCTCCCACACTGCAAAGACGTGCAGGTTTGTACGTTAATTGGCTTCTGTAAATTGGCCTGAGAACTAGTGTATGGGATGGCTGGTCGGGCCGGACTCGGTGGGCCGAAGGACCTGTTTCCACACTGTATCTCTGAACTAAAACGGTCACCCCTCAGCTTTCAATTCCAGACTTGACAGTCAGATTGGCACTTAGAATGTATCCTCATTATAATCCATGTAACTCTTTCCTGAACATGGATTGAAAGTGAGTTCTCGTCTCAGTTGTACATAACTTGGCTGCACTGCAATTCTATTCTTGTGTTGACTGATTCCTGTGCTTTGCATTTAGAGTCATGTGAAACTGCATGCCGACATAATAATTAACAAATCTAGATCTTTAACCCTTCGCATTCCAATTATTTTCCTCCTCCCAAACTAAGACCTGCTCAACAACATCAAATTCTATCCCTTATTACAAGTCCCTGGTGCTTTAATTTGTATCTTATATTTTGTTAGTTTCTTGCTTTGCATTAAATCTAAACCCATTTTGCCAACCCACCCAGTTAAAACCCTCCCCTTATTGAGTAAAATGTGGCACTAGAATCACAAAGGTATTTGCGTTGACCAGACCAACCCAATGTGGGGCTATACTCCAGGAGCTGCCTCAGCTGCAGTGTGAGGGGTTAAGCAGAACCCGTCACATCACACCCCACATCACCTCGAATGGCTGGCATGGATCCAACTGCTCGTATTCTTGCTGTTGAGGGGGTGCAGCATGTTTAGTTTTCAGTTAAAGTTGATACAACTTACAAGCTTTGTACAGAGAGCACCCATAGTCAGGATCGAACCCAGCTCTCCGGCGCTGTCAGGCAGCAACTCCCCGCTGCGCCACCGTGCACAATCATTAAGTCAGTTAAAGCTGAGTTTAAGTTTGAGTTTAGTTTATTGTCACGTATACCAAGGTACAGTGAAAAGCTTTTGTTGTGTGCTCACCAGTCAGTGGAAAGACATTACATGATTACAACTGAGCCATTTGCAGTGTACAGATACATGATAAAGGGAATAACGTGAATAGCGTTTACTGCAAGATAAAGTCACTAAAGTCCAAGCGTCTCCAATGAGGTCCATAATAGTTCAGGACTGCTCTCTGGTAGTGGTAGGATGGTTCAGTTGCCTGATTACAGCTGGGAAGAAACTGCCCCTGGATCTGGAGGTGTGCACTTTCACACTTCTATACGTTTTGGCCGATGTGTGAGGGGAGCAGAGCGAGTGGCCAGGGTGTGACTGGACCTTGATAATGTCGCTGGCCTTGCCGAGGCAGCGTGAGGTATAAATGGGGTCATTGGAAGGGAGGTTGGTCTGAGCTGCATCCACAGTGTCCACTTGGGATTGTGTTTGTACCAAAGGGCCTGTACCTGCGCTCTACTGCATGCTCATATACAGCGGATTTCCTGAGCAGAGAACATTACTGGGAATACCTTTGAATAGGGCCAGGGGGGAACTAGGAGAGCAGAGCAGGAGAGAGATGGTCAGCGTTTTGCAGTAATAAGCCCTGTGCTGGTGACTGACTGGCAAACCCATGTCTACCTACCACTTGGTATAGAAACAAAGAACTGTAGATGTTGGTTCCCAACCCAAAATGTCACCTGTCCTTTTTCTCCAGAGCGGTGGCCTGACCTGCTGAGTTACTCCGGCACTTTGTGTTTATCCACCTATCACAAGCCAGGCTTTGTCTTTGTCCCCACCTCTCTTCCAGCTTTCACCCAACCAACCCCTCCCCCCCTCACCAGAATCAGTCTGAAGAAAAGTCCGCACCCGAAACATCACCAATCCTTTTTCTCCAGAGATGCTGCCTAACCGGCTGAGTTACTCCAGCACTTTGTGCCTTTTTTTTTGCAAACCAACGTCTGCAGTTCCTTGTGTCTCCATTCACAGTCGAGTCTAGTCCCAACCCTGCCGCCTGCATTCTGCTGCCCAGGTGTCTCACTAAAACTGCAGCAAACAAGCACGTCTTTCCAGCACAGTCACTTTTCTTTGCATCTGACCGCAGGCAAAACAAATGGGTGTGGAGCAAAGGTTTGGCAATAGGTTATTTTTATCCACATGGTTCACCCAACCGGGTTTCCTTCTGCGTCAGTGATATGTTTCCCCAAAAACCAATGACACAGAGCTGCTGCCTCACTGCGCCAGATACCCGGGTTCGATCCTGACCTCAGGTACTGCCTCTGTGGAGTTTGCACATTTTCCCTGTGACCACGTGAGCCCCCTCCCGCATCCCATCGACATGCAGGTTTCTAGGCGGATTGGCCTTTGTAAATTGTCCCTAGATAGACAGGAAAAGCTGGAGTAACTCAACGGGACAGGCAGCATCTCTGGAGAGATGGAGTGGGTGACGTTTCGGGTCGAGACCCTGG
The DNA here is from genome assembly GCA_035221665.1 of Okamejei kenojei. NCBI lineage: Eukaryota > Metazoa > Chordata > Chondrichthyes > Rajiformes > Rajidae > Okamejei > Okamejei kenojei. Next base: position 35,719,681 of record CM069147.1, on the reverse strand, counting down.
TATGTAGGGAGTGGATGAGAAAGTGGGATAACATAGAACTAGTGTGAACGGGTGAACGATGGTCGGTGTGGACTCGGCAGGTTGAAGGGCCTGTGTCCATGCTGATTAAACGCCAACGAATATTCCTCAGCACCGCCATAACCAACATAGGATTCAAAGCGCGACAGCACCATGGACACAGTACAGGGGCAACACCCAGAGACTTGCACTACTGGTCTAGACATGTCAATGACAAGGGGACAAGTTCAAATTGATCTGGAATAAGAAACACAAGGCCAGAAACTACACACATATCTGGCTCACCAATATCTTTCTCTACAGTATATATATATATATATTTGTAAAATGTATATATAAATTATATATATATATGTGTGTGTGTGTGTGTGTGTGTGTGTGTGTGTGTGTGTGTGTGTGTGTGTGTATGTGTGCATGTGTATATACACATACATATATACACACACACACAGATATACAGGGGAAATTGGCTGTCCATATATATATATATATATATACATATATATATATATAGGCCAATGTCTCCCATTATTTTTGGAAAATATATATTATTTTAATATATATATTATTATTTATATATATTATTTTCCAAAAATAAACCTGATTCTGAATAAAAAGCTATACAAATCTAGAACTGTGAAAAATCTCCTCCGACATTCTCAGCGGCTATACGTACATATATTAACATTGTATCACAAAAACTATCTTCGTACCAGGCACCTTTGTCATTCAAGCGGCCCCCTGGGGTGTTTGAGGAGTGTCTCCACCACACCCTGCCCCCTAATGTCCAGCAGCGGAAGGACACTAGACAGTGGTCCTCCCCCCACAGACCCTTGGCATTGGTAGGTGCGTCCCATAGCAAATGTGGTGGACAGACACTTGAATGAGGAAGGCATAGATTAGATGCAGTCTTAATGCAACAAATGGAATTAGTATCGATGTGCAAAAAGGTTAGCATGGATGTGGTGGGCCGAATGGCCAATTTCTTTCTGCTGTACAACTCTATAATGGGTAGGAAAGGACTACAGTCTGGGGTCCTTTCGCTGCCGAACATTGGGGGGCAGTGTGTGGTGGAGATGCCCCTCAAACGAGGGTATGGATATCACCCCACGGGTTCACATGAGTGGCAAGGGTGCTGGGCATAATGACGGTTTTTGTGAACACTACCAAATACAACAAAAGGTTTAGAGCAAATTGGGCCAAATGCAAGCAGGTGGGATTAGCGCAGGTGGGGAATCTTGGTCTGCATGGGCAAGTTGGGCCGAAGGGCCTGTTTCCGTGCTGTATGGACTCTACGACCCTGCCACTGTGCGCCTAAACTCGGCCAGCAGTTCCCTGTGCTTCCCTCACCAGCTGCAAGAGACATTTTAGCCCATTACCCTCCTATAAATTGGCCCGAAGCATTTCACTTGGGTCGACGACCCAGTATAAATTTTACGGGTTATTTATTGTAACAAATTTTGAAAGAGTGAACTTTCCTGAGAACCTCAACATGCAACAAACACCAGGTGGCTTCACTTTCCCTTTCATGTGCAAGAGAAATGTCTAGGCAGGAGGCATTTAATGAAGATTACTTCTGATTAAACAAGTGAATGTGCTGAGGTGTCAATGCGTATCTTTTTTAAGAATGCATTGTGAATGGACAGCTGGATCCTATTTCTTACAGCTAACTAATTGAGCATTTATCTGGGATTCAAACTTACAAATTTATTCTGCCCAGAGTTTTATTCAAAACCGGACACAATGGAAGCAGTCTCTTGTGCTGCCTCGGAGAGCGGTGTAAAAAGAATGTTCTAGCAAGGAGCCGGCTGCAACGTGGGAGCTATTGCAAAGAGCTTATATGAATGCGGGAAACCGTGATCAATGTACCTTACAACAGAGGTTAGGGCACTCTAGACACTGCCCAAATGAGGGGCTGGTGGGAAGGGAGGTCAGTTTCTATTGTCACCCTTGTGACAGTGTGTGGCTCAGAGGAACAGGGCCGTTCTCTCATCAACTTGAGATCACTTCTCCATAAAGTCACCGTAAAGATGTCTCAATCTTCACTTGAGATACATCAGCAGCCCATGGCCCGATTCAGCTGGTCAATTGCTCACAGGCCGTTGCTACCTCAACCAACAGCTGAAGACAGCACCAACGTTAAATTGAAAGTGAAAGTCACTGTTGCTAAGGCCAGCAGGACGCAGGAACCACCCAACCAGGCATGAGCAGATGTTATGGGTTTGAATCAGTGGCTCATTATCTCATAGAGCGTGCAAACAGGTCCTTCGGCCTAACCTCCCCCCCGGCGACCAACATGCCCAAACTGCATTAGTCTCATGGGTAAGTGGGGTGGGGAAAATGGGGTTAGTGTAGGTTTAGTGTGTATGGGTTAAAGTTATAGAGAGTCGCGCAGTGTGAAAACAGGCCCTTCGGCCCAACTTGCCCACACCAACCAACATGCCGTAACTACTCGTCCTGCCTGCCAGCGTGTGGCCCGTATCCCTCGAAACGTAACCTAGTCTTGTACTGATCCAACTGATTTTTCAAGTGTTGTGATAGTACCTGCCTCAATGACCTCCTCTGGCAGCTTGTTCCTTATAGCTACCACCCTTTGTTAAAAAAAGAGTTGCCTCTCAGGTTCCTATTAAATCTTTCCCCCTTCACCTTAAACCTAGGCCTCTGGTTTTTGATTATACCGGTGGTCTTGCTGAGGCAGCGTGAAGTGTAGATGCGGTCAATGGAAGGGAGGTCGACAAAAGTGCTGGAGAAACTCAGCGGGTGCAGCAGCATCTATGGAGCAAAGGAAATAGGCAACGTTTCGGGCCGAAACCCTTCTTCAGACTGATGGAGGGGAGGCTGGTTTGCTGGTCTGAGCTGCATCCACAATTCTCTACAATTTCTCTCCAATTGCCGTTTGCAAGCATCCAATTTACAGAAACAAGATTTTTAGCCTTTATTCTCCGCCAGTGAACTACCCCTGCACGCTGCTATAAATCTGTCAATTGTCTTGTTCTGTGAAACAGCACCTTGGGAAAGCCACACGGCGGCAGTCCAAGCGAACAGGCTTCCTAACTTGGTACGCCATTACGGTTTGCCTCCAGTGCAGCCTGTAAATGAAGTGATCCGTCACCAAGTGGGCAGTCTGATGCTGAGACCGGATGGGTTCAGTGGAGGGGGCCTGCCTCACTGCACTGTAAATGGACCCAAGTGCTAGGGTAACTCTGCGGGGTCAGGCAGCATCCTTCGGTGAAAAAGGACGGGTGATGTTTCGGGTCGGGACCCTTCTTCAGACGGTACTGCCACGAGGGCGGGATTTGCGTTCACTCATGGTCAGGGTGGGGACGAGAGGAACGGGAGCAGCAGCCTAAAATGGAACGCATATTTCCGCGCCCACGGCCGAGAGGCAGTCCCCACGACCACATCGCCCAGGAGGCGGCCAAAGCCACTGTAGTTGGTGAAATATACTAAACCAAAGTGCCACAGTGCAGTGGGAGAGTTTAGGAAGAGTCAAGACCACACTGAAGGTCGGCTGCTGAGGTTGCACAAACATGCCTGTCCCGTTGCACAACTTCACAACCCTGCAGGGAGCAGGTCAGTGAAACATGACGGCACTTGTTCCCTGATCGGCTCGGAAAAGGAGCTCCTGAATCCAAGCTTTACACTGGAATTTTTTTTCCTTTAATGCCTACACTTGAATGAGGCACTTGTTGGGCCATTTAGTGTCAAACATGGTGGTGGGCTCAGCTCTCGTGAAGATGGACAAGCCGGAGATGGCAGATTTCTTTCCCCCAGTTCGATCAGTTGGAGTTTCAGCAACAATCTAGTAATGTTGTGATATCATTACTTATAACATGGTTTACTTAATGCTAAGGATAGACACAAAAAGTGGGACAGGCAGCATCTCTGGAGAGAAGGAATGGGTGACGTTTCGGGTCGAGATCCTTCTTCAGACTGGTTAGGAATAAGGGAAACGAGAGATATAGACTATGATGTAGAGAGATCAAAGTCAATGAATAGCAGGAGGAATCACAGAGGGGGAGCAGCAGGCGAGGATGTGTAGATTATTAACAACAATTTAATTCCACACCTGCCAAGGTGGGATGTGAACTTGTCTCTCTTGTCTTCGTTCAATCCTCTGGTTACTCGTTTGCCAATTTAACTTATGTCAACTCCATAACGTCTGTTCTTCCAAATAATTATGAGGGAGAATGATAAAGACACACAATGCAAAAATCAGCATTTAGTTTAGTTTAGAGAAACAGCATGGAAACAGGCCCTTTGGTCCGCCAAAGATAGATACAAAATGCTGGCGTGACCCAGCGGGTCAGGCATCGTCTCTGGTGAATAGGTGACTTTTCAGGTCGAGACCCTTCATCAGACCAAGTCTATACCGACCATCAGTCTCCTGTTCACACTTTCTTCTCCTCTGCCCACACACTGGTGGACAAGTCATTTACAGGTGCGGCAGTGAAAAAAGCGCCAATTTGAGTGACCTCCAGACCCGCAGTTTATCTTTGACATTAGATAGAGGGAGTGCAGAGAAGGGACTGAGGAGACCACTGGAGACTCGGTTTATACTCTCGGGGATCTTATAGAAACCCATGCCACTCCGTCAGGGAAACACCGAGATGAGAACAGAGAGTGGTGAGTCTCAAACTCCACAAAGACTGGCAGCCGAGGTCAGGATCCAACTCGGCTGTTACTCTGCACCTAATTTCTAATGTTTCTATGTTTCTATGTGAAGAAGCATAGAGGTGCAGCTAATAGAGCTGCTGTCCCACAGTACAAGTGATCTGGGCTCATTGGTCATTTTTCAACCCATTGGTTCTACGCTGGTGCTCATTTCACCCCCCCCCCCCCCCCCACCCCCCACCTTATTTTACCTTGCAATCTATGCTCCCCACAATCCTATCAACTCCCCCTAGACTCCACCACATACTCCCCACATTAGGGACAATTCACTGAGGCCAAATACCCCGCACATCTTTGGCATGTGGGAGAAAGCCAGAGCATCTATGTTCTTTGGCCCATATAAGAATGCCCCCAGTGGGTAGGCGAGTGGTAGAGTCTGGGGCAGTTGATGAGAATGTGGGGAGAATGAGTCACAGAGACAATTAGTGGAAGGACGGGATTGCTCTTTGAATGAGCACAGGCGCTGAAAGGCCTCCCTATGTGTCACATGGAAATAATATGGAAATATGGATTAAGCTAAAGTGGGCAGCTCTGCACAACGAAAAATTATCTTTCCTTCATTTCCGCTCGGCTCTTGGTCGCCCCACAATCTCATTCGGACTGAAGAAGGGACCCGACCCGAAATGTCACCGATCCATTCTCTGCAGAGATGTTGCCTGACCCGCTGAGTTACTCCAACACTCTGCGTGGAAACATAGAGACATAGAAAATAGGAGCAGGAGTAGGCCATTCGGCCCTTCGAGCCATGATACAGTGGAAACATTCCTTTAGCCCGATTCATCCATACTGACCAAGATGGCCACCTAAACCGGTCCCGTTTGCTCTCGTTTAAACCACTGAGAAACAGAAAAAACTGAGTCGGTCATTCAGCCCTTCGAGCCAGCACCGCCATTCAATATGATCATGCGTGGTCATCCAAAATCAGTACCCCGTTCCTGCTTTTTCCCCATATCTTCCTTTAGCCCGAAGAGCTCTATCTAACTGTGTCTCCCCCTGCCTCCAATAACACTGCACCTTTACTGTATATACGGTCGCTGTGCCAACGGCTGAGGCTGGGAGGGGTTGCGATGCAAACACACAGTGGCTCCCAGTAAACATTCCCAGCTGTAGCCCGCTGGTAGTGTACACCCGCAGGATTCCCGCCGAGCTATTCCTCTCATCAGCGTAGGTAGGCATTTACTCATCTCAGCTGGTTGACAAGCGGGACGATGAGATGCAGGGCTCTGCACCAACCAGGTTTAGCAAAGAAATAAAAATGGAAACATCTGGCGTTGCAAGCTGCAACACGTGCTAGCACCCCCCCCCCCCCCCCGCCCCCGATGAGTCTGAAGTTCTCCCCGCACGTCAGGGTCAGCTGCAATTTCTACCCAGCGCACAACATAAAATGACTTGTAGCTTGCTCAGGCATGCAGACAGAGTGCCGCTGCAAGGCTCGTGCCCCCGAGGAAGGTGGCGTAGAGAGGCGCGGCAAAGCCATAGAGTCATAGAGTGTGGAAACAGGCAGGGTCTCGACCCGAAACGTCACCGCAAACCTCTCTCCAGAGATGCTGCCTCTCCCGCTGAGTTTCCACAGCATTTTGTGTCTATCTTGGATTTAAACCAACATCTGCAGTTCTCTCCAACATATGGAAACAGGTCCTTCATGGTCACAGCCATGCAGTGTGGAAACAGGCCCTTCAGCCCAAGTTGCCCACACTGACCAACATGGTCCATCTGCACTAATCCCACCAACCTGCATTTGGCTCATCTCCCTCTAAACCTGTCCTATCCATGTACCTGTCTAATTGCTCCTTAAACGTGGGGACAGTTCCTGCCTCAACTACCTCCTCCGCAGCTCGCTCCATACACCCACCACCCCTTGTGGAAAAAGGTTACCCCTCAGATTCCTATTGAATCTTTCCCCCTTCATCTTAAACCTATGTCCTCTGGTTGTCGATTCCCTTATTCTAGGCAAGAGACTCGGTGCATCTACCCGATCTATTCCTCTCATGATTTTGTACACTGCCATAAGATCACCCCTCATCTTCCTACGCTCCAGGGAATAGACTCCCTGCCTGCTCAAACTCTCCCTAGAGCCCAGGCGCACGAGTCCTGGCAGCATCCTTGTAAATCTTCTCTGCACCCTTTCCTACTTAACAACATCATTCAAGTAAAATCCGATCAAAGATAGTCCGAGGGTCTCCAATTATGTAGTTGGGTAGTCAGGACCATTCTTTAGTTGGTTATAGAATGGTTTAGTTGCTTGATAACAGCTGGGAAGAAACTGGAGGCGTGCCTTTTCACATCTTGCCCGATTATGCTGGTGGACTTGCCAAGACAGCGAGATTGGTTTGCGGTTTGGTCTGGGCTCTGTCCACAACTCTCTGCACTTTCACGCGGTCCTGGACGGAGCTTTTCCAAACCGTGCTCTGATGTGTCCCCGACAGAATGATTTCCACGCCGCATCTGGTGAAAGTTGGTGGCGACATGCCGAACCTCCGAAGCCTTTTGAGGAAGTATGATATGAGGGAGAACTCCCTTGCACTGCTTGATAAAGTGCAACTCTGGAGAGTTACATTGGGCAGGTTATTGATGGAATCTAAAGAGGAGGTGGCTTAAATGATTGCAACACGGAGGCATTGAGGGCAATGGGGAACTGGCTTGGACGCGGGGTTGAAGTTGGTACAGATCGGCCATGGATAGAGTTAAGGGGCCGTGTAGTCTAATCCAGCTCTTATTTTACTGTGTTGTTGAAACAGCCTTCATTGCACACACCTCTACCCCCACACCCCCACCCCACCCCCCCCCCCCCCCCCACCCCCGCACCCATCCCTAGAGGTAGACAAGCCAATGCTTCAAAGACCAAGGGCAGCACAATGACACAGCTGGTAGAGTCACTGCCTCATAGCGCCAGAGGTCTGGGTTCGATCCTGACCTCAGGTGCTGTCTGTGAGAAGTCTGCACGTTCTCCCTGCAACTTTTGGACTGAAGGGTCCAGACCCAAAACGTCCCCTATCCAGGCTCTCCAGAGATGCTGCCAGACCCGATGAGTTACCCCAGCCTTTGTGCTTTGAACAAAACTTTCTGTTTTGCTCTAGAAAGCACCGTTCAGGGCCAATCCACCACCTTACTTGAGTGGGAATCGTGACACTGACAGACCCCAGGGTACTCAATCTGTGCTAACTGGAGTCTGAGATAAACCCCCGACATTAACTACCGAGACAACCTATGGTGCAGGACAATAAGGAGAGCACCACGAGTGCACACATTCTAATGCACTGTTGCAATTTATTGCCATCTGGATCTGGTTGATAGTGAATTACAAGACCATAATTCAATGGAGCACTTCAGACAAGGTTCCACTCACTGGGCTAATGGAAGGCAGATGCGCCTGGAGAGAATTCTCTTTCCAGAAGTCACCTGGCTGGGTTTGTGTAACAATGGATATTTCCTGCCCTTTATTTCACATCTCATGCACGCGACATGGCAAGCTAACCTTCGTGAAGACTGGCGAGCTATTCCTGGCGTCCTGGATAGTATTTACCCACCAGTCAACGTCATTACAATTGATCATCAGGTCCAGGTTGCTCCTGCTGTCTCTTGTCTGCTTTCCCCCATTCCAACTGTGGCACTATTTTTTTTAAATGTAATTCCACTTCAGGATGCAAAGGGTTATTTATAAATGCCGTCTTTTTGCACCTTATAAATGCATGGCGGCACAGTGAAGCAGCGACAGAGCGGCTGCCTTATAGCGTCTGAGACCCGGGTTAAATCCAGACCAAGGGTGCTGTTTGTACGGAGTCTGCACTTCAGACAAGGTTCCACTCACTGGGCTAATGGAAGGCAGATGCGCCTGGAGAGAATTCTCTTTCCAGAAGTCACCTGGCTGGGTTTGTGTAACAATGGATATTTCCTGCCCTTTATTTCACATCTCATGCACGCGACATGGCAAGCTAACCTTCGTGAAGACTGGCGAGCTATTCCTGGCGTCCTGGATAGTATTTACCCACCAGTCAACGTCATTACAATTGATCATCAGGTCCAGGTTGCTCCTGCTGTCTCTTGTCTGCTTTCCCCCATTCCAACTGTGGCACTATTTTTTTTAAATGTAATTCCACTTCAGGATGCAAAGGGTTATTTATAAATGCCGTCTTTTTGCACCTTATAAATGCATGGCGGCACAGTGAAGCAGCGACAGAGCGGCTGCCTTATAGCGTCTGAGACCCGGGTTAAATCCAGACCAAGGGTGCTGTTTGTACGGAGTTTGCACGTACATTAGCTAATTTTAAGTGTAGGTTTGGGTCTATTATTGTCATGTGCACCGGGGGACAGTGAAAAGCTTTTTGTTTTGCATGCTGTTCAATCAACTAGATCTACGATACATAAATACAATCAGGTAGAGCAAAGGGGAAGATACAGAGTGCAGAGTATAATTCTCAACATTGTAGAGCATCAGTTCCATTGACAAAGTGAATTGTCCGCAATGGGGTAGAGGTGAATCGGACAGTACTCTAGCTCATGGAACCCTTATAAGAGACCGGAAGGAGCTGTTCCTTAGTCGTGCAGCCGTGGTGGGATTTGAACTCATTTGTCACGATGGACAGACCAGGCCTGTTTTGTGCTAACCCACCAATCTAATCGTTGCTCCACCATTGGCACACACAATGCCTGGTTCAACCAAAGGGCTGTGAAATCAATGCCTCTATAGGACCTGGGAGAAGAGACTGGTGGACGGTTGCAGATAAGGAGACCCTGCGTGTTATCAGCTCCAACCCACTGCTGGCTCTGGCTGGGATCATGGAGCACTGATAGGCCATGGCTGATGTCACTTCCAGTCCCCACAACCATCAGGCTATCTCAAAAAACAGGAAGTGGGTCTTGAAAACAAACGTCAGTACTTCTGACCAAACATTAACACTTCGATATCTTCCCAGCACTGCCCATCAAAGTATCATTTGTGGAGGTTTGGCTTTTTTCTCCCCCCCCCCCCCCCCCCCCCCCGCCCACCCCCCCACTCCCTGTCTCACTCTCTCACACTCTCTCTCTCCCCTCCTTAAATTCCAACTTCAGTCATTATTTTGAAGTCAGGTCAACTTATCAGACCTTCAAGTGGCTTAATGTTCGCAGGAAAGCTATAAGGCGTAGATTCCGGAGAGGGGACTCCGTTATCACTCTTATAGACTCTGCTAGATATCGATCACAGGCTGACTGTCTAGTCTTAAGTTTATTGCCATCACGTGTTCCAAGGTACAGTGAAAAGCTTGGTTTTACATTCTATCCAATCAGATTAGATGGGGTCTGCGATGGGGTGCAGGTGAATCGGACAGTGCCTTGGGTTATGGAAAGACAGAAGGTGTTCAGAACAGAGGGGAAGAAGCCCTCGCTCCAGCAGCCACCTCACCTTCCCTCGCTCCTTTGGCCGTGACGTAACTTCTATCCCCTGTCACCATTAATCAGGCCAAGCACTGATGTCAGCCCAGTAACGGCGGCTTGACACCCACAAAGCTGCTGGTCAAAGTAATGGTGAACGTAAATAGACACACGATGCTGGAGTAACTCAGAGGGTCAGGCAGCATCGCTGGGGAAGAGGGATAGGTGACGTTTCAGGTCAAGTCCCTTCTTTAAATTGAGAGACAGGGGAGAGGGAAACTAGACGTGTGAAAAGTCTCAGAGCAAATCAGAGCCGGCACCGATGACCATGGAAAGGCGGAGCCCACAATGGTCCATTGTTGGCTGTGGAAGAGGTGATAGCGAAGGGATATATGGATGCAAACAGTGGAACTAGCAGGATGACTAGGGTGGGGGAGGGGTGGAGAGAGGGAATACAGGGGTTACTTGAAATGAGAGAAATCAAGATAGAAACCGCTGGGTTGTAAGCTGACCAAGCGAAATATGAGATGCTGTTCCTCCAGTTTGCGTGTGGTCTCACTCTGACAGTGGGGGAGGCCCAGGACGGAAAGGTCAGTATGGGAATGGGAAGGGGAATTGAAATGTTTGGCAATCGGGAGATCCCATACGCAGACTGAACGTAGGTGTTCAGCGAAACAATCGCCCAGTCTGCGCTTGGTATCACTGGCCACAGGTCGACTCTCTAGGTTTAGGTTCATTATTCCCACGCACACCAAGGCAATTCTACCGCTGCGCCACCGTGCCACCCTGAAGTTGTCCTGGGAGCTCCCAACACACGGGGACTCAGAAGAACGTAAAAATTGAAGTAGAATAGGATTAGGGGTGGCAGAGTGGTGCAGCAGTAGAGTTGCTGCCTTACAGTGCCTGACACCTGGGCTCGATCCTGACCGTGTTGTTTGTTCGGAGTTAGTACGTTCTCCCCGTGACCTGTATAGATTTTCTCCAGGTGGCTCTAGTTTGCTCCCTCACTCCAAAGACGTCCAGGATTGTAAGCTAATTGGCTTAGGTAAAATTGTAAAGTGCCCCAAGTTTGTAGGAGAGTGCTAGTGTAAGGGGTGATCGCTGGGCAGTGGGCTGCAGGATATGTTTCCATGGCTGATCTTCTAGCTCAGTGCTGTTTTCAAACATTCCTCGATTCGCAGGAATGATCCGGGGTCACACTTGTGCAAGCGGGCGTTGTATCATCCTCTGCGTTACTGATGCCAGGGCCACACGAGCTAGTCACATCCCGTCCAAATTCAGGCCCAGCCTGCGATGACCCAGTAGTGGCCACTTGCAATTTTTCACTGCAGGACAAGTGACTTTCAATTGCATGACAGTCAGAAAAAGCTGCAGTGCAAATGAATGTCGCGGCAACAACGCAGGGCGCCCGTCCTGCACACAACACTGGCCGCACCACCCCACCATTCAATTCCCACTGTGGGACGTGACTGATTTTGTTCATTTGCAACCTTTGAGGAATGGTGAAAATTAAGCTGGCTTCTTTTCTAAAAGTGACTTTCAAGAACTTAATCGTAATGCTAGGGGCTTGGGGGTGGGGGTGGTTGAACAAACGGGGTCATTTAGCAGCAGACCCACAGTCAGTTCTTGTCCAGCTCTCACATCTGTGAAGTAATAGGCTTTCCAAAAAAACTCCACTGAAAAACAAAATGAGCACTTTGGAATATAGTTTGACTGCGCTAATGTGCTGGGTGATTTTGCTGGCAGCAAAACAGGGACGAGTTTAAACTGAAATGCAAAAGATAGAAAAGGAAACACGGCACAAAATGGGTGTAACTTTTGACGCTGCTCTCAGCTTGTAAACATGACTCCAGTGTGTGCGTGTACGCTCGGCCAGTAGAACCCAGCCTGTTTCGCTCGCTCGCTCGCTCGGTGATCCTCGACGAGTATAAGCCCTTTCCACTCAAGACGAGCCACGGCAACAACCGCCAACTCAAGTCCTGAAAGAAACCACGGCCGCAGCTCCTTCCCCACCCGGGGGGGGCAGAGAGGACCATCACCTCCCTCTCCCTCTCCCCCCCCCCCACCCCACCCCACCCCACCACACACCCACGGTGACCGGCCGTCCCGCGACCCCCACCGGCAGAAACGGCGAGATCAGGGGCAGCAACTGTCTGACCCAGAGGCCAGGGAATGGAACAGCCTGCTCACATTCCCGATACAAAGGTGCCTCGACGCTACTTGGAGGAGCTCCAGCCTGCAGGCGTAAGGTGTGTGCTCTCTCCCCTGGAGTACTCTTTCAAGCCGGGCTGATTGACTCACCGGGTGTACTGAGCGCTGGTGTCCTCCCATCCTCACTGTCCATCGCAGAGACCGAGTCCCGCACCGACCCACCGCTCTCCCTCTCACTTCCTCAGTGGGACAGAAGAGTAAAAACGACAGTAAATCATACTTAGCTTCACTGTGATAAGGCCATGAGATGTAACTAGAGAGAGAGAACGAGAGAGAGAGAGAGAGAGAGAGAGAGAGAGAGAAAGAGAGAGAGATGGAATTCCACAGAAAACCACTTCCTGCGGAGCTGTAACTGGCTCCAGCACCAAGATTCTAATTTCTCAGAAAATGACTCAGCCCATTCAGCAAATTGTGAGAGGTTTTTGGCAACATTTGTCAGCAGCAGTCATTATGCCTTAGACCACAGAGGTTGACCTGCATCCCCCAAACAGCCCGCCCTACTTTACTCTACTGAAGAAGGGTCTCGACCCGAGACGTCACCTATTCCTTTTCTGCAGAGATGCTGAGTTATTCAGTGTTATTCAGTCTGAAGAAGGGTCTCGACCCGAAACGTCGCCTATCTCCTTCGCTCCTTAGATGCTGCTGCACCCGCTGAGTTTCTCCAGCCTTTTGTGTAACCCTCGATTCTCTAGCATCTGCAGTTCCTTCTTTAACACGAGTTATTCAGTGCGTTGTGTCTGTCTACTGTACTGACCATCCATCTAAAACGGCCTGAAGACGAGTTTAAAAAAAAAACTAAATAAAGCTCAATCCTTCAGAGGCGTGAAGCTGAAAGGGTTAAATATCGTAACTGATTTCTTTGCCAAATACCTGAGCAAACTCCTGTCTTTCGGGAAACACCTTTGTTTTATACTTGGGGCTTTTTCGTGGAATCGTCACTGAATGAGGAAACTCAATGGTTTGCTCGGTTGTGGAGAGTCAGCCGGGATCTGTCACGCAGGAGCTGGGGTGGGAGCACGTGGCTGCGCTGCGTTGCGTTGCGTTGCGCAGCGGGTAGTGCTGCTGCTGACTGTGTGGAGTTACCTGCCAGGTTCACTCCAAGGCTCCGATTTCCTCCCACATCCCAAAAGCCCTGCTGGCTGGTGGATTAATTGGCCATTTCTTTTATGTTCTGGATTAGATCTGCTACTGCCAAGTGTACCAAGGTGCAGTGCATGTTTTGCATGCTACCCAGCAAATCAGATCACGCAATACACGCTGTTGCATGTGTGGAGACCAAGCGCAAACTGGCCGATCGTTTCGCTCAACACCTTCGCCCAGTCCACCTTGGCCTACCTGATCTCCCGGTCGCCAAACACTTTAACTCCCCTTTCCCATTCCCACACCGACTTTCTGTCCTGGGCCTCCTCCATTGTCAGAGTGAGGCCAAACGCAAATTGGAGGAACCGTTCCTTATTTTTTACTTGGGCGACTTACAAACCCAGCGATTTCTCTAACTTCAAGTAACCCTCGCATCCCTCCTCTCTCTCGCTCCCTCCCCCACCCTAGTCGTCGTACTAGTTTCACTGTTGTACTGTTGAGTTTCACTGTCTGTTAAACGCGTTATCACCTATCCACAGCCAACAATGGACCATTGTGGGCTCTACCTTTCCTCGGTCGCTTTTACTTTTTGCATATCTTTCGTTCATTTGTTCTATATCTGTCTATATCACCGTCTACATCTCTCGTTTCCCCTGACTCTCAGTCTGAAGAAGGGTCTCGACCCGAAACGGTGCCTATTCCTTTTCTCCAGAGTTGCTGCCTGATCCGCTGAGTTACTCCAGCTTTTTGTGTCTGTCTAATGCTATACAAAATGACATTTGCTCCCACCTCAGAGTAGAATCTGGGAGTAGTTAATTGGATTGTGGGGAGAATAAGAAGTACACAAAGTGCTGGTCAGGCAGAATCCTTGGAAAACATGGATAGGTTGACATTCCGGGTGACGACCCTTCTTCAGTTACGTGAACGTCCTGACCCGAAACGTCACAAATCCCTGTTCTCCACAGTTACTACCTGACCCGCTGAGTTACTCCAGCACTCTGTGCCCTTTTTTTTTAAACCAACATCTGCAGTTCCTTGTTTCATTGAGAATAAAACAAGATTGGTGCAAATAATTGGTCTGTGTGGATTTGGAGGGCCAAAGGGCCTGTTTGCACGCAGTCTAATTCTCTGATTCTATCAAATATCAGTTGAGAAACACGATGTTTGTGGAATGCAGAATGTCTAAACGCCCTGGTAATTACAGCTTCTGTCGTTAATCTGTGCCCAGTGTCTGAGTTTACTTTGTGAATCTGTGCCAGTAAACTGCACTTCACACACAGGTCTTCAAATGAACATTTATGCAATCTTCCACATGCAGGTGCACACAGGCACACTTGTGTATATATAGGGCAAAACATGAACATGCATGATCTCACGTGTAAACACCCACACACACATACTCTCACTCACACACACCCATACTCTCCCTCACACACATTCACTCTCTCACACACGACACACATCCTCTCCCTCACACACAACCATTCACTCTCTCACACACACACACGCTGACATACTCTCCCTTACACACAGGCAGACACACGCTCCCTCACTCACACACACAACCATTCTCTCTCCCACACACACACACACGGACATACTCTCCCTCACAAACACACACACACACACACATTCTTTCTCACACACTCACACACAGACATACTCTCCCTCACACACAGGCAGACACACTCCTCCTCACACGCATTCATTCTCACACAGACATACTCTCCCTCACGCACATACACTCGCACACTCTCTCTCACACACACACACACTCACAGCCAAACTCTCACACACTACGACTATGACTCACACTGTCACACACACACAGACACACACACTCTCTCTCACATACACACACACTCGTACACACATACACCCATACATACATACACTCACACACACATACTCTCACACACACATACACACACACCCATACACACACACACTTGTACACACACTCGTACACACACACACACACATTCTCTCACACACACACTCTCATAAACACACCCCCGTAGACACACACACACACTCTCATGCGCACAGACTCTCATACACACACAGACATACTCTCACACAGAGACGGATTATCTCTCACATAAACTGATTGTGGATGATCAGCCATGATCACATTGAATGGCGGTGCTGGCTCGAAGGGCCAAATGGCCTACTCCTGCACCTATTGTCTATTGTCTATATACGCACACACAATTCTCAAACAGACATGCGCTCTCCCTCATATGGACATTCAGTCTCACAGACACATAAATACCCTGCTTGCACACGCACGCACATGGCGACATGCACACATACTCTCCCTCTCCCACACACACACACATGCACACACAAGGACACACTCACTCATTCTCTCTCTCCCACACACACACACATGCACACACAAGGACACACTCACTCATTCTCTCTCTCTCTCACACACACATACAGACATACATACAGACAAATAACAGAGTGTAGGAACTGACAGCATGACTACGGTTTTTTGAGTCAGTGAAAATAAGGAACAAGAGTCCGGAGCTGGTGGAAACTAAGACAGATCCAGTCACAGTGATAAGGATGGCTTGGGGGGGAGAAGGAGCGGGCAAAACTCAGCACGCACCCTTCCCTTGTTAACAAGTGGCAGCCATTCCCTGGGGATAAACTTCATAAATCTCGAGGGTAGGGATTGGTTTCATTGAGAGATACAACATGGAAACAGGCCCTCCGGCCCACGCCGACCATCGATCACCGCTCACACTCGTTCAATTTATCCCAGTTTTGCATCCACTCCCTACACACTAGGGGCAATATACAGAGGGCCAATTAACCTGCAGACCCGCCCGTCTTCGGGACGTGGGAGGAAACCAGAGCGCCCGGAGGAAGCCCACGCACGCGGGAACAGGAAGAAGGTGCGAGCTTCAGTCACACAGCAGGCGAGGTCAGGATCGAGCCCGGTGCTGTGAGGCAGCTACAGTACCAGCTGCGCCAGCGTGCCTCCCGAGGTTGGCAGGTCCTGTTGGCGACCCCCAGATGAAACATTGTGGCCGGGCCCAGCCTGCTTCCTGCAGCTAGAAATGTTCCACTGAGCGAGGAAGCAAGCCTTCCAAGAGAAACATTCCCCTTACTTCCCCAAGCAGCAAATTACACGGGGAATTGGTTCATTTGGCTCCCGGTTCCTGACCACAGCCTGGTGGAAGAGGCCTCGCAGTCACAGCGGAGGTGAGGGGAGAGAGGAGGTGGCTGGGGCTGCATAGCTTCATAAGATGTAGGAGCAGAATTGGACCGTTCGGCCCATCGAGTCTGCTCCACCTTTCCATCATGGCTGATCCATCTTTCCCAATCTCCTGCCCGCTCCCCATAAACCATAACACCCTTAATAATCAAATCTTTGCCAATTGATTTGTTAATTCCCATTTTAAAAGCACCCAAAGACTTGGCCTTCATAGCCATCTGTGGCAATTAATTCCACAGATTAATTGCCCTCAGGCTAAAGAAATTGCTCCTCATCTCCATTCTAAAGGTACGTCCTTTCATTCAGAGGCTGTGCCCTCTGGTCCCAGACTCTCCCACTAGTGGAAACATCCTCTCCACATCCACCGTATCTGGGCCTTGAATCTGCGAGCTGATCCCGGCACCGACCCACCAAGGAAAGCTGGATGCGGCCTAGGCCTGGAACGTGCTTCCGGGGTTGGCGATGGAGGCAGAAGCGACAGTGACATTTGAGTGTCTTTTAGATGTAGCCCAGACCATCACACAAACCAACCGCCCTTCCATTGACTCCATCTAAACTTCATACTGCCTCGGCAAGACCACCGGCATAATCAAGGACGAGCTTCACCCCGGTCACTCACTCTACTTCTCTCTCCCATCAGGCAAGAGGCACAGAAGTGTGAAAATGCAAACCTCCAGATTCAGGGACAGTTTCTTCCCAGCGCAGGCAACTGAACCATCCCTTCACCAACCAGACTGCAGTCCTGACCTACCATCTACCTCATTGGAGACCCTCGGACTATCTTTAATCAGACTTTACTTGCACTAAACGATATTCCCTCCATCCTGTAACTGGACACTGTGGATGACTTGATGGTAATCAGGTATTATTACTGGACAGCATGCAACAAAAAGTTTTTCACTGTACCCTCATACTTCACTGAAAACAGGCCCCTCGGCCCACCAAGTCCGTGCCGACCAGCGATCCCCATACACTAGATCCCCCTACAACTAGGGACAATTTACAATCTTTACTGAAGCCAATTAACCCTACTAACCTGCACGTCATCAGAGCACCCGGGGGAAACCAACGCAGTCACGGGGAGAACGCACAAACCCCGTACAGACTGCGCCCGTAGTCGGGATGGAACCCTGCTATATGGCGCTGTAAGGCCGCAACTCTACCGCTGCTCCACCGTAATACAAACTAATCTAAGATAGGCACATAAGGTATGCAGGGAATTGGGGGAATGTGTAGGAAGGAACTGCAGATGCTGGTTTAAACCGAAGATAGACACAAAATGCTGGAGCAACTCAACAGGCAGCATCTTTGGAGAGAAGAAATGGGTGACCTTTCTGGTCGAGGCCCTTCTTCAAACTTGTCTCGGGAATATCTTGCCTATCGAGGGAATAGAGGGATATGAATCAAGTGCAGGCAGCAGAGATTAGATTATCTTGGCATCATGTTTAGTATGGACAATGTGGGCCGAAGGGCCTGTTCCGGCGCTGTATCTATTGATCCATCAAAAACAATTGATCCTATTATGCTCGCAGCTCACCCTTTGTATTATGCCTTCTATGTTATTTGCTGTCAAACCCAATTTGCTGAATATTTACTTCACTAAGAGACTTGCTTGTGGAAGATTGCGACACAGTGAATTCTAACTCGGCTCACAGTAAACTGCGGTTTCGACCATGACACAGGGCGCTTTAACCAACTTATCAATATCCCAAAGATAGACACAACAAGCTGGAGTAACTCAGTGGGACAGGCTGCATCTCTGGAGAGAAGGAATGGGTGACATTTTGGGTCAACCCAAAACGTCACCCAATCCTTCCCTCCACAGATGCTGCCTGTCCACTTGAGTTACTCCAGCTTTTTGTGTCTATCTTTGGCTTAAACCAGCATCTGCAGTTCCTTCCAACACACTTATCAATATCCCAGATGTTCACTTCAAGGGACCGTTTTGACACCTCAAATCGTGGCCACATGTATACATCAAGGAAACCCTTTCACCCGGCGACCACAGGGGACAGCTGTGAAATTGGGATAGGACTTGTGTCGAATGCTGGAAATACCAGGGCCCCCCACAGCAGCGACAAGAATGACAGGCTCCTGTTTGTGAACGGAGATGAATGAGCAGGTTAAGGAACCTTAATCTAATCACAAACTTTCAGTTGGCAAAATTTGTTCTTTCAACTCTGCGATTAGATTACAGCCGCCAGTTCTTAGAATTCACTTCCTGTATTGATTCTGAGATCAGAAAATGAAGCACACTTTGTGTTGGGGATTAGCTTAAATGCTTCCCTTTCTTTTAGTGGCTGTATTCAATTAGTTTAGTTTAGAGATACTGCATGGAAACAGGGTCTTTGGCCGAGTCTGTGCCGACCAGCGACCCCCGTACACCAGCACTATCCTACACACTGGGAACAATTTACAATTTTTACCGAATCTAATTAATCCACAAACCTGCACGTCTTTGGAGTGTGGGAGGAAACCGGCGCGCCCGGGGAAAACCCACGCGGCCAAAGGGAGAACGTACGCACTCTGGACAGACAGCACCTATAGTCAGAATCAAACCCAGGTCTCTGGCGCTGGAAGGCAGCAGCTCTACGACTGCACCATCCTTTAGTTCAATAGACAATAGACAATAGGTGCAGGAGTAGGCCATTCGGCCCTTCGAGCCAGCACCACCATTCACTATGATCATGACTGATCATCCCCATTTAGTTTAGTTTAGAGACACAGCATGGAAACAGGCCATTCAGCCCACTGAGTTCACTGACTAAAGGTCACCCGTTCACACTATTTCTATGTTATCCAACCTATTGTCCACACACTTGGGGCAATTTATAGAGGCCAATTAACCTACAAACCCGCTCACCTTTGGGATGTGGGAGGAAACCAGTGGAAAGGATTTCCTTGAGCATCATCTGCTTTGATCTGCCATTTTCACACCATGCCCTTCCATACCTCTAGTTTCCCTCTCCCCTGACTGAAGGTCAGGAGAAGGATCTCGACCAGGAACGTCACTCGTTTCTTCTTTCCAGAAATGCAGAGTCCGCGCTGACCAGCGGTCACCCGTACACCTGCACTATCCTACGCACGCCTGGGGACAATTTACAATTGTGAACGGAAGCTAATGAACCTACAAACCTGTGCATCTTTGGAGTGTGCGATGAAACCAGAGCAGCCAGGTAAAACCCACACGGTCACGGGAATTACATACAAACTCCGTACAGACAGCACCCGTAGCCGGGATTGAACCCGGGTCACTGGCGCTGGGAGGTAGTGGTCCTGGCTGCACAGCTGTGCAGTCTCCTGATCCAGGCTTCACTACTTCGTGGGACCCGATCTCAGAACCTTAAGGCTATGAGGTGAGAGCTCTCTCAGTGAGACGCGCCAAGAAAATGGAAGCCGCCAGAATTAAATGGACCTTCCAATGAGCATTTAGAAATTGAAAGGCACTGGGCAATATGGACGTGATCACTTGGCCGCATTCTCCTGGGGGAACACACACACACGGGGAGTTTCTGGGTGGATGCGAATCTAGACCTGTGCAACGCCAACACAAACAAGACGAAGATTTTAACCAACGCTCCCACTCGGACACCCTGGAATTGGGTGGAACCTTGGGTTTGTCTGCTCCCAACATTATTCCCACTGACAACGTCTTGTGGTGAAACACCAAAGGCAGACCGCACGATGATCTGCACCCGCAGTCCACCCTCCCACAGCTACTAATTCGCAAAACACGCAAACCAAACGCCACACACGCAAAACAACCAGCTCGGGGGCTTCAAGCCTCGCCGGTGATACAATCCAGCACTAGAATGGACCATGGAGCAACATGGCAGAAACACAGAGTCCGACGTGTCAGCACACACGCCTACAGAGGGTGCCAGACAAAGTTCCACTTTGCGGTTCGGTTGGCTGGAGGGGAGCAATGGAACAAAACCTCTCACACTTTGCCCACCATTCGTGGGGTGGGGGACCAGGGGGTCTGTAGCAGTGAGGGCCACCTTTGCCCCAACATGCTGGGTTATTCTGACCAATGCAAGGAACCACATTTGAAGCAAGGAAGGGAAGTACAAAAAGGCACGCAAAAATACAAATAAGCAAACTGTGAGTCAAAATATGCTCATATTAGCAGCTGTATCGCAGCCTACAGGGGGACGTATTATTCAGCATGTCCAAAGCTGTGACACAGTGAAACCTCAGGCTATGTACATCCCTGCCTTGTTATACATTTGCCTAGTTCAAGAGTTCAAAGTTCACTGTCGCTTGCGATGCCTCGGTACAACAAGCTGGTGAACAGCTCACCCTGACGGCTCTGGAAGCAGCCCCCGACTCCTGACACGCAGCGGAGCTTTTACCGCTGGTTAACGGAGACCCCCGCTCTCTGGCAGAGGGAAACACTCACGTACTTGTGGTTTCGTGGTCCGAGCTCCCGGCATGTGCCGTGGGCCGGGGAGGGGAGTGGGTCGGGATCCTGTCCGTGCTGCCCTGCTCTCTGCTCTCCTCCCAGCTCTCCTCGCGGGTCAGAGGAGTGCGCGATGCCGCCGGCTTCTTGCTCGAACTGGAAGGCTGAGGGGGTGAAGGCAGGCCCTGTGCAACAAAAGCAAAGGAGGCAGGTTTAGGTTGTGTGCGGTTAGGGGACAAGAGACTCAAGTCAAGAGCATCCAGAGTGTTAAATCCAGAGTACATATACACACATTGAATTCTCATTTATTATATTGTTTATAGTGTACTGTGTTTACATATTCTGTTGTGCTGCTGCAAGTAACAATTTTGTTGTTCTATCTGGAACATATGACAATAAAACACTTTTGACTCTGGACAGTTTAATTGTCATATGTACAATGAAACAATGACATTCACACTTGCAGCAGCATAACAGGCCGGTTATACACACAATACACACACATAATATGCAATAATTAACACGTCGGTAAATTAATAACCACAATTCTGGTGCAAAAAAAAACGCACAAGTCCCGAGTGCAACCAAAGACCACAGTTCAACGTTGAGGTTAGTGTGCAGTGTTCAGGAAGATGATGGTTGTTTGGAGGAAGCTGTTCTTGAGCCTGGCTGTCTTGCTCTTTAGACTCCTGTGTATTCTTCCCAATGATAGGGGTGAAATGAGAGCGTGGCCAGGGTGGTGCGGGTCCTTGATGACCTTGGCCGCCATTTTGAGGTAACACATGGATGGTGGGAAAGTCAGTACCTTTAGACTTCACTTTAAATACAGCATGGAAACAGGCCCTTCGGCCCACTCTATATCCTGTTGTTTGTGGGAGCATGCAGTGCAGTAATATGCTGTCCTGGTTCCTACAGCTGTAACTGCACTTCCAAAGAACTCCACTGGCTTTGGGATACCAATTCGGCCAACCCTCCCTAACCACTGCACTGACGAGTCAACCAACAGTCTGGGTTGAAATCTGTGCAGTGGGCCAGACTCACAACCTCCTAACTCAAGAGGCAAGAATGCCCCCCAGTAAATCAAAGAGTGCACATAAACATACTAATTCTTGTTCATCGTGCATGTGAATGTTGGACCTTCTGTTTAGTTTATGTTTAGAGATACAGCATGGAACCAAGCCCTTCAGCCCATAGAGTCTGCACCGACTGCACTAGTTCTATCCTACACACTCGGGACAATTTATAGAAGTCAATTACCCTGCACGTCTTTGGAGAGTTGGAGGAAACAGGAGCACCCGGAGAAAACCCACGCGGTCACATGGAGAACGTACAAACTCTGTACAGACAGCACCCATAGGCAGGATCGAACCCTGGTAGCTGGCACTGGAAGGCAGCTACTCTACTGTGTGTGTGTGTGTGTGAGAGAGGGAAGTGTGAGAGAATGTAGAACACAGATCAGGCACAGGCCCTTCAGCCCACATCAACATGTGATCCATATCCCTCCAATCCAAGCAACTCTCTCAGTCGGCCGCTGCTATGCAATTTGCAGGGACGCACCAGCCCCACACCCCTCCTGCCCACCAGCCCACCTCCCACCCAGACCAGACCGTAATCCTCCCCCTCTAACATGCTCCCTTTCCAGAGACGCCAGCAGCATCAAGGCCCTGGCAAAGAGTAAAGAAAGGCCGACCTTAGTATCTGAAACACATTTAATTGACTCTCCATCAATCCACACTGAGAATTGGCAGCAAGAAGCAAGCTCACAAGTTGTCTCTGCTCAGGAAAATTAATTAGTTTCAGTGGCTTAACGTGACCTGCTGGCCATATGGAATATGTTTAAAAGTGCAACCCCCATTTATTGGGTCAGACATCCAAACCTTCCGAACATATTTTCTGAAATTTCAATCTGTCACTGCAAATCATCAGTGACTTCACAGTTCACCCTGTTTGTTTAGTTTAGTTTAGAGATAGAGCGTGGAAACAGGCCCTTCGGCCCACTGACTCTGAGAGGCCCCCCCCCCCCCCCCCGCACTCTCCAACACACTCCGAACACTTTACATTTAACACACGAGCCTGCTCGTCTTTGGAGTGTGGGAGGGAACCGGAGCACCCGGGGAAAACCCACGCGGTCACTGGGAGAAGGAGCAAAAGCTCCGTACAGACACCACCCGTGGTCAGGATCGCAGCCGGGACTCTGACAGCAAGACAGCAACTCTACCGCTGCTCCACAGTGCCGACCGTTTGTGTTTCCTACATCACAGCACTTCTAAAGTACTTCTCTGGCCCCAAAGAGCTCTGTGCTGCCCCAGGGTTGTAACAAGCACTACAAATCATACACAAGTATATGTCTCTATGTTTCATGTTTGATTATTTTGTTGTTATTCCAGCCACTGCCGCTTCTTCTGGTTTATGTGGTTGTTTTCAAGCCTCTAGTCCTTTGCTCTGTCAGAGTCATACAGCATGAAAACAGCCCCTTTGGCCCGACTTGCCCACACCGACCAACATATCCCATTTACACAGGTCCTACCTGCCTGCATTCGGCCCTTAGCCCTCTAAACCTATCCTATCCATATGGCAGTCTAAATGTTTCTTAAACGCTGCGACGGCCCCTGCCTCCACTACCTCCTCCAGCAACGTGTTCCATACATGTCATCTGTGTGGACAAAGTCGCCCCTCAGGGTCCTACTTTGTTCTGCTCCGTTAATCTGGGCGAATCCTCTTTGCAGCTGACAGGGCAGGAGTTACGAGTCAGCCCCCACATAGCTGCGAGTCCAGAGTGATTTAGGGGCCATGGCTCGGAACGCATCATCTGTCACTGCTTCCTGTCAGAAACCATTCACCAGCATCTCCTCTGGCTGCAGTCATGTTTATGGGAGCTGCTGATATCAGACCTGCCAGAAACGAGCGCCGGGCTGGAGTCTGCTCCAAACCTGCACGTGATTCAATGTTTCAATGCTACGTTATTGTCACGCGTGCCGGGCTACAGCTAAATGCTTTCACTGCATACAACCAGGTAGGACCACAAGGCAGACCTCACCATGGTAGTATACAAGAGTCGCCACGTTCCTGGCGCTGACAAAAAAGTTACAAAGGTGCACCAAACGGTCCTATCTTCTTCTGTCTGCCGCCGCACATGGCAGCAGGTGCCCCCCCCCCCCCCGCCCTCCCGCCCCTTGCCCAGCACACCAGGTGCCCCCCCCCCCCCCCCCCCCCGCCCCTTGCCCAGCACACCAGGTGCCCCCCCCCCCCCCGCCCTCCCCCCTTGCCCAGCACACCAGGTGCCCCCCCTCCCTCCCGCCCCTTGCCCAGCACACCAGGTGATGCACGGCAGTGTCAGAGATCCCTCTATCTATCATCCCCTCCAGGATCGAGGGACAAGGTGGCACGACATGGAGTCAAGTGACCGCTCGGCCACACTCTCGATAACCAAAGGTCCACTCCCGTTTTCTCTTCTTGTGTTCCTGTGAGTTTAAAAGAGATTTGGACAGGTTCATGGAAAGGAGAGATTTACAAGGATATGGGCCAAATGCAGGTAAATGGGGCCAGAGACATGGGCACTGTCCATTCCTTCATGGGTACTGACCTCCCCACCATCGGAGGGATCTACAGGAAGCGCCGTCTCAATAAGGCACCTGATATAATCAAACACGCACCGCCCTAGCAGCCCCATCATTCTCAACACCCCCCCCCCCCCCCCCAGGCCCCCCCCCCATCGTTGTCGATGCCATGGGTCCTCAACACTCTCGACTGTCCACCTCGCTCACAGGTCCCTCTCGCTTCTAATTCTTACCTGGTTCCCGTGGATGTAAGCCCAGTCCCTCACACAGACCAGACTCTCCACAAATGACTCCATCTGCACTTCACGCTGCCTTGGAAGAACAGCCAACATAATCAAAGCCTTGTCCCACCCCAGTCATTCCTTCTTCTCCCTGCTCCAGCAGGCCAAAAAATACGGAAGCTTGAAAGTGCATACCACCATACTCTGGAACAGTTTCTATCCCTCTGTTAACAGGCTTCAGAACGGTCCTTCCATGAGCTAGGGTACTTTCCGTCTCACCTCCACACAGTGCGGACATTAGATTTTGTCTCTGGAACTGATGCGCAACAATGCCGAGACCTATTTTCCGCACTCTGCACCTTCCCCTTTGCTTTACCCATTGTACTTGAGTTTGACATGGTTGTATTTGTGTGTGGTGTTTAAGAAGGAACTGCAGATGCTGGAAAATCGAAGGCAGACAAAAGTGCTGGAGAAACTCAGAGGAAATAGGCAACGTTTCGGGCCGAAACCCTTCTTCAGTCAGGGTTTTGGCCTGAAACGTTGCCTATTTCCTTCGCTCCATAGATGCTGCTGCACCCGCTGAGTTTCTCCAGCACTTATGTCTACCTATGTTTGGTATTATCTGATTTGATTGGTTCTCACGCAAAACAAAGCCTTTCGCTGTACCTTGGTGCACAGCACAATAATAAACCCCAAATTATTCAAGTTCTTTCCCCATGTTTCATAATCTTATTTTCTCCTTGGCATCAAAAGTGACCATTCAGCCCATCGAGTCTATCCCCATCACCTTTAGAATGAGTGAAACACTGCTCTGGAGGAAATGATGGACGGATGTGTCAGAGGTCCCTCTGTCTATCATCCCCTCCAGGGTAGAGGCACAAGGTGGCACATCACGGAGACATGACAAAATGGCCAAAGTCTCGTTACTATCATCGGCAAGAAGGTACAGTAGCTAGAGAACCGTTGCCTCCAGACTCAAGAACTGCTTCTTCCCAACAACTATCAAAGTTCTTGAACCACCTTGCACATCTCTAACCGCAACCACTTCAACCCCATCGAGTCACAAAGAACTTTACGCTACAATGAACGACACAAAGTGCAGGAGTAACTCAGCGGGTCAGGCAACATCCCCGGAGGAAATGGATAGGTGACGTTTCAGGTTGGGTCCCTTCCTCAGACTGGCACTACAATGGTTGTTGGATGTATATTGGTTCATGCACTGCAAAGATCTGGTTTGCTTAGAATAAAGGGCCTGTCCCACAGTACGAGGTCATTCAAGAGTTCTCCTGAGTTTCCCCTGATTCGAACTCGGAGAATTACGG
This sequence comes from Okamejei kenojei, assembly GCA_035221665.1. Classification (NCBI taxonomy): domain Eukaryota; kingdom Metazoa; phylum Chordata; class Chondrichthyes; order Rajiformes; family Rajidae; genus Okamejei; species Okamejei kenojei. The sequence continues at coordinate 35,693,615 of CM069147.1, read as the reverse complement.
TAATAGCCGCTTGTAGTTACTCGGGGCTCTGGTGGACATTTTTCAACATGTTGAAAAAACTTCACCAGCTTACCGCGTTTCCCGAGTACCTGCCGTCAGCGTTACGAGCCGCTAAGAGACGTCCCGAGCTCCGCCGTACCCTCTCCGTACGTTCTACGTACTTACCACGAGTTAGATTTTTTTTTGCACACGGGCGAGCTCTTGGGTAAACTCGTATAGTGGGACAGGCCCTTAAGTGATAACTTATCGTATATTTATTGCTGCATTTAATATGCCTCGAAAGCTGCAGGTAGTAAGAATTGTGTGGTTCCGGTTCCCATACAACAAATAAATGTCATTGACCCTTGACTCAGGAAGCTAATAAACACCGTTGACCCTTGACTGTGGTCACCGTGGATGAGTTGGATGGAAAGGCCGCTTTCAATGCTGCATTACTCTGAAAATACAAAAACTTTATTGCGAAACCTCCCTTTGGGCATTGACTGCATTAAATGTGCTGTATAAATCAGTTGTTTGAGGCATTCACTCCAAAGGAGAGCCCGCGGCGAGGGCAGAATAGGCCACGAGATACAGGTGGACCTCTATTTATTTTGTCTTCTCTGGTGCCCAGAATGACTGGTGGATCCATTGACAGCCGTGCGCTGAATGATGTTTAAACACATTGTCGCGCAGAGGTCTGCTCCCTTTATTGATGTTCTGTATTATCCATTTCTGAGTTATGGCTCTCTCAGACCAGCAAGAAATGTGGGGAAGTACTGCCACTTGTGTAATGAATGATACAGTACGTTCTTGTTAAGTGTGTCAGTGAATCTGCAGAATTTTTATGAGTGCATTAGGGAAGATGAATGGAACGACAACTTCTTGAGCTAATTAACAGTGAGTTTATACCTTGTGGAATCAAAGTGGTTCTGCTTGCCTTCACTGGTAATCTGAGAAAATACAATGCATGTGTGTTTCTGCAGGGGATGCCAGCGAGGGGAGATAACCCTGAGAGTGATTCTCCACCTCCCTGCTATCATTTCAACGGAGATAGACGCTTTCCAAAGGGGCAACATTGCTCGGTTGTCTCCAGATAAATTCATAGGTGATCGGAGCAGAATTAGGTCATTCAGCCCATCGAGTCTATTCCGCCGTTCAATCTTCCTGATGTACTAGTGGCCAGAAGATCTGGGGTGATGGAGGAACTGAAGGAAATTCACATTAGGCAGGAAATGGTGTTAGGTAGACTGATGGAAATGAAGGCTGATAAATCCCCAGGGTCTGACGGACTGCATCCCAGGGTACTTAAGGAAGTGGCTCTAGAAATCGTGGATGCATTGGTGATCATTTTCCAATGTTCTATAGACTCGGGATCAGTTCCAGTGGATTGGAGGGTAGCTAATGCTATCCCACTTTTCAAGAAAGGCGGGAGAGAGAAAACAGGGAATTATAGACTAGTTAGCCTGACATCAGTGGTGGGGAAGATGCTGGAGTCAATCATAAAAGATGAAATAGCGGCAGATTTGGATAGCAGTTACAGGATCGATCCGAGTCAGCATGGATTTACGAAGTGAAATCAGGCTTGACTAATCTTCTGGAATTTTTTGAGTATGTAACTGGGAAAATTGGACATGGGATAGCCAGTGGATGGAGTACCTTGACTTTCAAAAAGCATTTGATAAGGTCCCACACAGGAGATTAGTGAACACAATTAGAGCACATGGTATTGGGGGTAGAGTGCTGACATGGATAGAAAATTGGTTGGCAGACAGGAAACAAAGAGTAGGGATTAACGGATCCCTTTCAGAACGGCAGGCGGTGACTGGTTGGATACTACAAGGCTCGGTGCTGGGACTGCAGCTATTTACAACATACATCAATGATTTGGATGAAGGGATTCAAATAAACATTAGCAAATTTGCAGATGACACAAAGCTGGGTGGCAGTGTGAACTGTGAGGAGGATGCTATGAGAATGCAGGGTGACTTGGACAGGTTGGGTGAGTGGGCAGATGCATGGCAGATGCAGTTTAATGCGGATAAATGTGAGGTTATCCATTTTAATGCGGATAAATGTGAGGTTATCCATGCAAAAACAGGAAGGCAGATTATTATCTAAATGGTGTCAAGTTGGGAAAAGGGGAAGTACAACGGGATCTCGGGGTCCTTGTTCATCAGTCAATGAAAGTAAGCATGCAGGTACAGCAGGCAGTGAAGAAAGCGAATGGCATATTGGCCTTTATAACAAGAGGATTTTAGTATAGGAAGAGGTCCATCTGCTGTTGTACAGGGCCCTAATGAGACCACACCTGGAGTATTGTGTGCAGTTTTGGTTTCCAAATTTGAGGAAGGACATTCTTGCCATACCTGCCAACTTGTGAGATTGAAAAATCGGAATCCTATTAGTCTGACGTCAGTGAGGGCGGGGCACGTGACGTCAGTAAGGGGCGGGGCAGGTGACGTCAATAAGGGGCGGGGCAAGTGACGTCAGTAAGGGGCGGGGCAAGTGACGTCAGTGAGGGCGGGAAAGTGACCTCAGGGGGGTTACACAAAATGCTGGAGAAACTCAGCGGGTGCAGCAACATCTAAGGAGCGAAGGAGATAGGCGACGTTTTCGGATTTTTCCATCCCAATTCCGATTTTTTTGTCTCAATATTCCGAGAAAAAAAATCGGAAAAAAAAACACATAGAAAGTTTCTGTGTGTTTTTTTTTTCCGATTTTTTTTCTCGGAATATTGAGACAAAAAATCGGAATTCGGAATTGGGATGGAAAAATCGGAAGAATTCCGCCCAAATCGGAATGGTTGGCAGGTATGTCTTGCTATGGAGGGAGTACAGCGTAGGGTCACACGGTTAATTCCAGGGATGGCGGGACTGTCATATGCTGAGAGAATGGAGCGGCTGGGCTTGTATACTCTGGAGTTTAGAGGGATGAGAGGGGATCCTATTGAAACATGTAAGATTATTAAGGGTTTGATCACGCTAGAGGCAGGAAACATGTTACCCTGTTGGGGGAGTTCAGAACCAGGGGCCACAGTTTAAGAATAAGGGGTAAGCCATTTAGAACGGAGATGAGTAAACATTTTTTTGACTCAGAGAGTTGTGAGTCTGTGGAAGGCCGGTTCTCTGGATACTTTCAAGAGAGAGCTAGATAGGGCTCTTAAAGATAGTGGAGCCAGGGGATATGGGGAGAAGGCAGGAACGGAGTACTGATTGGGGATGATCAGCCATGATCACATCGAATGGCGGTGCTGGCTCGAGGGGCTGAATGGCCTACTCCTGCACCTACTGTCTTTGTCTATCTCTGCCTTAAAAATATTTATTGACTTGGCCTCCACAGCCTTCTGCAGCAATGAATTCCACAGATTCCCTAACCTCTGACAAAAGAAATTCCTCCTCATCTCCTTCCTCAATGAACGCCCTTTAATTCTGAGGCTATGGCCTCTGGTCCTACTCTCTCTCACTAGTGGAAACATCCTCTCCACATCCACTGTATCCAGCCCTCAGATGTCACTGAACCGGCGGTGAATTACTGCGCCACCTTCATAAAGCACTGCAAGCCAGCCCTGCATTTTTCTAGATCCTGTCAGAGATTAATACAGCCATGAAACCGGCCTTTCGGTCCATCTCATCCGTGGCGACCACAGTCAAGGGTCAACGGTGTTTATTTGCTTCCTGGGTCAAGGGTCAACTGTGTTTAGTTAGCGGATCAGGCAACGATTAGGTGACGTTTCGAGTCTAGACCCTTCATCAGTCTAAGAGTCAGGGAGAGGAAAACTAGAGGTGTCTTGGCCTACAATGACTGTGCTGAATATGATGCCAAGTTAGACTAATCTCATCTGCCTGCACATGATCCATATCCCTCCATTCCCTGCAAATCCATGTGCCTTTCTAAAAGCCTCTTAAACACCAGCATCATATCTGCCTCCACGACCATCCCGGGCAGCATGTCCCAGGCCATCTCCTTTAACCTTTTCCCCTTTCACCTTCAACCTATGCCCTCTTGTCTTTGATATTTCCACCCTGGGAAAAAAGCTCTGACTGTCTATCCTATCTCTGCCTCTCATAATAATCGCCTCCTCAATGTTAATCTAATTATTGGCCACTCTGCTAATGAAAGTACATTTTCCACTTCCATAACTCCATACACCTTAATTAACTTTCTATTCAACCTTCTCAGCAATGGCTGCCTCGCCAGCAGTCTGTCTGTCCCTTCCTTCTTTGTGTTTTAATAGTATGTGTTAAATGTATGTTTTTAGTATTTTTTAGCTTGCTTTATGTGGGGGGTGAGGGGGTTGGGGGAAACTTTTTCTAATCTCTTACCTCGACGGAGATGCAATTCTTTTCTATATCGTATTTCCGTCCGCACTGCGGCCTAACATCGAGGAGTTGGCGGCCTTTGCTGGAGCCCGACTTTTGAGAGCTCCACTGCGGGGAGCCTACGGGACTTTAACATTACAGAGCCAGAGATCCCTTTGCCAGAGATTGACCTCGGAGCTCCAACCGTGGGTGCTTGCGGGCATAACATCACTGAACCCGCGGTCTCTGGTCAGAGACTGACTTCGGGAACTCCAAGCCGCAGGAACTGCGACCGCCCCGACGCGGGAGCTTGACCTCCCCGACGCGGGAGCTTTGATTGCCCCGATGGATGGTTCGACTGCTCCGACCGTGGGAGAATAAAGAGGAAGAAGATTGGACTTTTGTGCCTTCCATCAAACAAAGGACAAAGGACATTTATTATCACATACACCAATTGGTGTAGTGAAATTTAACTTGCCAATGCAGCACATGAATAAAGATAATACACAACACTACAGTATTTAACAATAAACATAAAAACATCCCCCCACAATGGTTCCCACTGTGGGGGAAGGCAGCAAAGTCCAGTCCCATCCCCAGTTCACCCATAGTCGGGCCTATTGAGGCCTCTGCAGTTGCCGCTACAGCAGCCCGATGCCTCAGGCCCTCTCGCCGGATGATGAAGTTCTGCTGACGGGTGAACACTCTCAGCGGCCCAGAATGTATGGAGCGGCCGCTTCCTCCCCGGAGTTCGCAGCTCCCGTAGTCCACGGGCCGCGCCGGTCGGAGCTCGGCGTGAGATCCCAGGCTCAGCGGTTTTTAAAGCTCACCGCCGCCGGCGGCTGGAAGCTCCACAGACCGCAGCTCCGTGCTGTTGCAGTCGGCGGTCCCAGCCCTCTGGAGCTCCACCGCACGGCGACCCGGGCAAGGCATCGCCCGCTCCACGATGGCGCCCCAGCGCTATGTACTGCCGCCGAAGCTGAAGTCCCGGTCGGTCCCGGCAGGAAATGCCGCTCCAGGCTGCCGGTAGGCCGCGAGGAAGGGGCGAAGATACGGCCTGGAGAAAAGCCGCATCCCCGACCAGACTAGGTACTGAGAAAATAGTTTCCCCCTTCCCCCACCCCCTACATAAAAAGACTAAAATACCTCCAAAAACAAACACTTTAACTAACTAAAAATAATAAAAAGAATGAAAAGACTAACAGCTGCTGGCCGGGCAGCCATACTCGACGGCGGTGAGGAATGTGAGGAATCTGCTGTGGTGGATGTTTATGTTAACTTTTATGTAGTTGTTTGTCTTGTTGCTTTTTGTTCCGTATGGGTGTATGGTAATTCGCATATCACTGTACCTATTGGTACATGTGACAATAAAAGACCTTTGAAACCTTCTCTGTTGCAACTAAAACAACGACAGCCCCAGCCCATCTCACAACTGAATCACTCCAGCCGTGGCCCTATCACCCAGGCCTGTGAGCAGTTTTGGGCCCCACGTCTGAGGAAGGATGTGCTGAAGTTGGAGAAGGTACAGAGGAGGTTTACGAGAATGATCCCAGGGCTGATTGGGTTGATATATGAGGAGCGTCTGATGGCTCTGGGCCTGTACTCGCAGGAGTTTAGAAGGTTGAGGGGGGAATCTCATTGAAACCTACCAAATAATGAAAGGCCTAGATAAAGTGGACATGTTTGCCACAGTGTGAGAGTCTAGGACCAGAGGGCCGAGCCTCAGGTGAAAAAAGACATACCATTAGAATGGAGATGAGGAGGAATTTCTTTAGCCAGAGAGTAGTAATTTGTGGAATTCATTGCCACAGACATCTGTGGTGGCAAAGTTATTGTTAATTTTTAAAGCAGAGAGTGACAGGTTCTTGATTAGTAAGGGTGTCAAGGGTTACTGCAAGAAGCAGGAGAGTGGGGTTGAGAGGGAAAAATAAATCCGCCACCATCGAATGGTGGAGCAGACCGGATGGGCCGAATGGCCGAATTCTGCTCCTATGTCTTATGATCTTATGATCATTAATTCCCTCTGCAGTGGAATCATCTCTTTTTCTAGCAGATTGAAATCATGGCTCCAACTTTCCAGCACCTTTGGTTCCCGAGCCTTTACGGATTATCCTTTTTGAAGATTCAACAGAACTCAAGGCCTTGGAGGGCAAGATACCGACCCGCAAAGTCAGCCACGGATGTCTGCTACGGGATTGGATCTGCCGGCTTTGGCTGGGCCGCAGTTCCAGAGCCCCGGCTACAGATGGTAAATTCGACCCACCTAGTGGCATGGAAGTCCCGATGAGGTCGCCAACGGCTGCTTCACCCGGCAGCATTTTCGGGGGGGGGGGGGGGGGGGGGGACTTCCGGAGGGAATTTCAAATGTGCTCTCGTAACTCTGTCCAGATTAAAGGAGGTGCCGGACCACGAGTTGTCGGAAAATCGGTGGTGGACCGGTTATATTGTTGGTAGACGAAAGTGCTGGAGAAACTCAGCGGGTGCAGCAGCTTCTATGGAGCGAAGGAGATGGGCGAGGTTTCGGGCCGAAACCTTTCTTCAGCATCCGGGGACTGTAATATTATTCACTGATTCCTGCGTTCCAATAGCATCTAAGCACCAAAAAGTACTACTTTGCAAAGTTAATTGGATTTCCTGAAGAGAATAGGACAGGTTCTGCATCAGGGGGAAAAAAGCCCTTCATCCATCTACTCACTGACAATCAGGCAGCTAGCTCCCTGTTCCTCTGATCTACTGAAGATGACACTGATAGCAGTGCGGTAGATGGATAACACTGTAAATAAAGCCTAGCATTGCATGATTACAGTAAAATATTGTGAACAGGTGCAAATGGAAAACTGGAGACCTGGCAGAGTAACTAGAACGTCAATTAAAATAAATACCAGTAAACTACGTGTGAGTAATTACAGCGAGCAGGAACAGCTCATTAGTGCAGGTTTTGTAAATGGCACACCTCGCCAGGCACCAACTTGTATTTGCAGCTTTCCTTTGCGAATCCTCGGCCTACCTCTGCAGTGTACACCTGCAGTTTCTCCCCTCGAGAAATTCACAGGGCGCTGGGGAGATGGACCACAATCACTGTCCCAGTATGAGCCGGAAACTTGCGGGGGGGTCCCGACCCGAAACGTCATCTATCCGTGTCCTCCAGAGATGCTGCCTGACCCGCTGAGTTACTCCAGCACTTTGTGCCTTTTCACATGAGGTACAAACATTGCTCAAATAATTATTAGTGACACAACAGGCACCTCAGTGAACTGTCAAAATGCATAAAACAGAATTAAATTTCAATTGGTAGACAAAAGTGTTGGAGAAACTCAGCGGGGTGCGGCAGCATCTATGGAGCGAAGGAAATAGGCAATGTTTCGGGCTGAACCCCGGCCCGAAACGTTGCCTATTTCCTTCGCTCCATAGATGCTGCTGCAACTGCTGAGTTTCTCCAGCACTTTTGTCTACTTTCGATTTTCCAGCATCTGCAGTTCCTTCTTAAACATTAAATTTCAATTGTTCTCTCTATCGCAACATGCTGCAGCCAAATGGTTTACTTCGAAGTTCATACGTCATAGGAGCAGAAGAAGGCCATTAGGCCCATCAAATCTCCCATACCATTCAGTCATGGGTGATCTATCTTTCCCTCTCAACCCCATTCTCCTGACTTCTCCCCATAACCCTTGACACCCTTACCAATCAAGTATCATTCAATCTCTGCCTTAAAAATACCCAATGACGTCCTCCACAGCTGTTTGTGGCAATGAATTCCACAGATTCACCACCCTCTGACCAAAGAAACTCCTTCTCATCTAATTTTCTAAAGGTATGTCATTTTATTCTGAGGCTATGCCCTCTGGTTCTGGACTCACCCAATAGTGAATACATCCTCTCCACATCCACTTTATCCAGGCCTTTCACAATCTGGTAAGTTTCAACGAGGCTCCCCCTCATCCCTCTAAACTCCAGCGGGGGAGATAACTCACAGGGGGAGATTCTCACCTGGTCCTCTATGCTAAGCAATCAAGGGCATCTAGCAAAAGGTATAGTCACCTCGTAGAGTCATAGAATCACACATCACTGAAACCAGCCCAGTGGCCCAGCTCATCCACACCAACCAAGATGCATCAGCTAAAATAGTCCCACTAACCCCATATCCCTCTAAAGCTTCCCTATCCACGGACCTGTTCCAGTCGTGAGGTGAACGAATGTACTGGGTCTCTAAATCTGCCAAATAGTACCTGCTGTATGGAGTGGATCCATTCTGAAATGTTACTCCTTATCCCCCAGTTTGAGCAAACGGTGGCACGCTGGCGCAGCGGTAGTTACTGCCTTGCAGCGCCAGACACCCGGGTTTAATCCTGACAGCAGGTGCTGCCTGTATGGTGTTTGTACGTTCTCCCTGTGGGTTTTCTCCGGCATCATATCCGAGACTTGATAGTCCCTGCCTCCCACACTCCAAAGATGTACAGGTTTGTAGGTTAATTCGCTTTGGTAACATTGTAAATTGTCGCTTGTGTGTGGAATAGAGTCAGGTGCGGAGATGACTGGTCGGCACGGATGCGGTGGGCCAAAAGGCCGTGTTCCCGCGCTGTATCTCTAAACTAAACTAAACACACAACTTTAGTTCAATCAGTGCTTGAACTTTGGAAGAACCACGTCCTCCTGAAAGAATGTTTCTCCCGCCACACAAGGATAAATAATATTTGTCCACAATTCAACGATTCTCCAAGACTTTGCCAGACAGAATTTTAGACAAATTTGGCATTTGTCTGGCCATGGGGACTATAAATGTCTGAAAGATTCGCAAATGCTTTGACATCTTGACAACACATTTTTTGAAAACTGTATTCTTTCACAACTGACAAAAAAAGGATCAAAGGGCTAATTAATAAGTCATCATTTCTTTCATTGCCTCAGCCTGTCTCTGCGGTTGGAACCATTGCATCTGGAGACCAATGTCAGTGGCTTCCGGTCTCACTCCAAAGGCACAAATATAAAATCCAGGTTAACCTTCCTGATCAATATTGAAGGGAATGCAGTGCACTGTTGGAAATGCTGCACTATTGGAAGAAATTACACTGCAGGAAAGTGTCGCATGGTTGGAGATGAAGTGTTTAAAATGACAAATTAAACATTAAACTGCGACCCTGTTTGATCTCAATAGAGGACAATACTTCAGGGGAAAGTTCATAAGTTCAAGGAGTAGAATTAGGCCCATCATGTCTGGTCTATCTTTCCCTCTCAACCCCATTCTCCTGCCTTTTTCCCATAATCTTTGACACCCCTCCTAATCAAGAATTCTTTAAAAAAAGCTGAAGTTATTCATTGAGTCATACAGCGAGGAAACAGGCTCTTCGACTCAACATGCCCACACCAACCAACACGCCCCATCTACACTGGCCCCACCTGCCCGGACTATACCCCTATAAACCCGTCTGATCCATGTACCTGTCCAATAGTCTCTTCAATGCCATGGTAGTCCCTGCATCAACTACCTCCTCCGGCAGCTCATTCCATATCCCATCGCCCTTGTGTAAAAAAATGACCCCTCGGGTTCCTGTTCAAATCTTCCACCCCTCAGCTTAAATCTATGTCCTCGAATCCCCAGTGTGTAGGATAGTGCTCGTTTACAGGGTGATTGCAGGTCAGTGCAGACTCGGTGGGCCGAAGGGCCTGTTTCCGCGCTGTATCTTCAAACTCCAAAGGAGGTACAACGACAATGTCAATCGTTCAGTTTGCGTATGATTTTATTCTTATTGTTCATCTATTTCAGTTGCACAATTATGGAGACCATGTAATTGGTCCTTCCAGTTTACAGCATCAGCTGCCTTCCTCTCAGTGGCTACTTTACGAGCTGTAGATTATGTGCACCCTCAACGCTGTGTTGGAGAGAACAAGCTCAATCGGTTGTGTGCTCAACTAATTATACGTGCTGACCTACTTACATTCCAAGAGCTATGGTGGAGCCTAATGTTCACTAGCTTCATCTGTGCATTATGCAAATATCATTATCAGCAGCCACACTGCCAACTCTGACACATCCATTCACGAGGACAGGTGCTGAGTGTTGTCCTGCAAAGTCCCCAACTTCAATGCATGCCACTGAATGAAATAAATCCACTCCAAGTAAGTGAGCCCAAACTTGGTTGCATGTCACGCTAACGGATCAGAGCAATGGTAATAGCCCCATCCCACGGTACAAGTTCATTCCAAGAGCTCTCCCGAGTTTAAAAAAAAATCAAACTCGTGGTAAGCACGGAGAATGAACGTAGCGGGTACGTCGGAGCTCGGGGACGTCTCTTCGCGGCTCGTTACGCTAACGGCAGGAACTCGGGAAGACTCGCTAACGGCAGGTAAGCCTCGTGAAGATTTTTCAACATGTTGAAAAATGTCCACGAGAGCCCCGAGTACCGACGAGTGGCCATTACCGTAATTCTCCGAGTTCGAATCAGGGCAAACTCGGGAGAGCTCTTGGAATGAACTCGTACCGTGGGACAGGGCTTTAACTGAGTTACTGCGCCAGTGGGTACGATCCCAGAGCAGTTTTAATTGTTTGGTTTAACTCCTCGTGTCGGAGACAGCTGGGGTTCTTGTGAAGGACCAGAACAAATGTTGCTGGGTCATGTGCACTCTAGAGTTTGGGATCCGTCATCTGATGATGATGATGAGACTTGATTGATGAGACTTGATTGTCCCATGTACCTTAAGTACAGTGTATTTCTTTGTTTTGTGTCCCGATGGTCCCTCTTCATTCCTGTATCCGTGCTGTATCTCTCCATGACTCCAGACAATGGCCATCACCAACAAAAGAGTCTTAATAACTTGCTCCCGATGGACAAGGGCAATACTATTACAGATTCAACATGTTCTGGGGATCACCATGAATCACTGGTCCAACCACATAAATACTCCGACCAGAGGAACAGGTCAGAGGCTGGGCATCCTGTGGTGAATGAGTCACCTCCAGACTCCTCACGGCCTTCCCTCTACTGGACTAGCAGTCAGAGTCTGCACCAGAAACATGAGTGGATCTTTCCACAAGTGGGAGAGTCTCGGACCAGAGTGCATAGCCTCAGAGTAAAAGGGTGCACCTTTGGAAAGGAAATTTAGCCAGAAGGTGGTGAATCTGTGGAATTCATTGCCACAAATGGCTGTGGAGGCCAAGTCATTGGGTATTTTTAAGGCAGAGGTTGACAGATGCTTGATCAGTAAGGGTGTCAAGGGTTTTGGGGAGAAGGCAGGAGAATGGGGTTGAGGGGGAAAGACAGATCGGCCAAGGTTGAATGGCGGCGTAGACTCGATGGGCCAATTGGCCTAATTCTGCTCCCATGAATTATGAACTTACGAATTTACGAGTTGAAATCCCACAATGGTGGCTGGCAAATGTAGAACCAGGAAATTAAATAAATATGTTCTTTTTTAAAATGCTAGACTCAGTAATGGCAACCACAAAACCGCTAGGTTATGTCAAAACCGATCTGGCTCACTAATATGCTCAGGGGAGAGAATCTGTTATCCTTCCCTAGCTCGGCCTTTAGGCGATTCCTACGCACCAATTAATTCAGTCGTAATGGTCAACTCTGCTCAGGAAACCTTTGGCATAGTAAATAACTGTCAGTATTACCAACAACATCCATATCCCTTAAATGAACAATATAAAAGAGATCAGGACGGAATATTCTCAAAAAAAGACATAAGGTACTGGCGTAACTCACGGGTTAAGCAACATGTCTGGAGATCACGGATAGGTGATGTTGTGGGTTGTGACCAATATATTCTCTTACAAAAAAGCAGGCAACATTCCCCCTTTTTTTTTTACCAAAGTAAAGCAACACTGCAATATTCAAAGATTTTATTTGTTAATTATTGAGATTGTTTACATGGGGAAAAAAAAGCAACAAAGTCTTGCATTTACAGCGCATCCTACATCCCAGAAAATAAATGAAAACTGTCTAAATCTGCAAACAGCAAAAGATCTAGTTCAGATACATAAATCAATAAAACCCGGCTCTCATAATAGCAACGCCATGAAAATATAAAGCGGCGAGACTAATTTTAAGAGGACTGCAATTGAAAAGTAGAGCTACGATTAGACCACAAATAAATTACCGTGTACAGTTCTGGCACATGTGGCAAAACATAAATGGAGACACTAGGCAAGATGCAAAACAAAATCTACAAAGATGATAAGAGAATAAGAGGTTCCATGTCTCGCAAAAATATAGATAAATCAGCTTGGAGCAAACTTTTGCGACAAGGAAAATGAGCAAAGATGAGCAAAGAAATCTCACAAATTATGAGATGGAAAATTAGAGAACATTTTCCCACTTTTCCAGAATCAAAACGTCATACGTATCAGATCATAATCATCTTTTATTAGCCAAGTATGTTTTGCAACATACGAGGAATTTCATTTGCCATACCGTCAAACTAATAAAAAGCAACAAAATACATTTTAACATAAACATCCGCCGCAGTGACTCCTCCGCATTCCTCACTGTGATGGAAGGCGAAAAATAGTTCAATCGTAAGATCAACACCAGTAAATCCATTGGAACTCAAGGTAAGAAGTAGAAGCAAGGAACTGCGGATGCTCATTTACAAAAAAAAGAGACAAAGCGCCGGAGGAACTCAGCAGGTCAAGCAGCATCTCGGGTGAACATGGAAAGTAACATTTTGGGTCAGATTGATTGGTCTGAAGAAGGATCCCAATCCAAATCGTCATCTAGCAATGTTCCCCAGAGATGCTGCCGGACCTGCTGAGTTACTCCAGCACTTTGCGTCTTTGATTAGTGTAGCTTAATAATACCGCGTGGAAACAGGCCCTTTGGCCCAGGCCGACCCGTGATCCCCACACACTTGCACAATACTACACACGCTGGGGACAGTTTACTAGCATACCAAGCAAATTCGCCTACAAACCCGTACATCTTTGGAATGTGGGAGGAAACCAGAGACCACGGAGGAAAGCCCACGCAGGTCACATGGAGAACGTACAAACTCCGTGCAGGCAAGATGTGTAGGAAGGAACTGCCGATGCTGGTTTACATCGAAGATAGATATAAATTGCTGGAGTAACTCGGTGGGACAGGCAGCATCTCTGGAGAGAAGGTCTGAAGAAGGGTCTCAACCCGAAACGTCACCCATTCCTTCTCTCCAGAGATGCTGCCTGTCTCGCTGAGTTACTCCAGCATTTTGTGTCTATCTTTCGTACAGACAAGCACCGGTAGTTAGGATTGAACCCGGGTGTCTGGCGCTGAAAGGCAGCAACTCTACCGCTGTGCCACCGTGCGTAAACCACCAACTGCAGTTCCTTTTTCCTACAGTTAACAAAATAACATTCTCCCTACAGTAACATAAAATCTACAGCCAAAATGTTAACAGAAGGGACTGTGTACAAAATTTTAATCAAAATGAACTGTGCTGCCCCAACTCTGAAACACTCCAGTAAGGTTCCACTGGGATGTTGGCCTTTGTCTGCTTAATTCCACTCAGGCGCTTGGACCATCAACCTTTTGATCTGAAGATGGCATAGGACTGCGGAAGAAATGCTACTGAAATCAGCTTTTTATTAATCATCTTTTATTCCTCGTATCTGTCAAGGAATTAGTTTCCAGCTGTTCAAGAATTGCACAAATGTGAAATAATTGATTCAAATAGCCATCTGTTAGAAAACTCACTGCTGTTTGCCTTATTAGCTGGAAGCTGTCTAGCTCTATATATTATCAAGTACCCATTCTCTTAGCAAATGATGCTGGGGCCAGATAGTGTTCTAAATGCCTCACTATACATGAGGGAGTAATGGGAGATTCTGTTCCAGAGTGTCCACCATGATAGACACTGGTGGTGGATGAGTGGTGGGGGAGTGTTGTGTAGGGCGAAAGGTGAGCGCGACCAATAATTTGTGATTTGAATCCTTCAAGAGAAAACAGGCTGCTCTGCAATACATAGACACTCAGCAATATCTTCCAATCTGAGTTTACAAGTTAAGGCGAGATACATTTCAAACTACATCACAAATGGAAATAGACACCAGATGCCAGAGTAACTCAGTGGGACAGGCAGCATCTCTGGAGAAAGATAGGTGACGTTTTTGGGTCGTAAACCTTCTTCAGACTGTAGGGGAGGGGGGGGGGGGGGGGGGGACTGTAAGCAAGAATAAAACAGAATAATTTAGGGCTGGCAACAGATGACCACAGGAAGGGTGGAGCCCATAATGGCCCAAAGTTGGCTGGGGAAGGTTGATAACGAGAGGGATACAAGGATGCGAAAAGTGGAACGAGGATGACTAGGGTGGGTGAGCTTTGTTTTTGGTCTTTTCGCACCAACAGTTTTTATTTCCCCCGCCCCACCTCTACATTCAGTCTGAAGAAGATTTCTGGCCCAAAGCGTCACCCATTCCTTTCCTCCAGAGATGCTGCCTGACCCGCTGAGTTGCTCCAGCATCTATCTCTGGTATAAACCAGTATTGCAGTTCCTTTCTACATATTGCAAAAGGACTGGTTTAGAGAGAGTCAGCGTGGCCTTTTGCGTGGAAAAGCGTGTCTCACGAACCAGATAGAGCTTTTTGATGGGGTCACCAAGGGGACCTGCAGAGGCTGGGCAGGGCGGTGGAGGTTGTACACGCGGACTTCAGCCTGGTCTTTGACAAGGACCTGCAAGGATCCCATGGGATCTAGAGCAAGCTCGACAAATGGATGCAAAACTGGCTTGGTGGACGGGATCAGAGGATGGTGGTGGAGGGTTATTTTTCTCACTGGAGGCCTGTGACCAGTGGTGTGCCACAGGGGACCGTGCTGGATCGCCTGTTGTTTGTCACCAACATGAATCATTGGAAGACAAGTCTGTGGATGGCAACAGCATTTGTGACATAGTGGAGAATGAGGAATGTTATCTAAATCTCCAAAAGGATCTGAATGAACTGGGGAATGGATGATGGAGTATCTCAGACAAAATGTCAGGTGATGCATATTGTTAAGTCAAGCCAGGGCTGGACTCAAACAGTAAAGTTGGAGGAATAGCACCTCATATTCCGCTTGGGGAATCTGCATCCTCTGGGCTTGAACATTGAATTTTCTCAATTCTGTTAACCCTTGCTGTCTCCTCCCCTTCCCACCTCTCCCTCAGCCCTCGGGCCCTGGCATTCCCTCTATCTCTATCTCCCTCCCCCACCCTAGTCGCACTAGCTTCTCATTTTCACACCACAAACAGCTTACAATGGCTTGTTCCCTTTATCATCAATACTTTTTTGCATATCTTTCATTCATTGTTCTTTATCTCTCCACATCACCGTCTATATCTCTCGTTTCCCTGATCCCTGACCAGTCTGAAGAAGGGTCTCGACCCGAAAAGTCGCCTATCTCCTTCGCTCCTTAGATGCTGCTGCACCCGCTGAGTTACTCCAGCCTTTTGTGTAACCCTCGATTCTCCAGCATCTGCAGTTCCTTCTTTAACAGAATTATAAGAGGCATGGATGAGGTGAATGCTCAATCTTTTTCCTGCGTAGAGAGTCCAGAACTTGAGACCATATGTTTGAGGTGAGAGGAGAAAGATTTAAAAGAGATCTGAGAGGCAATTTCTTCATGAAAAGGGTGATGCTGCAGGAAGAAGCTGTAGATGTGGATACAATGGCGACTTTCAAAAGGCATTCAGTCAGGTACATGGATAGGGAAGAGTTAGAGGGACATGGGGTAAAACGCAGGAAAATGGGACTGGTTTAGTTATAAAACCTAGTCGGCATGGACGAGTTGGGTCAAAAGGCGCATTATTGTTTAGGTCGAGACTAGTTTGACTCTCGAGTGAGCTGCTCAACTTAGGGGCTGATTCACGGGAGATGAAGCCCTACTCTTGTTCCCGTGCTCAAGGGTTATGTGACGGCTTTATACGATCCCGGCAGAACATAAAATGTAATCCGAGGGTAATCAAGTCTGGGATTACTGAGCGCTATCAATCTCCATCAATTAGTCTCCAGCAGGTGTGAGGCACTCTGGAGGAACCACATTCAAAGTCACCTGTTCCACCCAAGCTGTGAGGGGTGGCACAGCGGCAGAGTTGCTAGGTTACAGGGCCAGCGGCCTGGGTTTGATCCTGACTACGGGTGCTGCCTGATACAGAGTTTGTACATTCTCCCTGTGACCATGTGGGTTTTCTCTAGGTGCTCCGGTTTCTTCGCACACTCCAAAGACGGTCAGGTTTGGAGGCTAATTGGCTTCTGTAAATTGTACCTTGTCCCAAGTGTTCAGGATAGAGTTTGTGTACGGGGGGGGGGGGGGGGGGGGGGGGAATCGCTGATCGGCGTGGACAGAGTGGGCGAAGAGCCGGTTTCAACGCTGTATCTCTAAAGACTAACGTCTAAAGTCACAGACATTGTCTTTCAAATCATTGACGCACCAAAGTCTCACAATGTTATTTATATCCAAATTCAATTCCATCTTGAGCTGTGAAAGCTCCCGCTAGGAGGAGGTGGCAATGCCAGAAATACTGCGACCCAACCACTTAACCCTTGCACCTTGATCCTGATTATGGTTCAACCATCCCCACAGAGCAAACTGCAAACAGCTGTTGACCAAGTAACAAAAATGTGATAAAAATCCATCCTCCTGTTGTGAACAACCTCCCTTTTAAACCCACCACCTCAAACCTATGGCACAATGAAAAGCCTGGTGCAGTTATTAAAAAATAAAAGCAAAAATAAAAAATGTTAATAATCGAGGCAACCAAAAATAATCCTCTCTGCAATGGACTGCAACAATAATAATGCCCTTGGACACAAAATGCTGGAGTAACTCAACGGGACAGGCAGTATCTCTGGATAGAAGGAATGGGTGATGTTTCGGGTTGAGGCCTTTCTTCAGAGCAAAAGCTTCTCTGAAGAAGGGTCTCAACCTGAAATGTCACCCGTTTTTTTCTATTCAGAGATGCTGCCTGTTCTGTTGAGTTACTCCAGCATTTTGTGTCTATCTTCGGTGTAAACCGGTATCTGCAGTTCCCTCCTACACTCTGTGCTGCCAGGGGTGGTGCTGGAGGCAGATATGATCATAGCATTAAAGAGGCTTCTAGATAAGCACCTGGATATGCAGGGAGAGAGAAATATGGATGACATGCAGGCAGAGGAGATTTGTTAACGACATCATGACCGGCATGGACATTGTGGGCCAAAGGGCCTGTTCCAGTGTTGTGTTTTATCTGCTAATCTGTCAGTGAAAGTGGGTGCTTGAGGGTCAGTTTGGACATGGTGGGCTGAAAAGCCTGTTGTCAGCCTCTCTCGTTCTATAGATATGTTGCAGTGTGAAATGGGAGGATGAATTGAGACAAATCTCGGCGGTAAATAATGGTGAGGTTTCAGGATGGATCAGAGCTGCATTCAGTTTTGTAAAGGTTAGAACTGACTTTAATTTCTCCTCCTCGAACTTATGCTCCAATTAGATGGTTCTGGATGGTTCTTAACAGCCTGCTTTTGCCATTTGGTGCAGGAATATATCTTCAGTAGCACGTCTGCGAGCTGTAGTTATAGCCGTCTGATGCCTCACAATATGCTGTAATTATGATTAACGGAGTTTAATAATGCAAAGACTGCCCTTCCCTCTGAGCTGTTGAAATTGCTAATGGTGGAACGGAATAAAATAAATGCAGGTCAGGAAGACTGTTATTGTTAATTCAATGCCTCAAGTGAGCAGGGACTTTGAAAGTTCAAGTAGAATATAAAGCTGTTTCTTGGAGCAAAGGATTTTGAGTGCAATCCTTCCATTTCATTTTATGGTATTCACAAAGCATTACTTTTGTCATTACAGGCTGAGGATGGAGATATTCTGTGTAAGAGGGAACCGCAGATGCTGGTTTACACCTAGGATAGACACAAAATGCCAGAGTAACTCAGCAGCTCTGGCAGCATCTCGGAGAAAAGGAATAGGTGACATTTGCGTGCCGTGACCGAAGAAGGTCGAGTCTGAAGAAGGGTCTCGACCTGAAATGTCAGGCTGTGTGGATGTTACAGTGGCAGATGGAAACAGGAGGAGGGAGACTCTTCAGCCCTTGAAACCTATGACCACAGTGAACATGCAAACTAACTCCCTTTTCCTGCCCCTACCCCATAACAATCAAGCTGAGTTTATTGTTGCGTGCACAGGTACAGTGAGATATAGGTACCACAAAAACACTGCCTGCTGCAGCATCACAAGCACAATAGACTCAGAAAACACACACGACATAATTATACATAAACCACACATAAATTCTGCAAATACCATAAGAAACGAGATAAAATAAAGCAAAAAACAAGATATTAATGCAAAACACAATTAGAATAGAATAGAATAGAATGCCTTTTTATTCTCACTATACACATGTACAATGAGATTAAAAGCTGCTCCTACTCAGTGCAAAAACAAAAAAGGGGGGGGGGGGGATAAGGTGCACAGTTTCTGCGGCGCTATATACATATCTATAAAATAATGGATAAATAGAATGAATAAATAGGATTCCTATATCCAGTATGGGTTATTGCACATATTGGAAATTACAGTTACAGTACAATTAGAAAACATCTAATAGTGGGAGGGAAATCTATCAAAATCAGATGTAAAGTGAACGCGGCACGGTTTAGAAGGTATTTTGGGTAATAGAATGCCATCTTTCACCATGTAGAAATGTTTCACAACTGGATTCGCACAAGATAGACACAAAGTGCTGGAGTGCCTCAGCAGGTCAGGCAACATATCTAGAGGAAAAGGCCTGTTCCTCCACAGATGCTGCCTGACCCGCTGAGTTAATCCTGCACTTTGTGTCTATCTTTGGAACAAAGCAGCATCTGAAGTTCTTTGTTTCTGGATTTTGGATTCCTGAAAGGTCTGGTTCTAATTTTTAGACCATATCCCCTTGTTGTCATGGAAACACCAACCACACTTTTAATGCACATACATCCATTCTTATGAATCGCCATCTTTCTTTTCCTTTAGCTCACGTCTCATGTATTCTCAAGCGTGATTTAATCTAATCTGGTCCAGAGGCCTTAACAGGTATTCTACAATCTGAATCGCGTCTTTTATCCATTCCAACTTCGATCCACCCTGGCAGCAGACTAACACAGGACTAATATATTACTGCAGTGCGTAATGCGCGGAACAGTGGCGCAGCTGATAGAGCAGCTGCCTCACAGCACCAGACTCAAGTTCAATCCTAATGTCAGCGGCTGTCTGTGTGGAGTTTGTACGTTCTTCCTGTGACTGCGTGAGTTTGCTCCAGGTGCTCAGATTTCCTCCCACATCCCAAAGACGTTCGGGCTTGTAGCTTAATTGGTCTCTGCATATTGCCCCTACTGTGTAGGGAGTGAACTGAAAGTGGGATAATATAGAAAGTGCGAAATGATGATCGATGGCCGGCATGGACTCAGTGGGCCGAAGGGCCTGTTTCCATGCTGTATCTCTAATCTAATGTGCTACTGTGACATGCGGTGCCAAAGGAAACAAAGTGCCTTAATCCCACTCCCCACCCATGCAGGAGTGCAGACTGCTACACATGTGTACACAGGCACTGCGCATAAACTGTGCACAACACACAACAGAGGGAAAGCAACACAGACTTATTCCTACACCAAAGGTGATATCTTTCACAGGGAACCGTTACTGATACTGACCTTGCAAAAAAAAAGATGCAAAGCTTGTGAGAAAGTGAATTTCAACACCACCCATTGATGAATTGGAGATTTATTTAAAGGCATTAAGATAAACTCCCGTAAGATACAGAAGTCTGTGGCAGGATCACGCCATGTATGCATAGACTTGATGACACCAGGAATGTAAAGACAACAACTCTCAGCAGTGTATTTTTTTATAGAGGATATTTATAAAAAGCTTATTTTTAAAATGAAAACAAAAAACGGCCTTTCAAACACTTTGTGGGTATTCTTCAAAGAGTGCGCACGAGCGGAATTGATTCATTGCAAATAGAATGTATTGGCTTGATGGTACATTTAATGGAAATAAAGAAATGAACTTATTGTATAGTATTTCCAATGTATATTTTTAAGAGAAAAAGTTTATTTTCGGAAGTAAAAACAAGATGAAGACGGGTGGGAGGAAGCTTCCATGTTAGAGGAACATTGTGGAATTAGGCCTCTCGGCCCACTGAGTCCGCACCAACTAATGATCACCCGTGCACTAGTTCTATGTTATCCTGGTTTTGTATCCTACACACTCAGACCAATTTACAGAGGCCAATTAACCAACAAACCAACAAACCTGTGCAACTTTGGAATGTGAAAACCAGAGCACCCAGGAAAAAAACCCCACGCAGTCATGGAGAGAGGTATAAACTCCACACAAAATGCTGGAGTAACTCAGCGGGCCAGGTAGCAGCATCTCTGGAGACTCGAGCTGACCCGAAACTTCGCCTATTCCTTTTCTCCAGAGATGCTGCCTGACCCGCTGAGTTACTCCAGCATTTTGTGTCTATGGCGGTAAGAGAGAAAGTGTTAACATTGTTAATGGGATTTTACATTGTACAGGAATTTACCCTTTGTCCCACAATGTCTTTTCTCAACCCTTTCAAGCTTGACATTATATTTTCTATAACATAATGCCCAGAACTGAACATAATATTCTAAATGCGGTCTCATCAACGTCTTATACAACCGCAACATGACCTCCCAACTTCTATACTCTGACTGATGTAGGCCAAAATGTCAAAAGCATTCTAAGCACATTCTAAAACAATTAGTTTTTTCTCTCTCTCTCTTCACTGATGCTGCTTAACCTGCTGAATATTTTGAGATATATACAACATTTTTGTTGTGCTTCTCTTTCATGGTAGGGGGATCACTATTTACAGGTGATCTATCGAAAGTAATAAATGTTTATAGGATCTAGTCACTATATACAAGGGATCTATGAGAAACAACCACTATCCTCACCAAATTTGCAATGTCTGGTCATTATTTAAAGGATTCAGTGGGATCTGGTACCCATTTATATGGGATGGGTAGGATCAGGGCTGCCAACTCTCACGCATTGGGCGTGAGACTAACGCATTTGAGGAAATTCTCACGCTCTCACGCTGATGACAGAAGTTCTCATGCTCAAAAAAATATTTTTTTAAATATACGAATAAATAAATAAAGTCACACTTCACCACACTCACCAATGAGAATAGTTTTTTGTTGGCGGGTTCTCTGTAAAGAACGAGCAATTGGCTTAAGCCCATTGCACACTAATTAAAATGGCAATGTAGACAACAATGCTGGAGAAACTCAGCGGGTGACGTCTGAGTTTGACCCTTCTTCACACTCAAGCATTTCTCCAGCAGTTTTGTCCACCGCTCTATAGATGCTGCCTCACACGCATTCACATTCCCGTGCAGATGGTGTGACAGGTGAGACATGGCGGTGGTCCCAGCAACCCCCCTCCGAGGCACTGCTCACACCTCCCACCCTCACCTCCGGCGGCTCTGTGTCCGGCGGCCGCTCTGTCCACACCGCATGGAGTTTTAACCCCGACCCGGAGCCAGCAGCGGACCGGGTGAGCC
This sequence comes from Okamejei kenojei, assembly GCA_035221665.1. Lineage (NCBI taxonomy): Eukaryota > Metazoa > Chordata > Chondrichthyes > Rajiformes > Rajidae > Okamejei > Okamejei kenojei. Next base: position 35,671,833 of record CM069147.1, on the reverse strand, counting down.
AGGGCGTCGGTGCCGCCTCTGGAGCTGCGGGAATAAATCTCGGGCTATAGCTCCGCTCCGATGCCCGACCCCCGGGTCACTGACCCTCACCTCCCCCGGACCCCAGCTGGACGCAGAGCACCTGGGCCGGCCCGCATTCCGGGGAGGGGGGGAGAGAGGGAAATGCTCACCGGAGTATCCGCTCACTCTGGGTGTTGTTCCCGCTTCACTGACACACACTCTCATACACAACCTAACACACACCCTTACACACACACTGGCACACACAAGGTTTAAAGGGATTTGGGCCAAATGCTGATAAATGTGGCTAGTTTAGATGGGGCATCTTGATCTGCATGGACAAGTTGGGATGAAGGGCCTGTTTCCATACTGTAAGACTATGACACACTGTAGAAGGGGTGCAATTGCCCTGGAGAGGATCCAGGGGTGATTTATGAGTACATTGGCTAGATTTTTTTTTTCACTTTGAAGAAAGATTTGTTAACTGGGATTGTATTCTCTGCAGCAACGGAGGTGAAGAAAATACTTTGTTGAGGTGAATAATATTATGAGAATAGGACCTGTTTCGCTTAACAAAGACTGTAAGAAGGAACTGCAGATGGTGGTTTAAACTGAAGATAGACACTAAAAGCTGGAATAACTCAGCAGGACAGGCAGCCTCTCTGGACAGAAAGAATAGGTATGTTTCGGGTCGAGACCTTCAGACTGAAGAGGTTGAAAACCAGCCATAAAACATAATGACTGGAGATGTGTGTTATCCAACTGAGGGCAGAAATCAGATTCATGTGTTCATCCTTATTGACATGACACCATAATAAATATATTACAGAAAAAATAATGTAATGGGGTGGCACGGTGGTGCAGCAGTAGAGTTGCTGCCTGAATGGATCCTGGCTACGGGTGCTGTCTGTACAGTATTTGTACATTCTCCTTATGACCACATGGTTTTCTCTGCATATTCCGGTTTCTCCCACATCCAAAAGAAGTGCAGGTTTGTAGATTAATTTGCGTCTGTAAATTGTGCCTGGCGTGTAGGATACAACTGGTGTATGGTAGATTGCTGGTCGGTGTGGACTTTGTGGGCTGAAGGGCCTGTTTCCATATATATGTTTTACATATATATCTTAATTTCATTGAACCATATACGGTTGAATATGTGGCATTATTTTCGTCTTGTTTCTATAGTCAAAGGGTAAGGTTGATTGATTTATATGTGTAGAACAGTGATGGAAGTCTGACTCCTCTTGCTTTGTTTCTATGTTTTTGTTTCTCTCTATATATGCGTAACAGCATGAATTATAATCTGATTTCCGCACTTTAATATATTAAGGTATATGTGCTGCACCTGTTGATATGAGCCTGGCTCTACTGTGGAATGTAATTAGGAATGAAGTTTAGCCTAAACTTATTCATACCTAATCTAATTTGAAGCATAAATGTTGCATTCAAGTGTAAGTTAAAAGACTCGCTACAGTATGTACCAGATTGCACAATTTCAAGCTGAAAAATGCCAAAGCTCCCTACCATGGGAGGGGGACACACCCCCCATCCCACACCCAACCCCCCTCGGTCACTACACTCTCTCACAATTTCTCACTCTCAACCCTCGCTCAATGTTGGCAGCCCTGGTAGGATGCAGGCACTGTTTAAGAGATCTGCCCGATCTATACAAGGGATACACAGGATCTGATCACTATTTACAATGAATCCCATTGAATGTGTTTATGATTTACAGGGGACCCATTGGGTGTGGCGATTGTTTATAGCAGGGATTATGAGAGTTAATCACGTATTTAAAGATGATAACCTGCATAGAAAATACAGCAAACTGCCAGGTGAATTTTATGGAAATACAATGCAGAAGCAAAAGAAAACGAGGAGGCTTGAGGAACTGAGCAGCTCAGGCAGCATTTGTGAAGGGTATGGACAAGCGACGTTTTGGGTTGGGGTCCTTCTTCAGTCTGGCGACATTTCAGGTCGGGAGCCTTTTACAGACTCTTTAATTTTATAGCATTATTAATGCCTGTTGGTACTCTTGCTGCCACCTGTTGGTTGGAGTAGTGCATACTCGACAAGTTTTAGGGTAAAATGGCCCGAACAGCTCACCTAATTGCCAAAGATAGTCAGTCACATCCAAGCTTTTCAGAACAATTGCTCCTCGACGGTCTGGCCATCTGATTCTGCTCCTTGTATCAGTAAACGGGAAGCTGACAACCAACGTTCTGGGACTGAGCCACCAACTACGATTTGTCAATTAATCATGCCTTGGGTCTGAGGTACTGTAGAAGCCAGAGCCTTAGCTGGGGGCTAGGCAGTAGAGTGAACAAGGTAAAGGGTTACATATGTAGGAAGGAACTGCAGGTGCTGGGTTTACACCAAAGCTCGATGCAAAATATTGGAGTTCCTCAGTGGGTCAGACAGCTCAAGTCATAAGATAGGAACAGAATTAGGCTATTTGGCCCACCGAGTCATTTCCGCCATTCAATCATGGCTGATCTATCTTTCCCTCTATACCCCAATCTCCTGCCTTTTCCGCATAACCCATGGCACCTTCCCTAATCACGAATCTGCCTTTAAAAAATCCATTGACTTGGCCTCCGCAGCCTTCTGTGGCAATGAATGTCTCAGCTTCATCACCTTCTGACTAAAGAAATTCCTCCTCATGTCCGCTCTAAAGGTATTCTGAGGCTGGGCCCTCTGGTCCTAGGCTCTCCCACTAGTGGAAACAAGCTCTCCACATCCACTATCCACACCTTTCACTATTCGCAGCTCTGGGGGAAAGGAATAAGTGGTGTTTTAGGTCGGAAGTCCCCTTCAGATTCCATGGGTTCTTCTTCAAGGCTTTAAACCTTAATAAACAGCTAATGGTCTGCTCCTCTCCCATTATGCTCTTGGCCTTGGTTTGATTGCTGCCCCCATGTGACTATTGTTGGGCATGTACACCTTGGACACGGACTTACACAATCGGGCATGACTGATTGATTGGAAAATACAGTGTGAAAACAGGCCCTTCGGCCCACTGAGTCCACACCAACTATCGATCGCCAGTTCACACTTGTTCTGTCGTATCCCACTTCCACTTCCATTCCCTCAACACTTGAGACAATTTACTGGGGGCAATTAACATGCAAACCCGCAGGTTTTTGGGATGTGGGGGGAAACCAGAGCACCCGGGGGAAACCCATGCGGTCACAGGAGGAACATGCAAACTCCACACAGACAGCAGCCTTGGTCAGGGTCGAACCTGGGTCTCTGGCTCTGTGTGGCAGCGGCTCTACCTGCTGCTCCACTGTGCCGCCCAGTTGTGAAGTTTGTCACTATCAAACAAGTTGGCTGAGCTGCTGCCTCAAAGAGGCAGGCTGCAGCGTTTGGGAGGGATTTTCCAGAATTTAGAGCTTGGGCAGGTGAAGGCAGACTACCCGTGGTGGAAAGATGCAAACCCGGCGTGTTTAAGAGGCAGAATTGGAAAGGAGCAGGTATCTCAATGCCTGATACAGCTTGAGGAGATTACAGTAAAAGGGAACCCTTCAATCTGTAGGTGAATCAAAAGAAACCCGGACCTGGCAATGAAGAACTGTCGGAGACTATGGAACCATGTTGCGGCGAGAAGCAGTGCCTACAGAAGATGAGGGAATGAGTCAAAGAATTGGAAGTGTTGGACACAAAATGCTGGAGTAGCTCAGCAGGACAGGCGGCATCTCTGGAGAGAAGGATAGGTGACGTTTCGGGCTCTGAAACATCACCCTTTCCTTTTCTCCAGAGATGCTGCCTGTCCCTCTGAGTTACTCCTGCATTTTGTGTCTATTTTCGGTTTAAACCGGTATCTGCAGTTCCTTCCTAAACATTGGAAGTGTTAGGTCAAAATGACACAAGCAAAGGTGCAATCCAATTTCAGATTACTGAAATGTTTAATTAATCTTGTTCACGTTTCCGAACAGTCAAAGGTGAAATTTAAGAATGAAATGCAAACTCTAATTCACAATTCACGCTGCCTCAGCAAGGCCACCCCCATAGTCACGGACGAGTCTCACCCCGGTCACTCCCTCTTCTGCCATCTCCCATCAGGCACGAGGCACAGAAGTTTGAAATTGCACACCTCCAGATACAGGGAACGTTTCTTCCCAGCTGTTTTCATGGAACTGAACCATCCTGTCACCAACTGGCCTCCCATCTACATCACTGGAGACCCCCAAACTATCTTTAAATGGACTTTACCTTGCACTGAACGTTATTCCCGTTATCCTGTCTGTATCTGTACACAGTGGATGACTTGACTGTAATTATGTATAGTCTTTCCTCTGACTGGATAGCACGCAACAAACTTTCCACTATACCTCGGTACACGTGACAATAATAAGCTAAGCTAAACTAAACTAATTGGGCTTGCCATTCATAGGCCTGATGCCCCAACCCCACCACTTATTCAACCACCATAGATCGAAGACTGGTTTGGAGTCACAACTGCTCAGCCAGCAGCTGTATTACTGCCCTCTTTAAAGGTGTCTGCAGAGGAAATGAGGGTCTGGCGGGTTGATTCTCTCCCTGTGACCCTGAACTCATTTTATGCAACTTGAGCAGCAGGCTCATATGCACAGTCATGTTCAATTGCGGAAGAAATGGAAAGATGACCTTTAACCTCTCCGCCCTCCAAAAAACCTCACCCACCCAGGCCCAAACAATTAATTCTACAGCTTCAGACAGGTAGGAGCCAGCCTTTTAATGGGAGCCATTTTTTTTTAAGAGTCTGCTTTTCCTAGCAACATGCTAAAATACACAACAACAACAAAACAGCCCTGAGAGAGTACAGCAGTTTCTTATAAAATCTCCGATAGCCCTCGAACTGACTCGCTAACTGGCCTGGGATCAAGGCCTAATCAACCCTCGAGTACATGACCTTAAATCAAGCAACATCCAGCTAGATAGACACTGAACAGATCTATCAGCCTTTTACTTGCAGTGGGAGCTTCACCAAAAGGAACTTGCACACACACACACACACACCTCTCTGGCTGTCAAGGAGCTCACAGAACCTGTATTTATATTGTGTATGAACTCTCCAGATGACAATCCCCAGCAACCTGACACCTCAGCATAAGCTCACAGCCAGCTTCTGTTGGCACGCTCAACTGTGAACAGAGCGGGAGAAACGACTTGCATTTCCTTAGCGCCTTTCACAACAACTTGAACAATACATATCATCAGCTGCAAGGAGAGGTTGGGCAGACTCGGTGCTGGAGTAACTCAGCAGGTCAGGCAGCACCACTGGAGAAGACAAAATGTGTAGAAAGGAACAGTAGATGCAGGTTTATACCAAACGTAGACACAGAGTGCTTGAGTAAATCAGCGGGTCCGCTTACAATGCGGTATGAATGTTGATTTTTCCAATTTCATGTAACCTCTGCATTCCTTCCCCTCCCCTCCCACATCCTATTAGTTCCACTGTTCACATCCTAGTATCCCTCCGTCATCTCCTCTTACCCAGTCTACAATGGGCCGTTACGGGCTCCACACTCACTTGGTGATCTGGTGTCAGCCTCATCATCGGCTCTGACCTTCCTTCCATCGAGGGGATTTATCGCAGTCGCTGCCTCAAAAAGGCTGGCAGCATCATCAAGGACCCACACCATCCTGGCCACACACTCATCTCCCTGCTACCTTCAGGTAGAAGGTACAGGAGCCTGAGGACTGCAACGACCAGGTTCAGGAATAGCTACTTCCCCACAGCCATCAGGCTATTAAACCTGGCTCGGACAAAACTCTGAACATTAATAATCCATTGTCTGTTATTTGCACTTTATCAGTTTATTTATTCATGTGTGTATTTACGTATATAATGGTATATGGACACACTGATCTGTTTTGTAGTCAATGCCTACTATGTTCTGTTGTGCTGAAGCAAAGCAAGAATTTCATTGTCCTATCAGGGACACGTGACAATAAACTCACTTGAACTTGAACTTGATTTGTTCTGGCCTTTTCTTACCTCCAGTTCCCTCCGCTCTGCTCTCAGTCTGCAGAAGGATCCCGACCCATACGGAACATCACATCCTTTTTCTCCAGAGATGCTGCCTGACTTACTCAGTTACTCCAACACTTTGTGTCTATCCCTGGGGAACATGGATAGATGATGTTTTGAGTCAGGACCCTTGCTTGTTCAGACCGAAGGTAGACACAAAACGCTGGAGTAACTCAGCGGGCCAGGCAGAATCTCTGGAGAGAAGGAATGGGTGACGCTTTCGGATCGAGACCCTTGTTCAGACCCTCGTTCAGACCTCCAGACCTTGGACACACTTGGATCTTTTTCACTAGAACGGCAGATAGAGATTGAGGGAAGACCCGATTAGAAATTGATAAAATATTTAGGCGTATAAAGGGAATGTGCGGGAGTGGTTTTGTTCACAGAGGGCAGTGGGTGCCTGGAACACTCTGCCAGGGGTGGAAGCAGATATGATAGTGTCATATAGTCATACACCATGGAAACCGGTCCTTTGACCCAATTTGCCCAAGCGAACCAACATCTTCCTCTACACCAGTTCCTGCATCTGGTGCCTATCCCTCCAAACCTATCCTATGCCTTTTCCTGTCCAAATGTTTTTTTTTAATGATTTGAGAGTACTTCCCCCAACTACCTCCTCTGGCAGCTCGCTCCATATACCTACCAACCATCCACCGTGTAAAAAGGTTGTCCCTCAGGTTCCTATTAAATCTTCCCCCCTCACCATAAGCCTCACTTCTGGTCTCACTTCCTAAGTCTCACTTCACATTAAATCATCCCCCCTCACATTCTCTGATTCTTAATTCCCCTACTCTGGGTAAAAGACTCCATTAAATCACCCCCCCCCCCCCCCCCATCCTCCTGTGCTCCAAGGAATAAAGTCCTAGCCTGCTCAACCTCTCCCTATAGCTCAGACCCTCAAGTCCTGACAACATCTTCAAAAATCTGGAGCTTAAGAGGGAGTGGAGGGTCACGGATCATATGCAGGCAGTCCACATTCGATTATATTGGTATCTTGTTCAGCATAGACAGTGTGGGCTGAAGAGCATGTCTCTGTGCTCTCCTGTTCTATATTCCATATTTCCCTCAGCATTCTGAACTGCGTCTGGTGCGAGACGGACAGTGTAGTAGTGGTTAAGTTACACAACTACAGACCCAAAATCAGGAGTTCAAATCCCACTACAGTGGCGCAGCAGTAGAATTGCTGCCTTACAGCGCCAGAAACCCAGGCTCCATCCTGACCTCGGGTGCTGTCTGTACGGAGTGTGTACATTCTCCCCGTGACCGCATGGGTTTCCTCCGGGTGTTCCAGTTTCCTCCCACATCCCAAAGATGTGCAGGTTTGTAGGATAATTGGCTTCTGTAAATTGTCCCTGGTGTATAGGATGGAACGAGTGTAAGGGTGACCTTTGGTCGGTGTGGACTCGGTGGGCCGACAGAGTCTGTTTCCACACTGTGTCTCTAAGCTAAACTAAACCACAGCAATTGGGAAAATAAATAAAAAAGCAATTAAATAAATCTGCAATTAGAAGCTTATCTCAATAATGATGACTGTTTATTACTGGGTTACTGTGAAACACTAATGTCCTTCAAAGCAAGGGAATCGGTCACCCTGACCCACTGGTGTAAGTGTGACTCCAACCCAGCAGTGTGGGTGACCCTTAACCCTGACCATTGCACCCCACTCAGTTCAGCTACAATCAGACTGCAGAATGTCCTCACAATCTTCTAGACAGTGACATACACTTCCTGCGATTGAATAAAACAAAGTTACGCTCAGCAAATGGCCACCCACTGTAATGAGGAAAGTAGGATATATCCCTTTGATGAGGAGTTGAGAGTTTACAGATAGAGCGTGGAGACAGGCCCTTCATCCCACTGAGTCCACACCGACCCCATCGACCACCCATTCGCTACAGTTCTACGTTATCCCATTTTCACAAGGCAATTTCTCACAGGGAATTTACAGAAGGCCAATTAACCTACAAAGCCACAAAATCCTGGGGTCTAATTCTAAGCTCCAAGTGACAAAACAAATAGATAAAGAGTAGTAAATAAGGTGTATGGTATGCTTGCCTTCATTGGTTGGGACATTGAGTACAGGAGTCAGGAAGTCATGATGCAGCTTTTTAATACTTTGGTTATGCCACATTTGGAGTGTTGCATGCAGTGATGCCACATTTGGAGTGTTGCATGCTGTTATGCATTAGAGGAAGGCTTTGGAGACTTTAGAGATGAAGATCGAGAATGATGGACTAGAGGGTATTAGCTTTAAGGGGGGGGGGGGGGTTGGGAAGACTTGGATTTTTCTCTCTGGAAATCGAGATGGTGAGGGGAGACATGTTCAATACAGACGCTGTGGGCCCAAGGGCCTGTTCTTGTGCTGTACAGTTCTATGTTCAACAAGTGGGGTGCGCAGGTGGGCTGGTTTAAGGAATACATAAAAACGGTGTGTGGGAGCAGCTCGATCCAAGACCGCAAGGAATTGCGCAGTTTTGTACATAGCCCAGACCATCACACAAACCATCCTCCCTTCCACTGAAGACCATCTACATTTTACGCTGCCAACATAATCAAGGACCAATCTGTTTGAAAATGCACAGCTCCAGATTCAGGAACAGTTTCTTCCCAGCTGTTATCAGGCAACTGAACTGACCTCTCATCAGCTACTGAACAGTCCTGACCTCCCACCTACCTCATTAGAGACTTATGAACTATCTTTAATCGGACTATATTGGACCTCAATGTTATAACTTGCACTAAATGTTGTACGCTTTATCCTCTATCCGTGCGCTATGGACGGCTCGATTGTAATCATGTATAGTCTTTCCACGAACTGGTTAGCACGCAACAAAAGCCTTCCAATGTACTTTGGTACACGTGAAACTTAAGCTATGCTCACAGTGGTAGATGCCAAGTGTGGGTCCAGATCTTGGACGTGAGTTTCTGGGGATATAAGGTACCTTCAATGATCCAATTCACAGGCAAGGCTGCCTCAAACCAAGCACCGCCTCAAACATAAAATAAACCTTAAATGCCCGTTTATATCTTGCAACAAGAAAGGCCTCAAGCGATTCTAACTTAACAGCCGCCAGCTGTGGAGGGTTAAGTCTAGTTTGGAAGGGTATGAAGTGTCAGCCTTGTCGTAAGTGTCTGATTTCATGTTCTGTGGGCTCGGCCCACTCAACAAGTGATTAGTTTGCGGTGGGCTGGCCACAATCCCATTGGGAAGCAGACGGGAATCAAAAGCATTTGGAGGTGCTACAGCTCAAGGCTACTTGTTTTCGCAACAAACTGCTTTTAATGGCATTTCTGGTGCCTGAGAGTCTGCACTCGGTAATAGACTTCAGGCCACAATTATCCGACAGCCGCTGAGATACACAGTGAGTGAGGTTCCTTTCCCCGTGCAGCCAATCCTAACATATACTCGTAGCTGGAGTGCAGAGTATCAGCCCTGGTTAGTGGTGTGTGTGACCTGCAGTGGAACAATCGGCAGGAACTGTGGGAGCGGTTAGATGCCGAAAACTGATCCACCGTGGCGCAGCAGGTAGAGCTGACGCATCAGAGCACCTGAACCCCTGGTTCGATCCTGCCCTCGGGAGCCGTGTTGTGTGGAGTTTGCACGTCCTCCCTGCGATGGCGTGGGTTTCCTCACACATACCAAAGACGTGCAGGTTTGTTGGTTGAAATCAGGCCTAATGTGTAGGGAGTGGATGAGAAAGTGTGAAAACACAGAGCGGCAGAGACCCAGTTCGATCCTGGCTACGGGTGCTGTCTGTACGGAGTTTGTATGTTCTCCCCGAGATTGTTTGGGTTTTCTTTGGGTGCTCCGGTTTCCTCCCACACTTCAAGGACGTACAGGTTTGTAGGTTAATTGGCTTTGGTAAAATTGTAAGTTGTCCCTAGTGTGTGGGTTGGCGCTAGTGTACGGGGCGATCGCTGGTCGGTGCGGACTCTGTGGGCCGAAGGGCCCCTTTCCACGCTGTATCTCTAAAGTCTAAAAGAAAAGTCGTGTGAACAGGTGATCGATGGTCAATGGGGACCGAAGGACCGGTTTCCAAAACCGCATGAGCCCCCCTCGCTGGCTTAGCCTGGGATTGCAAAGGATTCCTCGAGGGCGTTTGTTTCAAAGGGATTTACAGGAGTCGCTGCCTAAAAATGGCAGTCAGTATCATCAGAGACCCACACCACCCTGGCCACACTCACTTCACCCCTGCCATCGGGAAGAAGGAGCCTGAAAACTGTAATGTCCAGGTTCAGGAACAGCTTCTTCCCTACAGCCATCCGGCTATTAAAACACTACTAAGTCCAAATAAGCTCTGAAATATATAGACTTGAGGACATTATTTTTGACTTTGCAATATTCTTGTTTGTTTATGTGTGTGTTTTATAAATACTGATTTTTTGTTTACAGAGTACTATGTTATCATACCAGGGTATGAATGTTGATTTCTCTCATTTTAAATAAGCCCTTCATTCCTCTCTCTCCGTCCGTTCCTCCCCCACCATAGTCATCCAGCCAGTTCCACTGTACGCACCCATATATCCATTGGTTATCACCTCTTCCACAGCCAACAATGGACCATTGTGGGCTCTGCCTTTCCTTGGTCATCGGTGCTGGCTCTGATTTGTTCTGAACCTTTTCATACCTCTAGTTTCCCTTCCCTCTGACTCTCAGTCTGAAGAAGGGTTTCCACCCAGCTTCTCCAGAGATGCTGCCTGACCTGCAGAGTTACTCCAGCTTTTTGTGAGGGATAAAGTGATTAAACCCCATTATTGTAAGGGTTCAGGAGAGGATTCTAACCGATAGAGGCCAGGGAGAGGATTCTGACACAGCTGTGGATGAAGTTACCAGAACTGTCCTTGAGTAAGGATTGATGGCATTGTATAGCGGTAGAAGGGGAGTGATGGATGCGACTCTTATCAGTAGAGACTATTTGATGGATGCGACCCTTGTCATTAGAGACTAGCTTTTAATTCAGATACAAGAAAACTGAGACAGGTCAGTTGGAGGTGAGCAAACTGGGCCAGGTCATTTACAACTGAGCATGCTTAATGAAATAAATGAATATTACTAACACACCCCTGGACAAGAAACTGCTCATTACCATAAACATGCGATGTATGATGTGGGAGGTACTGGGGGGACGTACCTATAGACTGTGCACCTCAGTGCTCTGATTGGGGAGAGCCAGAAGGGGAGGTTAAATGTAGAATTGTGTGTATAAAGGGGCTTTACTTTCCTGACTTCGGTGTGTCTCAACTTGGAGAGGCACCCGACTCTGCAGACTCGCAAATAAAGCATTTCTTGTTTCCATGATTTAGTCTCTGAGTAGTGATTGTGAGCACAACCTATATCTCACATTTTTGTGTCTTGTCTTCCGTTTAAACCAGCATCTGCAGTTCCTTCCTGCACATGTTTATGTGTTGGTTGTGATGCTGCAAGTAAGGATTTCATTGTACCATTTTCGGTCATATGACAATGAACACTCTTGACTTGCATATCAAGCCTCTATCTCCACTCATACTAGGCATGTTACAAAACTTACCTTGAGCAGCACTGCAGTTCTGCCGCTCCTCATGTGCGTGACTTTGGCGCCTTTCAGAGGGGGGTGTGTTTAAAGTGCTGTTTTTCCACAGACAGGGAAAATCGATCCATGTTAGGGGATTTCGTTGCTGAAGAAAAATCGCTCCGACATTTCATTCATGAAGGTATTTTTAAATTACGCTAGATTATTTATTAACTAGAGTAATTTAAAAATCATCTTCTAAAGCTGTGAGCGCCGACAACGGGAAGGATTTTACGCAGGGGAGAAAATAAAGTGCACAGTTTATTTTTACATTAAAACGTGGTTTTTAGGAAGCCTTTAATCACATTTTCATGTTGCGAAATGGGGACAAAAAAAAATGTAAGAACCGGCAGTAGTTTTCATGCTGACTTCACAGCAAACCGCAACGTTCTAATCCACCGCATTCCACTAAAACCCACTCGCAAGTTGATTTAAATGGCCATTAATTTACAGGAATTAAACACTAAATTCCATTTGGCCTATAAATTAATGAAAATGAGATTTAAAAATCATGTTATATTGTGAATTATTGTGTGAATGTTATTTGGACACTTAGGCAATTTAAAAAAGTTCATCTTTTCTTAAGAAATGGATAGATGTTTAGATCTAGTAATTGAATTTTATAATTAGCTACAATTAGGTAATTAACTAATTATCTGCTTTAATTTCAGGTCATCCAAGTAATATTGTTTCATATTTGTTTCAAAATTCTTCAATCTATAATAACTGAAAATGGCATTGCGTTCTCTTAATTTTTAAGAAAGTTATGGGCTTTTGACTGTCCTAGATCACAGCTTTTGTGTTGTCAATGGAAAGGCAATGGGGAACAAGATGCTAATTTCTGAATATGAAAATGGCCATAACCTTTTTAATACTGAAGATATGAAAGTGAATTAGGTGTCAAATTAAACTTCTTTTTATGCTTTATCTGATGGGATAAATTGCAGACTTGATTTTTTTAATCTCCAAATTTTGTGACATTGCTACTCATACCTTGAACTCAGGCCTTTGCACCTGAACTCAGAACTTGTAGGTCTCAGGCTTTGTCCTACGTACCTATGTATATGTAGGAAGGAACTGCAGATGCTGGTTTACATCGAAGATAGACACAAAATGTTGGAGTAACTCAGCAGGACAGGCAGCATCTCTGGAGAGAAGGGATGGGTGACGTTTCGGGTGCCTGTCCCGCTGAGTTATTCCAATATGTTGTGTCTATCCCCTGTACCTCCGCCAACTGGAACCCTCAGACTGCCTGGGCACAGGGACACCCTATCTTGGACCAACTCCTGGGTCTGTTAACACTCACGAGAGTTGGCAGCATTCATGCCAGGTTTATTTTGGGATTGCACACGGGCCAGGCATGGGTGAAGTGAGATGTTCTTTCCACTGGCAGGAGAGTGAATGAGCATGGATTTAATGCCCGGGTCCATCAGGTCAGAGCGGGAGAGGGCAACCACTTCATGATTCACCATCTCGCCTCCACAGAAGGAGATCAACAGTAAGTTCCAAAAGGAAAGTTAAAAGGGAGACAACAATCATGGGAATAGGGTGAAAGGGCAAGGATTGGAAAGAGGTACTGAAAGGGCCAGCACTGGCTCAATGGGCCAAATGGCTTAGTTTTAGTTTTACTTTAGTTTAGAGATACAGCGTAGAAACAGGCCCTGCGGCCCACCGCACTGACCAATGCTCACCCGTTCATTCTAGTTCGATGTTATCCCAGATTCACATCCTACACACTAGGGGCAATTTACAGAAGCTCGCACGTCTTTCGAATGTGGGAAGAAACTGGAGCACCTGGAAGGAAAAATAGTCAGGATTGGACGCAGGTCTCTGGCCCTGTGAGGCAGCAACTCAACCGCAGCTCGACATTCTGCCTCATTCGCTCTTCACATGAAACCAATATCCTCTGGTTCTCGATTCCCCTACTCTAAGGGAAAAAAGACTCCAAATGTCTACCCCCATTCCTCTCACAATTTTGTACACCTCTATAAGATTACAGTGGCGTTTGAAATAGGGCAACTCTCCTACAGCGCCAGAGACTCGGGTTCGATCCTGACTACGGGTGCTTGTCTGTACGGAGTTTGTACGTTCTCCCCGTGACCTGCTTGGGTTTTCTCCGAGATCTTCGATTTCCTCCCACACTCCAAAGACGTACAGGTCTGCAGGTTAATTGGCTTGGTATACATGTAATATTGTCCCTAGCGTGTGTGTAGGGTAGTATCAATGTGTGGGGATTGCTGGTCAGTGCGACTCAGAGGGCAGAAAGGCCTGTTTCCGCGCTGTATCGCTAAACTAAACTTAATCACAGAAAGTGACTACTCAATGGAGACCAGTCAGTCACTTGTATCTCAGCTGACCAGAAATGAATTTATATTTATTCCACTTCCCGGCTTTAATCCATAGCGCTACAGGTTGTGACTCTTTAGGTCAGGGGTGGGCAACCTTGCTCTGCATAGGGGCGAGGTGGCAACGCTGTGAGCGGCTGGCGGGCCACATCTATCATGTGTTCACATAGATCCCGCCCCTTCAAGGATGCCTCCCGCTGCACTGGCCCCTAGTTAAGGGTGCTCACGAACACGGTGCACCTGTGGACCATTGCCTTGGATCTGTCCTGAAGGCGGTGGCTCACATACTCACACTCACCCGTCCCCGGCCTACTGACAACCCTGATCCCGACAGCCCAGACACAGACGGTGTGCAGCCGCGCCGGCGGCTTTGCACCGGATGCGGTAGCCGCGCTCGGGCGCTCGGCTATTATGGCCGCCAGCGCAGGCCTCCTTGTGTCATCGCGCCTGGTTGCCTTGGGCCCGGGAAGTACCGGAGATGAAGGAAGTCTGCGGACAGGATGACTACAGAAAAAAAAGCCTGCGGGCCGAATGATTCCGGGTTACGGGCCACATTCAGCCCGGGGGCCGTAGGTTGTCGATCCCTGCTTTAGATGCTCATCCAGATCCTCATCCAGGTGCCTTTAACTATGGGGAAGGTTCCTACCTTCATTACCCTTTCAGATAGTGAGCATCTAACCCTCGTAACTTGTTGAAACATTTATGTTACAGCTATCTCCTGCCTTGAATTTACACCTTTGTCCCTGACTGTTCCACTAAAGGGAATAGCAGATCTTTTCTGTTTATCCTGTTTGGCCCATCATGACTTAACAAATGTGTAGGAAGGAACTGCAGATGCTGGTTTAAACTGAAGATAGACACGAAATGCTGGCGTAACTCAGCGGGACAGACAGGTGAGAAGGAATGGGTGACATTTCGGGTCAAGAACCTTCTTCGGACTCGATTAACTCTCCCCCTAGTTTTCTTTGTTCAAAGAAAAATTATTTCAATCCATAGCTCCAACTCTCCAGCCCAGGCAACAGCCACATAAATAGCCTCTTCACCCGCTTGGCTTTAAAGATAGAGTGCTGGAGGGAGTTGGCGAGTCAGGGAGCATCTCTGGAGGACATGGATGGGCGAGGAGAAGTCGGAGTCTGAAGATGGGCTTCCAAAATGTCAACGACCCAACAGGGGCCACCCAAAATGGTGCCTATCCATGTCCTCAGGAGATGCTGCCTTACCCGCTAAGTCCCTCCAGCACTTTGTGTTCTCGGCAGGATTCCAGCATTTGCAGTTCCTTGAGTCCTTTGAGTCTAACCATCTCTGTGCACTGGTGCAACTTGTCCAGTGTTGAGTCGAGAGTTATATCCAGAATCACAACAGTGGGCATTTCAAAGGGTACTTTATACAGGGCATCATACATTAAGGATGTGATTGCACCCGGGGAGGCGGGGAGGGGAGGAGGTGAGGAGGGGGGGGGGGGGGGGGGGGGGGGGGGGAGAGTTCAGAGAAAATTCACTAGGATGTTGCCTAGATTGGATGACTTCAGTCAGGGTGGAGATTGGATAGGCTGGACCTGTTTTTCCTGGAGCAAAAGGGTTGGGAACTGCCTTTATAAAATCATGTAAGATTGTATGTTGTAGATTTGGACAAAGGTCAAAATCTCTTTCCCTCGGGAGGGGTACTATGAAGGCGTAGATTTTTAAAATGAGCAAGGAGTTTTAAAGAGGATCTGCGGGGAAAGTTTCATTTTAAATCCAGAGTGATTGATATCTGTGACCCGCTGCCAGGGGAGATGTGGAATTAGATGCAATTACTATGTTTAAGAGGCATTTAGACAAGCACTTAAATAGACGTGGCACGGTTGGACACAGTGCTGGTGGGCTAATGGGATTAATGTAGATGGGCAAAAGATCAGCATGGATACAGGGACTATCTTCTGTGCTTTATAGCTCTATAGGTCTGTGAGCAGTGGAGAAGCTTGCAACGTCTTGAGGCAGTGAAAGAGGTTGTAATAATGAAACACTTTATTTAAAAAATGAAACTTTTGTTTTCATATCCACCCATTAGATGGGTGGTGTCTCAGTTCTAAGTCTCTTGCAAAGGGTGGTGGCCCTCCTTGCTGTGACTGACTTTAGGCTTCAGAGCGTGAAACAGGCCCACAGGCCCACCGAGTCCATGCCGACCAGCGATCACACTCTACACGATATCCTACACACCAGAGGCAGTTTACAAATGACAGAAGCCAATTAACCTACAAACCTGTACGTCTTCGGAGTGTGGGAGGAAACCAGAGCGCCTGGAGAAAAACCAGGCGGTCACAGGGAGAACGTACGAACTCCGAACGGACAGCACCCGTGGTCAGGATCAAACCTGGGTCTCTGGTGCTGTCAGGCAGCAACCCCACCGCTGCACCACCTTGCCGTCCCGGCACAGAGTTCCAGTCAGATACTAACAGAAGGCTTGGCGACCAAAGCGGGAGAAGGCCGAACTCGGCGTTTGATTAGGAATGGAAGAGCGAGGGGGAATGCAAATTGAAGAAGCTTTAACCCAACACCTCAAAGAAATGACAGAGAGTTGTGGATGTAGTCCCAGACTCCCCACCATTGACTCTATCTACACAGCACGCTGCCTCTTAAAAGCAGCCAACATAATCACTTGTCCCACTGATCATTCCTACTTCTCCTATCCGGCCAAAGGCACAAACACTTCAAAGTGCACGCCACCAGAGTCAGGAACAGCTTCTTTCCCTCTGTTATAAGGCTTCCGAACAGTCCTTGCATGAACTAGGGTACTGTCCAATTCACTACTCCCTTTTGGACATCGGACTTTATCTATGGAACTGATGCGCTACAATGCTGAGAACTATATTTTGCACTCTATGTCTTCGTCTATGCTCTATCTGATGTAGTTGAGTAACTTGATTGTGTATATGTATGGTATATCTGATCTGTTTGGATAGCGTGCAAAACACAGCTTTTCACTGTACCTTGGTATACGTGACGATAATAAACCTAAAGCCATCCTAAGCCAATATCATGCCAGGTCTTCAATTAGACTTAGCATGACTATCAACTCTTTCAATCACTGCTATCATGTTAAAGGAGAAACTAAACTGCAAATGCTGGTTTAAACCGAAGATAGATGCAAAGAGCTGAAGTAACTCAGCGGGACAGGCAGCATCTCTGGAGAAAAGGAATAGGTGACGTATTGGGTCGAGACCCTTCTTCAGACCATCTGCCCGTCATTCCCCCCCTCGCCTGCGTCAACCTGTGACCCGCCATGCTTTGTCTTGCCTCTCCTCTCCTCTAGCTTTCTCCTCTGCTTACCGACACCACCCACGAGCTAGTTCGAATTGGAAGGGTGTGCCTGAGTTGCCTCTCCAGAGGGAACAGCTTATTCCCTATCACGTTCTAACCTTGAACACTTCAGTTACACCGCCCCAAGTCTTAAAGATTCTTTAAAGCCGAGTCTGTGCCCACTGTCCTCAAGATTTGATCCCTAGATCTGGGTACATGATACTCTGAAGTTCCTCTTCTCCAGAGATGCTGCCTGGCCCGCTGAGTTACTCCAGCATTTTTGCGTCTATCTTTGGTTGGAACAAAGGCCAGAGATGTGAAAGTGTGAGACAGGGTTGAGGGATTGCGAATTGTGAAGTCAGAGGAAGGAATGGAGGAAGAGGGAGATGGGAGCAATAGGTGCGAGTCCAGGTGGACAGCAGCTTATATTACATCTTTAGTTCTATTCGTTAAGAAATAATTTAATTCTCTGAGATTCTTAGTGCACAATGCTGAAAATGTCCAACTCAATACAGAGAGACCTTTAGCTCTTCACCTACCCAGCAGCCCCTTATGTTGATAGGGTTGAGTTCTGTGGCAGTGCAATGACCCAATAGCGTAGAATTTGGCACTAACAATCCATGTCATGAGTTCAAATCCCACCAACATAACTGTGGAATCTCAAATGAGTTAGTTAAATAAACGGGAATTTTAAAAATAACTAGCTTGCTGACCACAAAGAAAATAATATTTGTTGATAACTACTCAGACCAAACCTGTTTTCCTCAGGAGTCAATGGGTCAACATTACTCCGGCATTTCCTTATAAGGCAAGTGCTTCAACCCAGCAATCATTCATGTAGACTATTTTTTAAAGCATCACTTTAAATGTCTAAATACCTTCTTTCTATTTCACTGACCAGAACGGGGCCAATTGCTTATTTTTATTTATTTATTTTCCAGGAATAAGGCGCCTGGCTCACTACTGTCTTCTAGGATATGAAATCAGCTGTTCTTACCCAATCAGACCTCCACGATGTGGTTTACTATTAAATGCCACATTTCTTCCCCGTATAGTGTTTCTGAGCATACGAGCTACCTCACTGGAGGTCCTTGGACCATCTTTAATCTGTCTTTACTGGACTTTATCTTGCATTAAATATTATTCCCTTTATCATGTATCTGTACACTATGGACGGCTCGATTGTAATTTAGTTTAGAGATACACTGCGGAAACATTGCGCGCATTCGCGCACACACACGACGCTTCAGCCGTGCGCCCTGTGGACGGTAACAGCAGAAGCTGACCTGGTTAGTGACCGACTCCGAACAGCAGCTTCGTCCGCCCCGAATCGTGGGGCTTGAATCGGCCCGTTCGCGGGGCCTTTCATCGGCCGCCGGGGGCTTCAACATCGGGAGCCTCCATCGCCTCGATGCAGCAGTTTGATTTTAAGCTGCGCCGGGATCTGAAGGGCCCCACGAACGGACTGATTCAGCCCTTAGAAAACGTCTGATAGAGTCCGGATTACAAAACATGGGGGGGATTGTCCCCCACCTCTCAAAGCTTCCTCCCACCGCTCCCCGTCCCCCCCCCCCCCAGGATTTCTGCCCATGGTGCTTCGGGTCGAGACCCTTCTTCAGACTGAAGAACGTCGCCCATTCCTTCTCTCCAGCGATGCTGCCTCACCCTCTGACTTACTCCAGCATTGTGTGTCTGCCTTCGATTTGAACCAGCATCTGCAGTTCTTTCTTACACATGGTGAGCCAGTCCAGGTGTGTGCTGCCTGACTCCGAATGCTGGAACTTTAGCTTGTAACTCAGCAATGTCCAGACTCACACACGCAGTTTGAACACGCATTCTAGTCTGAGCCTTCTGCTGCAGAACTGAGAGATAAGTAACACCTTTTATCATCTTGCACCACCCCTGCCTCCTCCACTGTCCACAGGCTTGGTGAGCAGGATTCACACAGCACACTGATCAAAATATCAACTCAAATCAGGTTTAATGAAGGAATCTTCTCATCCACAAGCATCAGGAAAGCTTTAATTTGATGATCTTCCGTCTCCTTCCACAGCTCTGGATTCCACAGCAATCCTCCAATTCCAAGTTCTTACACATTCTCAGTCTTCACACATTCACCAGAGGAAGCTCTCCAAATATCTTACACTCTGGAATATCATCCATTAATCTAGTCACATCACCTTCCTTCCTCATGTCCGTGCTTAAATAACCCACTCCGGGCAATCCTGTCTGAATATCTTCCCAAGGGTGTGCAGGAAAGAACTGCAGATGCTGGTTTAAATGGAAGATAGACACAAAATGCTGGATAGACACAAAACTCAGCAGGCCAGTCAGCATCTCTGGAGAGAAGGAATGGGAGATGTTTCAGGTTGAGACCTTTCTTCAGACTGATGTGAGGGGAGTGGGCTGTAGTCGGAGTCAGTAAGACTGGTAGGAGAACTGAGAGGGGGGAGGGGATGGAGAGAGAGGGGAAGCTAGGGCTACTTGAAGTTAGAGAAGTCAATGTTCATACTGCTGGTGTGCAAGCTACCTAAGCGAAATATGAGGTGCTGTTCCTCAAAGGGTCTTGCTCAATGAATTTTGCTAGAGTAAGCATCATTAGAAGGTATGATATAGATGCAGATTGTTATTGAACCAGGCCAGCTGAGTGTGGCCTAACCTGGAGGAGTTTCAGCCGATATTTAGGTGGTAAAGTTGCAGCCTCACAGCACCAGAGAGCCAGAATCGGTCCTGATTACGGGTGCTGTCTGCACGCATTTTGTATATTCTCCCTGTGACCGTGTGGGTTTCCTCTGGGTGCCCTGGTTTGCTCCCACATTCCAAAGACCTGCCTCCAGGGTTTGTTGATTAATTGGCTTCTGCAAATTGTCCCACGTGTGTCGGATAGAACTAGTGTACGGGTGCACTAGTAAAGCAGAAAAACAAAATAAATAAAACACAACTGGTTAGCCAGGAATTCGGAGAAGCCAAGCAAGTGACTGTAAGTGAGCGATTTGGGATGGGTAATAAATGCTGGCCCCCCGACACCAACACAATAAAACAAAACGCTGCGTTCCGCAGTTTTGTAAATGGCCATGAACTTGCGGCAACTCAACTCAACAGCCCGTTGGGGAAAAGCCAGGGATAACGTCCTGCTCGCTGTTCCCGCCCCCACCCCTCTGGCCTCCACGTTGCTCAATGGGAGAAATGAAGCTTTAACAGCCAGGGGGCATGGATGAGGCACAGAGATCTGTGGCTTGTCACGCCATTATTCATCCCAAGTGCTCATATGGTTCGTTAATGACGACCCTTTGTGCAAACCGATTCTTAAAGGCTGCCACTCAAACATTCCTGCGTACTGAGGATTGTGCCCTTCTTACAAATTGCTCTGCAGAGAAATAAACGCTTTTCAGAGATGGGGCTCCTTAATAAAGAAATGTTGTCAGTAAACAGGAAGGCAGCCCCCCCCCCCCCCCCCCCCCCCCCCCCCCCCGGAGTGACCTGTGGAGAATGATGTCTCCCTCTGAGGGTCTTTCAAGTGCCATGGGGGCACGAGTGAAAAAGTGACCCAGAGTCAGAGGGAACCACATTTTTTCAATGTGGTTGGCCGCACTCCCTTGTTTCTTAATACAGTCAGCACCGCATCTCCTGTAGACCCACGCCCGCCAGTGGCAGTCAATGAAGTCACTGTTTTTGTTTTGTTGCACGGATCCCTTCTCACCCTGCTTTCAACAGATGGAGTGCGGGGCTAGGCATTCGAGGAAGCCAACTGGAAAAGCTTACGATGAGACGCCGGCTATTGTTCGTCCCACCAACTCGCCCCCCCCCCCCTCCCGGCAACAAACAATAACCCCCCCCCCCACTGCCTCCCCACACACAGACCCAAGGCCCTCGGCGCTTCCTCGCCAAACAATGGGGCTGCGCCGAACAACGGGTTAAAGGTGAGAATGGCAATAAGTGGCTTATGCTTAGTGAAGTGGCTGAAGTGACAGCAGACAACATTAACAAAGGCATCGTCTGTTCTGAGGCTGGTCATGTGGAAAGCACCAGTGTGACCCTGTCACTTTTCTTTGAGTATAAGCAGACATTTGTTCAGGATAAAAGAGAGGGTGGGTAAGCCATTGGGTTGCTGTAACTAAATCATTTATTCTGAAACAGAATGACTAATGCCCACGAGAAAATAAAACGAAATAGCTGATCTTGTGTAGTGATGTTTAGTTTCTTCCAATGTGGTCTTGGCCTTTATTAACCAAGGTCATACGAGGGCTTGGAACTACTTTCAGGTTTTCTTAAAACTTGCAACCGCATGTGTATGGGAAGGATCTTGCTCCTGTGACGATTGTAGCGATGGCTGGAGTTGGCCTTGAACCGAACATTAAGCAGCTTCCTCAACAATGGCAGTAACAATGGAACGTCTGCAATTACCCCAGCTCCTCGCCAGCCAACTGACCCGCTCTGAATATTCATTTCACCTGCAGCTGACTCTGCTGAACATCACGGATGGGCAGCCACCGTACATTGGCAACAATGTCCTTAAGACGCTGTATTATTGAGCTAGGATGAATATTTACCTGTGCTATTAATCACACCGAATGATTGCTCCCATCTTCGCCTCCCCTGGCCCCTTCCACCCATATCTCTAGACTTTAGAAATACAACCTGGAAACAGGCCCTTCAGCCCACAACGACCAGCGATCACCCTGTCCACTAACACTATCCTACACACTAGGGTCAATTTGCAATTTACAGAAACCTATTAACCTACAGGTGTACATCCTTGGAGTGTGGGAGGAAACTAGAGCACTCGGAGAAAAGCCACGTGGGAGAACGTACAACCTCCGTACAGACAGCACCCGTAGACAGGATAAGATAAGGAGAGACGATGCGGAAGGGATATTGGTGGAGTTTGCATGTTTTCCTTGTGACCTCATGGATTACCTCCCATCGCCCCAACAACATGTGGGTTTATAGGTTAAATAATTGTCTGTAAGTTGTGTCTAGTGCAGAGTTGATGAGAAGGCGGGATAACATAAAACTCGTGTGAACGGGCGATTAATGGTTGGTGTAGACCTGGAGGGCTGAAGGGCCTGGTTTTGTGCTGCACCTTTCATTGAATGAATCGCTACTGCCCAGTACTTAATGTCTGAGACTGTTCCGAGTCGGGAAGGAGCGGGGTTGGTGGGTTTTGACAGGCCCACAAATGTAGCTGGAGTAAGAGGTCAGGAAAAGAGCCATGCGGTGGGTCAGCGATGGGAGAGCCAGGTTTGGAGGTGGGAAGGATGATCATCAGACAGCAGATCAGGATATGGGACACAAGGTTGGTGCATAACCTGAAGGTCAGAAGGTTGTGGATGCGCCAAGGTTAATTGGCTTTTGCAAAATTGCCCCTAATGTATAGGGAGCGGATGCGGAAGTGGAATGATGGTGTGAACAGGTGATCGATGGCCGACATGGACTTGGTGGGCCAAAGCCCGTTCCTAAGCTGTATCTTTCAATCAATAAAAAGCTATGATGCCACTCACTAAGTAGTCCATGATTTCTGCTCTGTGCATATGTATGAAGGGGTGTGTGTGTGTGTGTGTGTGTGCGCGCGTACGTGCGCACTCATTATTGCGTAAATGGCAGCACGGTGGTGCAGCGGTAGAGTTGCTGCCTTACAGCACTTGCAGCGCCGGAGACCCAGGTTTGATTCAGAATATGGGTGCTGTCTGTGTGGAGTTTGTACGTTCTCCCTGTGACCGAGTGGGTTTTCCCCGAGAGCTTCAGTTTGCTCCCACACTCCAAAGACGTCCAGGTTAATTGGCTTGGTGTAAGTGTAAATTGTCCCTAGTGTGTGTAGGATAGTGTTAATGTGCGGGGATCGCTGGTTGGTGCGGACTCGGTGGGCCGAAGGGGCTGTTTCCGCACCTAATCTCTAAACTATATACGAGGTCCTTAGCTATGGTACTCTTGATGATGGAATAGCTTGTTGGGACTTACTGTCTGGGTTTACTGCTAAATAAAAGTTTATTGGATGGGGTTAAGATCTTCAGCTGTATCCCACAGTAAGGTGGCTCATATTCAGGCGTAAACAGAAATGATGATTGCTGTTTTAAGAATAGGAAACAGCTTCTTTCCATGTTGCTATCTTAGCCAGTTAACATTTATGATTTATTGGTCTAGATACAGTGCAGAAACAGGCCCTTCAGCCCACCAAGGCTGCGCCGACCAGCGATCCCCGCACACTAACACTATCCTACACACGAGCAACAATTTACAATTTTTACCGAAGCCAATTAAGCTACAAACCTAAGCACCCAGAGAAAACCCACGTGATCACAGGGAGAACGTACAAACTTTGTACAGACAGCACCCACAGTCAGGATCGAACCGGGGCCTCTGGTGCTGTCAGGCAGCATTTCTACCGCTGCACCCCAGTGCTGCAGTTACAGTGAGTTTGCCTAAAGTTACTTGCATAACCACAGCAGAGCAAGTTGTCCCGAGATCTGGACCAACTCTCCAGCGGAGCTGGTGTCCCCAACATCTCCCTCGTCTTCTGAAAGTGCTGCTTCGCATTGGAAAATTGGGGCTTTAGCCATCTTCTGCTAATATACCCAAGTGACCATCGTCCATCTGTCATCTCTTATTGCCAGCAGGAAGCAGAACTGTGCAGAAAGCCTTGCTGAGTCCAATTGGACTTGGAGATGTGGCAAACAGCATGGAGGGAAGCAACAGAAACAGAAACCGACTGGTAAGGTCGGTAGACACATGACAGATGGAAATTAGCTCAGAGAAGTGCGGTGCAATGCATTTTGGAAGAAAAGATGAGCAATATAACGGCAAGGATACAAGTTTAAATTGTCCTGCAGGAATTGAGTCATCTACAGTTTTCATACCATTTTTTGATCCCGACTTGAAACATTACCGACCCACGTTCTCCAGACAGGCGTCCCTTATCACTAGGTTTAGTTTAGAGGTACAGCGTGGAAACAGGCCCTTCGGCCCACCAAGTCCGTGCCAACCAGCAATCCCTGCACAATAAGACTATCACACACAAGGGACAATTTTACCAAATTCAATTAACCTCCCAACCTGTATGCCTGGATTGTGGGAGGAAACTTGAGCTCCCAGAGAAAACCCACGCAGGTCACAGGGACTAAACCACCATGTGATGGCTCCCACAAGTATTCTGAATCCCATTCCCATACTGACCTTTCTCTCCTGGGTTTCCTCCTCTGTCTGAGTGAGGCCACATGCAAATTGTAGGAACAACACCTCATATTTTGCTTGGGCAGCTTACAACCCAGTACAAATAATGACCTCTAATTGTCCTCCTGCTAGTTTCACTGTTCGTATCCCTTCGTTATCACCTCTTCCACAGCCAACAATGGACCGTTGTGGGCTCCACCTTTCCTGGATCATCAGTGCTGGCTCTAATTTGTTCTGAACCTTTTCATACCTCTAGTTGCTCTCCCCCCTGACTCTCAGTCTGAAGAAGGGTTTCGACTCTAAACGTCACCTATTCCTTTTCTCACAGAGATGCTACCTGACCCGCTGAGTTACTCCAGCATTTTGTGTGGGTCCTGAAACTGCACCAGTGATATGGGGCATTCTTTACAAAGGTTTAGCTGTCGAGCATCGATAAATATCTCCACCTGCCTTGCCAACTTGAAGGTTTGATGATGTGGCCTCCCAACTCCGACCCATCCTGCCCACACATTTGCTGAATGGCTGCCTCTCTCCTGCCACATTGACTGGTAAACCCGCGGGATGAAGCTTTCATTGCCAGAGCCTCCAGGACAGCTGAGGAGGAACGGCAGGCCAGCTACTCACATGCTGCTCAGGTAGAGTTGTAGGTAACTCCTTTCCCCGTGACTTAGGTATGATACACAGAGTCCCTTGCCCAGAGTGGGTGAATCGAGGACCGGAGGACATAGGTTTAAGGTGAAGGGGAAAAGATTTAATAGGAATCTGAGGGGTGACCTTTTCCACACAAAGGGTGGTGGGTGTGTGGAACAAGCTGTCAGAGGAGGTAGTTGAACAGTTAGACAGGTACATGGATAGAACAGGTTTGGAGGGATATGGACCAAACGCAAGCAGGTGGGGACTAGTGTAGCTGGGACATGTTGGCCGTTGTGGGTAAGTTGGGCGGATGTGCCTGTTTTCACACTGCACCACTCTATGACCAAGTAGTTTAGTAATTAGGCAGCTGGCAAGAAAGCTGCTGGCCGCATTGGTCTTGAATGTGGCCTGCTGTGGACCTTACTAAAGAGGCACATTCTCCAGGATGGTTGCTTTCTGAGCCCTGCATGTCCCTCCTGCCCAGAATGGTTTTGCCAGAATAGATGGTCCTGTAAAGACTCACCTTGAAGCTTCTCATCCTTGCCCTTGCCCCTCCCAACCTTCAGTGACCTTCTGCCTCAAACACCCACATGACCTCTTAGGGTTTTCCCTTCCCGCCCTCTTGGTCAATCCTGGTTTTCCTTGCCTCATTCTTGGTGACTCTGGGATCCCCTTCCCGAACCCTCTCTGTCTTTGACCAAGCTTTTGGCTATGCATTGAATATACAGTATCTTTCATTGGCCTGATGTCTAAACTTTAATTGAAAGATACAGTATGGAAACAGGCCCTTCAGCCCACTGAGTCCATGTCGACCATTGACTAATGAACCAAATGGTCCATCAACCGACCAACTTGCTGGATAATACTCCAAAAAAAACACTTTAACACATTATGATGTTAGCATCTCTGCATCAATGTAACTTGTGTGTTGCTTTGAGTGACGGCACTGATTATGAAGAATTAAAATTGCACCAAGGGAGTGTGCAAACTTGACTCCACAGTTTCATTCGAAGGGATAAATTAAATCAAAATCAAGTTACCTTCTCCTGGTTTTGTTCACGATTACCGTAATATAGACATTGATGGAAATAAAAAGCCACACTGGAGCTGCTAACAATCTTGCTTTGAACACAGGAAAACAACTGTGCATGCAAATATAAGGAACTTGCATTTGTATAGCACTCATCACATCCCTTTCTGAATGTCCCAGTGTACGTTATAACCTATGTTGTCCTTTTGGAATGTGGTCATTTGAAACATTGAAAACACACCTGCTAGTGAGTACACAACAAACCATGGAATTTTCTAGATTCATCTCAAGAGCAGATAAGGCCTTTATTTACTGTCACTCCCAAAGTCAGAACCTTTTCGAATTTATTATTTTTTTTAACCTGTTCATTTTTCAGGATCTAACACCTTTGACAGAGCTGTCATTTAACTAAACTAAATTGATCAGTATACCTGCTCTGGAGAAAGTACTATGAAGCCACCATTAGTTTAGTTTACTTCAGAAATACAACGTGGAAACAGGCCCTTCGACCCACCACGTTCACCCATTCTCCAGTGATGGAGAGAATTAATGTCCAAGATTGCCAATCTAGCAGGGTTGTTATTTAGCCTGCGTCAGCTTCCTGCGTGCTTACAACACACAAAGGCAAGAGGCTGGGGATATTTATGCTCACCCCAGACTGGGATTTGAACCCACAAAGCTCTAATTCGGTCGCGGTTCACAGACTCGCCAGCCGCCTGCCACTTTTGCGGGCTGGAAGAGTCTGTGTTCCACGTGTTTCTGAAGTGTGTGAGGTTAGCCCCTGTTCCAATACCTGAAGGGGCTGCTCCTTGCCCTCTGGCTGCACTTCACACCCACCATCCTCATCTTTGGACACCCTGTGCAAGTTGTCCCACAACTTAAGGCTGTGCACGCCATACGAAAGAAGAAGAGACACCCTGTGTGCGTAGGGGAGAGGGTAGGGCCAAAGATGCCCTGGTTTGGTTGCTCCTGGGCCTGGCCAAGCTGGCCATCCGTGAGTCACGGTGCCAGGCGGAAGAGGGCTCTGCCCGAGCCTGCTGCCTGCCCCTTTTCCGGGGTTACGTCCGTACCCGGATGGTACTAGAAAGGTACTACGTGCTGTCCACGGGCACCCTGGGGGATTTCCAGGACCGTTGGGCACCGCGGGGGGGGGGGGGGGGGGGGGGGTGGTGGAATACATCCTCAACAAGGATTGTATTATAGTTATTTGAAAATTTAGTGCCCTGGATAATTTGGTGATTATGTACTATGGTGGAGGGTGCGTTACCACGGATTTGTTTTGTAACTGTTATTTTGTATCGTAATTAAATAAATTGTTTTTGATTAGTAAAAAAATAAAAAATATAATAAAAAAGCTCCAATCCAGAGATAAGAGAATTCCCTACAGGTCCAGCGATAAAGCTGACTGTGATGGGAAACAAAAGCATGACAATCGCAGCACACAGCAAAGAGAGCATCCCTTCAAACATTTATTACTGTCAGCCCAACAGCATGCAAATCCTGGCTGCGTGCCTGCGTTTAAAATGTCCTCCATGCAAAACAGATCTACGCAAATAATAGATTCAAATTTCTTTTTCACTTCCTTTAGCTATTTCTCTGGTTAGACTCGTTCTCACAGAATTGTTGTCTCTGGTCTTGCTTTCCAAACTTCAGGCACACTCTGTCTACACATTACAATGTCTGCCATTATTGCCCATGGTGCTTTACTCAAGAGGAAACTCCTCTACTGACTACTTAAGCAAAGATCCTATAGCGAGCAAGATAGTCCACTCGACGAAAAAGGCGCCGTACGGTCATGGGCAGATTCATGGGTAATTTTCGGCCCCATTTCCGTAACCGGCTTCCGTCTCCGCACCAAAGATCCCATAGGATACTAGTGCGGAGACAGAAGCCGGTTACGGAAACATCCTCGTAAAAATAAAAGTTATTTGGTAAAAATCTTCTCCTCATTTTCAGAATTTTTATTTATTAATACAAACTGTTCCCCCGCAACGTTGATTACACTGCAAGTCGGGTCGGGTCGGCTCCACTGAAGTCAACAAAATAGAGAGAGTACAGAGGAGATTTACTAGAATGTTGCCAGGGTTCCAGCAACTATGTTACAGAGAAAGGTTGAACAAGTTAGGTCTTTATTCTTTGGAGCGCAGAAGGTTAAGGGGGGACTTGATTGAGGTCTTTAAAATGATGAAAGGGATAGACAGAGTTGACGTGGATACGTTTTTCCCATTGAGGGTAGGGAAGATTCAAACAAGAGGGCATGACATGAGAATTAAGGGACAGAGGTTTCGGGGTAACGTGAGGGGGAACTTCTTTACTCAGAGGGTGGTGGCTGTGTGGAATCAGCTTCCAGCAGAAGTGGTGGAGGCAGGATCGATTTTAACATTTAAGAGTAAAGTGGATAGGTATATGGACGTGAAGGGAATGGAGGGGTATGGTCTGAGTGCAGGTAGATGGGACTAGGGGAAAACAAATGGTCGACATGGACTGGAAGGGCCGAGAGGGCCTGTTTCCGTGCTGTAATTGTTATATGGTTATATATGGGTCGGGTCCGGTTACGTCAGCCCATTGCATTTAGCAGGAGTGGTCTATCTTGCTCGGCTATAGGATCTTTGTACTTAAGAGTCAAAGAATCATACATCACAGAAACAGGCCACAAAGCCCAACTCATCCACGCCGACCAAGATACCCATCTGAGCTAGTCCCATTTGCCTATTTAGGTTTGATTAATTTGCAATGCATGTTTAAATTTACTTTAATTTGGATATACAGCAAGGAAGCAGGCCCTTCAGTCAACGGCAACCATCAATCACCCGTTCACATAGATCTGCGTTAAACACTCCCTAAGCAGATTTACAGAAGGCCAATTAACCTACAAATCCATTTTCTTTGGGATGTGGGAAGAAACCAGAGCGCCGGGAGGTAACCGACGTGGACCCAGGGAGAACGTGCAAACTTCACACGGACAGCATTTGAGATAAGGACCAAACCCAGGTGTCTGGAGCTGTGAGGCAGCAGCTCTGCCCGCTGCATAGCTGTGCCGTGCCCGTGATTATGTTAAAATGACTACATTTAAAATAATCTCCCTAGATACGCAGATGGGACATCTTGATGCTGGTGCTGGTTGCTCCACCCTTGGCAATGGTACCTTCAACTCTGTAGCAGTAGCTCAACCAGAATGAGGGAGCAGGTATGGGGGATGCAAGGTCATCTGTGAAACACTTAAATGGAAACACGCTACCTGGGAGAGGGTGTGCAAGAGACCCCAATTCTGCAAACCCAAACAGCTTCTGAAACAGAATATTACTCACCACAATGCTGCAGGTTTATTGCATGCAAGCACCAAGGAGTGAACACCTCAGGTAGGTTATCAATAGGATGTTTAATCAGCTGGAGAGGACAGATATCCACTCGTGTCATTCCCTCAAAGCAAGAGCCACAACCATCACTTGGTGTAAAGAGAGGACTGGTAATAGTGAGACCAAGTTACGAGTGTCTGCCTCAGCTGATGTCAGCTAATTTGTCACAATATTTATCAGGGGGTTTTCAGGGCCGTTACTTGTCTGTTCGCTCTCTCAAGCACCAGAGCATCGGAAGACTGCATCAGACATCCCATCTCCACAAAGCACCCACCCAAGGTAAATACAATCCACAATGTTCCATAGAGTAGCACACTGGCACAGCAATAGAGTTAATGCCTTCCAATGCCAGAGACCAGAGTTCGATCCTGACGGCGGGTGCTGTCTGTAGGGAGTTTGTACGTTCTCCTTGTGACCGAGTGGGTTTTCTCCGGGTGCTCCGGTTTCGTCCCACACTCCACAAAGACATGCAGATTTGTAGGTTAATTGGCTTTGGTAAAATTGTAATTGTAAATTGTCCCTATTGTGCAGGAGAGTGTGAGTGCAGGAGGATAAAGAGTGAAGAAGATTAGACGTTTTTGCCTACCATCACAGTGAGGAATGTGGGGAATCCGCTGTGGTGGATGTTTACGTTAACTTTTATGTTGTTGTTTTAGTATGGCTGTATGGTAAATCAAGTTTCACTGTACCTGAATTGGTACACGTGACAGTAATATACCCTTTGAACCCATTGTTGACCGGTCGGCACAGAATCGGTGGGCCGAAGGGCCTGTTTCCATGCTGTATCTCTAAAGTCTAAAGAGCTTACTCCAACTAACGCGAGACATTGGATGAGGATGAATCAAGGATGGCAAAGTGGGAATGGTAGATTATCTAAGGCTTCACGGAGAGGTGGATTTTAAGGGCAGTTTTGAAGGAGCTGGCAGATAAAGAGACGCAGGAAGGGAATTCCTGCAATGTGGACCATGGCTGCCAATGGTGAGTTGAACTGGCAGGTTCGCATGTATAGTTCTACATGCTGGGAGTAGCAGTTGTCTCTCTACTATGGTCAATGAAAGAAATCACGGAAAAGTTGAAGATTGTTCTAAGAGAGTTATACCTAGTGCCAAGAATTCAAGTGAATGCCAGACCTGTTGCACCAACAGATGACTGGTTTACTGAGGCATTATGTTTTAATTAAAGATATTAATATAACAGTTCATTAAACAGTGAGACAGTATGATACTTTAACGATTTTTCACATTATTTATGATACAGGGAAGAAGACTCCTTAAGATGGAATGAGCACAAGGTTTAGACACCATTCCTTATCTTTCGGCCAAGATCTATTGCAAACTCTTCAAATGTTCCTTGTACCCATTAACACTGCAAAACATTTGAAATGCTGGTTTGTACTTGCTTTGATCATCAAGTAGGAACTTTCCTGTTTGATAGATCTGCTGGTGTCCATATGGACTATAAAAAGGTTAATTAAATTAGATTACATTACATTTAATTACATTTAATACTAAAATGATTCCATTGGGACTGACAGAAGATGCATCAGTGATAATGTACTCCTGGCTTTCCAAATGGAAAGGTTTGCTGCATCAACTTTCAAGTTTTTTGACCATGAGCAATGGGAATTAAAAGGTAAGTGTACAAAGGTATCACCGAGGCAGGCCTATAACGCAAACCAACCTCCCTTCCATTGACTCCACCTACACTTCACACTGCCTCGGCAAGACCACCAGCATAATCAAGGACCCGTCTCACCCCGGTCACTCCCTCTTCTCCCATCAGGCAAGAGGTACAGAAGCGTGAAAACGCATACCTCCAGATTCAGGGTCAGTTTCTTCCCAGCTGTTGTCATGTAACTAAACCGTCCTGTCACCAACTAGAGGTGTCCTGACTTACCATCTACCTCATTCTTTACAAGTTCTACAAAATTCTTAAGGGGTTGGACAGGCTAGATGCAGGAAGATTGTTCCCGATGTTGGGGAAGTCCAGGACAAGGGGTCACAGTTTAAGGATAAGTGGGAAGTCTTTTAGGTCCGAGATGAGAAAATCGTTTTTCACACAGAGAGTGGTGAATCTGTGGAATTCTCTGCCACAGAAGGTAGTTGAGGCCAGTTCGTTGGCCATATTTAAGAGGGAGTTGGATGTGGCCCTTGTGGCTGAAGGGATCAGGGGGTATGGAGAGAAGGCAGGTACAGGATACTGAGTTGGATGATCAGCCATGATCATATTGAATGGCGGTGCAGGCTCGAAGGGCCGAATGGCCTGCTCCTGCACCTAATTTCTATGTTTCTATGATTTCCAAAGCTTGACGTTCAACCTTTTAAATGTACTGGAGCCTTTTAACACTTGCCTTGTCCGTTATGTTGATATACTTGGGTTCAGAGCAATAATGATTTGGCACTGTTCAGTCACAGGACGGTTCCATTCTTATTTACCTGCCTAACAAGGTCCGATTCTGGCACTGTGCATGCAGAGAGCTGTGGTTTTGGCAGACGTTAACACCGTATAATTTTGAAAGTCTAGCTGTGCAATGCAGACTAGGGCGTTTGCTCTTCCTTGAGAAAAGTAACACTGGGTGATTGGTCCAAGTTGGCTTCCACATGCTGCACCATACTTCCTCTCTTCCTGGTTTTTGGCTCCTCCTCTTCTGCCCTCTTGCTTTAGTTTAGCTATACAGGGTGGAAACAGGCCCTTGGGCCCATTGAGTTTGCGTCGACCAGCGATCACCTATCCACTAGTCCTATCCTACACATTAGGGACAATTTACAGAAGACAATTAACCCATAAACCCACACGTCTTTGGAATGTAGGAGGAAACCGGAGCACCAGGAAGAAAACCCATGTGGTTCACCCGTAGGGCGAATGAACAAACTCCGTTCAGACAGCACCGGTAGTCAGGATTGAACCTATGCCTCTGGCACTGTATGGCAGCAACTCTACTACTGCGCCTCCGTGCATCAATGATGTCCTTCATTCGCCAAACAGTTCCCTGGCCTCCAAACTCCGAAACTCCT
Source organism: Okamejei kenojei (assembly GCA_035221665.1). Classification (NCBI taxonomy): domain Eukaryota; kingdom Metazoa; phylum Chordata; class Chondrichthyes; order Rajiformes; family Rajidae; genus Okamejei; species Okamejei kenojei. The sequence goes on along the minus strand of CM069147.1, from coordinate 35,639,445 downwards.
GCTGCAAACCTCTCAGCCTTCCTTTTTTCAACACACTCTTTCAAATCCCACAAGATTAGTTTCTACACAAAAGGACACAAAGTGCTGGAATAATTCAGCGGGTCAGGCAGGTCCATCTGGAGGAGAACATGGACGGGTGGCGCTTCGGGCTTAGACCCTTCTTCAGACCCAAGAGTTTCATGCACGGCTCAGTGGCAAAATACATTTGTTAACACTGTGCTAAACTACTGGGCTCACTAGTGTGCTGTATAAATGTTAACCAGGGGCACCTGCAATATAACGTTGATTTTCCATTGTAATAAATGGGACACATGCCAGACACCTGTCACTTCCTGTGGAATAAAATAGAGGGAACAGATGAAAGTGGGTAACATTTAGTCAACACTTGTCTCAACTGCCCGTGTTCAGCTGCAGAGTCTGTTCTGTATAACTACTACGTCCTCTCATACGGATTAAAGTTACAGCCAACAAATGCTTAATGGGGAAGTGATGCCCTCATTTTGCGCGCTGTAAGTGGCCACAAGCAGGGACAGATATCTACGACCAAATGGTGATGCTGGTTTTGGAATAGATATTGCCTGGGACAATCTGGTGAGTGTGCGCGGCGTGTATTGGCGTAAGTGCAGCACAGAAAAGGCCCTTCAGCCCACTGAGTCGGTGCTGACCATCAAACAAATCCTACAATCATTCCATCTTTTATTCTCCATACATTCTCATGAACAACCCCCAGATTCTACCACTCACGTACTTAACAGACAGACCAATTAACCTCCCCTCGAGTCTTTGGGATGTTGGAGGATACTGGAGCACCGAGACATAATCTACATAGTCACGGGCAGAATGTACAAACTCTGTACAGGGAGCACCCGTGCTGTCAGGATCGAACCCGGATCTCTGGCGCTGTAAGGCAGCAACTCTACCTCCGTGCCAAAGTGCTGCCTTCTAGAACATTGTGGTTTACTTGGTATAGGGACAGGAATTAGTTAGCAGACCAGTTAGCCAGTCGTTTTCAAGTCAGCCAGATCACCAGAATGTGTGACTGAGCCCCACGCATTATTTTCAGAAGGTTTACCTGGCCCGATGGTTTTAACTTTGGAATTTTCCTTTCTGCACAACCTCCGGACGCAACGACAGGCTGTGCCGTGAATTTTATTATCCTTATTTACCAGCTTCAGACATTCGATAAGACACTGCAAATTGCTTCAGCCGAGGAGACCGTAAAACGTTAGCTGTCTGATATTGTTGAAATACAGTTAAACTTTTTTAGCAATGGAACACTTAAATCATTCCCCTGGTATCACGGCTCGCTAGATATCGCTGACATATTCTAAACTCTGGCAACTGACAAAGTGGATGACTGGGAAAATATTACCCCTCTCGAGTGCTTACTGCAGTTCTCAAGACAGTTAGAGCCAATATAAAACCTGATGGAGGTTCTTAGCAAGTCTCAGGTGCCTGGAGATGGCCATGAATCATGAATTCTATTTCAACAAGTATGACGGATGGGGAGCCATTAATTCACAAATGATGCTTCAGTGACACTTTGATCGGAGGAAATAAAAGTGCCGATTGAGGAGCGGGCAAAGGGACCATTGTCTGTGGATGGCATGTTCTCATCGAGGAGACTGATATTATTTGGTGCAGACGGGGAGAAGCAGAATAGAGGCAGGATGGAGCTACAAGACAGGGGCCATCATTTCAGACTTGCCTCAGAATGAAAAGGGAGCGTCTGGTTCCACCGCATGTTTCTCGCAGACGAGGACACATTTTAAAATTAGACTCCGAGTCACGCAGCATGGAAACAGGCCTTTCGGCCCAACTCGTCCATGCTGACCAAGGTGTCCCGTCTAAGCGGGCCCCAGATGGCTGCATTTGGCCCACGTCCACCTAATAAATACACCCGTCCAAACATGATTTAAATTCTTATTTGACAAAAGGTACTCTCCCACTTCAGCTTGCATTTCCACTCTAGGAATAAACAGTCATTTTCTTTAGTAAAACAACGAGAATATAGATGTCAGTCGATGATAAAGTGGGCCTGTTTGCACTCAGGAATGGCGGAATAATTCTGCTGGGAGTCCCCTTGCGAGACCATTGGAAACCACCCCCCCGACCTCCTTCCCGTGCTGAATGTTAAAGTAAGAAATGTTGTCGAGTAGAGATTTAAAACATTGGCTGTTATGAGTGTCTCTTGAACTCCAAAGCAGTATTCAAGGCAGGCAGCATCATTGAAGGGAAACCATACAAAACCTATCTAGAACATTGATGCACGCATTCGCATGCTCACATTGATTTACTGAAGGCATAGACTGGCAGAGAAAGAATGCAGCGTCCAGTGCAAGAACTGCAACTGCCAGGGCGAATGAGGCATGCCAGTAGAGTTGCTGCCTCACAGCGCCAGAGACCCAGGTTCAATCCTGACTACGGCTGCTGTCTGTACGGAGTTTGCACATTCCCCCTATGACCTTGTGGGTTTTCTCCGGGTGCTCCAGTTTCCCCCCACACTCCAAAGACGTACAGGGTTGTAGGTTAATTGGCTTCGGTAAAATTGTAAAATTGTCCCTAGTGTGTAGGACAGTGCTAGTACATGGGGATCGATGGTCGGTGTAGACGATGTGGGCCAAGGGGCCTGTTTCCGCACATCATCTTTAAACCAAATTAAACAAAGCCAATCTTAGTCTCACCCAATGTCCACGGACTTGCATTTTTCAGGAATTGTTCCCCGGCTCAGTCTCAGGAATGGCAGCGACTCGAGTATTTTTTTCATCCTACCTTGGTCAAGGAGCGGCAGAGCAACCCCTGGCGTTCTATCACAGATTGGGCCGAGATCGGAATGGCCGTAGAAGGGATATGAACGTTTGCTGGCGTTCTGATCCACACAGCGCACATCGGTGCACGAGCCAAGCATTCAGCTATCTTTATACAATCGCCGAATCATTAAGATGCAAATATTTAGAATGGCGGAATAATTCTGCTGGGAGTCCCCTTGAGAAACCATTGGAAACCACCCTCACACCCCCCCCTCCCCCCCACCCCCCCATCTCCTTCTCGTACTGAATGTTAAAGTAAGAAATGTTGCCGAGTAGAGATTTAAAACATTGGAGCAACTGTAATGCGTGATTGCGGATCCACCTCTGTGACGGGCACACAAAGAGTCTCCTGGGTTGGCCGCCAACATCAGCCAATTATTGGATGCCAATGCGTTCACCCAGAGTTAGAACGTTGGAGGTTCACAACAGACACTGGAGCAGAGATGTCGGATACAGGAAGATGGAGGCTTCTAGGGATTGGGGGGGGGGGGATACTGAGTCGAGGTCAAAACCTTGTTGAGTTTGTAGTTGAATCCTATTACCATCTTGTTACGTATTACATGCAGGCTGAGGAAGAACTGCGCCATGGGAGGAGTATGAGTCTTTTGGATAAGACTTTAAGAGCTGCGAAGTTTTGTCAGAGCATTTCAGTATTCTAGTACCTGAACAATCAGTATTTTGCTGAGGAAATCAGTATTTTTACGCGGTGCCATTTTGCTGAAAAAAATGTTTTTTTATGTGCGGTCATACCCAAGAATGCATAACTTTGCTACCAATTGACATGTCTTCTATGCACCTTACCTGACAGTGCATTTATTGCCATCTCTTTGTATACTTCTGTTTGAACGGCTGCTTCCTGCTTTTAGCACCAGATGATGATGTAGAAGCCATTTTGGAAGCCTCCCTCTCCCTCCTTCGCTCTCTCTCCTTCCTTTCTTTCCCTCCCTCTCCCCTTCCTTTTTTTCTCCCTCCCTCCCTCTAACTCCCTCGCCGAACAGTCTGTGATCCATAGTGCTGTGGCCATAGCGCGATGTGTAAAGGCAATAGCGCTCTAGCTGGTAGCGCTATTATTAGAACCCATAGCGCTGTTCGTTTAAATTCCCACACGTTAAACAATGCTGTTTAAACCTGTAGTGGAACAGGAAGATCAAAGCTTACAAAAATAATCATCCAGATCTTGAAATTTAAAATACCAATAGATTTAATCTGCTATAATTTTTAGAGTTACAGTATGACTTTTTATATCCGTGCATTTTTTAAGCAGCAAGTGAAACAAGGTCGGGCTGATTTAAAAAACAAATCTGTATTTTAAAAAGCAAATCCGTACATCCGTATTCTTATCGCATTTCCATACAAAATATGGAAAATCCATACTACTTGGCAGCTCTGCTAAACCTCTCAGACATTAAAAATACCAAAATAAACTATTTCAAACAACAGGGACTTTTCCGTTTTAAAAAGCGCAAAGTGCTGGTGTTATCCACACATGTGATAATAAACAAAACATTGAATTCAGTGGGTCAGGCAGTATCTCTGGTGGACACGGATGGGCGACGTTTCGGGTCGGAACCCTTCTTTAAAAAGGTCTGACGAATGGTTCTGACCCAAAACGTGGCCTATCCAGGTCCCCCGGAGATGCTGCCTGACCTGCTGAATTACTTCAGCACTGTGTGTTTTACACAAGATTCCAGTGTCTGCAATTTCTAGTCTTTAGGGTCTTCTCCCTAGTGTTCTGGCCAATTTACCTCTCAGTAATGTCACTGGGAAATAGATTATTTGCCCATTTTAACACTGGTGATATGGGGAGCGTGCTATTTTTTAGTTGACTGATTTTCCAGGATCTGGTCATTATTGGTGAGGCCAGAATATCTTCCCCACCACTAATTGCTCTTGGATTGAGGATTACTTGGCCATTTCATTCAGGTTGGTGGATGTGAAGAGACAAGGAACTGCAGATGCTGGGATTTTGAGTAAAACACAAAGTGCTGGAGTAACTCAGCGGGTCATGGACTGGCAACATTTTGGGCCAGGATCCTTCTTCAGTCTAAAGTCTCACTAACACCATTTCCTCCATGGATTTTAACAAGAATCCATTTGGTTCAAGATCAACATCACTAATTGGATTATTTAATTAATTTCAATTCCACTCGGTTTCTGGTGTGATTTGAAATCAGGTGTTTAGATTATTAATGCAACTCTCTGGATTACTCAACAAGTGGCCCGGTGGCGCAGTGGCAGAGTTGCTGCCTTACAGTGCGAGAGACCCAGTTTCAATGCTGGCTACGGGTGCTGTCTATACGGAGCATGTACATTCTCCCTGTGACCACATGGGTTCTTTCCGGGTGCTCTGGTTTCCTCCCACACTCCAAAGTACAGGTTTGGCAATATTGTAAATTGTCCCAAGTGTGTAGGACAGTGATAGTGTGCAGGGTGATCGCTGGTCGTCATGGACCCGGTGGGACGAGGGGCCTGTTTCTGCACTGTATTTCTGAAGTCTAAATAATTTATCAAAATACACCTTGTGTAATCACCTACCATCTTCCTATTCTGTGACATTTTAGATGCATTTCATTAGCTACTGTGTAAAGCACTTCGGGAAGTGTTGAAAGGAATATAAATTCAAGTTTGTAATTTCCACCACAGGCGGGGGCCAATGCGTGGCTGAAAACAGCATTGTAATACAAATGAGAAGGGGCAATAGTGAGCACTGTATTGTTGGCTTGGACACCCACCCCATGAGGGCAATACGTGGGCTGCCATATTGAACAGCAGGCGACTGCAATGATAAATTGTATTTATATGGCACCTAATTTAGTAACTACCTCAAGATGTTGCTGGGGAATGATGGCAGGGAACATCTGACTAGTAGAAACAAGGAACTGCAAAAGCTGGTTTACAAAAGAAGACACAGAGTGCTGGGGTAGCCCAGCTGGACACGTTGCCTGACTAGCCGAGCTTCTCCAGCACTCTCAGTCATCCTAGAGTCATAGAGAGCCATGAAGTCAAACAGCATGGAAACAGGCCCTTTAGCCTAACTTTCCCATGCCGACCAAGGCCCCATTCCCATATGGGCCAAACCTGCCGTGTTTGGCCCATATCCCTCAAAACATTTCCTTTTTATTCACCTGTCCAAATATCGTGATTGTACCTGCCTCAACAACCTCCTCTGAAACCTTGTTCCATATACTGACCACCCTGTGTGAAAATGTCCTATTAAATCTTTCCCCCTCTCACTTTAAACCCATGTCCTTTGTTTCAGACAAGTATTAGCCGAGTGGTTTCATGGGATGTCCTTGTCCTCTTGGCTCTGGGCTGGCCTCATGATTTAAGTCATGTAGGACAAATGTTTTAATTTCCAAAAATAAGCTTCACTCAGAATTAAAACATATACAACACAAGAACAGCACAAAACTCTTCCGACATTCTCAGCGTCTATTGGTGTCATATTTGGTAGTGTTTGCAGCTAACCCATAAATCAAACCCTTGCCACTAATGTGGCCCCCTAGGGAGATATCCCTTCCCTCGTTTGAGGGGATGTCCCCACTGGACTCTTCCCCTCAATGTCCAGCAGCAGAAGGACCTTAGACTGTGATCCTCCCCCGGTGGCAGCACCGAGCTTCAGGAGTCCCTCAGCACATACAATGTGCCAGTCGGGAACAAACCCTGGCAGAAATCTCACTCTGCTGGGAGGCTAACAAGTCTCGGACAGACCAAAAAACCTCTTTCACCAAGTCGATGACCTTCCAGCAGCACTTGATGTCCATTTCTGAGTGTGTGTGGGAGGCAATTTGGCATAACCACATTGTGAGACCACGTCCTTGGGATTGTTTCTCTGACATGAATGGGGTTTGATGGCAAACCAGTCGGAGCCTGTGGGGAAGGGGGAGGGGTGGAATTTGTATCCCGCTAAATAAAGTGAAAGATGCAAACTCAATCCAATTTCCCTGTCATCGGACTGATTTGAAGTTATTTATTTGAAGGCGCTGCAGTTAGCCCTGTGTGTGGATGCAATATAATATTAGAAATCATTACCGCCCAGGACGCTTCTACACGAGTGGATGATTATGCAAATCCCTCACTGGCACCAGCTGTTCCGCATGTTAAACAGCCTCCCACCTGAGGCACAGGAGCCCATTCATTATTTACATTATTAGACATACATCACAGATCCAGATGTGCGGTAGACACTTTGCACTCTGACAGCCCTTAGCCATAGTGACCTGATGCGATCACGGGTGATCAGACTCAGCGAGCTTGGGGCAGTCAGGTTGCTAGTTGGTCTGAAGGACTGAGTGAAGGGATGATAATTCCGCCCACCCCTCCCCCTCCACCCCGCACCTTTCCTGCCCCAAATGCCACGTCGGGTTTCACGGTTGCCGTACTGCCTTGCAGGCCCTCGTTACTGGGTGGTTCATCATACGAAATGTGCAGGAAGGAACTGCAGATGCTGGTTTACACTGACGATGGACACAAAATTCCTTCCAGCCAGAGATGCTGCCTCTCCCGCTGAGTCACCTCAGCATTTTGTGCCTATCGACGGCCCATCATACGAGTTCTCCGCTTCCTAATCCTCCCCGTCTTTGGCCAAATTGACCATCTACCTACTTAGGTGGTGAACAGCCACTCGCTCCCCAACTGGTGGCCCTGTATTCGGACCCCCTGGTTCTGGACCCCACTTCCTTTGTTGGGGAGACCAAACCTATCCCCGAAATTCCAATTGTGGTCCCACCACGACCTGCTGTGGTAAGGTCTCCTCCCCCGGCCACGGCGCCACGTTTTCGGGGGGTTCCACGCATGCTCTCCTAATTTTCGCCCGATTAAGGGAGATGCCAGACCGCCAGTTGCCAGAAAAACCGTGATGGACACTGGAGTTGGTGACCCTTTCGAGAGGAAGTCTTTCAATCCTCTTCACTGCTCCAGCACCCACAAACCCATGTGGTGGTGTCCACCATGACATTTGCTAACACTCACATTTCCAAAGCAGGAGGTTAAGTCCCACTCCAGAGATTGAAGCAATCATCCAGGTGCCACTCCAGCATGGAGGGAGCACTGAGCTGTTGGACAAACTGTCCGGTAACAGGTGGTATTTAAGTCTCCCAGCACACAGACCGAAGATGACTTTAGTGGTGATCTGGGGCTTACATGCACAAATTAGTAGCTTTGCTTCCGCCCGCAGGCAATCCCTTGGAACCAAGGACAAATTGTTCAGCGATATACCTCGGAAACAGGCCTTTCGGCCCAACGAGTCCCTGCTGACCAGTGATCCACGCACACTAGCACTATCCTGCACACTAGGGACAATTTACAATTCTACCAAAGCCAATTAACCTACAAACCTGGACATCTTTTGCAATGTGGGAGGAAACCGAAGCACCCGGAGAAAACCCAGGTGGTCACGGGGAAAACGCACAGACTCCGTGCAGACAGCAGCCGTAGTCAGGATCGAACCCGGGTCCCTGGCGCTGTAAGGCAGCAACTCCACCGCTGCGCCACTTGCTTCCACTCCAACCCTTAATAAATAACTGCAGAAACTACTTCATACCAAAGATACTCAAAAATGCTGGAGTAACTCGAGAGTCAAGAGTGTTTCATTGTCAGATGTCCCAAAGAGAACAATGAAATTCTTATTTGCAGCAGCACCAACAGAATAGAACTCAACGGGTCAGACGGCATCTCTGGAGAAAATGGACAGGTAGGCTGACCCACTGAATTACTCCAGCATTTTGTGTTCATCCACCCCCAAGTCTGTTGGTCCTGACTCCAATTATAATAACATGGAACCGGCAGATTTTGCCGCAGGTGGGGCAAGAGACACTCTCCGAGGTCAGGTTGTGTAGCTTCCAACATTTACACTAGACTTCGGTAGACTCCCTAACTGCGGGCTTAAGCTTCTCAGCACCATCCTGACTTCTCCTTATATTTGACAACATCCTTCAATCTTTTGTTTAAGAAAGAACTGCAGATGCTGGAAAAATCGAAGGTGGACAAAAAACACTGGAGAAACCCCAGCGGGTGAGGCAGCATCTATGGAGAGGAGGAATAGGCGACGTTTCGGGTCGCGACCCTTCTTCAGACCTTCCTTCAATCTTTTCCTCTGTCCAGTTGATAATTTCTTTCTGCTTGCAATAGGTTTAGGCTTACTATTGTCACAGGTACCGAGGTACGGAGACATGCTTTGTTTTGCATGCTATGCAATCAAAACAGATAATGCCGTACATAATTGCAATCAGGCCAAACTCATGTACATTAGGTTGAACAAAGGGGAAGATACAGAGTGCAGAATATAGTTCTCAGCATTGTAGCGCACCAGTTCCCGAGATAAAGTCCAATGCCTGCAATGGGATAGAGGTGATTCAGATAGTATCCCAGCTTATGGAAGGACCGTGGAAAATCTTAACAGGAGAGGCGAAGAAGCTGTTGCTCAACCTGGTGGTCTGGTGTCGACTTCCAAGCTTCTGTACCTTCTGCCGGACAGGAGCAGGGAGAAGGAGGAATGGCCGGAGTGGGACAAGACTTTGATTATGTTGAAACAAGGAACTGCAGCTGCTGGTTTACAAATGAAGCCACAAAGTGCTGGAGTAACTTGTAACTCAGTGGGTCAGGCAGCATTCTGGAGAAAACAGACAGGTGACGTTTTCGGGTCGAGTCTGAAGAAGCGTCCTAACGCGAAACGTCACATATCCATGTTCTCCGGAGATGCTGCCTGACCTGCTGGGTTACTCCAGCACTTTATGTCTTTCTTTATGCTGCTTGCTTTTCTGAGGCAGTATTATGTGTTGTTTTATATGCTGGCCAGAATAAAAATTAATCAGCAACTTGGGTTAAATGTGCGACCCAAAAACGTGCATACTTGATCCCTGTGAACTTCCTGTATTCTCTTAACTTTGTTGTTGCTTTTCTGGTCTTTGACTTGATAAATTGGCCCTGAGAGAGATAGCGAGAGACTGGAAAGGGCTGACAGTGACTTACCCTTTCTGCCCAGACTAAAGCTGTCTAGTGTGTGAAACACAAATCACCTTAATGTTGAACTCTCCCTGAGACGATTACCTCAGGGTTCGCACTTTGGGTTTGCTACAGTACAAGTGACTACACTTCCAAACAAAAACATCATTACCTGTTAAAAACATTTGGATGCGGTGCGGTTGTGAAGAGATTTACAGGGGCGTTGGCACAGATGAACATTGACAGGCCCGAGTTTGTTTTCGTTGGAACCAAAAAAAAAGCATGCGGGAGAGGTGTATAAAGCTGTGACAAGTCAGGACAGGCAAGACCCATTACTCTCGGTGGAGAAGTCGGTAACTAGTGGTGTGGGCATGAGCACATTGGTGGAAAGAGAGGAGAGCTGAAGGGTTTCCTTTCACCCAAAGTGTCAGTTCAGGGTGGGGTTTGCGCGGAAACTGGCCGTTTGGCTCACTGAGTCTGCGCCGAACAACGATCCTCACACACTAGCACTATCCTGCACACTCGGGACGACTTACAATTTTATCAAAGCCAATTAACCTACAAAGCTGCACATCTTTGGAGTGCGAGGGGAAACCGGAGCACCAGGAGAAAACCGCACGCAGTCACGGGGAGAACGTACAAACTCCATACCGACAGCACCCGTAGTCAGGATCGAACCCATGTCCCTGGCGCTGTGAGGCAGCATGGCTGTGCCACTGGGCCACGGATGAGCTAAGCAACCTCTCCCTGCCTCCACGTTGGGAGAAAAGGGACTGGGAATAATATAGTGCCTGCCGCGCTCAGCTCGAAGTGAAGCACAACACCTCCGAACCCAGGCGCTGGAGCAGGAACAGCCCATTCCGGAGGCTCACGGCAGCTGAAGAAGAAAGGAAAGCCACCCGCAGAACAGTTTAGCACGTGGACGTTAGCTCGTCGTCCCTCTGCTTCAGCGGAACATCAGCAGTTCAGCGGCATCGGGGAGGTAAACCTCAGCCGAGTGTGAGTTGCGCGCAGTGAGGACGAGAGGAAAGTACCCAGATGCCAAGCTGGCCTTTGCATCAATCCCCCAATTTGACGATGAATCCGACAGTAAATTATCAACTCTAACGGCCCTTTGCCTTGCAGAGACTAAAAACAGAGACATTAATGGAAAGAAGAGATAAATAGCACAGATAGGTATACAGTAGGAAACCTTTCCCCACGGCAAAGGGGGTTTAAAACAGGTTTAGGGTAATGGGTGAACTATTTAGAGTGGATGTGAGGAAGAAATTATTTGCCCACAGTGAGGTTGAACTCTGGATCGCATTGCCCAAGGAGGTGTAGGAAGCTGGTGACATTGAAGTCTCCATCCACGCCATCATCGTGAGCCACCATCCACCTCATTGGACACCCTTGGGCTACCTTTAATCGGAACTTTAATGGACATTATCTTGCACTCAACATTGTTCCCTTTATCCTGTATCCATACACTGCGGACGGCTCAACTGTAATCATGTACAGTCCTTTTGCTGTGTAGGAAGGAACTGCAGATGCTGGTTTATACCGAAGATAGGTACAAAGTCCTGGAGTAACTCAGCGGGTCAGGCAGCATCTCTGGAGAAAGGGGATGGGTGACGGATCGGGTCGGGGCCCATCCTCAGACCTTCTTTTCGCTGACTGGATAAGCACGCAATCAAAAGCTTTTCACTGTACCTCAGTACATGTGACAACAAATTAAATTGTACTAAACTAATGTAGTAAATGGTTGAGCGCGTGAACCGTGAGCATTTATAGTGAAGGCTATGACCAAATGAGATCCGTAGACTGAGCAAATGAAATTGGTGCAGATGGCTACTCGATGGTCAACATGGACATGATGGATCGAATGGCCTGTTTCTGTGCTGCGCCACACTATGATGCCAAGTGTGGCCATTTGTGCATTGTTAGTCCTCCACCCCCCTTCCTGCCTGCAGGGAAAGGAGGGATATGGATCATAATGAGGGCAGATGTAATGAGTCTATCTTGGCATCATGATCATTGTGGGCTGAAGGGCCTGTCCCAGTGTTGACTCTTCCAATGCTCTATTTCTATGTTCACTACCCACCGCTGATGAGTAAGTCAGAGCAGACATTTTATGGGAATGATATTAATGGTCAAAAGTGGGAAGGGGAAGCCGGTAAAGGAGGAAGAAGCTGTCACAGAGTGAGTTTCACAACCGTTTCAGTGACCCAAGTCCTGCCTTTTTGTCAGGAAGTCGTGAGCTCAAGTCCCCCGTATGGACCCGAGCACAAAATCTGAGCTGAGAGGTCAGCATTGTGGCACAGTGGTGCGGCCGGTAGAGCTGCTGCCTCACAGCGCCAGAGTCCCGGGTTCAATCCTGACCTCGGGTGCTGTCCGTGTAGAGTTTGCACGTTCTCCCTGTGACCCTCTGCGTTTCCTCCGGGTGCTCTGGTTTCCTCCTACATCCCAAAGACGCTCGGACGTGCAGGTTAATAAGCCGCTGTGAAATTGCCTGGTAACAGAGAACCAGTGTGAACAGCTGATCGATGGTCAGCCTGCACAGGGTGGGCCGAAGGGCCTGCTACCATGGCGTTTCTGTCAACTAAACCACAGCACTGAGATACAATCGTGCAATCTGAAACACTAATGGAGGTTTAAGACAGTTCTCCCAAGTGAATGCAATATATCCCTTGGCGTCCCTTCAGAGAAGGTTCTTGCTGGTCAATATTTATCCGATAGTTTGCCTCGTTGCCACCTTTCCCTCAGCTGACAATGATCCATTCCACATTTTCCTTGAACTTTGCCCCCTTTGATCTCTCCTTTTCACACCTTACGCTTCCATATCTCTGTGTCTCCCTCTCCCCTGACTCTCAGTCTGAAGAAGGGTCTCGGCCTGAAACGTCACCCATTCCTTCCCCAGAGATGCTGCCTGGCCCACCCAGTTACTCCAGCATTCTGACTCCATCGTCAATATTAATCCCTCGTTTAGCATCACTTTTTGAAAAGCAGTGCTGCCACATTTTTAACACTTCACCGATACCGAGACATCCGGATGCGTGCATAAAGAGCACCTCTGACACTGAGGAAACCCCCACAGTGATGCGCTGGTGCATCGGAAGGAACTGCAGGTGCTAGTTTAAACTGAAGATAGACACAAAATGCTGGAGGAACTCAGCATCTCTGGAGAGAAGGAACGGGTGACGTTTTGGGTCGAGACCCTGCTTTCAACTGACTGGTGTGCCAGCCTGGAGTATCAAGAGAGAGAGTGCAATCCCACAACGCTCCGACTCAGACTGCTACCCGTGGCGCCTGGCCCCTCCATATGGCACTGGCTCCTGACAGCCATATGATTCACGCACGCACTCGTACAGGAAAACCACCAGTGTACAGCCACCTTGTTTATCACTGTCTCGTTACAAACAGCTCCAGAATGCTCTGCTGGCCAGGAAACACAATCCTGCTAGCCAGAAAGGATTGGAACACATCTGTCAATGCAACTTTATTTAGACCATGCTTCACTGCTGTTAGAATTCGGGCTGAGGGAGACTTGCATAAATGGGCCAGCATTTACAATGGAGAAGCCACCCCCCTTGTTCCATTCAGCCTCCCTTGCCCATTCGATCACTTCAGCAAGATACTGCACTAACTGCAGATCTTGATTCCCTTCCAGACACCCGTGTGGCACGGTGGCGCAGCGGTAGAGCTGCTGCCTTACAGCGGCAGGGACCCGGGTTCAGTCCTGACCGCGGGTGTTGTCTGTACGCTCTTCCTGTGGCAGCGTGGGTTTTCCTCGGGTGCTCTGCTTTCCTTCCACATTCCAAAGACCTACAGTTTGGTAGGTTAATAGGCTTTGGTAAAGTTTGCAAATTGTCCCTAGTGCGATAGCGCGAGCGCGTGGGAATCGCTGGTCAGCACGGACTCGAAGGGCCGAAGGGCCTGTTCCGCACTGTATCTCTAAACTAAACATTGTAACAGGCACAAGAAAAGCGGTCATTTAACCCAGATTTAACGTTGTCAGCACTGATGGACACACAGGGTCTGACCTCCTGCAATCAGTTAAACCCAAAGTCAGCTTCGAGTGACAAATTTATTACCTCATTTGACACTGGCTGCTCTCTGCCTCAACATAAAGTCGCACTCCAGACAGGAACCATTTGGATGGGTGAAGCCTATAATTAAGTTTTACTGCTGGGTGTTTTCCCACAGTTTAAGCAGGCACAGGACATGACCTTGGAAGCTTCACACACTCACCACTGGCCACAGATATGTCTACCTGACAACACAAACAACACAAAGCCCCTTCAACACAGTCAACCAGCCTGCGGCCTTGAGGCCGAGTGGTTTTGCCATCATTGTGCTCAGGAAAAAAGGTCCCAGAGAGGCAATGTGTTCCTTTACATTCTTCCCAATTAAAAAAAAATCATTACTATAATAGCTCCAATTGGCACATAGTCCCTGGAGATCAATAAGGATCTTTGGTTAACTTGCAAAGGAACAGGTCCAATGGACTAAAAAGGTTTTAGAAAATAATATTAAACAAGAGTAAGCGATCAAAATAATTTCTTCCATTTGCACCATTATCCTTTTAGACTTTAGAGATACAGCGCAGAAACAGGCCCTTCAGCCCACAAAGTCCGTGCCGACCACTCCGTATGTTAGCACACGGGACAATTTACTGAAGCAAATTAATCTACAAACCTATGTGTCTTTGAAGTGCGGTCACAGAGAGAACGTGCAAACTCCGTACAGACAGCACCAACAGTTAAGATCGGCCTCGGGTCTCTGACGCTGTGAGGCAGCAGATCTACCGCTGTGCCACTGTGCCGCCCAAGTGTGAATAAAAGTGCAAAGATTTTAGAGACTTCGTGTCCTTTCCACATCACTGGCAAATCTGACATCCTTGCCTCACCCCGAAACTGTGATATTCTTTCCATAGAATGCAATAGCTTACTTCATAGGAAAATGTGTAGATAAACAGTGAATACCTTCATACATCAACCAACCCCAGTTTTTAATTGGCCCATGTTGTGTGTAAAGGAGGTGTGCGTGTGGTAAGGGTGTAGATTGTGCCCAGTTTGAGAGGGTGAGTCTAACATCGGTAGTGGGGAAACTGCTAGTCAATTATTAAAGATGGGATAGCAGCGCATTTGGAAAGTGGTGAAATCATTGGACAAAGTCAGCATGGATTTACGAAGGGTAAATCATGTCTGACGAATCTTATTGAATTTTTTGAGGATGTAACTAGTAGAGTGGATAAGGGAGAAGCAGTGGATGTGTTGTATCTGGACTTTCAGAAGGCTTTCGACAAGGTCCCACACAAGAGATTGGTATACAAACTTAAAGCACACGGTATTGGTGGTTCAGTATTGATGTGGATAGAGAACTGGCTGGCAGACAGGAAGCAAAGAGTAGGAGTGAACGGGTCCTTTTCAGGATGGCAGACAGTGACTAGTGGGGTGCCGCAAGGCTCAGTGCTGGGACCCCAGCTATTTACAATATACATTAATGATTTGGACGAGGGAATTACATGCAACATCTCGAAGTTTGCGGATGACACAAAGCTGGGGGCAGTGTTAGCTGTGAGGAGGATGCTAGGAGGCTGCAGGATGACTTGGATAGACTGGGTGAGTGGGCAAATGCATGGCAGATGCAGTATAATGTGGATAAATGTGAGGTTATCAACTTTGGTGGCAAAAACAGGAAGGTAGACTATTATTTGAATGGTGACCGATTAGGAAAAGGGGAGATGCAGCGAGACCTGGGTGTCATGGTACACCAGTCATTGAAAATAGGCATGCAGGTGCAGCAGGCTGTGAAGAAAGCAAATGGTATGTTGGCATTCATAGCAAAAGGATTTGAGTACAAGAGCAGGGAGGTACTACTGCAGTTGTACAGGGTCTTGGTGAGGCCACACCTGGAGTATTGCGTACAGTTTTGGTCTCCTAATCTGAGGAAAGACTTCTTGCCATAGAGGGAGTACAGAGAAGGTTCACCAGACTGATTCCTGGGATGGCACAACTTCCATATGAAGAAAGACTGGATAGACTTGGCTTGTACTCGCTGGAATTTAGAAGATTGAGGGGTGATCTCATAGAGACTTACAAAATTCTTAAAGGGTTGGACAGGCTAGATGCAGGAAGATTGTTCCCGATGTTGGGGAAGTCCAGGACAAGGGGTCACAGTTTAAGGATAAGGGGGAAGTCTTTTAGGACCGAGATGAGAAAATCGTTTTCACACAGAGAGTGGTGAATTTGTGGAATTCTCTGCGACAGAAGGTAGTTGAGGCCAGTTTGTTGGCCATATTTAAGAGGGAGTTGGATGTGGTCCTTGTGGCTGAAGGGATCAGGGGGTATGGAGAGAAGGCAGGTACAGGATACTTAGTTGGATGATCAGCCATGATCATATTGAATGGCGGTGCAGGCTCGAAGGGCCGAATGGCCGGCTCCTGCACCTAATTTCTATGTTTCTATGTTTCTTTGTGATGAAGGCTGTGTTGGGACTTGGAGATTAAGAGCAAGTGTGCAAGGACATGGCAGGTGGACTTCAATATTGACAAATGTGTGGTCCTACACCTTGGTGAATGTAATAGTAAGGCAGAGAATGCTTTAAATGATAATAAATTGGGAAGAGTTGATACGAGTCATAAATGCTGGAGAAACTCAGAGGGTCAAGCATCATATCTGGAGAAAAGGAATAGGTAACGTTTCGGGTCGAGACCCTTCTTCAGACCAGCATCTGCAGTTCCTTCCTACACATAGGCAGCGCTGATGTTGAAAGTTATCTAGTTATACGTCCACAAGTCAATGAAGATGCAGCACGCCGTTAAATGGGCAAATGTTCAAATTGACAACAAGAATAAGAAAATCTTATTGCAATTGTATAGGGGCCGCCTCTAGAGTTCCTGATCTCCTTGCTAGAGAAAGGATTTGCTTGCCGCAGAGGGAGCGCAGTGAAGATTCTCCAGACTTGTTTCAGGATTGTAGGTTGCTGGATCAGGAGAGGGTGCAACTGAGACTGTTTTTTTTTTAAAGATGTGGAAGAACGAGAGTACATTTCTTCAACAACATGCAGAATCCTTAAAGGTCTTGCCAGGCTTGATGTCAGAAGGATGAGGAGATCAGGACTGAGGAGTCCAGGGCCAGAGACATGGTTTGAGAATAAGATCATTTAAGACTGAGGAGAACGTTCTTCACAGTGAGAGTGGTGAACCTCTGGAATTCTCTACCTGGAGCGCAGTGGAGGTTCAGATTGTGTTAATTTAAGACAGAGATCATTAGATTGCTGAACATGCATGTTTGGGGATAGTCCAGGGAATGGCATTGAGGTAGAAAATCAACAATAATCTTGGCCATTGGTGGAAGAGAGAAAAAAGAGGGAAAAAATGCAGAAATCAGGAGAATGGGAATGTCTTACAGTATGGAAACAGGCCCTTCACCCAACTTTTCCACGCCGACCAACATGCCCCCTCTTCATTAGTCCCACCTGTTGAGGAGTGGACAGATATGGACCTGAAGGACTGAATGGCCTTCTTTGTGTCATTATACATTCAGAAGCTTAGTGTACAAGATGACAGGAAGACACCACTTCACAACGTACCAGCTATCCCTGTCGGGACACTTTCTGAAGATGAGCCCCTACATGAAACGTCACCTATCCATGTTCTCCAGAGATGCTGCCTGCCCCACTGAGTTACTCCCGCACTGTGTCTTTTTCTTTTATCCCCAGCCCCACCTAATTTAAGAGTCTGCAGATCCCACAATGACCTCATCAGCCACCTCAGGTCCCAGAGAAGAAAGTCATCGATCTTCAGTAAAATAGCCCACTGCCGTATGGTGTCCCCTCTCAAAGTTGAACCTAATTAAATGCGAACCACATTATTCACCTACGACTGCGGTGCACAAACGATATGGATTCACAATGAAAGACAAACGTACAAAAAAGCAGGTACAAACAGAACACAGTCAGGAAATCGCACTCACCAATATCTAGATTTGGATGTCATTTGCATTAAAATAACATCACAAAGAAGCCTCTGTAATGGGAGCAGCAGGCTGGGCAGTTAAATGGGTTAATTGTGAATGGAGTTAACAAACCAGCCCCTTGAAACATGGCTAAGCATAATTAAATTGCGCACTGGGTTTCCTGTTGCACTTTGGAGCAGGATAATAAGGATCCCCAGCCACTTTTATTTGCAAAATTAATATGCTGCAAAATTACAATGCCATGTATCGTAATGGGCTGGTGTTGCATTGAGCCGTGACCCCTGGCAGTGGTAATAGGAGCTGCTACTGTTGGTGAGCAAGTCTCCCTTGTGATTGAACCCTGGCCACTTCCAGCTGAGGGCTATTCAATACACGGTACGTCACGGCATTTGCAACACGCCCATATATCATTCAAGGCCGTTATCGTTCATTTAGAATTAATTAGTCATTACTTATGCATGTTAAAATTAGATTGCAATATAATCCTGGAAATGACTCTTGCTGTTTAATTGAAGGGCACTCTGCACTCTCGTCTATTGTTCTTGTTTTACCTACCAGGTTTCCCCAGGGCACACCACTCTCATCAAACACAGTGGGTTCTCTCTCCATACCCACAGCTACATGACAGCTCGCGACACCGAGGGCAGTATCTGGTCACTCAAGGGGTCTACAGGTGATACAGGCACGGACAAGCTCACCTGCTCTGCAGCCAACGCTCACACTGCAGTGCCTCCATCAGCAATAACTCACACTTTACACTTCTCACCTCCAAGCGCAGTCCTTTGGGCCCAACTTGCCCACGCCAGCCAACTTGTCCCAACATTAGTCCTACCTGGCTGCGTTGGGCCCATATCGCTCCACACCTATCCCATCAATGAACCTGTCTAAATGTTTCTTAAACATTGCGATGGGACCTGCGTCAACTCCCTCCTCCGGCAGCCCGTTCCATATACCTTTGTGGTAAAGCAGTTACCCTCAAAACAGTTGTGGTAAAACAGTTACCCTTCTGGATCCTATTATATCTTTCCCCCCTCACCTTAAACCAATGTCCTCTGGTTCTTGACTGCCCTACTCTTGGCCAGAGTCTCTGTGTATTTACTCCATCTATTGCCCTCGTGATTTTGTGCACTAGAATAAGCGCATAACCCTGAAAGCTGCACAGTGGAAGGAGCTGGCTTGGATCAGCAAAGGGAAAGTGGATGCCGTGTTTAAATAGTGGAGACAAGGAACTGCGCGTGCTGGTGTACACAAAGAGGCTGGAGCAATTCAGCAGCTCAGGCAGCATCTCGGACTAAAGAAGGGTGCCAATCCGAAACGTCACCCATCCATGTTCTCCAGAGACGCTGCCTGACCCGCTGAGTTACTCCGGCACTGTGCCTGCCACGTTTAAATAGTCTGGATTTGCAAAGGTGTTTCAAGACTGGAGGGATACAGGAATATGGTGGAGAGTTATAACATTTGACAGAGGGAGGCAGTGCTGAGACTGGAGGTCACAAAGGAGAAACAAACCAATTGCAGTGGGAGAAAATCCATGGTTGCATAAAACAAGGATCATGCTAGACATTTTCTAAGTCTCCACAATTGCTTTTCACAAGATAACAACTTTTATGAAACTATATCTTTGCAGTTCAAACATGGCTTTGCACTACATCAATTTTTTTTCGTAGATTCAACAACTAACATAGTAAAACATTCCAAGATGTTTAATAGGCTTGTCTCAGAGGAAAGAGCAGCACATTGGTCGAGTTGCTGCCTTACAGCGTCAGGGACCCGGGTTCATTCCTGACCACGGGTGCTGTCTATATGTAGTTTTTACGTTCTCCCTGTGACCACGTGGCTTTTCTCCAGGTGCTCTGGTTTCCATCTACACTCCAGAAACGTGCAGGTTTGTAAGTCATTTGGCTTCAGTAAAGTTGTAAATTGTCTCAAGAGATTAAAAGACACCTCAGAGGCGACCAAACTTCTGGTGAAAGTGGCACACTTTAAAGATTTTCTCAAAGCGGGGGGAAGAGTAGAGAGGGCAACGTTCATGAATGCCAGAGCTTTGGTTCAGACAGCTGATTATTTTGCTTCTAACAGAAACGTAATTATCTCTTATGTTGGCCAGATTTTTTAGGAGTTTTTAAATCATACATTTCTAATCCTTTCCTCAACTACTTCGAAGATCACAGTGTTCAACTTATGGAAAAAGAAGGTACTGCCAAGTTTGTAAAAGCAACTACGCCAAAAAGTCTCAGTGTTAATCGACGTCAAATGGTTGGTGTCAATCGAGTCAATGGTTTCTGGTTATGGAAATGCGACACGGAGCCACTGATAACATCTTGTTTAACATGAAATCAGACACTACCAAGCTACAGTTTGGAGACTAACGCAGTTAGTCAACATGGGTCCAAGAGTTTATTGCTGACTGAAAGAGTAAAGAAATGTCTTGCATCAATGCAGACAGGAGCTTTTCAGATGTACAATGGACAGAACGTTCAATTATTGCTTTCAGCTGACCGCAGCCCAGTTGACTACACACTCGTTTCTATTTCACAAAGTTACAGATTCTTTACTTAAAAGGGCGGCACAGTGGTGCAACGGTAGAGTCACTGCCTCGCAGCGCCAGGCGCCCGGGTGCAATCCAGACTAACGGTTCTGCCCGTACAGAGTTTATCCGTTCTCCCTGTAACAGCCTGGGTTTTCTCCGGGTGCTCCGGTCTCCTCCCACATTCCAAAGCTGTTCAGGTTTGTAGGTTAATTGGCTTCTGCGAATTGTCCCTAGTGTGTAGGATAGAACTGGTCGGCATGGACGCAGTGGGCCAAAGGGCCTGTTTCCACACTGTATCTCTAAAGCCTAAAAGTCTACTCAGCAGGTCAGGCAGCATCTCGAGAGAGAGAAACGGAGTTCAAGTTTTGGGTTAATGACCGTGCCTCAGTATACTGACCAATGTATCACAGATTAACCTCTCTGCCCTTTTCTCAAATACTACTCAAGGATGTTCTATGCAAACCCAAGAAGGACAGATGTGATTTAACATCACACCCAGTAGTGTGTATACACCACCGCTCCACTTTGCCACTGTTTAATCCTCCACGGGTGCTTGTCTCTGAAGAAGGAGAGAAACCTCCTTACACAGACAGAAGCTTGCGATCGATTGAGACACAGCTGACACAAAATAATGCGTTTAACACTCTTGCCTAACAAGGCATGGGTTCAGTTCAGTGCAGTTAATTGCAAAAGCTGCCCTGTGACACTCGAATGCTCTGTTTAACCAGTGCCACTGTTTCAGCCCAGCCATCAGTTTAAACCAACCTATCATGACAAACACTTGGCAACAGCGAAAGGTCAAATGTGTACCAGCTTGTCAGGCTAACCGAACGTCAAAGGGCACAAAGTGCTGGGGTAACTCAGCGGCTCAGGCAGCATCTCTGCAGAATATGGAGAGGTGAAGTATCGGGTTCAGACCCTTCTTTAGATAGAGGTTGGGAGAGAACAAAGTGCGGCAAGTAATAGGTAGTCACGGGTGAGGGGGAGGTTTGATGGGCAGATGTTTGGAACAAAGACCAGAGGTTAAAGCAGGAGATGCAAGAAAGAAGGGTTGAAGAGTTGCAAATTGTGAAGCCAGAGGAAGGAATTTTGATCAAGAGACAAGAAGCTTGGGAGGGTTGAAGAGGAGGAGAGGCTGAGAAGCTGAGATGGTAGACACAAAATGCTGGAGTAACTCAGCGGGTTACTCGGGAGAAGTTTCAGGTCGAGACCCTTCCTTAGACCCGAAACGTCGCCCATTCCTTCTCTCCAGAGATGCTGCCTCACCCGCTGAGTTATTCCAGCATTTTGTGTCTACCTTCGATTTAAACCAGCATCTGCAGTTCTTTCTTACACAAAGCTTACAGAGGGGATTTCGGAGGTTAAAGCCTACCCTTGTAATAAGGCTGCAAATATTACATGAGTCAACCTCCCCGTGGTGAGCCCTGTCAACTGACCTCAGTCAGGCAATCCACAACAAACAGAGACAGCAGCAGCACCGCAACTTGGCGCCAGCCCAGAGCCTGCGCCCTTTTTAGGGCGAGCACCTACGGATGTCAAAACGGATGGCATCACCCTGCTGCAGACTTCAGATCAGGAAAAGGAGATGAACAGGAGAACAGAACTGGAAATGTGAGAGTTGCTATTCTAAAGTAAACAGCAGAGACAATGGTATTGTGGAGTGGATAGTTTCATAAGAAGGTATCAATTAAACTATAATAGATAAAAGAGTCAAAATGCTGGAGTAACTCAGCGGGTTAAGCAGAATCTCTGGAGTAGATGGATGGATGATGTTTCATGTCAAGACTCTTCTTCAGACTGATTGAGGTGGGGGGGAGGGGGGGAGACAGCTGAAGGAGAGATGGGGCAGGGCAAACCTTAGCTAATGACTGGTGAAAATAGGTGGGGGGGGGGGGGGTTGATTGCCAGCCCAATTTCACATCAGATGCAATGTTCACAATATAGTTGGAATTGTGTGTCTAAGACGGTCAGCCATGTGCATCTTAATCAAAGGCAGATGCAAGTCAAGTCATACAGTACAGAAATCCAAAATTGTCAGTAGTTATTTGCAGAGGATATGTGATTCAGCAACACCCACTAATAGCGAACGTGAGCTGGGATGACCCCGTCGTGAAACAGGTTTATTTTTGGGGGCGGAACAGTGGAGCAGCGGCAGAGTTGCTGCCTTACAGCTCCAGACACCCTGACCATGGAGCTGTAAGACTCTGGAGCATAGTTTTTACACCTGTGACCACATGGATTTTCTCCGGGTGCTCCGGCTTCCTCCCACATTCCAAAGACATACGTGTTTGTACGTTGATTAACTTCAGTAAGATGGTCCCTAGTGTGTAGGATGGTGCTAGTGTATGAGGTGATCACTGGTCAGCGCAGTCTTAGTGGGCCAAAGGGCCTGTTTAAGCACTGTAATTCTAAAGTATAAACAAATCGTGCCAAGGAAATGTGCAAGCTACTGGAGACATCATACCTCGTCCTTCCCCACTATATAATTTCATGCTAACCTCCAAAGCTACCTCTGCTCCTTCAAATTCTGGCTTCTCAAACAATTTTAACTGCTAGATCGTGGCTGCCAAATCTCTAAGAATTTATTCACAAAATCTCTCCAGTTCTTCATAAAATCTATTTCTGTGACCAAACCTCTGATCATCTGCCTATTATCACGTTCATAGGAAGAAGGATTCCGAGCCGGACCATCGCCTATCCATGTTCTCCTGAGATACTGCTTGACCCGCAGAGCTCCTCCAACACTCTGCATCTTCTTTTGTAAACCAGCACCTGCAGTTCTTGTTTCACACATCATCTCAATACTGCGAAGAAGGGTTTCGACCTGAAACGTCACCTATCCATGTTTCCCAGAGATTGCATATTTCACTTGGGCAGTTTACAATCCAGTGGTATGAATATTGATTTCTCAGATTTCGAGTAACTCTCTCCCTCTCTCCCTCCCTAGTCATCCTGTCAGTTCCACTGTTCGCATCTATATATCTCTTCCTTAGATAGACACAAAAAGCTGGAGTAACTCAGTGGGACAGCTAGCATCTCTGGAGAGAAGGAACGGGTGACGTTTAGGGTCGAGACCATTCTTCCGACTTATATCTCTTCCTTATCATCTCTTCCTCAGCCAATAATAGACCATTGTGGGCTCCACATTCCCTTGGTCATCGGTGCCGGCTCTGATTTGTTCTGAACCTTTTCATACCTCTAGTCAAGTCACATTTATTTATATAGCACATTTAAAAATCAACTCTCGTTGACCAAAGTGCTTTACATTTGTTATAAGAGTAGTCAAAGTCAAAAGAGTTTATTGTCATGTGTCCCTGACAGGACAATGAAATTCTTTCTTTGCATAGCACAACAGAACATAGTAGGCATTGACTACAATTATATACTTGAATACACACATTAATCAATAAATTAATAAAGTGCAAATAACAGATGGAGGGGTATTAATGTTCAGAGTTTTGTCCGAGCCAGGTTTAATAGCCTGATGGCGGTGGGGAAGTAGCTATTCCTGAACCGGGTCGTTGCAGTTCTCAGGCTCCTGTACCTTCTACCCGAAGGTAGCAGGGAGATGAGTGTGTGGCCAGGGTGGTGTGGGTCCTTGATGCTGCCAGCCTTTTTGAGGCAGCGACTGTGGTAGATCCCCTCGATGGAAGGAAGGTCAGAGCCGATGATGGACTGGGCAGTGTTTACTACTTTTTGTAGTCTTTTCCTCTCCAGGGCAGTCAAATTGCCGAACCAAGCCACGATGCAATCAGTCAGCAAGCTCTCTACTGTGCACCTGTAGAAGTTAGAGAGAGTCCTCCTTGACAGACCGACTCTCCGTAATCTTCTCAGGAAGTAGAGGCGCTGATGAGCTTTCTTAATAATTGCATCTGTGTTCTCGGACCAGGAAAGATCTTCACAGATGTGCACGCCCAGGAATTTGAAGCTCTTGACCCTTTCAACCATCGACCCGTTGATATAAACAGGACTGTGGGTCTCCATCCTACTCCTTCCAAAGTCCACAATCAGTTCCTTGGTTTTGCTGGTGTTGAGGGCCAGGTTATTGTGCTGGCACCATATGGACAGTCGCTCGATCTCTTTTCTGTACTCCGACTCATCCCCATCAGTGATACGTCCCACTACAGTGGTGTCGTCAGCGAACTTGATGATGGAGTTTGCACTGTGACCGGCTACGCAGTCATGAGTAGTATACACAAGCAGGCTACATACATGTATACAAATAGCCTTCGCTCAGAGGACGTCAGGAGAGGCTTGGGAGAACAGATACGCTTTTAGACTAGACTTAAAGGAGTCGATGGAGGGGGCAGTTCTAATGGGGAGGGGGGTGCTGCTCCACAGTCTAGTTTCCCTCTCCCCTGACTCTTCAGTCTGAAGAAGGGTTTTGACCATTCCATGTTCTCCAGAGATGCTGCCTGACCCGCTGAGTCTCTCCAGCATTTTCTGTCTATCTTTTGCTGCCCGACCCGCTGCATCACTCCAGCAAAGATAGACACAAAGTGCTGGAATTACTCAGTGGGCCAGGCAGTCGGTGACATTTTGGGCTGGGACTTTGTGTCCTTTTGTACATTAACCAACATCTACAGTTCTTTGTTTCTACGTTAATACTGCGGTGGCAACCTTTGCTTGATAACCTGATCCCAAGCAAGTGTCTCTGGATAATTTGATGTACATACAAGGTAGACAAAAGTGCTGGAGAAACTCAGCGGGTGCGGCAGCATCTATGGAGCGAAGGAAATAGGCAACGTTTCGGCCCGAAACGTTGCCTATTTCCTTCGCTCCATAGATGCTGCCGCACCCGCTGAGTTTCTCCAGCACTTTTGTCTACCTTCGATTTTCCAGCATCTGCAGTTCCTTCTTAAGCAAAGACTTGATGTACATACAAGCAGGTTTTGTTATGAACACTACTGAAACCTACTAGCCCCGCACAACCCACAGTGTTTACAAGCTTTCGAATGGCACAACAGACTTGCCACATACTTTCTGCGGACCACATTTTCTGCGGTCTTGCCCTGAATAAGTTATCACGAGCATTCAGTAAATGGCAGCCACACACTGCGCTTAAAGCTGCTGCCTCCAACCTTGTGTTAACCAAAGAGCTTTACTTAACAAAACAATCAGCAGTTAGTCCGACGCCTGTGATAAAACACAATCAGCCTCTCTCCCCGGGATGGGGACATTAAGTACTGACTATTTATACTGCAGCTGCAAAGTCTCACTGGGTCTGAATTGATCACAATGCCCCCACTTCTCCTTGTCCCCTCCCTCTCAGTGGGAAAACACCTGGACCCTCTCACACTCTCTGTCGCCACACCCCCTCCTCCTGCTGACGCCATTCATTCACTGAGTGCACGGACAGTTACAGTGCTCAAGGCAGCATCTTTCCAATCTACTGCCACACTTGGCCAAGAGCCCACGGCACATCCCTCTGGGATTCCTGCTGCTCCTCGACCACGTTCAGAGCCGGACCCGTCTACCACGGCCACGTGCGTTCCCTCAACACCTGCCTGCGCCGCCATCTTGTGCCGCCATCTTGTGCCGCGTGGCTTCCTGCTCCGGTTCCAGACACTAGACGTTGGACATACTGCGGGGAAACAGGCCCTTCAGCCCACTGAGTCCAAGCCAGCCGGTGTTCACCCCGTTCACTAGCACTGTCCTACACACGAGGGACAATTCACAATGTTAACGAATCCAATGAACCTACAAACCTGTACATCTTTAGGTTATGGGGGGGAGGGGGAACCCCCCCAGTTCAGATCCAACCAGGATTTCAGATACCTGCACTTAATCCACCGCTTCTCGCAACAGTTCTCCTTCCGTACCTTGCGAGTCTGAAGAAGGGATCCATGCTCTCCAGAGATACTGCCTGACCCACTGAGTGACTGCAGCACTTTGTGGCCTCCAGTCAATGTCTATGGTGCAGTGTTCCTGCGCATGGATGTCCAGACACATAAACATAGAAACATAGAAACATAGAAATTGGTGCAGGAGTAGGCCATTCAGCCCTTCGAGCCTGCACCGCCATTCAATATGATCATGGCTGATCATCCAACTCAGTATCCCGTACCTGCCTTCTCTCCATACCTCTGATCCCCTTAGCCACAAGGGCCACATCCAACTCACTCTTAAATATAGCCAATGAACTGGCCTCAACTACCTCTGTGGCAGAGAGTTCCAGAGACTCACCACTCTCTGTGTGAAGAAAGTCTTTCTCATCTCGGTCTTAAAGGATTTCCCCTTATCCTTAAGCTGTGACCCCTGTCCTGGACTTCCCCAACATCGGGAACAATCTTCCTGCATCTAGCCTGTCCAACCCCTTAAGAATTTTGTAAGTTTCTATAAGATCCCCTCTTAATCTCCTAAATTCAGAGAGTATAAACCGAGTCTATCCAGTCTTTCTTCATAAGACAGTCCTGACATCCCAGGAATCAGTCTGGTGAACCTTCTCTGCACTCCCTCTATGGCAATAATGTCCTTCCTCAGATTTGGAGACCAAAACTGCACGCAATACTCCAGGTGTGGTCTCACCAAGACCCTGTACAACTGAAGTAGAACCTCCCTGCTCCTGTACTCAAATCCTTTTGCTATGAAAGCTAACATACCATTCGCTTTTTTCACTGCCTGCTGCACCTGCATGCCTACTTTCAATGACTGGTGTACCATGACACCCAGGTCTCGCTGCATCTCCCCTTTTTCCTAATTGGCCACCATTTTAAATAATAGTCTGCTTTCCTGTTTTTGCCACAAAGTGGATAACCTCAATTTATCCACATTATACTGCATCTGCCAAACATTTGCCCACTCACCCAGCCTATCCAAGTCACCTTGCAGTCTCCTAGCATCCTCCTCACAGCGAACACTGCCCCCCAGCTTAGTGTCATCCGCAAACTTGGAGATATTGCCTTCAATTCCCTCATCCAGATCATTAATATATATTGTAAATAGCTGGGGTCCCAGCACTGAGCCCTGCGGTACCCCACTAGTTACTGCCTGCCATTGTGAAAAGGACCCGTTTACTCCTAGTTTGCCAGCCAGTTCTCTATCCACATCAATACTGAACCCCTAATACCGTATGCTTTAAGTTTGTATACTAATCTCTTATGTGGGACCTTGTCGAAAGCCTTCTGGAAGTCCAGATATACCACATCCACTGGTTCTCCCTTATCCACGCTACTAGTTACATCCTCGAAAAATTCCACAAGATTCGTCAGACATGATTTACCTTTTGTAAATCCATGCTGACTTTGTCCAATGATTTCACCACTTTCCAAATGTGCTGCTATCCCATCTTTAATAACTGACTCTAGCAGTTTCCCCACTACCGATGTTAGACTAACTGGTCTGTAATTCCCCGTTTTCTCTCTCCCTCCCTTCTTAAAAAGAGGGGTTACATTTGCTACCCGCCAATCCTCAGGAACTACTCCAGAATCTAAAGAGTTTTGAAAGATTATCACTAATGCATCCACTATTTCCTGAGCTACTTCCTTAAGTACTCTGGGATGCAGCCTATCTGGCCCTGGGGATTTATCGGCCTTTAATCTATTCAATTTACCAACACCACTTCCCGACTGACCTGGATTTCACTCAATTCCTCCTTTGACCCACAGTCCCTGCTATTTCAGGCAGATTATTTATGTCTTCCTTAGTGAAGACGGAACCAAAGTAGTTATTCAATTGGTCCGCCATATCCTTGTTCCCCATGATCAACTCACCTGTTTCTGACTGCAAGGGACCTACATTTGTTTTAACTAACCTCTTTCTCTTCACATATCTATAAAAACTTTTGCAGTCAGTTTTATGTTCCCTCCAGTTTTCTTTCATAATCTATTTTTCCTTTCCTAATTAAGCCCTTTGTCCTCCTCTGCTGGTCTCTGAATTTCTCCAAGTCCTCTGGTATGCTGCTTTTTCTGGCTACTTTGTACGCATCATCCTTTGCTTTGATACTATCCCTGATTTCCCTTGTTATCCACGGATGCACTACCTTCCCCGATTTATTCTTTTGCCAAACTGGGATGAACAATTTTTGTAGTTCATCCATGCAGTCTTTAAATGTCTTCCATTGTATATCCACCGTCAACCCTTTTAGAATTAATTGCCAGTCAATCTTGGCCAATTCACGTCTCATACCCTCAAAGTTACCTTTCTTTAAGTTCAGAACCATTGTTTCTGAATTAACAATGTCACTCTCCATCCTAATGGAGAACTCAACCATATTATGGTCACTCTTGCCCAAGGGGGCACGTACAACAAGACGGCTAATTACCCCTTCCTCATTACTCAAAACCCAGTCTAAAATAGCCTGCTCTCTCGTTGGTTCCTCTACATGTTGATTTAGATAACTATCCCGCATACATTCCAAAAAATCCTCTTCCTCAGCACCCCTGCCAATTTGATTAACCCAATCTATATGTAGATTGAAGTCACCCATTATAACTGTTTTGCCTTTGTCGCACGCATTTTCTAATTTCCTGTTTGATACCATCCCCAACTTCTCTGCTACTGTTAGGTGGCCTGTACACAACACCCACCAGCGTTTTCTGCCCCTTAGTGTTTTAACCTCCTTGGAAAGCTGAATCGCTGTTTGAGGAAGAGCTGGATGTAGAAAAGTAGAGAAAGAGCCAGCTGTAATTGCACCAAGGCCCATCAGACAATACATTTTTGGTCTATTGCCCATCCATACAATCTCGCCGGAAACCTTAACTGGGGCAAACAATTCCAACCTGCAGATCAGATGGGAATCTATTGGAGATTCAAAGTTAGAGCTATGGTAGCAGTTTGGTCCCCGATTCAATAACACAAGGTCAAATCTCACAACACAAAGCCAGTAGCAATCATGGTGATGATCTTCCTAACATGGGTCTAACAGGAACGGGTCTCCAGACTCTCTCTTAAGCACCTCCTCAGTTCAGGGGTTTACGAGGGACGGACAATAAATACCAGCGGCATTCTTGCCAACATATACATAACGTATTGTCATCGTGGAAAGAGAAGTTGCTGAGCAAGCCAGTCTGACAATATTTGTTTACCCACTGGCTTTCGCACAGTTGTGAAGCCATATATGGAACTACGATATAACGAGACAAAACAGTCAAGAAGGTGGTATCAGGGAGAGCCTCAAAGAGGGAGAAAGGCAAAAAGAGGAGAAGGAATTCTGGAATTTGGGACCTTATCACAATGGTGTAGGAATTACAGAATTTAGCAGAGTTCAAAATCATCGGAGGGGAGGGGAGAGTGAAGACAGATTAAACGCTCCAGGGGAGAATTCACACGTTGAGTTTCCGGGATCTCGGCAGCTCTGCTCAGCTCCGAGCATTGTCCTGGTTGGATTGATTCGTTCCATACAAGTCTGAAATACAGTACAATTACAGTGCCAAGGCTATCAACTCAGCCAAGGAAACTCTGCAGTAATGGCTGGGAAATCGAAGAGGTCTATAAGCTGCCAAAGATCAGAGTAAACCTTCCACTGATGGTCATGGCCAATCCTTTACTGGGCTTTGTTGGGTGATTGTTGGGAGCTGCAGGATTTCCTCTCTCTGCCCCATTGAACCGAAGGCCTTTATTGCAGCTTGAGAGATAATGGGCAGCCCTGGAGACCGTGGTCACTGGCGGTGCAACAGGTGAGGAACATAGGCCTCAGTTCCCAGCCATTTCCATCAGACAAGAGTACAGTGGTAGACCCATGGGCAACCTTGGGAAATGGATGTGATTCATGGCCCAGAAGTGTCTCGGCCCGAAACTTCGCCCATCAAGAGATGCTGCCTGTCCTGCTGAGTTACTCGGGCATTGTGTGTCTATTTTTGGTTTAATCCACCATCTGCAGTTCCTTCCTACATATTTCCCTGGAGTGAACCTGTTCAAAATACCACCGACTTTCCTGAAGTTTCCAACTTGTCGTCTTTTCTCATTCAAGGATGTTGACATCTCGTTTAGTACTCACAGTGGAAAACCAAGTCACAACGGAAAATGAGGCCAGCGTGCGGTTTTGGGACACCACCATAACTGGGAGCCAAATTCAGATGTTTCTCTCTTTGTGAACAGTTCTGCCAAAGTAAATATCCTTTCCATTTATGATCGCATCGTCTGAATGCTGCAAATTAGTTTGTAATCCATCATCACATCACTCAGGCACCAGGTCCTAAGAATGTAAGTAATAGGAGTAGAGGGTGGCTACAAGTCCCCTTGAGCCTGTTCTGCTGTTCCATAAGATCATGGCTCATTTGATCTCAGCCAAGTATCTGAGTGATGAGTGATCACAGAGTAATGAGTAACGGCTCTGCTAATCACTGGATTATGAATTACTGCCCTTTCAGCTGGGATGGATATTAACCCTGGCCCCATCTACCCGCTCCAGAGGCTCCAACAGGAGCAACTTGAACTGGGACAAGGCACGGTGGCGCAGCGGGAGAGTTGCTGCCTTACAGTGAATGTAGCGCCGGAGACCCGGATTCGATCCCGACTACAGGTGCCGTCTGTACCGACTTTGTACGTTCTCCCCGTGACCTGAGTGGGTTTTCTCCGAGAGCTTTTGGGGTTCCTCCCACACTCCAAAGACGTACAGGTATGTAGGTTAATTGGCTTGGCAAATGTAAAAAAACTGTCCCTAGTGTGTGTAGGATAGTATTAATGTGCGGGGATCGCTGGTCGGCGCGGACCCAGTGGGCCGAAGGGCCTGTTTCCGAGCTGTATCTCTAAACAAAACCTATTCAGCCCAGCAGCCTAGAGCACAATGTGAACTTTAAATGCAACTCTGGGGAGAAAGAGCCAGCTGTAATTGCACCAAGGCCCATCAGACAATACATTTTTGCTCTAGTGTCCATCCATACAATCTCGCCGGAAACCTTAACTGGGGCAAACAATTCCAACCTGCAGATCAGATGGGAATCTCTTGGAGATTCAAAGTTAGAGCTATGGTAGCAGTTTGGTCCCTGATTCAGTAACACAAGGTCAAATCTCACAATACAAAGCCAGTAACAATAATGGTGATGATCTTCCTAACATGGTTCTAACAGGAACGGGTCTCCAGACTCTCTCTTAAGCACCTCTGGGGGGTTGAAAATACAAAATTTGGTGGATTAAGCGATTCTAGAATTTGTTTTAAAAAGTAAACATGACCGATTTTGAAAACCGTAAAAGGGTTCAGCAACAGAAGGAAATCAGTTATCCCTACCGTGTCCGGTCAATGTGGAACATGAGGTCCACTGCAATTTGTTTCATTATGAGCTGTTCTCTGATCTGGATTTGCAACCCCCTCCAATCTTAAGAAGGAGGCTCACTATCACCTCCCCAAGAGAAATTTGGAATAACCAAGAAAAGCTCGCCTCGGCCGAGATACCACCATCCAGCAAACAGAACATAGAACAGTACAGCACAAGAACAGGCCCTTCGGCCCACAACACCTATGCTGAACATGATGCCAAGACTTATCTACCTGCGCATAACCCATATCCTTCCATTCCCTGATTATCCATATGCCTATCCTAGTCTATTACATGCCACTAACATATCAGCTTCTACCACCACACCCGAGAGTGTGTTCCAGGCAGTCACAACACTTTGTGGAAAACAAAACTTGCCCCGCACATCTCCTTAAAACTTTGCCCCTCTCACCATAAAGCTCTGATGACCAAAAATTTAAAAAACCCTTCAGTTTGAATTCCCCTGAACTTATAACATAACCATATGGGCACAGATCACAGTGAGCAAATGAAAAGCTGGGAGTATATTTGTTGTTCAGCTGAGAACATTTTGAAATGCAACATATCCAACTCCGTACAACATAGAAAGAGTCCATTCAGCCTGCAAAGTCTATGCTGGCTCACAGAACAATTTCATTTCTTTATCAATCCTCCCACTGCACCCATTGATTCCTCCAAGCTCCACCCTCTCATTTACACTTAGCTTTAGTTTTTGGTTTTAAAGCTACATCGTGAAAACAGGCCCTTCAGCCCACCGAGTCCAGGCCGACCAGCAATCACTTGTACACTCGCACTATCCTACACACTAGGGACAATTTGCAGAGGCCAACTAAACTACAACCCTGCATGTCTTTGGAATTTGGGAGGAAACCAGAGCACCCAAAGGTAACCCATGAGGTCACAGGGAGAACGTACAAACTCCCAACAGACGGCACCGTTAGTTAGGATCGAACCCAGGTCTTCAGCGTTGTACGGCAGCAATTCTACCGCTGAGCCGCAACTTAGGGCAACTTGGGAGTCCACGAAGCTTGGAGATGTTGGATGATGCCCACGTGTGACAGGGAAAACATGCAAACTCTGCACAGAGAACTTCAGATTCAATCAATGTCAGCAGCTTTACCAGTTGCACCAAGTTAGTACATTACACCTGGTACTCAAGATATGGTCTCCACCGCAATGGAGAAAGTAAACATAGATTGGATGATCACTTTGCAGAACCTCTCCACTGGACGTGTTCATTCTGGCACGGGGACGCTGAGATGCCATTTGTGAAACACTTTCATTCTCCATTCCACTCTCACTCTGCCCTCTGTCTTCCCAGTTTTAGAGTGCCCCAATGATTCCCCAATATAAGCTCAAGGTACAGTATCTCATCTTCCATCTAACAGAGTTATAGTAGTGTCAGAGTCATGCAACATGGAAAAAGACCCTTCAGCCCAACTCATCCATGCTATCCAAGTAGCCCCATCTAAGCTAGCCCCACTTACCCGTGTTTTGCTCAAAGCACTGAATATATCCTCCAGACATTTAGACTAAATTGGCCAAAGGGCCTAATTTTATGCTTGTAATTGAAGAACTATCCATGTACATATACAATTGTCTTTTACATTGCTGTTAGTGTACCTGCCTGATCAGCAGTGAATTCAACAATTTCAGTGAACCAGCCTATTCTGTTTATATCAGAACTGGCCATTCCATGTTTCTGTCTCACAAATGCTGCCTGACCTGCTGCATATCTCAAGCTGGCTTTTATTTCTGATTTCCAACAATTGCTGCACTCGGTTTCTTCATGTTTCCTCTTGCCTCTGTTTAGTTTAGAGATGCAGTGCGGAAACAGGCCCTTCGGCCCACGGATTGCGTGCCGACCAGCGATCCCCGCACACTTACACTATCCTACACACAGTAGGGACAATTTACAATTAAACCAAGCCAATCAACCTACAAACCTGCACATCTTTGGAGTGTGGGAGGGAACCGAAGAAAACCCATACAGGTCATGGGGAGAATGTACAAACTCCATACAGACAAGCACCGGTAGGCATGATCGAATCGGGGGGTCTCTGGCGCTGTTAGGCAGCAACTCCAACACTCCGCTGCCGTAAGGAATTCTTCTTCAACTCCTGCTATTTCCACGTCCCCAAACAGATCAGCTGTGATTAACAAGCATACCTCCAGATTCAAGGACAGTTTCTTCCCTGCTGTTATCAGGCAGCTGAGCCATCCTTCATCAATTAGAATGCGGTCCTGACCTCCCATCCACCTCATTGGAGACCTTTGAACTATCGTTGATCGGACTCTACTGGATTTATCTTGCTCTAAACATTACACCCTTTATCCTGCATCTGTACACAATACAGTTGATTGTAATCATCTTTATATGACTGGATAGCACGCAACAAAGAAGCTTTTTGCTTTACATCTCAGAATAAAAAGACATATCTTTAGAGACTAGGAGCAATTTCTTTAGTTGAGGGTGATGAATATGTGGAATTCATTTACACAGACGGCTGTGGAGGCCAAGTCAATGGGTATTTTTAAAATGGACAGCGAAAGGTTCTTGATTAGTAAGGGTGTCAAAGGTATGGGGAAAAGGCTAGGGAATGGGGTTAAGAGAGAAAAAGATAGATCAGCCTTGATTGAATGGTGGAGTAGATTCAAAGGGCTAAACAGCCAAATTCTGCTCCTATGATTTATGAAAACATGAAAATAATAAACTAAAACCAAGCTGTTCAACCAACCCCCCCCCCCCCCGCCTCTCCCCAGCACCACCCCTCGTGTCATTCAGCTTCTCTTGATGGCCACTGTGTTACACCCAATCCAGTGGGCCCTGCAATTCCACATCCTCAAACAAGCTTGATTTCTCATTTTTCCCTTTAGTGATGAAAAATTCCCTTTGCTTCTCTCTCCACAGATGCTGCCTGGTGTGGAAGTGTGTGTGAGCGAGATGTTCTCCCTGTGACCGTGTGGGTCTCCTCCGGGTGCTCAGGTTTTCGTCCACATCCCAAAGACATGGAGGTTTGTTAGTTAATTGGCCCTCTGTAAATTGCCCCCTAGTTTGTAAGGAGTGGATGAGAAAGTGGGAAAACAGTGAAACTAGTGTGAACGGGTGGTCAGCATGGACTTGGTTGACCGAAGGGCCTGTTCCCATGCTGTATCTGATTTTTAAAAAATAAACTTTATTCAGAATTAAAGTATATACCAAATATGAACTGCACAAAAAATTCTTCAGACATTCTCAGAGGCTTTACATATAAATATCCATTAGCGTCGTAATTGGTAATTCACAGAAATATCCTTATATCAAGCACATGTGGCCCCCTGGGGTGATATTATTTTCGTTTGAGGGGCGTTTCCACCAGTCCCTGCGCCGCCCCCCCCCCCAAAAAAAAAATTCAAAGGAGAATGCAAAGAGCAAAGAATGTAAAGAACATACGTCTCAGTTGCAAACTAGTGTCAGCTCAGAGGAAATGAGCAGGGAGAGAGGATCAAATGCACCGAGCCTCTCTCGACTAGCCTGGCAGAAATGTTGGCAATAGCAGGCTCCTCTTTCGCAGGCTGCATCTCTGGGCCGCCAAAGACCAGACAGTACACATCTTTAGTACACACCAAACGCCGAGCTCAAAGCCGCCCAGCAACTCCTTGAACTAGCATCTGCAGTTCTCTACTAACACAGCAACTCGGCTACCTGTAGCTCTGCAGAAATCCCTGCCTTCTACGTCTCGTCTGCCACCCCTAACCTTTTCACACGCTCGGCACCCGAGTATGAAGAATGCATCTCGTTGACAGACGCGTCAGTGAAACACCTTCTAACTGGCAAAACATGAAACAACACATCAGCCCAAAGAGTCAACCTTTAAAGTAGCAGGCGGCTGGATTCACTGATAAAGCGAATTACACTGGACACACATACACCGAGGCAGGAGTGGGAAAGCAGGCTTGGTGGGTTGGGAATCCGTGGCACTTCGGTAATAAAGGCAGCTGAAGATGGAATGAAGCCACAAGGGGTAAAACACACCCGGGATGCAGACTGTTCTATCAGCGGCGCGCACCAATGGCCTGTCTTCCAAGTCGCTGCTTAATATTTCACCAGCTCGGGGGAGGAAGAAGCTGCTTCAACAGGTAGCCGAGTCCACAAAAAAAAAAAAAACTTTTTCATCAGCGCTGAAAATCCCCATCTTTTAACCCCCAACGAAGGGAGGCAGGCAGGCAGGCAGGCAGGCACCACAAACAAGCAGGAACACTGGCAACTTTGAAAAAGAAGCAGCAACAAGCGTTCTCTCACCTGGAATCAAGTTCCCACAGCCAGCTGCATCCAAATGAATCCCTGCAGTCGAACAGTAACCCCTCCCTCCCTCTCTCGTTATCGATATGTATTGTACGTGCACATATATAGATGACAACAACTAAAAAATACCCTTGTCTCAAAGCAGAGCAGAGGGACGACTAACCTCCGGGTTTTTTTGCTGGTTGCACACTGGACTTACTCACACAGGGAAATCAGGACAGCGAGGCAGGGCTGACTCAACAAAGAACTAGTGAAAACAAAAGAAACATATGGCTCCAGTAGCAAAAGGCTTGTAAATTAAACATAAAGTGGAGATTAGATAATGAATGTGTATTCACATGCAGAGTTCTGTCTGAGGTGGGAGCTACCATGCCAGTGGGGGGATGCCCATAGGCTCTCGGGGAACAGATTAGGGGGACAAAGGGCTCGTTTGCTGCAGCCCGAATCCTGCCCTTAGGGCACTGCCAGCTCCCAGCTTCAGCGGGAAAGGGTGGCGGGTGTTTGCCTGGCCGGCGACGCCAATATGAGGTTTGCAGTCAGGAAGGACCTACCTGCGCTGTGAAATCCAGTGGCCCGCCACAGACATACCAGCTGCTGTGGACATATGCAGAGTTGGACTCCTGATGCCTAATAGGATTATAAAACTCTACTTTCTGCTGGGCTTTGTGACAATCCACTTGTACCCCAGGCCCGTCGATAACTTGTGCGGACTAATTCACCCTAGTCTCCCCCTCAGCCCTTGCTTTTTATTTTGCAAATACACCCAACGCACGTAAAACCGCATATTTTATTTCTCCTTTTTAACAAAATGCACAAGTTACTTTGAAATGAAACCACCCATTTGCCTCGGGCATTGTGGCTTGAAATTGTGACAGCGCTTTGCTGACCGAGGCAAACAGCCCTCCTCTCTCCGACTTGCACAGGCAGGTGACGGTTTCCCCGCACAAAACACTGGCCTCTCTCTCTCTCTCTCTGTGTTACTTCAGCCGCCAAGACGCCAAACTTGGAAGCGGTGGTTCTTTTGTTGAGCAGCCGCACTTTCCCCTACACACAAGCACACACTCTCACATACAAAGATGCCCACAGAAAGGTATGCCAGCACGCACACACACAGACAGACACACACAATTACACCCCCTCCTATGTTCACACATCCATGCAATGCCAAAATACCCAACACACCTAAAACCGCATACACAGATCATACGTGTACACAAGCTCAGTCACCTGCTCCCATAGGCACACTCTCACATGCACGAGTAATAATGCAGGGAGACGTTGGGACGGACTCCACATGTCCATTCCTTCTCTGAAGCCCCCCCCCCCCCCCCCCCCCCCATTTTCCCTCTCCTCATCAGAACTGACATAGTTTAGTTTATTGTCACGTGTACTAAGGAACAGTGAAAAGCTTGTTTGTTGCAGGCTAACAGCGCAAAGACTATATACGTGATTACAATCGCGCCATCCGGCAGTGTACAAAGGGAATCATGTTTAGCACAAGATAAAGTCCAGTAAATGTGCGCAGAGGAAGAAGTTTCAGGCTGACGAACTTCCATCATTCCAGACAAAGGTCTGAAGAAAGGTCCCAGCCCAAAGCGTTACCTATCCCTGCTCTTCATAGATGCTTAAGATGGAACTGCAGATGCTGGGAAATCGAAGGTACACAAAAATGCTGGAGAAACTCAGCGGGTGCAGCAGCATCTATGGAGCGAAGGAAATAGGCAACATTTCGGACCTAAACGTTGCCTATTTCCTTTCCAGCATTTTTATGTACCTTCATAGATGCTGCCTCTCCACTGAGTTACTCCATCACCTTGTTTCCATTTCCGACACTTCCCTACCATTCCTTGACCTCACCATCTCTATTGCAGGTGATACGCTCCTGACCGACATCCACTACAAACCTACTGACTCCCACAGCTACCTGGACTACTCTTCCTCCCACCCTGCTTCCTGTAAGGACTCCATCCCCTATTCCCAATTCCTCCGTCTACGCCGCATCTGCTCCCAGGATGAGGTGTTCCACACCAGGTCATCACAAATGGCCTCATTCTTCAGAGAACGGGGATTCCCCTCCCCCACTATTGATGAGGCTCGCACCAGGGTCTCCTCCATACCCCGCAACATGCCCTCGCTCCCCATTCCCCCACTCGCAAACAGGGCAGAGTCCCCCTGGTCCTCACCTTTCACCCCACCAGCCGGCAAATACAACATATAGTCCTCCGCCAGTTTCGCCACCTCCAACGTGACCCCTCCACCCGCCACATCTTCCCATCTCCCCCCCTGTCTGCCTTCCGCAAAGACCGCTCCCTCCGCAACTCCCTTGTCCATTCTTCCCTCCCCTCCCACTCTACCCCTTCCCCGGGCACTTTCCCTTGCAACCGCAAGAAATGCAACACTTGTCCCTTCACCTCCCCCCTCCGCTCCTTTCAGGGACCCAAGCAGTCCTTCCAGGTCCGACAGAGGTTCACCTGCACCTCCTCCAACCTCATCTACTGCATCCGCTGCTCCAGATGCCAGATGATCTATATCGGTGAGACCAAGCGGAGGCTTGGCGATCGCTTCGCCGAACACCTCCGCTCGGTCCGCAATAACCAACCCGACCTCCCAGTGGCTCAGCACTTCAACTCCCCCTCCCATTCCACATCCGACCTCTCGGTCCTGGGCCTCCTCCACGGCCAGAGTGAGCAACACCGCAAGCTGGAGGAACAGCACCTCATATTCCGCTTGGGGAGTCTGCATCCTTTGGGCTTGAATATTGAATTTTCTCAATTCTGTTAACCCTTGCTGTCTCCTCCCCTTCCCACCTCTCCCTCAGCCCTCGGGCCCTGGCATTCCCTCTATCTCTACCTCTCCCCCACCCCAGTCGCACTAGCTTCTCATTTTCAACACCACAAACAGCTTACAATGGCTTGTTCCCTTTATCACCGATACTTTTTTGCATATCTTTCACTCATTGTTCCTTATCTCTCCACATCACCATCTATATCTCTCGTTTCCCTGATCCCTGACCAGTCTGAAGAAGGGTCTCGGCCCGAAACGTCGCCTATCTCCTTCGCTCCTTAGATGCTGCTGCACCCGCTGAGTTTCTCCAGCTTTTTGTGTAACCTTGTGTCATGTTCCTTGTTAACTTTAAAGGGCTTTCCCCCCACCAAACCACAGAGCGGCAGCATAAAACACTACTATTGTGGAGGTGGGGTGGAAAAGACAAGGGAGCTGGGACACACAGATCCCATGGGTACGTGGGCAACTCCAGGAGCTGCCCTGCACGAGTGCTGTGCCACAGATCCCTGCAGGATGCAGGAGGCTGCAGTGTGTGGCACGTCACTTGACAGCACTGGGCCTCTGCTCGCTGGAGTTTAGAAGGTTGAGGGGGGACCTCATTGAAACTTTCAGAATAATGAAAGGCGTAGAGTGGATGTGAAAAGGATGCTTCCACTGGTGGGAGAGTCTAGGATCTGAGGTCATAGCCTCGGAATTAAAGGGCGCTCTTTTAGGAAGGAGGTGAGGATGAGTTAGATAGAACTCTTAAAGATAGCGGAGTCCGGGGATATGGTGCGAAGGCAGGAACGGGGTACTGATTGTGGATGCTCACCCATGATCACAGTGCTGGCTCGAAGGGCATAAAATTTCAAATGTCTATTGAAATTCTTTATCAAAGGGTAGTTAATCTGTGGAACTCATTGCCACAGAGGGCTGTGGAGGCCAGGTCAGTGGATATCTTTAAGACAGAGATAGACAAATTCTTGTTAGAACGGGTGTCAAGGGTTATGGGGAGAAGGCAGGAAAATGGGATTAGGAGGCAGAGATCAGCCATGATTGAATGGCGGAGTAGACTCGATGGGCCGAACAGCCTAATTCTACTCCTATAACTTGTGAACTTGTTCCGTGTGATGTGTACGAAAGACCTGTAAACACTGAAGACCGAGGGTGGCAGAAAATGCATTGAAAGCTCTGGTGAAATCGATGTCACAGTGCAAACCCACTGATCGATGCCTACACACTGTGTTCTGGTAGTGAGTCATACAGTGTGAAAACAGGCCCTTTTGCCCAACTTGCCTACACCGACCAACATGTGCCATCGACAATAGACACAAAAAGCTGGAGTAACACAGCAGGTCAGACAGCATCTCTGGAGAAAGAAAATAGGTGACGTTTTGGGTCGAAACCTTTCTTCAGACCCATCAACACCAGTCACACCTACCTGCATTTGGGCCTTATCCTTCTAAACCTGTCCGATCCGCGGTTTTCTTCCCTCCTTGTTCTCCCTCTGCGCTGAGGAGATCCAGGCTGCGGGCCTGGTGGACGGCAACATCGGAGGCCTGGATCTCCTCAGCGCAGAGGGAGAACAAGGAGGGAAGAAGACAGAGACTCTAAGACTTTTGCCTTCCACCACAGTGAGGAGGTGCCTGGTGAACTCACTGTGGTGGATGTTAAATGTGTTTATTGTGTGTTTTGTTTTTTTATTATATGTTATGACTGCAAGGTGACAAAATTTCGTTCAGACCGAAAGGTCTGAATGACAATAAAGGATAATCTAATCTAATCTAATCCATGTACCTGTCTAGTTGTCTCTGCAACATTGCAATCGTCTTTCTTAAGCATTCAACCAGAAAGGGCATCACAGCTCCATTCAAACAAATTGTGGCTCAACTTAAATGTAGTTCGGTTCAAGAGTGTTTTAATGTCATATGTCCCAGACAGAACAATGAAATTCTTACTTGCAGCAGAGTGGGTAAACGTAGAACTCTGTACACAATATAATAAATTAAACAAAGTTCAGTGGATGTATATGTGTAGGAAGGAACTGCAGATGCTGGTTTACATTGAAGATAGACACAAAATGCTGGAGTAACTCAGCAGGATGGGCAGCATCTCTGGAGAAAAGAAATGAGTGACGTATCGGGTTGAGAGTCGAGACCTTTCCTCAGACTCCTGAAGAAGATCTGAAGAAGGGTCTCGACCCATTACATCACCCATTCCTTCTCTCCAGAGATGCTGCCTGTCCTCCTGAGTTACTCCAGCATTTTGTGTCTATCTTCAGTGGAAATATATATATATATATATATATATATCGCTATTATAAATATATAAATGAACACACACATAAAAACAAACAAACAATAATAGTGCATATTAATAAAATAATAATAGTTTAATTTAGAGATAAAGCATGGTAACAGGTCCTTCCACCCACAGAGTCCATGGCAACCATCGATCACCGTTCACACTAGTTCTATGTTATCCCACTTTCTCACCCACTCCCTACACATTAGGAACAATTTTCAGAGGCCAATTAACCTTCAAACCTGAACACCTGTGGGATGTGGGAGGAAACCAGAGCACCCAGAGGAAACCCCCGCAGTCACAGGGAGAACATGCAAACTCTCCAGAACCCATGGTCAGCCCATGGTCAGGATCGAACCCGGGTCTCTGGAGCTTTGAGGCAGCAGCTCTATCCGTTGTGCCACTATGCCGCCCAGTCTGTGAGGGAGCACACCTGCAGTGTCATTAGTACGTGACTTATGCTGGGAACACATCCTATACTCTTCGGTCAGTTATACAGATGAACCAACCTCTCCAAAGCCACAACGCCAGAGCATAACTCGGTTACAACTCAGTTAATGCAAAATCTTTACATGCATAATAGATACTATTGGGCTTAAATTTCTAATTTGCAGATTTTTCTATTTGATGAAAAGAAAATGTGCATAAGTTGCAGTTTGGGAATTTTTGGAACATTTCTTTCTATAAATGTTCCTGTGACCTTAGTTCAAAGTTTGTGATCTTGCATTTCCACACAAGTTGTGCCGTCACCTTGTGTTACCTGAGGCTGGAGAGCTATTGTAAATGCTTGGTTTACATGAATGCACGAAAAATGTGCTTCAGGTCAATGCTGCTGACATTTATTGCTGCCCTGACCAATACTTAACCCATGGCCAACATCACAGGAACAGATTATCCAGTCATTAACCAATTGCTGTTTGTCAGAGGTTGTCATGTGTGAATTGAAGGGCATGTCTCTTACTTTACAGAAGTGTCCTTGTCCCAGACGCACCATACATAATACACAGGAGTAGAATTAGGCCATTCGGCCTATCGAGGCTACTCTGCCATTCAATCACGGCTGATCTATTTTTTCCCTCTCAACTCCATTCTCCTGCCTTCTCCCCATAATGTTTGATGCCCTTACTAATCAAGAACCTAGCAATCTCGGTTTTAAAAATACCCATACACTTGGCCTCCATAGCCATCAGTGTCAATGAATTCCACAGATTCACCGCCCTGTAGCTAAAGAAATTCCTCCTCATCTCCATTCTAAAGATGCATTATTTTCTTCCGAGGCAGTGCCCTCTGGACCCAGACTCTCCCACTAGTGGAAACATTCTCTCCAAATCCACCCTGTCTGGGCCTTTCATTATTTTAGACAATAAACGACAGACAATATGTGCAGGAGTTGGCCATTCGGCCCTTTGAGCCAGCACTGTCATTCAATGTGATCATGGCCGATTTTGTAGGACCTCAATGAGATCCCCCTCTCATCCTTCTAGGCTTTGAGCTTTCAAATGCTGTTCATACATTAAACCAATCATCCCCAGGATCTTTCTGGTAAATCTCCTCTAGACCCTCTCCAGAGCCAGAGCATCCTTCCTCGGATATGGAGCCCAAAACCGCTCACAATGTTCCAAATGCGGCCTCACTGGTGGTGCCTTATAAAGCCTGAACATAACCTCCTTGGGTGCAAGTACTTTCATGTTGGGTTAAAATGCTACAGAAATGGTTTAACTTTCAACATCCAAGAGTAAAATTGGAATAAACAGCATACTTTAGCCTGAAGAACCAGAACTAACATTAACACAACCTTTTAAAAAACATTTAGTTTTGATGATCAATTCAAAATTAACCAGTGACCACAATTGTAAGCCGAGCAGGGGGGTTTCTTTCATGGGTAATTAATGCTTCCTTTGCTCAACTTTTGTTTTTTTTTCAATAATATAATTTCCTCCCTGTTACCCTTACTCCATACATTCCAGCCACCCTCATCAAAGAGGCCATGCTCTGTTAAAGACAGCTGAACAATGAATTCTCCAATTTTAGATAACAACCCGACCCCACCCTCCCCCCCCCCCCCCCCCCCACACACACACACACACCTTCCCCCCCCCCCCGCTCTTCCTTGTGTCGCAAACAGAGATGCCCCCATTCCTCCCACCATCTCCCCCACGTCCCCTATTCCCTTCCACCTACATCCTTTCCTCTGGTTTCACATTTCACTGCTCTTCTCTCCTTATCTTACTGCCTCTTGTCTCCCTTTTAGCTCTGGTCTTTGTCCATCCATGTGCCATTCAAAAACTCCTTACCTGTATCCACCTATCACTTGCCCGCCCCATCTCTTTTCTCAACCCAAAACATCACCTATCCGT
The DNA here is from genome assembly GCA_035221665.1 of Okamejei kenojei. Taxonomy (NCBI): domain Eukaryota; kingdom Metazoa; phylum Chordata; class Chondrichthyes; order Rajiformes; family Rajidae; genus Okamejei; species Okamejei kenojei. Next base: position 35,596,298 of record CM069147.1, on the reverse strand, counting down.
GGCTTCCGGAGACGCTGCCTGACCTGTTGAGTTACTTCAGCACATTGTGTTTTTCTCAAGATTAGAGCATCTGTAGTTTCTCCATCTTAACATCACGGCTAACCTGTTAATTTGGCCTCATATGGTAAGTTTTTCAGCTGAATAAGTTGAAGGGGGAGCACAGTGGTACAGCTGGTCGATTCACTGCCACACAGCGTCAGAGACTTGGGTTCGATCCTGACCTCGGGTGCTGTCTGTGGGGAATTTGCTCGTTCTCCCTGTGACCATGTGAGTTTCCTCTGGGTGCTCTGGTTTCCACCCACATCCCAAAGACATGCAGGGTTTTTAGGTTTATACCAAAGAGAGACAAAAAATGCTGGAGCAACACAGGCAGCATCTCTGGATAAAATGGGTTGGTGACATTTTGGGCTGGGACCCTTCTTCAGACGTTAATTGGTCTCTGTAAAATTGCCCTTAATGTGTATGGAGTTGATATTGAAAGTAGGATAACATAGAACTAGTGTGGACTGGTTATCGATGGCTGGTGTTGACTCAGTGGGCCGAAGGGCCTGTTTCTATGCATTATCTCTCTAAACCAAAATAAAACACCAGCATTCTCAGTGTATTCAATTGTGCCGTGAGTCAGTTAGTCTTTGTCAACCATTCAACCATAGGAGCACCATTCCTCCAGCCAAATACATTGTCACTTAGTCACCACCACTCTGCCCTTAAGCCGCTTCCAAAAATAAGAAATTTAAGACGAGGTCAGGTCTAACTATGACATCTCCATCAGTCCAATAGCAAAACAAAAGCAGAAACACCTCTTCAATCTCTTGAGCTTCTGTCACACATCCTAGATCTGGATGGATATGTACCTCACAGAGTCACAGAGCATGGATACAGGCGCTTTGGTCCATGCCAACCACGATGCCCCATCTACCCTAGTCCTACCAGCCTGCATTTGGCCCCTGTCCCTCTAAACATTTCCAATTCATGTACCTGTCCAAACGTCCTTTAAATGTAATTGTAGTACCTGCCTCAACTACCTCCTCTGGCAGCTCGTTCCATATACCCACCTCACCACAAACACATTCCTTTGCCCTGGCTGCATACACGCTGATGCCTGTAACCACCAAAAAATACTCGACACTTTCAATTGACACCTCCCACCCGATGCCACTCAGGGTGACCGCAGATTTTTTTGCCATCCTTTTCCTGAAATAAATGTTTCCTGATTTCACTTCCAGTCACATTTTTACATTGTACCCGTTTTTGCCTGGAACTTAAGGCTTCTTTCTGCTATTCGTTTAGTGAATTTGCGATGTACTAAAGTACAATATTAAAATTCAATGCATCACTCTGGGCCAACTCTGCCTAAGACTCTGCACAATTGAAGCATCATTTCCTCCCCTTTATAATGCACACCCTCTGGGTAAAGGCCAACACCACATGAGCCTTTTTAACCTTTAGCACCTGTACATCTGTTTATAATTACTTGTGTACTGAGATACCAAAATCCATTTACTCCACCAAAGTTCCTGACAAGAAGTGTTCTTGACCCAGAGAAGATGATTTCACACTTTCCCAAATATCAACAGCAACACAGGATTAAGAATAGGCTCAGTCCCTCAATCCTATTCTACCATTGAAGAATTCCTAGCTCCATTTAACACAGAACAGTCCAGGCACAGGAACAGGCCCTTCGGCCCATAATATCCATTCCGAACATGATGCCAAGTTAAACTAATCTCCTCTTTCACCACTTGATCCATATCCATCCATTCTCTGCCTATCCATGTGCCTATCCAAAAGTTCCTTAATGCCCCAATCATACCTGCCACCACCACCACCCCTGGCAGCGTCTTCCAGGTACCTACCAGCCTCTGTCTAAAACATTTGCCCCACACATCTCCTTTAAACTTTGCCACTCTCACCATAAAGCTATGCCCTCCAGTCCTTGACATTTCCACTCCGAGAAAAAATGTTCTGACTGTCAACCCTAACTATGCCTCTCAAAATTTTATATACTTCTTCCAAGCCTCCCGTCAACCTCCGATGTTCCAGAGAAAACAATTCTAGTTTGTCCATTCTCTCCTTGGAGATGATACCCGCTAATCCAGGCAGCATTCTGGTAAACCTCTTCTGCTCCCTCTGCAAAGATTCCACATTCTTCCTGTAACGGACAATGGGAACACCACGTAATACTTCAAGTGTAGCCTAAAGGGCCTGTCCTACCAGCATCCGACTCCACGCGGTGAGCGCGACCAAACCGGCAGCGGGGGCCGCGCGGAGGTCGGGTGATCCCTGTACAGGGCCGTTCCCAACAGCATGCGCCTGCATGCGAAGAGCGCGACCAAACCGGCAGCGGGGGCCGCGCGGAGGTCGGGTGAGTGGCGCAACGCGGCGCAAAGTGAGGCGAACTTGGAGCGAAGTCTTAAAGGTAAGTTCGCCAGGACAGAGAGGGACACACAGAGAGGGGCACAGAGGCACACACAGAGAGGGTCATGGAGGCACGATGTCGAGGCGGTGTGTAATGTGTCGAGGCGACTGCGAGCCGACAAGCCGTTGCCGCGCGGAATTTTTGAACACGGTCAGTTTTTCGGAGCCCCGCGCGATGTCGGGACGAACTCCGCACAATTCCGCACGGCTCCGGCGATCGAAGTGGGACCGGCCCCGCGACGCCGGACGGCTCAAGCGACCACGTTAGGTCGCGCTCATCGCATGGAGTTGCATGCTGCTGGGACAGGCCCTTAACCAAAGTCCTATAAAGTTGCAATATTCCCAATAGATTTATTCTTCCAATTAGGATGGCACAGTGGTGCAGCGATACAGTTGTTGCCTTACAGCACCAGAGACCCGAATTTGATCCTGATTACGGGTGCTGTCTGTACGGAGTTTGCATGTTCTCCCTGTGACCGCGTGGGTTTTCCGCTTTCCTCCCATGTACAGGTTTGTAGGTTAATTCACTTCGGTAAAATTGTAAATTCTTCCTAGTGTTAGTGGTTAGTGCTAGTGTACAGGTTGATCGCTGGCCGGAGCGGACTCGGTGGGACGCAAGGCTTGTTTCCACACTCTACCTCTAAAGTCTAAAGCCTTCTCCTCTTGCTTTAACTCTCCGTGACTCTTTGTAATGTTTTTGCAACTATTAAGAAAATCATTTGCATTTCTAAGCTAATTCAATAGAAAATTTGGATAAGGAATTCTCCACTCTTTCACCCAAATGATTGCCATGTTAGGTGTCAATGTGTCAACTGCTTGAGATCCCTTGGGACTGCCAACTCCCCCACCTTTTCAATGGAGAACATTTGCTTTATACCTTGTTTTCCGGTCTTAACTTCTCAACAAATTCCCAAACCACATCATAAATGACTTCCAATTTTGGAAAAATTCCTTTCTTGGCACAAATCCTCATGTGTAGTACTGTATAACATGACTTCTCCGAATCCACATTGCCAACATCCGAAGACTTTCCCTTATCCTGCATGTTAGCTGTGTCCTTGAAAGTTTCAACTGAGTTAATCCGACATGAGCAAGACTTCACATACATGTTCACGTGTTCTCTTCCCCTTGGGCTTGATCGTGTATTCCAGTAACTACCTCACAACTGTGGTTGAACTGAGAGGTCAATAACTTCCAGGTTTCACATTCTAGTTCCCTGTCCCATTTCCTTGGTGTGAGAAGTCCAGAACATAAAACATGGAACAATACAGTGTAGACACAAGGAACTGCAGATGCTGGAAACCTGCGTAAGGTCCCAACCCGAAAGCGCTGATAATTCCATCAGGGGCAGCATTTCACATTAAGTAATGAACCAGGGGGGACTGGGGAGCTGAACCACACATGCCTATCCATGTTTTCCAGAGATGCTACCTGACTCACTGATTTGCTCTAACACTTTGTGTTCTATACATTGCAGGTACTATCGCAGCAAGTACTATCATAACGTTTAAGAATAATTTAGACAGTTACACGGATAGCATAGGTTTAGAGGGATATGGGCCAAATGCAGGCAGGTGGGCTAGTGTAGATGGGACATGTTGGTCAGTGTGGGCAAGTTGGGCTGAAGGACCTGTTTCTACGCTGTGTGACTCTATGACAGAGAACAGTACAGCACAGGAGTAGGCCCTTCGGCCCACAGTATCTGTGCTGAACATGATACCAAGACAAACCCTTTTCTGCTAGCAGGTGATCCATTTCCTGCAAATCCAACAATTTTGAATGATACCAACCAATAGAAACAAAATTATCTCAGCCGGATGGAAAATAATTTGAATCGGCGGCACAGACCTCCAAATAGGAACCCACAGCAGGTTGCATTATCTTTCAAACTCTTCATCTCATCTTTGGGGCGACACGGTGGCACAGCGGCAGAGATGCTGCCTTACAGCATCTAACTATGGGTGCTGTCTGTACGGAGTTTGTACGTTCACACCGTGATCTGCGTGGGTTTTCTCCAGGATCTCCAGTTTCCACCCACACTCTAAAAACGTACACGTTTGTCTGCTAATTGGCTAGGTATAATTGTACATTGTCCCTATTATGTGTAGGATAATTTAGTCGCTGGAATTTAGAAGATTGAGGGGTGATCTCATAGAGACTTACACAATTCTTAAGGGGTTGGACAGGCTAGATGCAGGAAGATTGTTCCCGATGTTGGGGAAGTCCAGGACAAGGGGTCACAGTTTAAGGATAAGGGGGAAGTCTTTTAGGACCGAGATGAGAAAATCGTTTTTCACACAGAGAGTGGTGAATCTGTGGAATTCTCTGCCACAGAAGGTAGTTGAGGCCAGTTCGTTGGCCATATTTAAGAGGGAGTTGGATGTGGCCCTTGTGGCTGAAGGGATCAGGGGGTATGGAGAGAAGGCAGGTACAGGATACTGAGTTGGATGATCAGCCATTATCATATTGAATGGCGGTGCAGGCTCGAAGGGCCGAATGGCCTGCTCCTGCACCTAATTTCTATGTTTCTATAGTGTTAGTGTACAGGGATCGCTAGTCGGCATGGACTGGATGGGCCGAAGGGCCTGTTTCCGCACTGTATCTCTAAATACTAAATTGTTGAACTCCATGTAAATGTTTTGTTAAAATGTGAGCGCTGATAATGCCATCAGGGAAAGCATTTCACATTAAGTAATGAACCCAGGGGGGGGACTGGGGAGCTGAACCACACAGCAGACGACACTGAGCTCTCCTACAGATGTTGTTACACTTCCCTAATTAACCACACAAGACGTGCTTACAGAGAGAGTTGTGGGTGACAGTGCACCCAGCTTACAAAACCCGGGGCCAAGGGAACCAACACATGAGCCAAACCGACATTAATAATGGATCTCATTCAGAAGAAGGATCCCAACCTGAAACGTGGTCTGAAGAAAGGTCCCGACTCGAAACATCTCCTATCCATGCTCTCCAGGGATGCCGCCTGACCTGCAGAGTTACTCCAGCATTTTGTGTCTGTTTGTTTTGCACACCACTATCTGCAGTTCCTTGTTTCTACTTAATGAAGGATTGTTCAAGGCAGGCAGTGGGAAAACCTTCCTTAAATAAAAGGCTGGCAACTGTATCTCTGAGATAAACAGATCAACTAAGAACACAATTGTATTTCTTTCCGTTTTACTCTCATGCTTTAATTTCTGGCTCTTTATCGATTCTTTGCTCATCTTGTGCTGAATGCCAAAACATCCCTCATCTATAAAATGACTGTTTATTTAACAACAATAAGCCTTTTCCTTTCATTTAATACTATCTTTAATTTTGCCTGCAATCTCTGGACATTTTTCCTGTTGTATCTTTGTCACTGACTGTCCACTGTCTAACCCTTTAATTTAGCTTCAGAACCAACCCGCCTCTTTATTCCCTTTGTTAAGACTGAAAGCCCTGGTGTCAGATTGAATGACATCACTTTCAGACTTAATGTAAATTATTGCCACTGTTTCCTGGGGGCCACTTTATAACAAGATCATTAATTAACCTTTTCTCATTGCATCATGTTAGATCTGAAGGAGTCTGGTCCCCAGTTACTCTCTCGACATATTGGTCCGGAAATCTGTCTCGGGTACATTCCAGGAATAATTTTTCTAGGTTGTTTGTACTGACTTAATTTACTCAGTCTATGATTATTGTCTTAAGATAGACACAAAGTGTTGGAATTACTCAGCGGGTCAGGCTGTATCTCTGGAGAAAAAGGACAGGTGACGTTTTGGTTCAGGATCCTTCTTCAGAACTGTCTTAGCCTTGTTAAATGTTTCCCTAGACTGTACCTTCCTTCATTCAACCACCTAGAAACAACTCACACCAACATTTTTTGCCATTGTTAACTTTACTTAAACTAATCCTACGAGGCGGCAGGATAGAGCTGCTGCCTCTCAACACCAGAGACCTGGTTCGATCCTGGCCTAGTTTACTGTCTGTACGGAGTTTGTATTTTCTCCCTGTGATCGCATAGGTTTTCTCCGGGTGCTCCAGCTTTGTAGGTTAACTGTCCTCTGTAAAATGAGTGGTGGAATATTGGGGGGGGGGGGAGGAGCGGGAATAGATAACATTATGGAGAGAATAAAGTTGTATTAAATTAGTATAAACCCACGCTGTCACAGGGAGAATGTACAAACTCCCTACAGACAGCACCCATAGTAAGGATCGAGCCTGGGTCTCTGTAAGGCAGCAACTCTACTGCTGTGCCACTGCGCTGCACAAAACCAAAATGGTTGCATGGTTGCATCAAAATGGCTGCCAACCATCAAATGCTCAATACCCCTGTCTCCTTCCCCCCGTACCACTGCAAATATCCAGTTAATAATGCAGCTGAACCCCTTTTTGCACCCAATTTTGCCGTTTTTCACCAGCTTTTTCTCAGTTTCATACCCGCAATATCCTTAACAATAGAAAGATAAGAATATACATAAAATACTAAAACCTTCCAAAACTCACTAAAAAGGAGTGATGCTTTCCACATAAAACTCAAGATTTCTCAGACCAGGGTGTTAATCCAGGGGTAACAGGATAGAAATGAGATCTATCCTTTTAATTGCAACTTCTATTATCTCGCAACACTGTGATAAATTGGCATAAAGTGTAATAGTCCATTAGGGTGAGAAATTACTTTGTTCTGCTGGTAACCATGGCAAAAAGTGCGATGCCTCAACAAAAGGCAGACTGGAGTCATAAAGCAAGAAAAATAAAATCCTTAATGGAGCAGATTTTCTTTCTGTGAGACTGCCTTTGGGAGACATACAAACAACAACCTACAGTGAAAGGCTTTGGTGCAATGCTTTTTTGTACAATGTAGTTATAAACGTTACTTGTTACACCAAGAGACTATTTACTGAAGATAAAAGTGTAGTGGATATGTTTTGCATATCACCTTTAAGGTGCGATTACATTGGATGAGACTTTTGTAAACATCTGAACTTCCTGTAGTTCTAATCTCACACACCCAAGTTGCAAGTCGAATCTAATCGAGTTGAGTGGAAAACAGCTGTTACTTACTGGATTAGATAAACCAAAAAAAGGCACAAAGTGCCTGGAGCAACTCAGCAGGTCCGGCAGCATCGGTGGAGAACATGGATAGGTGATGTGTAGGAAGGAAATGCAGATGCTGGTTTACGTCAAAGATGGACACAAAATGCTGGAGCAACTGCTGAGTTACTTCATCATTTTGTGTCTATTTATGGATAGGTGATGTTTCAGGTGGGGAACCTTCTTCGGACTGATTAGAAGGGGGTGGGGGGAACTAGGAGAGAGGAGGGGCATGTCAAAGCGTGGCAGGTAATAGATGGACACAGGCATACTGAAATATAACACACACACACACACACATATATATCACACGGGAGGGCTGGTCCCCCAACACAATATTCCACCTCTCCACCAATTCCAATATTCAGGAGAGAGAATCTCAACATTTTTTAAACACTAATAACTCAGTTATTTGTCATCGATGGGCAAAATCCTCTTGTCCTGCGCAGCGGAGGGGGACTCTGAGTAAGATGGCCAAAAATCACAGCCGTAAGTGGCAGCGTTTTTTCTAACAAATAAATAAGTGTGTGTGTGTGTGTGTGTATATATATATATATATATATATATATATATATATATATAGAGAGAGAGAGAGAGCGAGAGAGAGAGAGGGGGGGGGGAGAGAGAAATATATTATCTTCTCTCTCTCTATTTTTATATACATATATATATTAAATAATTTAATTGTTCTGTCCGGGACAATTAAACGCTGTTGACTCGACTCTTGAATTTCACAGCTGAGCTATTCAGACGGAGCTATTCAGCTGAATAACCCAGCACTTTCAGTGGGTTTAACTGGCGTTATGAATCACTGTCCTGCCCCATACCCATTCCACAGGGAAATCCACCTTGTATTGATAGCAAGCTGTCAGTCCAGGGGTAAACCACAGTCACCTTACACAGCACAGACTGCAACCCTGAAGACCCTGTCCACCCCCTCCCACCCACGTCCCTGGTCCACTACTCTTTCGGGTCAATAACATCAACAGCCCTCCATTTATATGCGGCAGCAGCAAGATTACACAGTCAGCAGGGCAAAGTGAGCAATAAGAAATGTGTTAACATGGATTAAATCAATTTACAAGGATTTTTTTCAGAAACCAGATCAATCCGTTTAGTAATTTTGTCAGTGACATTAATTCCATGGAAATGCAATGTTTATTACTTCACAGGGAAGGGGAGAAAGCTGAAACATATCAGGGGGAGGAGGTGCTAGTGCAGCTTCCTGGACAGATGGCAGAGAGTTAGGATTGTGCTTCTGTCATCCCCTGCTCTGCCAGAGCTGCCATTCAGGTTTACAGTCGGAGATCGGAGTTACACTCACAGAGGAGCTCCACCTCAGGAACACTCACACACCAGAGACCTCCACCAGAGGGGCTCACATACACACCCACCATAGGCACACACACATGAGCAAAGATCATAGAACTACCTGGGTAGTTTACACCCCAGCGGTATGAACATTGACTTCTCCAATTTCAGGTAGTCCTTGCTTTCTCCCTCTTTCCCCTCCCCTTCCCAGCTCTCCCACAGCCCACTGCCTCCGCCTCTTCCTTTCTTCTTCCCACCCCCACCACCCCCACATCAGTCTGAAGAAGGGTCTCGACCCGAAACGTCACCTATTCCTTCACTCCATAGATGCTGCCTCACCCGCTGAGTTTCTCCAGCATTTTTATCTACCATAGAGATAAAAATATAGTTGGAGACTGTAAGACTGGTCGGAGATCTGGAAAGAGGGAGGGGACGGAGAGAGAGGGAAAGCAAGAGTTATTTGAAATTAGAGAAATCAATGTTCATACCGTTGGGGTGTAAAAATGAGGTGTTGTTCCTCCAATTAGCGCTGGGCTTCACTCTGACAATGACGGAGGCCCAGGACAGAAAGATCAGTGTGGGAATGGGAGAGGGAGTTAACTCCCCCAACAGCACCTCATATTTTGCTTGGGCAGCCTACAACCCAGCGGTATGAACATTGACTTCAAGTAACCCTTGCTTGCATGTTTTCCCTGAGACCTCTTGGGTTTCCTCTGGGTGCTCCCGTTTCCTCACAGGTCCCAAAGAAACATGGGTTAGCAGTTTAATTGCCCTAAGTGTGTAGATGTGTGACAGAATCCAGGGGAGAGTTGATGGAAGGTGAGGTGTATAAAATGGGTCAACGCAGGGTTAGTATAAAAATGAGTGTTTGATTTTCCAGAGCTGCACTGAGGAAATACTGCACGACTGTAGAAGATGTTAAACCCGCCCACCCAGGAGAGCGTGAGGGGTCTTCGGTTCAACATCTTCTCCAGTAGAGCAGTGTTCCCTCAGTGCTGCACTGGAAGAACTGTGCTGGACTGAGATTTGAACCCCTAATCTTCTGACTCTGAGGGAAGCATGCTCACTATCACCCTTGCACCACCACCACCCTCGGTTCTTTCCGCAGTTCTGCCGCATCGGGACAGCGCGAGAAACCTGATTTGTGAGGACCTTGTAAGCAGACCCGCTGCCGGAGGCAGTGCAGTGCCTCGATGGGGGAGTAGGCCCACTGGAGGCCCTGCAGCAGCCTAGGGCTCAGCTGGACCGGGCACCGCTCCAGGAGGCCAAGCACGCGGACCGGACACGACCTGCAGCGGCACAGAGCGACGGAGGATACCATCAGCCACGCTTGGCCAGGATGACCCTGCAACCCCACAACGGGCCTTCATGGCCAGATTAAGAACTCTGCACCTATAACAACTGGGACTTGAAAATGGTGACTCCGTCTCCTGTCTTAGTTTTCCACTGCTATATAACTCTGCTGCATCTGAGATGCTGATCAAAGATGTATCTAAGTGCTTATGTGCAGTGATACTTGTACTGAACTCAATAAATAATTTCACTGTACCTCAGTCTGTGTGACAAATAAAGGACCATTGGAGCTTCAAGAAGTCAGACTCAAGAAATTGGGCAGGCTGCGGATATTCTTAATTGAGCTTGGCTGAGAGGATTTAGTCATTAGTTGGGTAAGCCGGTCCACGGGGGAGAGAACCAGAGAGACTAGGAATCCTCCACATGGGCTGTGCGCACTTCCAGGTGCTTTGAAGAGTGACAAGGAAACAGCTTCCCTCTGCGGCAGACCTGCCCCATCCCTGCCTGGACCTGTTCACAGACCAGAGGCTCAGTACACTGCTACTCCCTAGAGGAAGAAATCTGGTGTATGCCTTAGGTGTCGGCTAACAACCCACAGCAGCAGGGAAACATCAGTATATATTAAATTATGAAAGACTTCACATCGCGCTCCAGGGCTGGATTAATCTCTCTCCCTGCATTATGCATCAGCTTTTAACTAATTTGAGGAAACTGCAATTGAGGAGGGATTAGCGGATGATTTAAGTACTTCTGTCATGTATTTCTTACGATATTGCCTAAGAGCGGCTTAAGATGGGAAGCTGCAGGTTACTCACTTACGCAAGAGGCACCCAGTGACGCCCTAAATGCCATGTACTCCATTCTGGCTACAAGGTTAAATCACAATTGTAAATTGAGACATCAGGGCCATAATTAACATAGTTCGGTCATTTTTTTCTCCAAGCCATTGCAAGTTCCAGCCTCATTCTAATGGTATTTTATTTAAATTTATTTTATTTTATTTTGTTTATTTACATAATTAGGGAGCGGCACAGTGGCGCAGCGGTAGAGTTGCTGCTTTAGATTCTTGATTAGTAGTAATGGTGTCAGGGGTTATGGAGCTGAGGCAAGAGAATTGGGTTGAGAGAGATAGATCAGCCATAATTGAATGGAGGAGTAGATTTGATGGGCCGATTGGCGTTATTCTGCTCCTAGAACTTAAGAGCTCGCCACGCCAGAGACCAGGGTTCCATCCTGATCTCAGGTGTTGTCTGTTAGGAATTAGTACTTTTCCCCTGTGACCGCGTGGGTTTTCTCCGGGTGCTCTGGTTTCCTGCCACATCCCAAACACATGCAGGTATGTACGTCAATTGGCTTCTGCAAATTGTCCCTGGCATGTCAGATAGTGCTAGTGTACAGGGACAGTGCTAGTGTACAGGCTGAAGGGCCTGTTTCCGCGCTGTTCCTCTACAGTCTAAATGTCTAAAGTCATGAATGTGGGTGTCGAGGCAAGACCAGCAGTTATTGGCCCGTCCCCTGCAGCGTTTGAGAAGATGACTGTGAACTGACGGTGAAAGTATTTCCATGATGTGGTTTTGGGAGATTTTGATCTGATGGTGACGAGGATCAGCAAATACCCGTCTAAATGGAGGGACGGTTCTGAGAGAGCCGAATGCTGTTCTGTCCAGATTCCCCTACAATCCGATGCTGGATTGTCACAGAGTTTTGCTGGAGTTACTCGAGCTAGTGGTACGGACAGACTGAAATTGCAGGAATGCGATGCATTTGCATCATTCCTATAACACCTGACCCTGACAGTTGTTGGTGCCACATGCATGCAATGTGTGGTTCGTGCTTAATGTAATCTCAGCACATCATTGCCAAGACTAACAGGCCATTAGGTGCTGACCTACAAATAAAGGGAGCCCTTCCACTTATGAACAGGTGGTGCCTTGACTGCAGAGTGCATCTCTGCTGATCTGACCTTGTCTGCTTTGTCCCACAAACCTGCTCATCAATCACACCGTAACAACCCAGTCGGCTCACAACAGCTTTACAATGCACTTAGAGACCGTCCATAAAAGGCAACGCTTAAACCCACAAGCATCACGCCTGTAGTTAGGGTTACAGCTTTTTTTCATGGTCTGTCAGAAGCAGTTGGACACTGCCTCAGAGATCTGTGCCAAACTCACAAGATGCTATGAGTGAGGGAGGCCATTCACTCCATCATTACAGTTGCTAGTACGTGAAGGTAAAGGCACTGAGTGGGTTCAAGTCATGCCCTCAAGAATTAAAAGTTGAACATGGAAAGGTACGGTACAGGAACAGGCCCTTCAGCCCATAATGTCTGTGCCCAATAGGATGTCAAGATACACTAATCTCATCTGTTGTCCATGTTCCATATCCCTCCATATCCATGTGCCGATCTATAAGCCTCTTGAACACTACTATACCACAACCCTCGTTCAGCTCGCTCGAGGCACCCGCCATTCTCTGTGTAAAAAACATTCCCTGCATATCCACTTTAAATGTTGCCTCTCTCACCTTGAAGCTATACCATTCAGTCTTTGTGCAGGAAGGAACTGCAGTTGCCAGTTTACACCAAAGATAAGACACAAAATGCTGGAGCAACTCAGCGGGACAGGCAGCATCTCTGGAGAGAGGGAATGGGTGACGTTTCGGGTCGTTTCATCCATTCCTTCTCTCCAGAGATGCTGCCTGTCCCGCTGAGTTACTCCAGCATTTTGTGTTTACCATTTACTCTTTGATATTTAAACGTTGGGAAAAACGCTGGTCTCCATCTGACTTCTCAGGTGGATGAGAAAGATTCGAAGGCAATAATCATACATGTCTCATTCAGCTCTCCAACCAGTGTTCCTCAATCAACATTACAAACAGATTACCTGTGGGAGCTTGCTATGCATAAATTCACCGATACATCTCCTACATTACCATAGCAACCACAGGTCAGATGTAGTATAAAGAGCCATTGAACTTCCAAAGATTAAGAAAGTATTTATTTTAAATTAGCCTGGAGTTTACTACTTCAGAATCCAAGTTGTTCTGATCGCAGGTCGGGGATCGCTGGTTGGCACGGTCTCAGTGGGCCGAAGGGCCTGTGTCCGTGTTGTATCTTTAAACTAAACTAAACAAAACTTCTGAAATATCTCCCAGGTCAATGTCTTCACTTATCGGTTCCAAAGGCTTAGTTTTCAGCTAGAGCAGGAAAACAGGCCCTTCAGCCCACTGAGTCCATGCCGACCATCGATTCCCCGTTCACACTAGTTCTACATTAAACCACTTTCGCAACCACTCCCAACACAATAGCGGCAATTTACAGAGGCCAGTTAACCTACGAACCCGCACGTCTTTGGATGTGGGAGGAAGCCAGAGTACCGGTAGGAACCCCACGTGGCCACGTTAGAGCGCGCCAACTCCACACAGAGATCATGATCGAACCCACGACACTGGCGTTGTGAGGCAAAAAGGTTGATTGCATTCTGTCTCCAAACATTGTCTACTTATCAACTTAACTTGTAGCTTCGTTATTTGTTTTCAAAAGTAGTTGGTGGAACGGTGAAGTTGATTGGGTGACTAAAACGAGATCACCTTTGGGAGGTGTATTCTCGAATAACTCTCATGTATTTGATGTTGTTTGGTCGCAGTGTGACCAGAGCACATGGGGCAACTAATTCAATCTCTTGGTCTGGAGATTAGTAGTTTCTCGTTGTATTGAGGGAAGATTATCACTTCTCTTCAAAGTCGGGCTCACGGGCAGCTCCCAAAGAGACAGGTATACCGGTGCACTGAGTTTGCACATGCTCCAGTACAAAGGACATGCATAGCGCACACAATGCAGTGTGCACACACACACACACACTCATATGGAGCAATGAAGATAGACACAAACTGCTGGAGGGACTTAGTGGGACAGGCAGCAGAGAAGGAATGGGTGACGTTTTGGGTCCAGACCCTTCTTCACATTGCACACATACTGTGTAAATAAAGTACTATGTTCACACGCACACATACAGTATACATCCACACAGATTTTTTACACATACACACAGTCCAATGCACAAGCACACGCTACATGTACACAGATTTCAACACACATCACAATGTACATACACATACTACATGTACACAGATGTTTTACACACATGCACAAAGCAAATGCACATACACACATGCCATGTGTACACAGATGTTTGACACACACACACACACACAGCCCAATGCACATACAAACATGCTATGTGTACATAGATGTTTATCATGTAACAGACAGCAAAATGCATGTGCTACATGTACACAGATGTTTTACACACACACACAGCACAATGCACATACGACATGCACATGTGCACAGTATTTTACACAAACACGCACACGCAGGCAGACCACCAGACACCGCCACAGAAACACAGAATTTTGCAAAGGGCGTTAATAATTAATGGCTCTCTCAAAACTGGCAGCTGGGAGATGCGGGAGAACAGGTGGAGGAGCTGAGCAGTCTGCGGCTCCCCCTCACCCTCCCTCGTCATAGACGACGGCCTGGCCCCTGCTCAGTTTCTCCCAAGGGTGCAGAGAGAGAGAGAGAGAGAGAGAGAGAGAGAGAGATGCCTCGACACCAGCCTTGGCCACAGCGGCCATGTGAGAGTGTGTGCACTCGCTGGCATGAGATGACTCCAATAAAGCAATCCCATCCCAGATGCAGGCCGATAGACACACAATACTGCAGTAACTCAGGAGGTCAGACAGCATCTCTGGTAGGAAACGAATAGGTGGCATTTCGGGTCAAAACATTTCCTCACACTGAGAGTCGGGAGAGAGAGAAACAAGGAATACGAAAAGGTACAAAGAACAAACGAATGAAAGGTATGCAAAAGGATAAATGAAAGTCAGCAACGATGAGCGAGGAAAAGTAGAGCCCACAATGGTCCATTGTTTGGCTATAGGACGACTAGGGTGGGGGAGGGGCAGACTTGAAGTTGGAGAAATCAATAATCACACTGCTGGGCAGTAAGCTGCCCAATCTAAACACGAGGATCTGTTCCTCCAACTTCTGAGCGGCCTCACACTGACAGTGGAGGAGGCCCAGGACAGAAAGGTCGGCATGGAAATGGCAAGGGCAGTTAAAGTGTTTTTGGCAACCTCGATAGATACAACCAAAGATACAGGTCGCCACGGCTCTGAACATCTTTACCCCTGACCCGATCAGTCTGCAGTGGAACGCACTAAACACTGCGGAGCCCACGTGCAACCAGAGACTGCTACAGTGTCTCACTCTCACATATCCAAACTCTCCACAACCACTACCACCGACCCCATTGTGCTCCGTAAATACTCCCCCTGGTTTCCACTATGATTAGATAATAACAAAACTGATTGCAAATCATTGTTTAGCTTCTTCCGTTTTAATCTTTGGTAACTGCCAGAGCCAGACTGCACAGTTGCCTCCCACACCGCTGTACAAAGCTGCAGGGCATTAGCTACAAGGGGAGATTGCACACATTTTTGATTTGTTTTCTCCACAACGCCGAGGTTGAGGGAAGATCTGATCGAACTAGATGAAGTTATGAGAGGCATAAATAGCATAGACAGTCAAAACCTTTTTCCCCAGTGTGGAAATGTCATAGCTTTAAGGTGAAAGGGGCAAAGTTTGTAGGAGATGTGCGAGACAAGTTTTTTTTTTACACAGCGGGTGGTGGGTGCCTGGAACATGCCGCCATGGTGGTATGGAAGCTGGTGTGATGGTGGCGTTTAAGCGGCTTTTGGATGGGCACATGGATTTGCAGGGAATTGAGAGATACGGATCTGTGCAAGCAGACAAGATTCTTGACATCGTGTTCGGCACAGACACAGACACAGACACAGCGTTCTATGTTCTAACGACCAAATGAAACAACTCATGAGATTGTGATTTCATCAAGAATTAGCCACACAACCTCTGACAATCAGTTCACTGCTCAGCTTGAGGTAGCTGATGGAAGGCCTCAACTGCATTGAATCCAAAAACACATAACAAGGCCATTCAGCCCGACGTTCCTGTGCTGTGCTCCTCAATAGTATCAAAAGAGCTCAGAACAAGAATATTTCTCCGCAACCATGTAAAATGTTTAATTTTCAAGCATTTAATTCATTTGCCTCTTGAACGTTTTAATTTAAGCACATTCCAACAGACATTCACGCGGTGTCAAAAGTAGCAACACAAGTTGATCAGGACATAGAAAGAGACAGCAAAACGCTGAGATTAATTTCACCTGGAATAAACCATGAACAATTTGGAATTGCATTGAATGAAGAGCTTAGGATGCGATCCATAAAACACAAACAACTACAGACGCTGGAAATTTGAAATAAAATAAGCAAGTCATAGAGTCCTACAGAACAAAAACATGCCCTTCGGCCCAACTTGCCCATGCTGACCAAGATGCCTCATCTACACTAGTCCAACCTGCCCACATTTGGCCCATATCCCTCCAAACCTTTGCTAACCGTTTGAAAGTGTTGAAGATACAGAAGCCACAGACAAGCTGGGTAAATGGTTCATGTTGAGACCCCTTCTTGACTTCTTTAAGAGAAAGAATCAATGACATGAAACATTAATTATTTGTTTCTCTCTCCACAGAAGCTGCCTGACCGCTTCAGTATCAACTGTGCTTTATGTTTTTATTGCAAGAGCAATTGGCCCAAATGTTTGTTGCCGCTTTGAAGACGAACAGCTTTAATGGAAGCAAACAGCTTCTCTAGATTTGTAGATTTGGTTCTATAGTCGTATAGATAGGGTGGACAGTCAGAACCCTTTTCCCATGGTGGAAATGTCAAAGAGTAGAGAGCATAGCTTTACAGTGAGAGGGGCAAAGTGTAAAGACGATGTGTGGGACACGTTTTTTAAAAAACAGAGGGTGGTGGGTGCATGGAACTGATGTGTTTCAGCGCCAGAGACCCGGGTTCAATCCTGACTAAGGATAGGAAATATTTTTTACTGGTAGGAGAACTGGGATGGGGGAGGGGATAGAGAGGGAAAGCAAGGGCTATTTGAAGTTAGAGAAGTCAATGTACATACCGCTGTAAACTACCCAAGGCTATGGGTGCTGTCTGTACGGAGTTTGCACGTTCTCCCTGTGACCACGCCGGTTTTCTCCAGAGAGCTCCGGTTTCCTCCCACATTTCAAAAATGTGCAGGTTTGTAGGTTAATTGGCTTCTGTAAATAGTCATTACCTTGTAGGATAGAACTAGTGCATGGGTGATCGCTGGTCGGCATGGACCTTGTGGGCCAAAGGGCCTGTTCCCATGCTGTATCTCTAAACTAAACTAAACTAAAGGTGGTGGTGGGTGCAGATACAACAGTGGTCTTTAAGAGGCTTTTAGACAGGCATGTAGATATGCATGGAATGAAACGTTGTGGGTCATTTGCAGGCAGATGAGATTATTTTATCCTAGCATCATGTTCAACACAGACATTGTGGGCCGAAGGGCCTGTTCCTGTGCTGTCCTGTTCTATATTTTATGTATGTTTACTTCAAGACACACTGCCACACAAGCACCGTGCGTTTTTTTACACAGAATCGCCTGTAATTAGCAGCAAGGAAACGATTAAGCTTTATTAAAACTGGTCGATCTGCCGTGTTTTTCCAGCACTTGATGCTGCGGGGGGGGGGGGGGGGGGGGGGATGCAGAGGGTGTCAGTGGTTATGGGGAGAAGGCAGGAGATGGTGGGAAAGGCCATGGACTCAGAACAAAAAAAGACATATCTTTAGAAAGGAGGAGGAATTCCTGTAGTCAGAGGATGGTGAATCTGTGGAATTCATTGCCACAGATGGCTGTGGAGACCAAGTCAATGGATATTTTTAAGGCGGTGAGTAACAAAATCATGATTAGTCCGGGTGTCAGTGGTTCTGGGGAGAAGGCAGGAGAATGAGGTTGAGAGGGAATGATAGATCAGCTGTGATTGAATGGCGGAATAGCGTTGATGGGCCAAATGGTCGCATTCTTCTCCTAGTACTTATGAGCTATGAAATTGGCTCTTCACAGGACTGTAGTTGCAAAAGTACTCCGAGCTGTTTTTTATAATTCATTGTCGTTCATGCAAGAAAGGTCAAGGAATTGAGTATAAGAATCAGGAATTCATGTTGCAGCTTTAGTAAACTTTGACTAGGCCGCATATTTTGAATGACCTAATTCTGCTCCTATAACTTATGAACTTATGACAAACAACACACAGGATTAACGTCAGTGGAAATAACAGGACAGATTTGACGGGCCGAGTGGCCAGTTTCTGCGCTGCTTTTCGCCACCAGTATATTTAGTGCCAATTCACCTCAAACATTCACTAGGTATCAGTGAGTCACGCTTAATATGTAACTGTGAATGACTTTATCTTCATTCCCCTCTGATCTCTGACCTCTAACTCAGGCAGACGGTTCCAGTGAAGGCATTAAAGGCTGTACTGCGATATCTTTGTTCCAGAAAACCCCCCCCCCCCCCCCCCCCGCACCAGACCCCATCCTTCCCCCCCAAAAAAAGACTCCACACCCATTTCTTGCACAGCCAGCCACAATGGGGTCTGGCGAGGGGGCAGATGCTGTGACACAGAAGAATTGAAGCAGGCTCCCCGGATAATGCATGCAAATGTATTTTATTCTCAGAGTGTCAGCGCCGCATGTTAGGTCGCGGGGAAGGTTGTGTTTACTGAGCGGGGAGCTGTTTGAGCAGCTGCCTGTTCCACGTTTCAGGTGGAGCCTGGCAGCCAGGGAGCCTGGTGTTATCAGAACACGCGTGCAGGAGACAGAGAGGGTTGCCACGGCAACAGCCGGCGCCGAGGGGCAGCTGGCAGGAACTTAATCAGGGTAAACAAGACGTGGCCTGCGTGGGTCGTCCGGGGGGGGAGGGGAGGGCAGGGGAGGGCAGGGGTCAGTCTTACGGACACGACACCCGACCCCTCAATGGAAAGCCAAGATCTTAAAACAAATGTAATGGAGCTCGATGCGGCTTGTTGGTGTGAGAGAACAAGATTAACATCAGTGTGTGACGCAGAGCGCTGGGGGAGAGCGGTCACTGAGGGTGAGTGGGAAGGAGCTGGATTAATGTCGGAGTGGGTAGAGTTAGTGAGGAAGCAGAGGGATTACTGAGGGACAGCGTGAGGAAGCTCGATTATCGTCAGTGGGGGTACAGTACAGGGCAGTGGGGGAGAGCGGTCACAGAGGGATGGTGTGAGGGAGGTGGATTAATGTGCGAGGGAGATGGATGTACTGAGCTGTGGGGATACAGTCAGTGACACGGGGGGGGGGGGGGACAACCTCACTACATGGACATTTGGTGAAGGCCGCTGGATGCCAGTGGCAGCCACATCCCTTGAACGTGTTAAGGGAGGAGTCAAGGGTGGCACGGTGGCACAGCAGTAGAGTTGCTGCTTTACAGCACTTGCAGCGCCGGAGAGCCGGGTTCCAACCCGACTACGGGAGCCGCCTGTACGAAGATTTGTACGTTCCCCCGGTGACCGCGGGCCCTTTCTCCAAGATCTTCGGTTTCATCCCACGCCAAAGACGTACAGGTTTGTAGGTTAATTGGCTCGGTATAAATGTGAATTGTTCCTAGTGTGTGTCGGTAAGATAGTGTTAATGTGTGGGGATGGCTGGTCGGTGCGGACTCAGTAGGCCGAAGGGCCTGTTTCCATGCTGTATCTCTAAACTAAACTAAACTAAACTCAAGCCAGAGTTTCATCACTGATCGGGAGATTCTAACAGGCAATGGAGATAAAATCAAGAGACGCACAAGAGACTGCAGGTGCCGGAGTCTTTGAGCAAAAGAAAACGTGCTGGAGGTACTCAGCGGGTCAGGAGATAAAGCTGAGCCACACGACTGTCGACTCGACGCCAGCAGTTAATGGTTTATTTGCTGGCTGCACCTGCGGTCTCCAGTTAATTACTGCGTGCCTGCACGTCGCTTTGCCATTTAATTCCGTTTTACGCTCCTTTCCATGGCCTCTTGATGTCGCCGGGTTGTTTGTGCAATGCTCCACTCCGGGATGTGAACAGGCCCTTCGGCCCACCGTGTCTGTGCCGTACACAGTGCCACGTAAACTGATCTCCTCTGCCTGCACTTGATCCATATCCCTCCATTCCCTGCACATCCCTGTGCCTATCTATAAACCTCTTAAATGCCAGTATCATGTCTGCCCCCACCACCATCACCACCCCTGGCTGAAGCCATGTTGGGGGTGGAAAGGTAGAGGGCGCCTGCTTCTGAAGCCGGAACACCGATTGTGAAGACAATCATTATTAACTAACGATGTGGAAAGTTGGCTGAAACAACTTTCCACACAATCTGTGATTGTTCACAGTACGAGAGGATGATATTTTATTACGTCCAGTAAGTTTAAAGACCAGCCAGTACAAAATGTGTAGATTGTAAATTGTAAAATACGCGACAGAAGCCTTTCCCGACACACGTGACAATAAACTAGATTGTAATGAATGATCGCAGATCCATTTCTGGGACCAGCATGAAAAGAGTAATGTGTAGAAAGGAACTGCAGATGCTGGTTTAAACCGAAGATAGGCACAAAAAGCTGGAGTAACTCAGCGGGACAGGCAACATCTCTGGAGAGAAGGAATGGGTGATGCTTCGGGTTGAGACCCTTCTTCAGCTAATAACCAGGCTTTGGCGCCATCTTGGATCAAGAATGGGGTTGTGAGGGAAAAAATAGATCAGCCATGATTGAATGGCGGAGTAGACTTGATGGGCTGAATGGCTTAATTCTGCTCCTATATTTAGTTTAGTTTTAGTTTGGAGATACAGCGTGGAAACAGGCCCTTGGGCCCACAGAGTCCGCGCCGACCAGCGATCCCCACAGACAAGCACTATCTTACACACATTAGGGACAATTTTACAATTTTACCAAGCAAATTAACTTATAAACCTGTACGTTTTTAGAGCGTGGGAGGAATCTGGAGCACCCACACAGGTCATGGGGAGAACGTACAAATTCCATAACGACAGCACCCACAGTCAGGATTGAACCCAGGTCTCCGGCACTGTAAGGCAGCAACACTACCCGCTGCGCCACCGTGGCACCCCATGTCTAATGATCGTAAGCTGGGATGAAGGGTTCTGGGGCATGGAACCTGGTGGAATGCAGAAATCTCCAGAGAGGACTAGAGAGCCGGGGAAGGGATGTGGGCCCAGTGTGTGTGGGGGTGGGAGAGGGGAATGCGGCCACAAGAATGTGAGAATGCTAAATTCTCGGTGGTGCTGGAATTGGGGGCTGGTGCAAGACCTAACCACACTCGGTAACCCAGGCAAGATGCACAGGCCACAGCCACCCACAGAGGGCTACAGGAAGATAACTTCCTAACGCTTTCACGACTGAGTGAGTGGCTGATCAGAAGATGAGGCGCCTGCTCTTTCCAGCTGACAGCCTCACCACACGGAAGGTGTTAATGAGATCAGACAAGCCAACCTCCCCAGAGAGAGATTCCTGCCTCGATCAGAGCCACACTCAAGTCATGTCGAAATGCACACTATCCTCGCTCCTCTCTTTCCATTCACAAAGCAGGTGGGACAAATGAATCAGACAATGTGAGCTGGAAAAGGATAGTGGATCCCACTTTTGTTCTTTTTCTGGTCGGATGAAACCCAGTGTCAGTGGGGAGAAGGTAAAGGAACAGTGTTGGGAGTCACAAAGAGGAAACCTAATTATCACAGGCAAGACTCTGAGAGATTGCTTCACGGGAACACAGTGGGGAGGGAAGCAAAATGATCCACTCGTTCTTCATCTAGCTAATCAACCAGCCCTTGTTTGTTTGAACAATTGCAGGGTTTGCTTGGCTAGCCCGCTGTAGCACAGTGAAGCAGGCTCCCGCGTTAATGAGGCTGACGACGAAACGGCAAGGCAGCGGTGGGAGGCTAATGGTGATTACCACCAACATGTAGACCGGGCAGAGCAGCTGCCTCAGATGCCTTTTGTGCCTGGGGGGCAGAGAGCAAACACGGAGGAGGTTGCTCACCCTGGGCAGAGAGCCTCGGCGGGAAGCCAAAGGAGGGAGCCTTGCTGGATCTTGTAGGCAGCGATCTCTCGAACAGGATCCCGAATGAGCCAACTAATTGTGACGGTCAGGCAGCATAGACACCAAATGCTGGAGCAGCTCAGCAGGTCAGGCACTATAGACACCAAGTGCTGGAGTCACTCAGTGGGTCAGGCAGCATCTCTGGAGAAAAAGGACAGGTGGCATTTCAGGTCGGGACCCTTCTTCAGAATGAAAGTAAGGTGTAGATAGGGGGAGGTGAGGTGAGGTGAAGAGCTGGAGGCAAATAAAGACCAGGACCAAGTCAGAGCCAGCCATAAATTACCTCAGGCAATGACCTCATCGGAGACCCTCAAACTATCTTTGACGTTACTGGACTTTATCTTGCATTAAACGTTATTCACGTTATTCCCTTTATCATGTGTCTGCACACTGCGGATGGATTTAGTTCTAGTTTTTTTTGTTTTATGTTTAAAGATGAAGCGTGGAACCAGGCCCGTCGGCCCACCGAGTTCACGTCGACCAGCGATCCCTGCACACTATCACTAACCTACACACACTAGGGACAATTTACAATTTTACCAAGCCAATTAACCTACAAACCTGCACGTCTTTGGAGTGTGGGAGGAAACCAGGGAACCCGGAGAAAATCCATGCAGATCCAGGGTAGAACAGGCATATATATATATATATACACACACACATATATACAGGCAACACCTGCAGTCAGGATCAAAGCCGGGTCTCTGGGCTGTACGGCAACAACTCTATCGCTACACTACCATGCCGCAAGGCTCAATTATAATCATGTAATGTCTTTCCGCCGACTTGTTAACACGCAACAAACGCTTTTCACTGTATTCAATACACGTGACAATAAACTAAACTAAGATGGGACCCTCAGTAATCAGGATGCACCCGTACACTCTGAAACGCTCGGAGAGCGCCGATGGATTCCTGTGCAACCCTGGTGGCTTCTGGTCACAGATCTCTCGCCTGTTATCAGCGCTGGCCTGCCACTGCATTCTTATTCACTGGAAAGTGCGATGTGGGCTGCAAGGCAGGGGTACCACATGGCAGCTACAACGGAGGAGCTTTGCAATCGGCATAACATCACAATAGCGTGCTGGACCCTGGTGTTGCCAATGCTCTCTCAGGCATTTATTGAGCCGATTCAGCCTACTCTAAATACTCAAAGAAGACAGCGCAGCCAAAGGAGCTATGACAGATACACATACACTGGCTAATTTATATGAGTATCTTTTCCTCTGGGCTCAAGGCACCACAGCACACATGCACAGATGCCCTTGAATACCGACTGGTTGCATGATGGCCTGGAACAGCAAGTCCAGCACACAGGAATGCAAGAGGTTGTAGAGAGTGTTGGACTCAGCCCGGTCCATCACATACACAGCGCTCCTCACCATCAAAAGCATATGCATGAGGCATTACCTCGGGAAGGCAGCATCTATCATCAAGGATCTCCACCATGCCCTCATCTCAGTGCAACCATCGGCCAGGAGGTACAGAAGCCTGTAGTCCCACACGCAGGTTCAGAAACACCTCTATTCCTACACCACCAGCTTCTTGAAAGGGAGGCACAGTGGTGCAGCACTAGAGTCACTGTTCTACAGTGCCAGAGCAGCAGGTTCTGTAAATGCCTCAAACATCATCATCTTTAAAAAAATAAACCACATCTTTCCAGTGCCCTTTGCTTTGATGAATTGACATTCAATGTAGAATTAGGACAACCAACTCTGTGTAGAACCCATGGACTTGTCTTTTTAAATGATGGGGCAATCGGTTTTGACAACCAAGACCCATGTTGATGGAGCCTTCCTTTGCCATGTAATAAACAGCACGGTGGAGTTGCTGCCTTACAGCGCCAGAGACCAAGTTTCGATCCTGACCTTAGGTGCTTATCAGTGTGGAATTTGTACGTTCTCCCCGTGACCCGCGTGGGTTTTCTCCAGGTGCTCCAGTTTCCTCCCACACTTCAAAGACGTACAGGTTTGTAGGTTAATTGGTTTGGTATCATTGGAAAATGTCCCAAGTGCGTGTAGGATAGTGTTAATGTGCGTTGATCGCTGGTCGGTATGGACTCGGTGAGCCGAAGGGCCTGTTTCCACGGTTTATTTGAACTAAGCTAAACTAAACAACAAGGGAAGTTTTTAGGATCAAGCCATTCAATTTGTGACAGATTTCCCCCAAAACCCTAAAAGGGAGGGAGTTTCCACCAAGACAATAGATAGGACCATGATAAGTGATAGTTCAGTTGCCGGGTTACTGAATGGGGAATTCTGCCAGGAATCCACAAAATTAAACCAGCAGATTGTTTTGGAATTGTTGGTCTACTATTACAGGGGATTTCTTCAAAATTATGTATTACTCCTTTGTAAAGTACAAAAATAAACAACACTTTGTTACTTTATATCGATAAAGCTAAGAAAGTTCCCCTCAATGTCCAGGCCAATATTTATTGATTGAAAGATTGAAAGAAGTGGCATGGAACCAGGCCCACCACCGGTCACCCGTTCACACCAACACTATGTTATTCCACTTTCTCATCCAATGCCTGCTCTCCAGAGGCAATTTGCAGAGGCCAATTAACTGACAATTACGCATGTGTTTGGGAATTGGGAGCAAAACCCACACGGTCTCAAGAACATGCAAACTCCACACAGACAGCACACAAGTTCAGGATCAAACCAGGGTCTTGGTCGCTGTCAGGCAGCAGCTGAGTTATTCCAGCACTTTTGAGTCTTTCGCCCAAGATTCCACCATCCACAGCTCCTTGTGTCCAGAGATGTAACTTCTTCTTAGGCCGTCCCTTGGGATCGAGGATAACCTACTTCCATTGGTGTTGTGCTCTGCTGCTTCTGAAGTCATGTTATGAGACTAAGGTGGGAATCGCGATGGGCCAGGGGAGGTATATGGGTTTGTGGTAAACTGCAAATAAAGCACAGCCGGGAGAATGATGTGCTGTGAAAGTTGTTGAGATTGAGAAAGGATGGGTTGGAAAGTAATCTGCATTACAACCTCGATAATTGCTGCACTTAAAGACTGAACTGCAGAGTGTGAATGATTTGCATTGTTTTAACCATTAATCTGAAAAGTGAGTACAGGGCCTGTCCCACTTGGACGTCATTTCAAATGGTGCGTGGTGACATTGAGTGCGTGGCGCCCCAGGATTTTGGGATGTACAAAATCTTCGCCCGCCATCTGTCAAATGACAAGTAGGCGCTTTAGGGGGTAATTTTAAAGCCACCCGCTATATTCAATGTGTAGGAAGCAACTACAGATGCTGGTTTACACAAAAGATAGACAGACACAAAGAGTAACTCAGCGGGCCTGGCAGCATCTTTGGAGAAAAGGAATAGGTGACTTTTGGGTGGAGACCCTTCTTCAGCCTTATCCAATGCCCTGGGCAGGCAAAGCTGGAACAACAGCCTGGAAATTTACGATAGTGATTGAATGGAAGATACAGCATGGAAGCAGGCCCTTCGGCCCATCGAGTCCACATCGGCCATCGATCATCCGTTCAGACTAGTTCTACGTTAACCCACTTTCTCATCCACTCCCTACACACACAGGAGGGGCAATTTACAGAGGCCAATTAAACAACTCTCTGAAATTTAGGAGGAAACTGGAATACCTCAAGTTATTCCATGTCGTCACAGAGAGAACGTAAAAACTCCACTCGGATGGCACCCGAGATCAGGATTGAACCTGTGTCTCTGGTGTCATGAGGCAGCAGCTCGACTAACTGCACCACTGGGGGTGAAATAATTAAATAAGTTCATAAATGCATTAGTTATAGGAGCAGAATTAGGTCATTCAGCCCATCAAGTCTACTCCGCCATTCAATCATAGCTGATCTATCTTTCCCTCTCAACCCCATTCTCCTGTCTTCTCCCCATAACCCCTGACACTCTTACTAATCAAGAATCTGTCCATCTCTGCGTTAAAAATACCCAATGACTTGGCCTCCACAACCGTCTATGGCAATGAATTCCACAGATTCACCACCCTCAAAAGAAATTCCTTCTCATCTCCTTCCTCAAGGCATATCCTTTTATGCTGAGGCTGTGTGCTCTGGTCCTATACGCTCCCACTAGTAGAAACATCCTCTCTGCATCCACTCTATCGAGTCCTTTCACTATTCGGTAAATTTCAATGAGGTCCCCCCTCATCCTTCTAAACTCCAGCAAGTACAGGCAGTGCCATCAAACACTCATCCAAAATTAACCCAATCATTCCTGGTAGACGAAGGGATCATTCTCATTAACGTCCTCTGGACCCTCTCCAGTGCCAGCACATCCTTCCTCAGATAATGGGCCCAAAACTGCTCACAAAATGAGTATTTTTAAAGAAATAGTGATTCCAATTAATCAGCAACTCAACCAGATTTTCTTGCAATTTGCAAACGTCCTTTTACAAATTGGCAATCAATGTTGGAGGAACTCCAAAGGAATTGCTGTTGAACCACGGGGAGTTAATTCAGAGGTAAATTATTTACTGTAGTACGCTCTAGTATGCTGATTATTGAAAATTACATAATGAAATTCAACCCTGTGAAATCAATTTAAGTGCACAATAAATCAGGTGCTCAAAGAGACATGGTGACACACTGTGGGTCATACACCAGTAATAGTTGATAGCCTGCACTTAGTTTAGTTTAAAGTTTAGCTTAGTTTAGTTTAGAAATGTTGTTGTTTGGAAAGTCAGTATGGAAACAGGTCCTTCGGTCCACCGAGTCCGCTTGCCACAGAGGGTAGTGAGGCCACATTGGCTATATTTAGGTGAGTGATCCCTGATACACAGTAACACTACCCGCTAATGATGATTAACCTTTTATCTCCTTCGCTTTAGATGCTGCCAGCTTTTTGTGTACCCTCGAAGCATCTGCAGTTCCTTCTTTATAACCTACAAGCCTGTACGTTTTAGCGTGTGGGAGCAAACAGAAAATACCAGAGAAAACCCACGCATGTCACGGGGAGAACATATAAACTCCGTACAGCCAAACACCCATAGTCAGGATCAAGCCCGGGTCACTGCCGCAAGGCTATCGTGTCGCCCAGCTCTATGGAGCTTTAATAGGCCTTGATATTTTGATGCAATATCTTGTTGAGGTTAGGTTCCACTGACCTGATTTTTTTTTGGGGGGGGGGGGGTCCTCAGTTTCTGGGCGATGCTGGCATGTGCCACCTGTCCCTTGTTGTTCAGTGAGGTTGGAGCATCACCTTTCTGCACAGACTGCCATTTTGCGTAGGGTGTGGTTCAGAGGGTGCAGGAATCAGGCAGGCCAAGAATCAAGTCAAGTGTGTTTTATTGTCATATGTCCCATACAGAACAATGACATGTGTAGGAAGGAACTGCAGATGCTGGTGTAAACCGGAGATAGACACAAAATGCTAGAGTAACTCAGCAGAAGGAATGGGGTTTGGGTCGAGACCCTTCTTCAAACGTCACCCATTCCTTCTCTCCAGAGATGCTGCCTGCCCTGTTGAGTTCCTCCAGCATTTTGTGTCTAGCTTCCGAATGGCGACATTCTTACTTGTAGCAGCACAACAGAATATGTAAACAAAGTACTCTGTAATCAATACAATAAACGAAAAAAATGTTCAGTATATATTTATTTAAAAAAAAATACATTGGACCATTTTCAAAATGGCGGCGGACGGATGAGAGGATCACAGGCCTTTAAGGCCCAGAGAAGACTGCGCTCTTAATAAATTTGAAACTTTATTGGTGTCGGAAACGTGGCATCTCTTGGTCTACTACCACGGTGAAGTCAACTATTAAACTATAATTGTTGCAATTTTGTACTTATTAATAATATGATTTTACTGAATTGTAGGCAAAACAAAGATTTTCACTGTGCCTAGGTACATCTGACAGTAAAGCATCATCATATTTGTATATTTGACTACATTTGCACCCGAGGTCAGGATTGAACTCAGGACCTAGGTGCTGTGTGACAACTGCTCTACCAGCTGTGCACCTGTTGCTGCCCTCTGTGTAGCTCATGAGATGGGTGCACTCATTCCTCCATCTGTCGTGACCCTCGACTACATAACTCATCATTGGACGGCATAGACACAATGGGCTGAACGGCCTTGATTTCTGTTAATGCCAGTCATTCTGGCGAGTCAGGTCAACACAGATGATTGTCTGAGGCTAATTGCGAAAAGGCTGGCATCTTCTCCCCGCAGTGTGAATTAACACACCCTTTCTTCAAGACACTGTCTGTCCTTGTACTGTGTGCTGTGTTGCTGCCTGACGCACACATTAGTAATGCAAAAGATGAGCTTAAGCAACTAATTAGAGGGTCTTAAGATATATCCTTTTGAAAGATTCCTCTGATCTGAGCACCCTGGAAATAATCTTTGTCATTCCACCACTCAGAAACCCACACGATACCCCTGTATTGTTAGTTCACATTTAATGATGGTTATTGACCTTAATTACAGGTGCACATGCAAACACACACAGAGGCACCACCACTGAGAGACCTAATTATAACCCTGTTTATTAAAAAACAAGATATTTACACATATCCAAAAGCTCTTAAAACAATAAATCCAATTAAAATCTTTGTTTGCTGCCTTTCTCTGCCCAGCAGGATTTCATTTTACCGCTTAAATAGGTCCAGCTTGCAGTCACCTCAGTCTTAAGTAAACCTGGGTTGTTAATTAAACACTGTTCTGTTGTCATGATTAAATATTGAGCTCAAGTCAAATCAAACGGGTGCATTAGCTTTGAGCACTGGGGAATTGTGGCAATTCCTGGACAACACATTACCACAGTTAACTTAAATTATTCATTTCTCCTGCTCTCTATTTCTCCGTTGTACTCATGTTAACTAATGTTGATGACTAGCAGTGCTGATTCAGATGCACCACAGAACCCAATTAATAACCTGCCTTTCGAAGAGAAAAAACTTCCTTATTACAAGGATCAATGAAAACAATGGAATAATTAATTAGGAGGCTGCAATTTTTCTAATTGAATGCAGATTACTCAATTAGGATTAATCTCGTCGTGCACTTCAATTAATTGAAGGCTTTGTTTTATTTGCTTTAGTTGTCAGAAGACCCATGAAACTCCTCAGAACACATGGTGATTATTCAATGTTAGTTGTGTTGATGCTAAACTTGTCCTGTTTGAACTGCCTGCCAATGTGCATGGTATAACTTGACCTGAAATGCTCTCCAGTCTTCTGGATGGTCAAAGCTCGGACACCAGGCCCAGAGCCTCCCCTCTGTCACGGCTGCTGCCCATCCACCAGGGAAGTAGGAGGAGACTCACTTTATGATGAAAGGACAACGGCTAAACCACTGCAATCACTACCCAGTTTCTTTCACCATTGTATATTCAACAAGCTAGCACCCTAAATCAACCACTAACCAGGAATAACACTAACCTGGTGATCCTAAGACCAATCCCAAGGTTGCCCGGACTCAGAGCCACATCATCCAGTATAAACCTGCATCAAGCTCCACTCCAAAGACGTACAGATTTGCAGGTTAATTGGCTTGCGTTTGTATTCTTGGTATAAATGTAAATTGTCCATGGTGTGTGTAGGCTTGTGTTAATGTGTGGGGATCGCTGGCTGGTGTGTACCGCGTTGTATCTCCAAACTAAACTCAACTAGAGCCAAAGCACATGGACACCACATGCTGAGGTTCCACCTGTCCCCGGTGTTGTGAAGGATGGGTCTGGCACTGATGCCACAGAATATGTCAGTTAATTGGACATTGTGCCATACCACCTGTCCTTTGTAGAAAGGTTCTTCTGGACCAGTACCTTTGAGCGCAAGTCCATCCGGCAGTGGTCAACATGAAACATCCTGCAGACAAGGACTGGATGGATGCTGTGGAATGGTTCTTCATTAGTAAGGGTGTTAAAGGTTAGGGGAAGAAGGCAGGAAAATGGGGTTGAGAGGGAACGATAGATCAGCTATGATTGAATGGCGAACGGACTTGATGGACCGAATGGGAATAATTCTGCTCCGGTGTCTTATGAACTAATAACTGGCCTCCAGTTTGTGCCTGGCTTCTGCACTGCACCGCACAGATGAGTAAGCCACAGAGGAGCAGGGTTTACAAGATGAAGACTCGCTCACATCCCCAGGGAATCATCAGCAAAAGGTAAGCACAACCTGATCCGTAAAATTGTTCATTTTTCTACTTTATACCTTAGAGATACAGCGCAGAAACAAGCCCTTGGGCCCTCCAAGTCTGAACAGCAATCCCCCCCATATATTAGCACTATCATACACACCAGGGACAATTTTACCGATGCCAATTAACCTCCAAACCTGTACGTCTTTGGAGTGTGGAAGGCAACTGGAGCACCTGGAGAAAACCCACGTGGTCACAGGGAGAACGTACAAGCTACTTGCAGGCAGCACCCGAGAGCAGGATCAAACCCGTGTCTCTGGTGCTGCTAGGCAGCAACTCTACTGCTGTGCCACCCTTTGGTTTAAATGCTCACCTCCTCCACTATAACACCGGCGTGCCACAGGGCTGTGTGCTCAGCCCTCTCCTCTACTCCCTCTTCACCCATGACTGCATCCCTAAGCATGACTCCAACGCCATCATAAAATTTGCCGACGACACCACGGTGGTAGGACTGATCTGTGACAACGACGAGTCAGCCTACAGGGAGGAGGTCCAGCACCTGACAACCTGGTGTGCCAACAATAACTTCGTCCTCAACTCCCAGAAGATGAAGGAGATCATTGTTGACTTCAGAAAGAACAGAGGGGGCAGACACACCCCCATCCATATAAACGGGACTGAGGTGGAGCGGGTCTCCAACTACAAATTCCTCGGGGTACACATCTCGGAGGGTCTGTCCTGGTCCCTCAACACCTCCAAGCTGATCAAAAAGGCGCAGCAGCGCCTTTACTTCCTGAGGAGGCTCAAAAAAGCCCACCTGTCCCCCCAGATCCTGACCAACTTTTACCGCTGTACCATCGAAAGCATCCTGACCACCTGCTTTACGGTATGGTACAGCAGTTGCACCGTAGCAGACAGGAAGGCACTACAACGGGTGGTGAAAACCGCCCAGTACATCATCGGTGCCCCGCTCCCTGCCATGGATGCCCTCCACCGAAAACAGTGTCTGAGACGGGACCCGGGAAGATCATTCAAGGACCCCTCCCACCCTAACCATGGACTGTTTGCCCTCCTACCATCAGGGAGGTGGTACAGGAGCCTCAGGTCCCGCACTAGTAGGATGAGGAACAGCTTCTATAACAACACCATCACACTGCTGAACTCAGAGTCCCGCCGATAGATTTCTCCAGTCTCTCCGTCCACATTGTCTGCATTCTGTATCTATTTATATATTGCTATTACTACGAACTGACGCTAAACTGCATTTCGTTGTACCCATACTTGTATCTGTGCAATGACATTAAAGTTGAATTGAATTGAAATCTGCTGTTGCCTGTCTCTCTGTTTAGGATGGATAGGTTGCTCTAATTATCTTACCCGAGGGAAGCTATCAATAGATCACAGAATATAGGACAGTAAAGCACAGGGACAGGCCCTTCAGCCCACATTGTCCATGCTGGACACAATGCCAAGTTAAGCTAATCTCTTTTGCCTGCACGTGATCCATATCCCTCCATTCCCTTCATACCCATGTGCTTATCGAAAATACTTTTGCATGCCACTTTCATGCCTGCTTCCACCACCACATCCTGGCAGTGCCTGCTTTCTGTGCTCTGAACATCTCCTTCTGTTCTGAACTTCCCCCTCTGACGAAAAACTATCCCTTTTCTACCTGGAAAACAAACATTCTGACTGTCTACCTTATCTATGCCTTTCATTAATAAAAACAATCTCTATCTTTATCACACAAAAGGTGGTGGGTGTTTGGAACGAGCTGCCGGAGGAGGTGGTTGAGGCAGGTATTATTGCAGTGTTTAAGAAGCATTCAGACAGGTACATGGCTAGGATATGGGCTAAATGCAGGCAGGTGGGACTACTATAGATGGGGCATGTTGGTCGGTGTGGGCAAGTTGGGCCGAAGGGCCTGTTTCCGCGCTCTATGACTATCATAGACAACATTATAAAATTGTCCAGAGAAAGATTATAGGTAACAAGAGGAATGATATGGTTCGTTAGTATAATCTGCAGCTCAACATACAGTTAGTGCTTTATTGGAGAAGCTGTGCACTGTCCAAATGCAACCATTATATAACTTAAGACAGATGTCATGACAACGTAGGTGGCTTAAACAAATGAGCCGAGAATTGAGGGCATAAGAAATTTTCACACCCACTGATCACAATTAATTTAAAACTCTGACTCTCCAGATGAGCTGAACTGAGATCAAATGTCTGCCATTCCTTTTTACATCAATAACATATTTACTCTTCTACATATCGGTAAATCACCAATTTATTTTTAATCTGCATTCAAAGAAAATCAAAGAATTACTGCAAGGTGACCATTAAATGGCTTCAGGGAGTCATATGGGGTACCTGCTCTGTAATAATGACTAGACTAGTAGTCTGTACGCAGGAGCTAGAGGTCTCAACATGCTTTGTGATTATAAATAAATCACTACCTCTTCTGATGTACATGATATTGTCCTCAATGTATTTGTGAAGATATTACTAGCTGTCGACTATAGGGAGATAGTGACCCATTTCAGGAAACGATGTGGTACACATACCCAGGTATGCATTGCTTTAAGCTCCTAGGAGTAAATATCACCAGCAACTTGTCCTCTACCAACCATATCGAAGCAATGGGAGGAAAACACACCAACACCTCTACTTCCTTTGAAGGCTAAGGAAGGTCGGCACGTCCCCAACAATTCCCACCAACGTTTACAGATGAGCCATAGGAAAGTCCAAATCTCAATGTTGTATCTGGGACATGTGACAATAAAACACTCTTGTCTCTTGACTCTCTTGGAAACATTTTACCAGGATGCATCACAGCATGGTTTGGGAACAGCTCCATCCAGGACTGCAAGAAATTGCAGAGAATTGTGGGCGCAGCCCAGACCATCACACAAACCAACCTCCCTTCCATTAACTCCATCTACACTTCACACTGCCTCAGCAAGGCCACCAGCATAATCAAGGACGAGTCTCACCCTGGTTACTCCCTCCTTTCCCCTCTCCCATCAGGCAAGAGGTAAAGAAGTGTGAAAACGCACACCTCCAGATTCAGGGTCAGTTTCTTCCCAGTTGTTTACCAGGCAACTGAACCATCCTATCAACAACTAGAGAGTGGTCCTGACCTACCATCTACCTCACTGGAGACCTTCGGACTATATTTATTCAAAATTTATCTTGCACTAAATGTTATTTCCTCTATCCTGTATCTGTACACTGAGGATGGCTCGAAATGTAACCAGGTGTAGTCTTTCCACTGACTGGTTAGCACGCAACAAAAGCTTTCCACTGTACCTTGGCAAACTAAACTAAACTGGCAACAAGGAAGAGATCGCAGACGGTTTTGTGTTTGAATTGCTGAAAGACGCGGATAGTTCTTGCTTTGTAAGCTGCAGACGAGTTCCTAGAACCTAAACTACCTTCTCATAATGTTTTCCTGTGAACATTGCAACTGGCTACATTAGGAGGGAATGTGAGCCAAGTGCCAGGCTAACTTTCCTTTTCACAAAGTGCATAATTCCTAAGGCTATCTTCTTGGGCAGATGTTATATCTTCAATCCCCATACCTTGTTATGTGGGAGGCCCCTGGTCTCCTGAGCCCAGAAACATTAATGCTCTCGAGGATTTCATGGCCTTAGAATTTCCCACAATGCACCACAACCAACAGTGTCAATTTTAGTGTATTGTCGGAATTTGAAGCTTTTTTGAAAAACTTCAAACACAAACTTACAAAAAAATATAGACAAGAAATTCCAAAGCAGTTTGTAGGTTAATTGGCTTCAGTAAAGTTATAAATTGTCCCTAGTGGGTAGGATAGTGCTAGTGCATGGGTTGATCGCTGGTCAGCATGGACCTAGTGGATGGAAGGGCCTGTTTCAGCACTGTGTCTCTCAAAAGTCTAGTCAGTGTATGCTTCTCTTTACATTCAACGTGTCATTCAGTCTATAGTGTTATCACATTGTACTGTTAACACATTCTACGTACAAAGCAACATTGCTATTCATATGGTCCCCTTGGACAGAACAAGCCAAGTGTTTGAGGGGCTTTTACACAGGGCTTAGCTGCTCAATGTCTCGTGACGGCAGGACCTTAGACTGCAGTCCTCCCACATAAAGCCTTTGCGTTGACTGCACCAAGCATCACGGCATCTCCCAGAGCATATTCCTGCAGCCTGGAATGTGCAGCACTCCCTTGTTGTACTGGAAGACCAAAAGGTTTTGTACAGATCGAAGCGTGTCCTGATCTTAGTTTTAGTTAAGTTTAGAGATACAGCGCAGAAGCAGACCCTTCGGCCCACCGAGTCCGTGCCGACAAGAGATCCCAGTACATTAGCCCTATCCTACACAAGGGACAATATACAGTTTTTACCAAAGTCAATTAACCTACAAACCTGTGGAATGTGGGAGGAAACTGGAGCACCCGTGGAAAACCCACGTGGTCACGGGGAGAATGTACACACAAACTGCGTACAGACAGCACCCATAGTCAGGATCAAACCTCGGTCTCTGGCCGTGTGAGGCAGCAACTCTACCA
Source organism: Okamejei kenojei (assembly GCA_035221665.1). Taxonomy (NCBI): domain Eukaryota; kingdom Metazoa; phylum Chordata; class Chondrichthyes; order Rajiformes; family Rajidae; genus Okamejei; species Okamejei kenojei. The sequence goes on along the minus strand of CM069147.1, from coordinate 35,561,509 downwards.
CTGCACCACCACCCAATCTTCTTGTTTTGAACTCCAACAAGTTGTTGAAAGACCAACACGTTTCGGGCAGGCCAAACCGGGCCATGACCTTCTTGCATTCCTGGGAGGTCCATAGTTCAGCGAATCCTCTGTTACACGGCAGCTGAGGATGAACTTTGTCAAGGACTCCTTTCCAGATACTTTCCCAGATCACCTCTGCAAATCTATAGTTCCAGTTGCCTTCATTGTCCCTGGAGAAAGATTATCTAGATTCCCTATTCCCCACAGGCGATCTCTTCTGAAAGGTGTATACCTTGTAGGGTGAAGAGTGGATTAGCTCATATATCGAACGAACAGACCTGTTCTTTAATGTGAAGTATATTCAGGAGGTTAACAGAGGTAGTAAAATCCTGACAGCTCAATAGAACATGATCTATGAGCATTAAAAAAAAAAGCGGTACTGATGGAGGTGCGTAGGAAACATATGGCATGCTGACAAAACACCTTGAAGCACACAAATTGAAACATGCCTTGCTTTACAGATGTTGTGCAGGTCTGGACTATTGGAAATAGCTGACAGCTTTAAGTTTGGGACAAGAAGCTAAACACAGAGAGAAACAATTGCTGAGTATACTGTTTCAGCAGAGAGCATATCCTTGCATTGCAGTCTGATGCCTCTTTAGTTTGCACCTTACATGACAGATTCATGTATGCACTGCAGATGGATGCAGGAAAAAACCTAAGATCTCAGCTTGCATACAAGTGCTGCAGCAATGGAAATGCTGTCCAAGAATGCAAGAGAATTTTTTCCTAACGCAAGCAAGCAGCAAACCAGTGAGCAAACGGTTTCAAATCCTACAGCTACAAAACCGAAAGCAAAGCTTGAGACCGGTACATTCAGCAGCTATTGGACATCATTGACCTCGGTCATCTCGGTTTAGAACAGGTCTGAAAAACTGTCCCAATCCGAAACATCACTTATCCATGTTCTCCAGAGGTGCTGCCTAACCCACACCCATCCTTCCCTCCAGAGATGCTGCCTGACCCACACCCATCCTTCCCTCCAGAGATGCTGCCTAACCCACACCCATCCTTCCCTCCAGAGATGCTGCCTGACCCACACCCATCCTTCCCTCCAGAGATGCTGCCTGACCCACACCCATCCCTCCCTCCAGAGATGCTGCTTAACCCACACCCATCCCTCCCTCCAGAGATGCTGCCTGTCCCGCTGAGTTATTTCAGCATTTTGTTCTTGTTAAGTAGTTATGGGTCCAATGGGTCCAACTTTAATATCCTACGGATCCATAGCTAAGAGAGATAGTAAAATAATTTGAGATACAAGGGACTGCAGGTGTTGGTTTACAAAGAGAGACACAAAGAGCCGGAGTAACGCAGCGGGCCAGGCAGCATCTCCGGAGATCATGGATGGGTGACGTTTCGAGTCAGGCTTGAAGTAGGTCTGAAGAAGGGTCCCGACCCGAAATGTCACCTATCCAAGTTCTCCAGAGATGCTGCCTGACCCGCTGAGTTAACTCCAGCACTTTGCAGCAAAGTAATGTCTTTGGCAGCGCACGTTGACAGAAAATAGTACTTTCATATTTCAAAGTTCATTCGGATATTGGAGATCTGGGATTGTACATATCTCAGCAACAAGCAGTATTGCCAGAAAATAGACAGACCTCCAAGTAATTGTGCTGGTTAATAACCACGCATTGACCCAAGAATTGATACCACTGCAAATTGTTCAAGAATAAGTCTCCAGGCCCTACTCTAACAATTCAGCTCAGTGGCATTGACAGGAGGCACGTTCACACTAAAAACTGCTCTTCTGCCGTTTTACAGGCAAATGGTGTAAGAGCAACAGCAAGTAAAAACACCAATCAATGCGGCAAGCTATGAAATGAGTGCCTGTTTAATGGGGAACAAGTGAGTGAGATAATTTGGGCTGTATCGGATGAAACAATGATGCTCTAAAATCACACCTAATATGTGCTGGAAAGCAATGGTGATGTTGAGTTTGGTTCAGTTTAGAGATACAGGGTAGAGATATTGGAGACAGGCCCTTCGGCCCCCCGACTCCACACTGACCCATCGATCACTCATTCCCACTAGTTCTTTGAAACATCACTTGATCACTCTGTGGGTGGCACAGTGGCGCTGCGGTGGAGTTGCTGCCTTACAGCGTCAGAGACCCGGGTTTGATCATGCACAGGTGCTGTCTGTACGGAGTTTATACGTTCACCCGTGATAATGTGGATTTTCCTTGGGTGCTCTGGTTTCCAGCTACACTATAAGGACGAGTCTGACGAAGGGTCTCGACCTGAAACATCACCCATTACTGCTCCCCAGAGATGTTGCCTGTCCCGCTGAGTTACTCCAGCATTGTGTGTCTATCTTTGATTTAAACCAGCACCTAGCATATAGGATAGCGTATAGGGCCTGTCTCACTTAGGCGATTTTTCAGCGGACTGCCGGCGAATGTCATGCGCGCGGCACTCGCTCAACAATCGGGAAGTGGAACGGCGAGTGTCAGGAGTGGAACACACACACGCACGCACGTGCACACACGCACGGGGGCCAGGAAAAGCAGGGGAGCGCTGTCTGAAATTCACACGGTGCAAAGCCAAGGTGATACAGACACACACCGCGATGAACAGGAAGGATAAGACGGCTAGCACAGTGTACAGTAAGTCCTTTAAAAGAGCGGGTGGGTGAAGGAAGAGGGGGGAGAGGGGGGCGGGGGGAGAAGGTGGGGGGTGAGAAGGAGCGGAGACACTTTTAAGAAGCCAGACAACTTTTAATAAGCCAGAGATGCACAGCTGTGAAGTTTGGCGGGCATTTAACATTACCGGTCAGGTTTCCTTGGTTCTGAAACCTCATGCTTATGTTTTTTTCCCCCCAATGAACCAATGATAATACCCGGTTAGCAAAGGAGATTAAAACTGCCTACAGCTACCTCGACTACCTACAACTACATGGCGACCCCACTACCACTGCACCTACTGTAAATACGCTCTTCTAAAGCTTACCCTCCCCTAGTCTAGTTCAGGCTGAAACCACCGAGTCAAGCACTGGGACAACTAATCTTTATTTTTAGATTGAACAGCAAATTTCCCTATACGATACCTAAACCACCGCTTGTATCTGCCTGGCCAAGCCCTTCAGCCTCGTGCAAGCAGACGCACTCCAAATGGTCACGCAGTCCCAAGCACACTTCCAGAAGATCGACATCGATCTAAGATGGAGACACCTTTTATAGGTCCACGAACCTGGAGGGGCCGAACTACATAGGGCTGGTCTCTTTACAATCCAATCAAACATATTAATTACATCAGTACATTATTGACAGTTCCCCAAACCAATTACAGGGTCCCCCATACATTGTTTCTAGGAGAAGCTTCTGGAAGGAAGCTAACTTAACTTGAATAATGCAACATTTACCCTGGAATTTGAACAAACCTGCCAGGGCTTAACACTTTGGCCAATCAACAAACAGCAGCGTAACTGTCTCGCAACATTATTTACAATATTTACAATGCTGTTGCAGTAATCCAATCAACTTCATGCATTGTACACTTCTTTGGAGGTCCTCTGCAGAAATCTCATTCATTCTGTCCATTGAAGAGATAGATAGTCATACATTTCTTATCTGCAACACTGATCTGGGACCTGGACTTACTGGCACCATTCAGCAGCTTGTCTTATATCTGCAGAAACACAGACTTTGACCAAAATGGCCTAGCAATGCATGAATCCTTTACTAAATTTTGGTGCTTTTCCTGCTCCGTTTTGGCCAAGATTGACATTACGACTACAAAAGTATCAATTTTCACCATGGCGACCAATTTTTGGTTGCCGAAAAATGTTCAACATGTGAAAGATTTGCTGCGACCATACTGAGGCCGCGACTAGTTCCCAGAATGCGAGAACTCCTCGCGTCCATGAAGGAGACTCACCAGAGACCACCAGCGAACATGTGGCGAACATGAGGTGAGCGCAGAGTCTCCGGCACTCGCCTAAAAAGGTGCCTAAGTGGGACAAGCCCTTTAGTTTACGGTGTATGGGGATCACTAGTTGGCGCAGAGTCTGTGGGCCGAAGGGCCTGTTTCTGCACTGTATCTCCAAAACAATACCATACTATCAGTCAGGCGAGAAAAAGCCAGAACAAAACAGGGCCGGAACATAACAAAATGTGGTTTAAATGCAAACTAATGCCCCTGTCCCACTTAGGAAACCTGAACGGAAACCTGAACAGAAACCTCTGGAGACCTTGCGCCGCACCCAAGGTTTCCATGAGGTTCCCAGAGGTTCCGGTCACTCTCCCTAATGGTGGAAAGTGGTTTCCGCGTAGTCGAGGCTTCTTCTATGTTCCTGCGACTATTTCAAAAGAAAACGAAAACCCGCCTCGACTAAAAATAGGTTGCTGTTTGGTCGAAGCCAGTGGAGTGGGGTCGCTATTTACTTACAGGCAGTCGAAGGCAATCTCCTTCGCTGACCGGCCATTTTGATTGGCTCATTGGAGTTTTCAGCAAAGGTCCTATCGGATCTTTGGTTTTCAGGACCTAGAAGATCCGCCGGAAGGAAAAATGCCCGTTAACTTTATTAAATTTCTGAAAACTGTCTCCACTCCTTCTCCCCCCCCACCGTTCTCTCCCCTTCTCCCCCCTTCTCTGTCCTTCTCTCCCCTTCTTTCCCCTTCTCTCCTCCCCCGCGCTCTCTAAAGGATTTACCATGCTCTGTGGCAGCCGTTTACTTTCCTCTTCATCACGCAGACTGCGCTCCTCCGCTGTCCTTGGCCCCCACCTTCGCGATGTGTGTGTGTGTGTGCACGCAGTCGGTAGCAAAGATCCTATAGGATCTTCGATCAGTAGATGCAGCTCACGCTTTGGTCGAGGCTTTCCAGGCGAGTGACCAAAACCTCTGGTGACTCATGGAGAGTGACCGGAACCTCCGGGAACCTCACGGAAACCTTGGGTGGGGCGCAAAGTCTCCAGAGGTTTCCGTTCAGGTTTCCTAAGTGGGACAGGGGCATAAATGTGAATAGTTTATCAAGTTTTACCGGAGCATTTGCTCACTGCTTGTGTCCCTCACTCTAGTCTGGGGCAACACAGGCACTGACCGAGACCAAGGCTCACCACCACCTCCCCAAACACTCTTTGTGATGGGCACTAATCACTCGTTTTGCCACTAACACCCAGATCCTGAAAAATCAATAATTAACAGCGCACTGAAAACACATTCAAAACAAGGCACACTTGTAAAGTTAATCATTGCCTATAAGTGCGACAGAGGTAAGATATACGTACTTGTAAAAGACTTTATCTGAAAGTTTCCCCCAGTGTAAAAGGAGTGGTTGATGATAGGAAGAAGTGACTGAGATGTGTTATGGTCCACCACTGCCCCCTAGAGGCTGAATTGGGTGGAAATCATATTCTTTCACCCAGTGCATCTCAACCCATTAAAGCCAATGACTTAAGGTCACATATTCCCCGACACTACTGGTCCTTCTTCCATGGATGTTCAGAAGGACTCCGGTCCCTCGAGACAATTTGTCACAAAAACTGGTGGAGTTGCAGACTGTGAAGAAGGCTATGAAAGGATGCAGCAAGAGATAGATCACTTACAGATGTGGACAGTTTTCAGGCTTCCCGATGGCAGGGGTGAAATGAGTGTGTGGCCAGGGCGTGGGTCTCTGATGATGCTGGCTGCCTTTTTGAGGCAGCGACTCCGATAAATCCCTTCGATGGTGGGGAGGTCATGACCGGTGCCGGTCAGGACTCTGCTTCAGGGTGATTATAGTGGGGAGGGGCGGGGCAAGAGAGAAAGCTGGAAGAGAGATGCAAGCAGGACAATGTCAGGCAAGTGATGGGTGGATACAGGTGAGAGGGCCTGATTGGCAGATGGGTGGTCAAAGGCCAGAGATGAGAAGGAGACCCAAGCTGTGAGAAAAGGAGAGACGAGTCTTGAAATGTAAAGCCAGGAAGAGACATGGGTAGAAGGAGACAGGGGGAGGGGCACAGGGAGAGTGGGATAGTAGGGGAACTGGGTGGGCCAAATACATCCAACACACACATATATGTAACACACACACATATATACACGCATATATACATACACACACATATATAAACACATACATATATATACACACACGTATACATGCACACACACACACACACATATATATATACACACACTATATACATACACACATATATATATATATATATATTTCTACACACACACACACAACACACACACACACACACACACACACATATCCATAAACACAAACACAGTTCATGAACTCATATATACATTCACACACTTACGTACACTCCTATACGCATACACACACACATACACATCTATATCCTTTCCTAATATATACACTCCGGATAATGGACTAAAGTCCTAGCCCACTCAACCGCTCCCTTTAGCTCAGGCCCACCAGTCCTGGCAATATCCTCGTAAATCATTCTGCATCCTTTCCAGCTTAACAACATCTTTCCTGTTACAGAGTGACCAGAACTGAACATAATACTCCAAATGTGGCCTCACCAATGTCCTGTACAACTATAACATGACCTCCCAACATCTATATTCAATAAACTGATGAAGACCAATGTGCTGAAGGCCTTCTCGGCCACCAAGTGTTGGAATAGCGGCCAAAGGCCCGGAAAATCTACCAGTTTGGGACCAAATTATTGATTTGGCACCAGATTAAAGGAATTTCACGACTATAATATATATATGCACTAAACTATGAGGCTGATGACTAGTTCTATACCAGCAGGTGAATCACAAACGTTAACCAAAGAGCTGTATTTTCGAACGTCGAATGCCGTGTCATTATCTTTGATCAATACTGCCCTCCTGTGACTAACAGAGTGTAGGGGAGAGATCTCAAAGTGGCTTCTGGAAGTCAGGGTCAGCAACAGAATTTGCTTTTCCTTTTTCCAGGATATTATACACTTCAAATGCCAGTCCAACTATATACTTCGCCTTCGGAAATAACATTTAATTCAACACTTTGCTGGTTTCACTGTTATTTTTAAACTCCGCAGGGATCTTCAGAGCAGCCTTGAAGGCATGTTCACAATCACTGTGCCGGCTCCCCAGCACCAGGAACCCTGGCATTTCCCTGATGTTTCCCATGGGAAGGGCGGAAGTGCAGAGATCAGCAGACACTCTCCGGCTGTGAAAGGCTTGGCTCCGCGGTGGAAGGAGTGGAGGGGAAGCTCGAGTGTCTCCAGCCGGCCTCAGGGCCTGTCGCCATGTCACGGTCTTTCCCTCTCTAATGAACCCAGTGTGATGCTCAAACCAGCAGCAGCTGTTGCCAAGAACGACGCACCTCATCAGAACCCACCGAGCCGGCCCCTGGCTTTCACGCACACACACACACACATACTGCACATACACAGACATACTGCACATACACAGACACATACATACACAGACATAAACATACACACACATACAGCGCATACAGACACATTCATAAACAGACATAAACATACACACATACTGCACATACACAGACACATACATACATACACATACACACACATACATACCATACATACACATAAAATACACACACACATACATACGCACATATCCACATACGGTACATACACATAAATATACGCACATACATACATACACACACACACACATACACATGAGGGTGGCACGGTAGCACAAATCAACTGAACTGACACCCGCCCGATAGACGTGGGTTCAAGTCCCTCACAGGCTCGATAATGAAAATGCAGCCCGCCGTTCCAGCAGAGTGTTCAGGGAGAGAGTGGGATGGGAGCAGTCATACATCTGATACTAAATGAGACCTCCTGATAAATTCATAAGTTATAGGACCAGAATTGTACCATTCGGCTTATCAAATCTACTCCGCCATTCAATCATGACTGATCTACATTTCCCACTAGAGTTGCTGCCTCACAGCGATAGAGACGGGTTTGATCCTGACAACGGGTGCTGTCTGCACAGAGTTTGTACGTTCTCCCCGGGACCGCGTGGGTTTTCCCCGGGTGCTCCCACTCCAAAGACGTACAGGTTTGTCGGTTAATTTGGCTTTGGTAAAAATTGTAAATTGTCCATAGCGTGTGGGATAGTGCTAGTATATGGGGTGATCACTGGCCAGCGTGGACCCAGTGGGCCGAAGGGCCTGTTTCCGCGCTGTATGTCTAATCTAAACTAAACACACAAACGCCCAACAAATTCAGAACCCCCCCTCATCTGCTGCTCGTTTGCAACCTACTGACCTGCCGATGATACCTTTCAACAAGGCAGGGAGTGGATGGAGGCAGGGAGTGGGGTGGAGGCAGTGTGTGTGGGGGGGGTGGAGGCAGGGTGTGTGGGGGTGGTTGGGGGGAGAGGTTGGAGGCCCGAGTTCAGATGAGCTCCAGCGGAAATCCAACCCCTTTGGGAATGCTCCCAACTCTGGCAAAGATTAAACCCTCTTCAAATTTCTGACACCTATCAGGGCAAATCATATTTAGCACCCTCCCTCCCCACTCCTGACCCGTGTTGCAGTCACAAGAAATGCTATCTTTACAGTCGACTGTTGAAAATACGGGGAATGATGTTAGGCCAGGCGTATTTAGTGGTGAGGGAAAACTAACCAGAGAGGTCTTTACTTGTCAGCTTTTATTGCCATGAACTTTAAACCATCAGGAATGTTTCCCACTCCTCCGCCCCCACACTAACTCGCTGTGCTGACAGCACTGCGGGAGGTATGCTTCCAGTCTGCTACATTGGAGCCGATGATCAGAGCACAAATCAACTGAACTGACACCCGCCCGATAGACGTGGGTTCAAGTCCCTCACAGGCTCGATAATGAAAATGCAGCCTGCCGTTCCAGCAGAGTGTTCAGGGAGAGAGTGGGATGGGAGCAGTCATGCATCTGATACTAAATGGGACCTTCTGATAAATTCATAAGTTATAGGACCAGAATTGTACCATTCGGCTTATCAAGTCTACTCCGCCATTCAATCATGACTGATCTACATTTCCCACTCAACCCTATTCTCCTGCCTTCTCCCCATCTCCGCCTTTAAAATATCCATTAACTTGGCCTCCACAGCCATCAGCGGCAATGAATTCCACAGGTTCACCACCCACCGACCAAAGAAATTCCTCCTCACCTCCTTTCTAAAGGTGCATCCTTTTATTCCTCAGCTGTGCCCACTGGTCCTACACTCTCCCACTCGTGAAAACATCCTCTCCACCCTTCTCTACCCTTCTCTGTTGCAATCAGGTGGACTAGGCTCCCAACCCGTTGATTCCACCTACACCTCACGATGCCACGGAAAAGCAGGCAACATAATCAACGACTTGTCCCATCCAGGTCATTCCTTTACCTCCCTGCTTCCATCAGGCAGAAGGTACAGAAGCTTGAATGTGCACCAGATGCACAAACAGCTTCTCCCCCTCTGTTATCAGGCTTCTGAATGGTCTGACCACAAGCTAGGCTACTGTCCAATTCACTTCTACCCCCATTGCGGACATTAGATCTTTTTCCATGGAAATGGTGCGCTACAATGCTGAGAACTATATTCTGCACTCTTTATCATTCTTGTTGATCACAAGTAAGACATAGGCGCCTGCTCCACCATTTGACCATGATTTGATTGAATTTGACTTTGCACCACTTGAGTTTGACATGATGGTATTTATGGATAGTATTGCCTAATCCGATGGGATAGCATGCAATACAAAGCTTGTCACTGTACCTTGCTGCACGTGCTAATAATAAACCTAATGCTATTCTTCGGCTCAAACTCCAGTGAACGGCATTGTCGCCTTGTTATTATTTGTGGGATCTTGCTGCATGTAAATTGGTTGCCACTGTTTCAGTGGTAGAGCCGGTGCCAACTGTTCCATTGACCCTGGTTCGATCCCGACCTCGGGTGCTGTCTGTGTGGGGTTTGCACATTCTCCCTGTGATGGCGTGGATTTTCTCCGGGTGCTCCGGTTTCCTCCCGCATCCCAAAGAGGTGCAGGTTTGTAGGTCTGAAGAAGGGTCTCGACCTGAAACGTCGCCTATCTCCATCGCTCCTTAGATGCTGCTGCACCCGCTGAGTTTCTCCAGCCTTTTGTGTACCCTCGATTCTCCAGCATCTGGAGTTCCAGCAGTTCCTTCTTTAACACTTTGTCTACTCCAAAGGTTTGTAGGTCAATTGACCACTGTTAATAGTCTGTTTAATATAAGCAAACAGTAATACTGCTGGACTAATCCACCAAGCTGAACGTTAGAGCCATGCCTGATCTTATCTTCACTGGTCACGCAAAGTCACTTTCATCAAAAAATCACCAGAAATGTCAGGAGTCGGAAACATGGGTAGTTTCCATCTTCCTTATGTACAAATCTGAGGTTGATTTAACGTGTTGATCATCTATTTCAGATTGGGACTGTTTTTCTTAGGACAGACGAGATTGAGAGGGAACTGAGGTTGACATTTGTACATCAATTTAAGGTTGGGTTTGTTTTGCTTTGAGCAGACGAGCTTGAGTGGGAACTGACAGAGGTATATAAAATTATAATGGGCATGTGATAGACTAGGTAGTAGGAAGTTTTACCCCAAGGCAGAGGTCATAGGTTTAGGGTGAGGGGTAAGAGGTTTGAAGAACACCCTTCATCATCCAGAGGGTAGTTGGAATTTAAAATACTTGAAGCAATGTAGAAAGCACGTATTCTCACAGGATTTAAGAAATACAAATCACCAAGGCTTAAAGGGATATTGACCAAATGTTGGTCAATATGATTATTACAGTTAAGGGCCTGTCCCACTGTACGAGGTAATTCAAGATCTCTCCCGAGTTAAAAAAAAAAATCATACTTGTGGTAAGCACGTAGAATGTACGTAGCGGGTACGTCGGAGCTCGGGACGTCTCTTAGCGGCTCGTAACGCTAACGGCAGGTACTCGGGAAACGCAGTAAACTCGTGAAGACTGGTGAAGATTTTTCAACATGTTGAAAAATGTCCATGAGAGCCCCGAGTACCTACGAGCGGCTAGGACCGTAATTCTCCGAGTTTGAATCAGGGGAAACTCGGGAGAACTCTTGAATGACCTCGTACAGTGGGACAGCCCCATAAGGTACTTATCGACTGTACTGTACGGAGTTTGGACATTCTCCTTGTGACCCTGTGGGCTTCTACCAGGGCATCCTGTTTCCTCCTGCATTCCAAAGAAGTGCAGGTTTGTAGGTTTAATTGGTTTCTGTAAATTGTCCTCAGGGTGTGGGATAGAACTAGTGGTGTGAACTCGGTGGGCTGAAGGCCTTTTGTTTCCACGCTGTATCTCTAAACTAAACTTGGTAGTCTGCATAGACACAGTGGGCCTAAGGGTCTATTATGGTGCTACATGGCTCTACAACTCTAAATATTGGATTTACTGTTGTAAAACAGAAATGTCGCTGCCTATAAGCGCACACCACTCACCCATCAAGGGTAATGTGATAATGATAATCTTTCTTATAGAAAGTGGCATTGACAGAGGAGATAAATATTGGCAAGGCATAGGGGGAATCTCCAAAGCTGTTTGAAACAGTGCCACAAAATCCTTTATATCAACCCAAGGGGGAGATGGCAAGGGTTCAGTTTATCATCTTATGGGGCGGCACAGTGGCGCGCGGTAGAGTTGCTGCCTTACAGCGCCAGAGAGCCGGGTTCAATCCTGACCACGGGTGCTGTCTGTATGGAGTTTGTACCTTCTCCGTGTGACCCCGTGGGTTTTCCCCGGGTGCTCCGGTTTCCTCCCACACTCCAAAGACGTACAGGTTTGTAGTTTAATTGGCTTCGGTAAAAATTGTAAATTGTCCCTAGTGTGTGTAGGATGGTGTCAGTAGTGTACACAGTGACCACTGGTCAGCGTGGACCCGATGGGCCGAATGGCCTGTTTCCGCTCTGTATCTCTCTCTCTCTAAAGTCTCTCACCCAAAAGACAGAACTCCACTGGAGTGGGGGCTAGATTTTAGTGGTCAAGTCTCTGGAGTAGGAAACAGACACAGTCAGGAGTGTTACCTACTAAATCAGAGTGGACACCTTCAGTTCCTCCAAAACAGTGGGGAAAATAAGAACCTTCCTGATCTGCCCTGTGCGCACTAGGGTCAGGAAAGAATTGGGGGGGGGGGGGGGGTTCTCCACATTGTTTCCCCTGAGATCACACTCTCCTTAGCCAACCGCCATGCCTGAGGTCATTTGTGGCCGGACCTGATCATTACTTGTCTTTTGTCGCCTCCACCTCTTTACCTCCACCCACAACCCCCCTCCTCAACCCCCTACTTTCAGTCTGAAGAATGGTCCGAACCCTTTCTTTCTCTTTTAGAGCATGGGGGGGGGGACCATGGAGAACGAGTAAACGGTCTAGAGTGAGGGGACCCTCTAGAGTGAGGGGACCCTCTAGAGTGAGGGGACCGTGTAGAGTGAGGGGACCCTCTAGAGTGAGGGGACCCTCTAGAGTGAGGGGACCCTCTAGAGTGAGGGGACCCTCTAGAGTGAGGGGACTGTCTAGAGTGAGGGGACCGTCTAGAGTGAGGGGACTGTGTAGAGTGAGGGGACCCTCTAGAGTGAGGGGACTGTCTAGAGTGAGGGGACCCTCTAGAGTGAGGGGACCCTCTAGAGTGAGGGGACCGTCTAGAGTGAGGGGACTGTGTAGAGTGAGGGGACCGTGTAGAGTGAGGGGACTGTGTAGAGTGAGGGGACTGTGTAGAGTGAGGGGACTGTGTAGAGTGAGGGGACCCTCTAGAGTGAGGGGACCGTCTAGAGTGAGGGGACCCTCTAGAGTGAGGGGACCCTCTAGAGTGAGGGGACTGTGTAGAGTGAGGGGACCCTCTAGAGTGAGGGACCGTCTAGAGTGAGGGGACCCTCTAGAGTGAGGGGACCGTGTAGAGTGAGGGGACCCTCTAGAGTGAGGGGACCCTCTAGAGTGAGGGGACCATCTAGAGTGAGGGGACCCTCTAGAGTGAGGGGACCCTCTAGAGTGAGGGGACTGTGTAGAGTGAGGGGACCCTCTAGAGTGAGGGGACCGTCTAGAGTGAGGGGACCCTCTAGAGTGAGGGGACCGTGTAGAGTGAGGGGACCCTCTAGAGTGAGGGGACCCTCTAGAGTGAGGGGACCCTCTAGAGTGAGGGGACCCTCTAGAGTGAGGGGACCCTCTAGAGTGAGGGGACTGTGTAGAGTGAGGGGACCCTCTAGAGTGAGGGGACCCTCTAGAGTGAGGGGACTGTCTAGAGTGAGGGGACCGTCTAGAGTGAGGGGACCGTCTAGAGTGAGGGGACTGTGTAGAGTGAGGGGACCGTCTAGAGTGAGGGGACCCTCTAGAGTGAGGGGACCCTCTAGAGTGAGGGGACTGTCTAGAGTGAGGGGACCCTCTAGAGTGAGGGGACCGTCTAGAGTGAGGGGACTGTGTAGAGTGAGGGGACCGTCTAGAGTGAGGGGACCCTCTAGAGTGAGGGGACCCTCTAGAGTGAGGACTGTCTAGAGTGAGGGGACCCTCTAGAGTGAGGGGACCCTCTAGAGTGAGGGGACTGTCTAGAGTGAGGGACCCTCTAGAGTGAGGGGACTGTCTAGAGTGAGGAGACCCTCTAGAGTGAGGGGACCCACTAGAGTGAGGACACCCTCTAGAGTGAGGACACCCTCTAGAGTGAGGACACCCTCTAGAGTGAGGGGACCCTCTGGAGTGAGGGGACCCTCTAGAGTGAGGGGACCCTCTAGAGTGAGGGGACCGTCTAGAGTGAGGGGACCCTCTAGAGTGAGGGGACCCTCTAGAGTGAGGGGACTGTCTAGAGTGAGGGGACCCTCTAGAGTGAGGGGACCGTCTAGAGTGAGGGGACCGTCTAGAGTGAGGGGACCCTCTAGAGTGAGGGGACCCTCTAGAGTGAGGGGACTGTCTAGAGTGAGGGGACCCTCTAGAGTGAGGGGACCCTCTAGAGTGAGGACACCCTCTAGAGTGAGGACACCCTCTAGAGTGAGGGGACCCTCTGGAGTGAGGGGACCCTCTAGAGTGAGGGGACCCTCTAGAGTGAGGGGACTGTTTAGAGTGAGGGGACCCTCTAGAGTGAGGGGACTGTCTAGAGTGAGGGGACCCTCTAGAGTGAGGGGACTGTCTAGAGTGAGGAGACCCTCTAGAGTGAGGGGACCCTCTGGAGTGAGGGGACCATCTAGAGTGAGGGGACTGTGTAGAGTGAGGGGACCCTCTAGAGTGAGGGGACTGTCTAGAGTGAGGTGACCCTCTAGAGTGAGGAGACTGTCTAGAGTGAGGTGACCCTCTAGAGTGAGGAGACTGTCTAGAGTGAGGAGACCCTCTAGAGTGAGGGGACTGTCTAGAGTGAGGACACCCTCTAGAGTGAGGGGACCCTCTGGAGTGAGGGGACCATCTAGAGTGAGGGGACTGTGTAGAGTGAGGGGACCCTCTAGAGTGAGGGGACTGTGTAGAGTGAGGGGACCCTCTAGAGTGAGGGGACCCTCTGGAGTGAGGGGACCCTCTAGAGTGAGGGGACTGTGTAGAATGAGGACACCCTCTAGAGTGAGGGGACCCTCTAGAGTGAGGACACCCTCTAGAGTGAGGACACCCTCTAGAGTGAGGGGACCCTCTGGAGTGAGGGGACCCTCTAGAGTGAGGGGACCATTGAGATCGCAGGGGCAACATCAAGAGCGAGGCAGACCAGCGAAGCTGAGAGCGAGGAGGGCCACCAAGAATGAAGGGGGGACCCGGCGGAGGGGCCACCTGCTGCCATGTGCGGCAACAGGCAGAAAATAGGACCGTTCGGTGAACCTTTTGTAACTTTGTCGGCTCCAGTAATGAGGAGGCTCTTGTGTATTTCCGAGGTGAGGACTGCTGTACGATTTTACCGGGTTGAATGCAAAACAAAGCATTTCACTGCAGATAGTTACATGTGACAATAAAATATCATTGAATCTCCAGAGATGCTGCCTGAGCCGCTGAGTTACTCTAGCACTTTGTGTCTACCCATGTTCATCTCATTGCAGTAAGGACGTTCCTGTACCTCCACAGCCAGTGAATCTTGATTCCTACATAAACCCCTTCCAGCTTCTTTTTTTTGGTTGTTTGTTTGGTTAATAAAGCGCGGAAACAGGCCCTTCGGCCCACCGAGTCCGCACCGACCAGTGATCCCCACACAGCAACACTATCCTACACACACTAGGGACAAGTTACATAGATGGCAAGCCAATTAACCTACAAGCCTGTACATCTTTGGAGTGTGGAAGAAAACCGAAGATCACATAAAAAATCCACGCGGTCACAGGGAGAACATCCAAACTCTGTGCAGACAGCACTCGTAGTCGGGATCGAACCCGGGTCTCCGGCGTTGCGAGGCAGCAACTCTACCGCTCTGCCACCATGCCTCTAATGGAGCAAGTCAATGCTCAATGTCTCACACAACCAGTGAGTTGCAGGAAATGAGTGAGTGTTTGGATTGGAACAATGCTCTGCGACCAGTCCATCTCCTGGCACTCTGGATGAACACTGGCAGCTTGCATGAAGTCCAGGGGCTGGACCAGGGGGCTTCTCCGCCGCTGGGAGTCAATGAGAGGGGTGAGGGAGAGACACAGGAAGGCACAGGCCCAGCAGGAATTACAGAGAGGTTGTCCCTCACAGGGCCCTTCAGCTCCAGTCCACTGTGTCTGGGACTGGGCAATGTGTGAAAGTGTGCAGTAAGGAATCCCAAACTTCCCAGTGGTAATGGGAAATGATTCAGCAGCCTGGAATTCTGTGCTCGGATACACTTGGCAAATGTTTGTCTGTTTCATGCAAAGATCTCTCAGCGGGAACTGGACCAGGCAGTTAGGATCTTTTATTGTTCAATAACCTAAAAGATTTGTATATTTGTTTAGGAAAGCTGCTACCAACTGGTGGCACCAGCATTTAAAAAAAGGAGCCAAGTTATTCTTTGCATAGAGTCACAGAGCACAGGGGGAGACCATTTGGCCCTTCATACCTCTGCTGATTCATTCCAGTAAAGAACACAAAGTGCTGGTGTAACACAGCGGGCAGGCAGCATCTCTGGAGAACACGGACAGGTGATGTTTTGGGTCGGGACCCTTCTGCACATTCATTCAATCCATTGGCCGGCTCTGATCTCATAACGAGCAAGGTTTCCATTTGCAAGTATCAGTATTTGCAAGGTACCAGTCTGAAGAAGGGTCTCGACCCGAAACGCCACCTATTCCCCATCTCCAGGGATGCTGCCCGACCCGCTGAGTTACTCCAGCATTTTGTGTCTATCTTCAGTATGTAATCAATTCCCTCTTAAGCGTAACGTTGAAATCTCCTCCAATGCACTCTCAAGAGAAAAGAAAACTGCAGATATGGAAATATGAAACTAAAAGAGAAATTTCCAAAAGCACTTACAGGTCAGGCAACATTCACAAATAGAGTAAAGAAAAAGGTGGATGCAGGTGATGCAGGGGCAAAGTGAATTGGCAGATGGGTGGACAAAGGCGAGAGATGAAAAGGAGACATAAGGGTGCCGGAAGAGTAGTGAAATGTAAAGCCAGAAGAGCGATGGACGTGGAAGGGAATGGAGGGAGGAAGGGGGAGAGACGATCAGGTGAAAAGACCTTCTACCCCCTTGAGGAACTTCACGAGATGGAATTGTCGACAAGCCACCTCAAGTGAGGTAACACTGAGGATAAATCCAATCACCTTAGTTTAGTTTAGTTTAGATTAGGGATACAGTGCAGAAACAGGCCCTTCGGCCCACCGAGTCCGTGCTGACCAGCGATCCCCATACACAAACGCCACCCTTCACTCAATGCACACAATTTACAATTTTTACCGAAGCCAATTAACCTACAAACCTGTCTGCCTTTGGTATGTGGGAGCACCCTGGGAAAAGCCACGTGGTCACGGGAAGACGTACAAACTCCTGTAGTCAGGATCGAACCCGGGTCTCTGGCGCTGTAAGGCAGCAAATGTACCGCTGCGCCACTGTGCCACCCCACGCCAATCTGTCATAAGGTTTTGATGCTCTTTCAAATATATCTTAAGATCACAAGACCATAAGGTATAGAAGCAGAATTAGGCCATTCAGCCCATCGAGTCTACCTTGCAATTCAATCACGAATGATCTATTTTTCCCTCAACCCCATTCTCCTGCCTTCTCCCTGTAGCCTTTGATGCCGTTCATAATCAAAAACCTTAAAATACCCAACGTCTTGGCCTCCACAGCCACCGATGGCAATGAATTCCACAGATTTGCCACCCTCGCCTCCATTTTGAAAGGACGTCCTTTTATTCTGAGGCTGTGCCCTCTGGTTCTAGAATAGCTCAAGACATCCACTCCACATCCACCTTATCTAGGTCTATCATAATTCGGGAGGTTTCACTGAGAAAATGGAGAAAAGCCAATGGATAAATTTGAAAACTATGCAAATAGATTTAAATAATTAAATGTAATAAATATTTAAATATTTAAAATAACATTTTACATGATAGTTAAAGCATCGCAATTTTTTTTTTTAATTGAAGAAACGGGTAAGTAAAGCAAAATGGTTGAAACAATGGCCTGCATTTAGTTTTACCCCAGGCTTGATTGCTCCATTCAGATGAATGGATTTGCCATCTGTAGCCCAGACCTCCCGACTGCAGAATTGAGAGGCCAGAAGCAAAGGGCTGGCGATCACTCAGCTCTGCTTAATCCATTGTACCTTGTTCGACTCACAGTGAACGGGTATGTCAGGGGTTGTACTCAAGGAGATCTCCCTGGGTCAATGCTCAGACACACTGGCTTGCCTAAGGCTTGTGAATAAAAGAAAATATCAGGGAGGGTTGAAAGAGAGGAACAGAAGCAGTAGTGTTCAGTTCAATACCATTCAATCATATCGTGACTTCTATGAACTATCATAACTACAAACCTCTATGGACAGTCTTTAGTTGCACTAGGGACTAAATGTTTTTTTTGCACTAGCATTGGGGCTATTAATTTATTTAAATGTTTAATGTGTATTAAAGATATCTATGCATATTATGTTTACAGAGCCTGTTATACTGCCGCAAGTAGGAGTGTCACTATTGCGCTGTCGGTACATGTGCCACTTCAACACGCTCCACACTTGAGCGAATGCCACCATCTTTGCTCCCTCCCCTTTCTCTTATCAGCACATCTCCCTTTCTATAGAAGGTGTCAGTTCACGATAGGGGCTGCACAGTAGGGCTGCTGAGACCCGGGTTCGATCCTGACTGCGGGTGCTGTCTGTGTGGAGTTTATACGTGACCACATGGGATTTCTCCGGGTGCTTCGAGTTCCTTTCACACGCCAAAGACGTGCAGGTTGGCGTCGGTCAGCAGGCAATGGGGGTGGGACGTGATGATTGAGTTTGATCATTGGAGGAGGGAGACGAGCCTAGGTCACAGGGTCGGAACGGCAGCCCTGGACAAAGATCCTATAGCAAGTTATAGGATCTTTGGCCCTGGACACAGACCTGCACCTCATCTGCAGCCAGGATCGATCCCGGCCAGCTCTCCGGCGCTGCAATTGCTGTCGAACCGCCACTGAACCATTCCTGTTCCCACCCGAGTGCCCCCCATGCCCGGCGGTGGCCAGAGACGTCAGGAGTCAGACGGGCGCGGTGCCTCCAGGCCCACAGCCAGCGCAGAGAAGCAGCGCTAAACCCAACTCAACTCTGCCTCTCCCGCTGGGTTAACCTACAGCCCTGCCTGGACTTACAGGAAATATGGCCCAGGTTTCAGTCAGTGCGGAAAAGCAGTACTAGCTCCACAGCTCAGGACTGGTATTCCGTCAGTCCAGGCAGGGCTGTAGGTTAACCTGGCGAGACAGGCAGAGTTGAGCTGGATTTAGCGATGGATTGAGCTGTAATTACCGTTCACAGTGCCCACAGAAGCCTCCGAAGCCTCGCCTGTTTGAGTGTGCGCATGCTCGCGCAGCCGCCAATAAATTGTGTCCCCCCTGTCCCCTCCATATTTTGATAGCGATTTCCGTCACTGGTTGGCTTTGGTAAATATTGCAAATTGTCCCAAGTGTGTAGGATAGTGCTAGAGTGCGGGGTGATCACTGGTCAGTGTGGACTCCAGTAGGCCACGGAGCCTGTTACCGCGCTGTACCTCTAGAGCAGGGGTGGGGAACCTGAGGCCTTCTAGGCCGTTATGTGCGGCCTTTTGAATGAATCCAAATTTTGTAGAACAAATCCTTTTATTTTTATTAATATGTTTTTGTTCGTCTTTTATTATTTTTATTTTAATCTTAAAATGAACGTATTTAAAATACCAAAGAGCAAAAGAAGATTCAACAAAATAATCCTCCCGACTGACGGCCACAATTAAAACATTAGTAAGTCATGAGGGCTATTTTATTGCTACGAAGTGTTACTCGCTTTGGGCACTCTCACGAGTAGAACACAAGGAATAGACTTCTTCAACAACTTTCAAGATAAATGTCGTGAAGTATATCTAATTGAAGTTTCTTGGATGCGGCCTTATTAGATTATAGCTAACTTAATGCGGCATTCCGACATGAAAAAGTTCCCCAACCCCTGCTCTAGTGATGAATGTGGGGGTAGAGGCAAGCCCAGCAGTTATTGACCACCCCCTGCAGCGTATGAGAAGATGCCTGCGAACTGATGGTGAACGTGGTTTAGGGAGATTTTGATCTGATGATGACGAGGATCAGCAAACGCAAGTCCAACTGGGGGGGAAGTTATTGATGAAGCAGCTGTTGAGCGCTCCATCGACAACACTGCCTTGAGAAACTCTTCGATCTCAGAAATATTATTTGTTCTCCAACAACTCCAGCATTTTGGCAAACAAAAATCTGAATTTTTACTGAAGAAGAATCCTGAGCGGACACGTCACCTATCTACTTTCTCCAGAGATGCTGACCCACTGAGTTACTCCAACACCTTGTGTCTCTTTCAGTAAACCTGCATCTGCAGTTCTTTGTGTCTGAATTTCTACGCTCCTGATTTGTCCCCAAAATAACCTGGCTGGAATCAAGGGTTGTTTGTCCCGTGTCCTACATTCTCCCACCTGAAGGAGCAGTGTCTCCAACACTTCTCCCCCCCCCCCCCCCCCCCCGAGGACTTTATCCGTTCCATTTACAACAAGACAGATGACATTGATCCTTAAATCCGGTCGGGTTTTTTAAGGTTGTGCATTATATCTCCACAAATACTCTCAATATTCAAATCATTGTTACAATCTAATATTCATATCATTGTTACCTACAACTCCAGTCACACGCAATCTTAATTATGGATGCAGCCCAGACCATCACACAAATCAACTTTCCTTCTAGTGACTCCATCTTCACGCTGCCTCGACAAGACCACCAGCATAACCACGGACGAGTCTCATCCCGGACGCTCCCACTTCTCATCTCTCCTATCCGGCAAGAGGTATAGAAAACACAAACCTCCAGATTTCAGGGACAGTTTCTTCCCAGCTCTTATCGGGCAACTGAGCCATCCTGTCACCAACTAGAGAGCGGGCCTGAGCTACCGTCTACCTCATTGTAGACCCTTGGACTAAGTTCAATTGGACTTTAGTGGACCTTATCTTGCACTAAACGTTATGCCCTTTATCCTGATTCTGTGCACGGTTTCGTTGTGATCATGTATAGTCTTTCCACTGACTGGAGAGCACGCAACAAAAAAGCTTTTCACTGTACCTCGGAACTAAACTAAACTAAACTGAATTTTCAGAAATCCCAACAGTTTAACATCGGGCTCATCTGATACTACTTCCGACTTTTAACTCATTGGGACCTCACACTCCCTTCACATTCGCTGGACGCCTGGCTCCATGCTCTCCTTAAACTCACTGGGGCTCAATTTCCAGCACTCCCTTTAAATTCACTTGTAAAATTAATTACACTGCTGTGTGTAATATCAAAAGGAAATACATTAGGAGTGTGGTGGTGGCTTACTAGAACATAGAACAGTACAGCAGAGGAACAGGCCCTTTGGATAACAATGTTGCTGGCGAACATGATGCTTAAACTAATGCCTTCTGCCTAAACATGATCCATATCCCTCCATTCCCTGCACACTCATGCATATATCTAAAAGCCTCTTAAATGCCACCGTCATATCTTTCTCCACCCACCACCCTTGGCAGCGAGTTCCAGGCACCCACCACCCTCTGTGTAAAAGAACATTCCCCTTCTCATCCTAAGGCTATGCCATTTCCTTTGACATTTCCACCCTGGGAAGAATGATTCTGACAGTCTACCCTCTCAATGCCTCTCACAACTTTAACCCTGCTAGTAGGTCTCCTCTCAGCCTCCAATGAGCCAGAGAAAGCAATCCAAGTTTGACCAACCTCACCTCATCATTAAACCCCCTACTCCATGTAGCCTTCTGCTAAACCACTACTGCACCTTCTCCAAAGCCTCCACATTCTTGCTGTAATGGGGCGACCCGATTTGCACACAATACTCTGAATGTGGCCAAACCAACATTTTACAAAGCTGCAACATGACTTCCTGACTCTTATACTCCATACCCTGAGCCATGACGGTGAGCGTAGTCCTCGCCTTCTGTAGCACGCTTCCTACTTGTGTGGCCATTACAGAGAGCTATGGATTTGCGCTCCAAGGTAGCTCTGCACATCAATGCTATTAAAACATCTTGCCTTTAACTGTGTACTTTCTCCTTCAGCAGAACACAAAATGCTGGAGGAGCTCCGTGGATCAGGCAGAGTATGAAGGGAATGGACAGATTATATTTTGTGTCAGGCCCTTCTTCAGGTCTGAAGAAATTTCCTGACCTGAGATGCTGCCTGACCCCGAGATCTTCCAGCAATTAGTTTTATGCTCAAGATTCCAGCATCCACAGTCTCTTCAGTCTCCACTCCCTCCTTACATTTGACACCCCCAAAGAGCACCACCTCACACTTGCCCAGATTAAACTGCAGCTGCCATTTCTCAGTCTATGTCTACAACTGATCAATATCCTGCTGTATCCTTAGTCAACTTTATTTAACGTGCACAACATTGTCTATTTATGTGTGGTCTGCAAACTTACTAACCAACCTAATTATATTTTTTGTCCCGCTGAGCCACTGAGTACTCCAGCACTTTGTGTCTATCTTTGGTAAAACCAGCATCCGCAGTTCTTTGTTTCTCCATTTTCGCCCAAATCATTTATTTTTATCACAAACACAAACACATATCACAAACAACAGAGGTCCCAACACTGATCTCATCAATAGTCATAGACCTTCAGCCAGAATGATACTCTTCCACCACCACCCTCGGTCTTCTATAGGTAAGAAAGTTCTGAATCCAAACTACCAAGTTACTATGGATCTAATGCAATGGGTCGGAAGAAGGGTTTTGATCCAAAATGTCACCTACTCTGAGATGCTGCCTGACCCATTAAGTTACTCCAGCATTTTGTATCTATCTTTGTTACATCTCAATCTTCTGGATCAGCCTACCAGAGTAACATGGTATATTTTGGAAAACCAGCCAGTCCAGATCTACAGAATTCCTGAAGTATTAACAGAGGTTTAACATGGTCAATTTTCAGATCCCCAACTCAGCCAACTTGTTCTTTGTACATTGCTGAGATACTCAGCCTGGGCCGACTGTGCTCTCTGGAGTTTGACTGACTAAACCCAGTCTCCCTCCAACCGCAGACCCAGAAGGGTCTCGACCCAAAAAGTCACCTAACCATATTCTCCAGAGGTGGTGCGGCAGTAGAGTTGCTGCCTTACAGCGCCAGAGTCCCCGGTTTGTTACTGACTATGGGTGCTGTCTACACGGATTTGCACGTTCTCTTCGTGACTGCGTGGATTTTCTCCGGGTGCTCCGGTTTCCACCCAGTCTGCAAAGATGTATAGGTTTGTCAGTTAATTAGCTTGGTATGAATATAAAATTCTCCCTAGTGTGTGTAGGGTAGTGTTCATGTGCGGGGCTCACTGGTCAGTGAGGACTCAGCGGGCCGAAGGGCATGTTTCCGCGCAGTATCTTTGAACTAAACTAAACTAAACTCCAAAGACGTACAGATTTGTCGGTTAATTGGCTTCGGTAAAGATTGTAAATTGTTCTTAGTGTGTGATAGTGTTAGTGGATGGGGATCACTGATCGGCACTGACTAGCTGGGCCAAAGGGCCTGCATCTGTGCTGTATCTCTAAAACTATAAATAAAAAGATGCTGCCTGACCCACTGAGTTACTCCAGCACTTGGTGTTCCACACAAGATTCCAGCATCTGTGTTTCCTTGTGTTGCTGCCTTACATCTCCTGCCCTTTATTCTCACTCCATGTTCATGATTGGTTTATGACTGGCAACTCTACCCGCCTCTCCTTACCCACTGCGCCATGCTATCTTGTCACGTGGACCCAAACCACAGACATAATCATATTTATCAGCCCACAGTTGCCTTGTGAATTGTAAACTATCCTTCGGACAGGTTCTGCAGTACTTTCTTGAGCAGGACCTTTTTCAAATCTCAGAAAAATATATATTCCTGTTTGACCACTTGGGAATCAGGAAGACAATTCCGACTGAAGAAGGGTCTCGACCCGAAACGTCACCCATTCCTTCGCTCCTGTCTGTTGCCTTGCCCGCTGAGTTACTCCAGCTTTTTGTGTCTATCTTGGATTTAAATCAGCATCTGCAGTTCCACACACCAGCAGAAAATGTTTATCCAGATCTATCCAAATGAAACCATTATTAATAGGACATTGAGGGACTGTAGAGGCTGCAAAGAAGATTTATGAGTCGCAGAAAGTGGGACAGGGAGATAAGGCGGCTAAAAAGCATGGGGGATGCTTTCCTTTATTAGTCGAGGCTTGAAATATAATAGCGTGGAGGTTTTGCAAAAAATGTATGCAAACCTACATAGACCACAACTCGAGCATCGTGCACGGTTTGGGTCACTACGTTGCAATAACGTTTTGTGTAGGAAGGAACTGCACATGCTGGTTTCCATCGAAGATAGACACAAAATGCTGGAGTGAGTCAGCGGGACAGGCAGCATCTCTGGAGAGAAGGAATGGGTGACGAGTCTGAAGAAGGGTCTCAACCCTAAACATCAACCATTCCTTCTCTCCGGAGATGCAGCCTGTCCAGCTGAGTTGCTCCAGCATTTTGTGTCTATCTTCACAATAAAGTTTTGATTGATTGATTCACACATGGGTACAGGCCCTTCAGCCCACCGAGCCCCTGCTGATCGTCATTCACCCATTCACACTAGTTTTAC
Source organism: Okamejei kenojei (assembly GCA_035221665.1). Lineage (NCBI taxonomy): Eukaryota > Metazoa > Chordata > Chondrichthyes > Rajiformes > Rajidae > Okamejei > Okamejei kenojei. Next base: position 35,537,317 of record CM069147.1, on the reverse strand, counting down.
GTGAATGGGTGTATCCGCTCTCTACATACTGTAGGCAACTTACAGAGGTCAATTAGTCTACAAACCCGCACGTCTTTGTGATATGGAGGACCCGGAGGAAACCCACGCAGTCACAGGGTGAACGCGCAAACTCTACACAGACAGCACCCGAGGTCAGGATCGAACGAGTGTCTCTGACACCGCGAGGCAGCGGCTTACACGTAGGCCACTGATTCTCACAATGGGACTACACTGGAGAGGGTGCAAAGAAGATGTATATTAATGCTGCCTGCACTAGAAAATGTTAACTCTGAGGAAAGATTGGGCAGGCTAAAGTTATTTTCCAAAGTCTCTCTCCATGCAGTATCTCTGAACTAAAAGTTTAGTTTAGTTTATTTATCATCAAGTGCAGTGAAAAACGATTTGTTGCGTGCTAACCAATCACCGGAAAGTCAAGTGTACAGATACATGATTAAGAGAAGAATGTGAATAACATTTAGTGCATGATAAAGTCCAGTAAAGTCAGATCAAAGATAGTCCAAAGGTCTCCAATGAGGTAGATAGTAGCTCAGGACTTCTTCTGCTTCTGTCGTGTGTCTTTTAGACCTGCAGCTCCGTTGAGGCGAGCCAGGCCAACGTGTCATCGTCCAGGTCAATCAGACCTCGTTCACCATTCGGAGGCCGGTGTTTGGGGCAACTGGTGACGATGTGCTCCACTGTCTGTGTTGGGTCCCCGCACTCGCAGGAGGCGCAGTCCACGAGGCCCCACCTCTTCATCGCTACTCCATAGCGTCCGACGCACGTCCTCAAGCGGTTGAGGGTTGTCCACTGCTTTCGGGGCAGCTCCTGGCCAGGGACGTCCATGGGGTCATCGATGTACTGGTGTAGCCTAGATGGTTCCACTGACTTCCACTGGTCTCTCCATCTCGTCTTGACCCAGGCGGCCTTGGAAGCGTCAGCCGGTGTTGTGCAGAGCAGCTAGTGGGCTTGCGTGGCAAAGGGGCGCAGTGACTTGAGGCGCACTCGTCGTGGTGTCACTGTGTTGAGTACTCTGTGTACAATATTATAGCTCTGGACTGTTCACTGGTTGTTGGTTGGATGGCTCAGTTGCCTGATAACAGTTGGGAAGAAACTGTCCCTGAATCTGGAGGTGCGCAATGTCACACTTCTGCATATTTTGCCCGACGGGAGTGCGGCTTGTCCTTGTTTATGCTGCTGGCCTGGTTGGGGCGGCATGAGGTGTAAATGGATTCAGTGGAAGACAGGTTGGTCAGTGTGATGGTCTGGGCTAGTCATCGAGTGATGCGGTGTGGAGACAGGCCCTTCGGCCCAACGCCCATACCGGCCAACATGTCCCAACTGCGCTAGTCCCACATGCAATCGTTTAGTCCATATCCCTCCAAACCTGTCCTATCCATGTACCGGTCTAACTGTTTCTTAAACATTGGGAGAGTCCCAGCGTCAACTACCTCCTCTGGCAGTTTGTTCCTTACACACACCACCCATTGTGGCTGCGTCCACAATTCACTGCAATTCCTTGCGGTCTTGGAAGGAGCTGCTCTCAGACTAGGCTGTGAAGCATCCCGATAAAATGCCTCCTGCTGTGCATCTGCAGAGCTGACCAAATGGCCTGCCAGATTGCTGTAAAAGGGTGACGTTCCACACAGACACGCACAGGATGCAGTCGGCAGTGGGGGAGCTTTTCATCTCCCGCCCACCAGCCCTCGCACGTCTCATTTCCTTCTCACCAGCGGAGCTGGGGGACCTCCCAGGAGAGCAGCGGCTCGCACAGCCACATGGAGCGAGTCAGTGGAACGTCTTGGCAGCACCCGTGGAAATGGAGAGTCAAGCAGGACCGGCGTAATTAAAGGACGCAAACCACTGATCAGGCTGCCCTGACGCAGCTTGCCTCCGTCAGCCCCCTCTCAAACGCACATTCTCAAACCATCGGGGGCAGATTCCCAGACACCATCCCCTGATCAATCCTTGTTAACAATGCGTAATTCTTTAAGCTGTGACGTGGGAACACTTGCTGTAAGTAGTAACAAAGAACTGCTGATGCTGGTTTATACCAAAGATAGTCACAAAATGCTGGAGTGACTCAGCGGGTCAAGCAGCATCTCTGGAGGAAAAGGATAGTTAAGGTTTTAGGTCCAGACCCTTCTTCAGACTGAAGAATCTCAGGTCTGAAGAAAGGCCTCTGCTTTAAAAATACCCAATGAATTGACCTCCACAGCTATCTGTGGCAATGAATTCCACAGATTCACCCTTCTCTGGCTAAGGAAATTCCTCCTCATCTTCTTTCTAAAGAAAGGTCCTTTTATTCTGAGGCTGTTCCCACTGGTCCTAGACTCTCCCACAAGTGAAAACACCCTCTCTACATCCACTCTACCAAGACCTTTCACTATTCGGTAAGTTTGGATGAGATCCCCACTCATCCTTCTAAACGCCAGCGAGTACAGGCCCAGAGCTGTCAAATGTTCATCCCATGTTAACCCAATCGTCCCCGGGATCATTTTGTGTAAACCTTCTCTGGACCCCTTCCAATGCGAGCACATCACTCCTTGGTTATGGGGCCAAACTGCTCACCTAACTCCAAATTAAACAGCATTTGCATGGGTGTCGGGAGATTATATCAGAGAATCAACAGAGGCTTCTCCCTGGCAACCTCAGTCCACGTCACTGAAACACACTTACCTGGTTACTGGTGTCCGTTGGCCTTGCTCTAAAAATTGGCCGTCAAGTTTAGTTTCAGTTTTAGAAATACAGCAAGTAAACAGGCCCTTCGCCGACCATCGATTACTAGTTAACATTCGTTCTACATTATTCCATTTTCTCATCCACTCACAACGCGCTAGGGGCAATATTACAGAGGGCCAATTAGCTAGCGAGTCCGTACGTCTTTGGGACGTAGGAGGAAACCGAAGCACCTGGAGGAAACCCACGTGGTCACAGGGAGTATGTGCAAGCTCCACACAGACAGCAACCGAGGCCAGGATCGAACCCGTAACTCCGATGCAGTAAGGCAGCAGCTCTACCCGGTGCACCACTGTGCCACCCAAAGTTGCCACACAGTGAATGCGCTTTGTTAGTTGTACATTGATACATTCTCAAAGGAACGTGAAAGCCACAATATAAGCACACGTCTCATGTTAACAATATAACCGACAGGATTTGGGTGGAGAGGGTTGCCAGCTGCAGTCACTGTGCCTAAATGAGGCTTAAATGGATTATAGTTGGTTAGGTACAGAAACGAGAATCCTGCTTTCCAATCACCACAAACTACCAGTTATTCTATTATTCACATTGTAAACTTTATGAGGCAATTGTGCTCAGATTAGAGCGAGTGACTGCACCCCGTGGGGATTGGTGCCTTAAGGTATTATTCCAATGATACAGCGTGGGTATACACACTTCGAAGCACCATAAGATTATCCAACATAAAGATCGTCCAGCAAATGTTTCTTAACGCATTGTGCATCATTACAAGTGCCAAAATGACAATGAATCCACAACTTGTATTCCATTACTACCGCAGTATTTTTGGAACGCTCATTTGGATGCCTGGATAGAGTGCCTGTGGACAGGATGGTTCCATTGGTGGAATAGTCTAGGACCAGAGGCCATAGCCTCAGGAAAAAAAACATGTACCTTTAGAAAAGAGATGAGAAGGGACTTCTTTAGTCAGAGGGTGGTGAGTGAATCTGTGGAATTCATTGCCTCAGGAGGCCAAGTCATTGGATATTTTTAAGGCAGAGATTCTTGATTGGTAACGGTATCAGGGGTTATGGGGCGAAGGTAGGAGAATGGCGTTGAGGGGGAAAGATAAATCGACCATGATTGAATGGTGGAGTAGACTTGACGGGCCGAATGGCCTAATTCTGCTCCTATCACTTACGGACTATGAAATCAGCTCCTTACTGGACTGTAGTTGCAAAAGTGCTTGGGGCTGTTTTCCGTTTCATTGTCGCTCAAGCAAATGGAATTGAGTATAAGAATCGGGAAGTCTTGTTGCAACTTTAGAATTCTTTGGCTAGGCCGCATATGGAACACTGTGTGCAGTTCTGGCCGCCCCATTACTGGAATGATGTGGAGGTTTTGGAGAGAGTGCGGAAGGGGTTTACCAGGATGGTGCCTAGATCCAGGGTGTTTAACAATAAGGAGAGATTGATGTTTTCTCTGTAGCGTCGAAAGTTGAGGGGAAACCTGAGAGAAGTATATAAAACTATGAGAGGTCTGGATGGGGTTGACAGAAGGTTTTGTACCAAGGGTGGAAAATTCAAAGACTACAAAGCATAACACTAAGATCAGAGGGACAAAGTTTAAAGGAGATGTACGGGGTGAATCGTTTGGAATGTGCTGCTGAGGGTGGTGATGAAAGCAGATGTGATGATGAGGTTTGAGGATTTTAGATAGGCATATGGATATGCAGGGAATGGAGGGATCATGTGCAGAGAGGGGAAATTAACTTAGAATTATGTTTGCCATAGATGTTCCTGCTCTCTCCTGTTCTACTTTCTAGGGTCTATCAGAACCTTAATGTGATTATCTAGTACAAGAGCGGAACTCGCTATCAAAACATGGAGGGGACCGGGGGACAGGGGGGGGACGCAATATTTTGGCAGCCGCGCGCGCATGCGCACACTCACGCTCACACACACATGTGCGAGGCTTTGGAGGCTCAATCCAGTGCTAAATGCAGCTCAACTCTGCCTGCGGAGATTTTCAAATCCGGATTAATAAAAACTTGGGGGGGGGGGGGGATGTCCCCCACCTCTCAAAACATGGGGGGGGGGGGGGCGTGTCCCCTCTGCCCTCCCCCCCCCCCCCCCGTGTTTTCCGCCCCTGATCTAATACGTCCAAGAATGAGAGGGAATAGATTGGGTAGACACACAGAGTCTGTAGCCCAGAGTAGGGGAACCAGAGGGCTGAGGTTAAGGGTGATGGGGGGAAAGATTTTATAGAAATCTGAGGGGTAACTTTTCACACAAAGGGCAGTGGGTGTATGGAACAAGCTGCTGGAGGAGGTAGTTGAGGCAGGGACTATTGCAATGTTTAAGAAGCAATTAGGACAGGTTTAGAGGGACATGGGCCAACACACAGGCAAGTGGGACTAGTGTAGATGGAAGATGTTGGTTGGTGTGGGGAAGTTGGGCCATAAGGCCTGTTTCAACACTGTATGTCTCTATGACTCGATAATTAGGGATTCCATAATCTAAACACGGCCCCAACAACCAATTTGTATTTGTTTGTGAGTGCATTTGTGATGTGCATCTGTCCTTGTATGTGTCTGTCAGTACATCTGTTCATCTGGGTCTCTCTATCTGTGACTATCTTTGCAGTTGTGTACACATTCCCACACACAGCTTCAGCCAGAATCACGAGAGAGCAGACGGAGACTGGAATTTCCATGCGATTTACTGGAATCAGCTTATTCACAGCAAAGTGGCACCAATCCTGGGATCAACTCACTCAAGCAAGCAGCACCGTATTTCCAACATTTTTTGGGAGACGCTTGAGACTCCTTTTCTTGGTTAAAAGAGGCATCAGCGAATGTTCCAAACAAGTAATAATTTAGCAAAAAAGCAAAACAGAGTAGCCGATAATGTTTGAGTGATGGGTGAGGGAAACTGATCGATTGACTTTACTTTCGACTTTCGACTTCAGAGATACAGCGCGGAAATAGGCCCATCGGCTCACTGTGTCCGCACCGACCCAGCGATCACCCCATACACTAGCACTGTCCTACACACTAGGGGCAATTTACAAATTTACAGGAGCCGATTAACCTACATAAATCCGTGCGTCTTTGGAGTGTGGAAGGAAACCGAAGCACCCGGAGAAAACCCACGCAGCCACAGGGAGAACGTACCAACTCTGAACAGACAGCACCCGTAGTCAGGATCAAACACGGGCCTCTGGCACGGAGTGATATTTTTGATGGAAAGATTTTTTTATTGATTGATGGATGCAGCATGGAAACAGGCCCTTCTGCCCACCAAGTCCATGCTGGCCATCAATCACCGGTTGACACTAGTTCTGTTATTTATCCTATGATTTATTCACATCCACTCCCGAGCTAAACAACAACTGCATGCACACCGACCACAGCTATTACATCCCCTCCACTGTGGTGGTGGGTAAATGGAATGAGCTGCCAGAGGAGGTAGTTGAGACAAGTACCATAACATTTAAAAGACATTTGGACAGGTACATGGATAGGAAAGGTTTAGAGGGATATGGACCAAACACGGGCATAGTTGAGCTTCTTTGATCGGCATGGGCAATCCACCTCTTCCCCTGCTCCAGAGCACCTCAACCTGTTTCACCACATCCTTACGTATTTGATGCGCTCTCTGTTTGCCTGATAAAACCTATTTTTTTCTGAGCAGTTCGCTTTCTCAATGTTTTATTTCCTCCCAAGTTCACAAGTTCACAAGTTATAGGAGTAGGATTTGGCCATTCGGCCCATCAAGTCTACTCCGTCATTCAATCATGGCTGATCTTTGCCGCCTAATCCCATTTTCCTGCCTTCTCCCCATAACCCATGACACCCTTTCTAACAAAAAATTAATTATCTCTGCCTTAAAAATATCCGCTGACTTGTTCTCCACAGCCCTCTGTGGCAATGAGTTCCACATTTAACTACCCTCTGACTAAAGAAGTTCCTCCTCACCTCCTGTCTAAAAGAGCGCCCTTCACTTCTGAGGCTATGACCTCTGGTCCTCGTCTCTTCCACCGGGGGAAGCATCCTTTCCACATCCACTCTATCTATGCCTTTCATTATTCTGTAAGTTTCAATGAGGTGCCCCCTCAACGTTCTAAACTCCAGTTAGTAGAGGCCCAGTGCTGTCAAACGCTCGTCTTTTGCTAAGCCACTCATTCCTGGAATCATTCTTGTAAACCACCTCTGGGTCCTCTCCAGAGCCAGCACATCCTTCCTCAGATATTGGGCCCACATCTGCTCACAATACTCCAAATGTGGCCTGACCTTATCGAGCCTCAGCATTACATCTCTGTTTTTCGTATTCCCGTCCTCTTGATATAAATGCTAGCATTGAATTTCCTTTCCTTACTACCGAGTCCAAATGTCTCTTTGTGTCTTGTGCATAAATACTTCTAAAAGAAAAATTCCTTTGAGGAATTTGAGTTTCCATTGGAAGTAACGAGCAAAAGGTGCCAGAATTCCAGTGAAGGGCCGGAGGTGCACAAAGGGCCTAAAGGAAGGCCTGTTGGCTCTGACCCAGGTGATTCCCAGGCCAGACCTGTGGGACCCAACAAAAATAAACAGCTCCAGCAAAACACTTCTGTCCTGTCTTAGGGGTGGGGAAGAGTCACAGCACCATGGAAGGAATGTGCAAGGCTGCAGTGTTATTATTGGTCTCCATTCAATGCCATTATACATTGGGGGGCCTACGGCTCTGACAGTGGTCATTGCGCAAAGGTTTGGGCTGCAAATGTCCACCACTCTATAGGGTCCGACAGGCATCTGCAAAGATAGGGGAGAAAGAAAGAGAGAGAGGAAGAGAGATAGCGAGAGAGAGAGAGAGAGAGAAAGAGAGAAAGAGAGAAAGAGAGAAAGAGAGAAAGAGAGAAAGAAAGAAAGAAAGAAAGAAAGAAAGAAAGAAAGAAAGAAAGAAAGAAAGAAAGAAAGAAAGAAAGAAAGAAAGAAAGAAAGAAAGAAAGAAAGAAAGAAAGAAAGAAAGAAAGAAAGAAAGAAAGAAAGAAAGAAGGAAAGAAAGAAGAAAGAAAGAAGAAAGAAAGAAGGAAAGAAAGAAGAAAGAAAGAAAGAAAGAAAGAAAGAAAGAAAGAAAGAAAGAAAGAAAGAAAGAAAGAAAGAAAGAAAGAAAGAAAGAAAGAAAGAAAGAAAGAAAGAAGAAAGAAAGAAAGAAAGAAAGAAAGAAAGAAAGAAAGAAAGAAAGAAAGAAAGAAAGAAAGAAAGAAAGAAAGAAAGAAAGAAAGAAAGAAAGAAAGAAAGAAAGAAAGAAAGAGAGAGAAATAAAGAGTAAAAGAGAGGGGAAAAGAGAGAAATGAGAAAATGAGAGTGAGATATAAAGGGCAAAGAAAGAAGGAGAATGAGAAAGAGAGAGAGAAATATATAGAGAGAAAGAGAGAGAGAGAGAGAGAGAGAGAGAGAGAGAGAGAGAGAGAGAGAGAGAGAGAGAGAGAGAGAGAGAGAAAATACAAAGAAAGAAAGAGAAGGGGACAAAAAGAGAGAGAGAGGAGTGAGAGAGAGAGAGAGAGAGAGAGAGAGAGAGGAAGAAAATAACCCCACTAAAATTCTCAACAGATGCGTGAAGGCTTGTCAGCATTCCTGTAAGGTAAAGTGAGGTCACACAGGCAGGAAGACAATATAAAGACTATTTGGGCTCCCTCAGCCAGATGTGTTTTAATAAGGCAGCTGCCCTCCAAGTTAATAAGGTCAGGTTCTGGCTCCAGAAAGACGAGCAAACAAGCAGGGCCTTGGCTGAAGTACAGTACTGACTTGGCACTGCTGCCTGGCTTCCTGAATTATTCCAGCTTCGGAGAGGAGAACGCTCCCCTTGCTCCATGCTTTTATTAGAAGTTTCCCTCATAGGCAAAAAAAAGGGGAATTAAAAGGGAAAAAAAATCAAAACTCATGCTAATTTTAGCTCGGTAATTCATCCTCCGCATGTGTGGGAGGCTGAGATGGCAGCAAAATTCTACAACAAGGCCATTAATCCATGACCGATGTCTGCGTGTGTGTTTGTTTATCTGTATTTTTGTGTCTGTGTGTGTTTGTGTGTGTCAGTGTGTGTGTTTGTGTGTGTCAGTGTGTGTGTTTGTGTGTGTCAGTGTGTGTGTTTGTGTGTGTCAGTGTGTGTGTTTGTGTGTGTCAGTGTGTGTGTTTGTGTGTCTGTGTGAGTTTGTGTGTGTCAGTGTGTGTGTTTGTGTGTCTGTGTGAGTTTGTGTGTGTCAGTGTGTGTGTTTGTGTGTGTCAGTGTGTGTGTTTGTGTGTCTGTGTGAGTTTGTGTGTGTCAGTGTGTGTGTTTGTGTGTCTGTGTGAGTTTGTGTGTGTCAGTGTGTGTGTTTGTGTGTGTCAGTGTGTGTGTTTGTGTGTGTCAGTGTGTGTGTTATTGTGTGTGTCAGTGTGTGTGTTATTGTGTGTGTCAGTGTGTGTGTTTGTGTGTGTCAGTGTGTGTGTTTGTGTGTGTCAGTGTGTGTGTTTGTGTGTGTCAGTGTGTGTGTTTGTGTGTGTCAGTGTGTGTGTTATTGTGTGTGTCAGTGTGTGTGTTATTGTGTGTGTCAGTGTGTGTCAGTGTGTGTGTTTGTGTGTCTGTGTGAGTTTGTGTGTGTCAGTGTGTGTGTTATTGTGTGTGTCTGTGTGAGTTTGTGTGTGTCAGTGTGTGTCAGTGTGTGTGTCAGTGTGTATTATTGTGTGTGTTATTGTGTGCGTCAGTGTGTGTGTTTGTGTGTGTCAGTGTGTATTATTGTGTGTGTCAGTGTGTGTGTTTGTGTGTGTCAGTGTGTATTATTGTGTGTGTCTGTGTGTGTGTTTGTGTGTGTCAGTGTGTGTTTGTGTGTGTCAGTGTGTGTTTGTGTGTGTCAGTGTGTGTTATTGTGTGTGTCAGTGTGTGTGTCAGTGTGTGTTATTGTGTGCATCAGTGTGTGTGTCAGTGTGTGTGTCAGTGTGTGTGTCAGTGTGTGTCAGTGTGTGTGTCAGTGTGTGTTATTGTGTGTGTTATTGTGTGTGTTTGTGTGTCTGTGTGTGTTTGTGTGTCTGTGTGTGTTTGTGTGTGTCAGTGTGTGTGTTTGTGTTTGTCAGTGTGTGTTATTGTGTGTGTCAGTGTGTGTGTTTGTGTGTGTTTGTGTCTGTGTCAGCTTGTGGATGTGTTTATACGTGTGTATGCATACATAACACACACACGCACATGCATACACACACATACATATATAATATATATTACACACATATGTATATATACGCTGGGTTCGATCCCAACCTCTGGTCCTGTCTGTTCAGAGTTTGCACGTTCTCCCTGTGACCATGTGGGTTTCCACCAAGTGCTCTAGTTTCCTCCCACATCCCAAAGATGTACGGACTTGGTCATAAGTTCACATAGGAGAGCTATTAGGCCATTCGGCCCATCGAGTCTACTCTGCCATTCCATCATGGCTGATCTATCTTTCCCTCTTCCCCTGCCTTCTCCCCGTACCGCTTGACACCCTTACTAACCAAGAACCTGTTGATCTCCACCTTAACAATACCTAATGACGGCCTCCACGGCCATCTGTGGCAATGATTTCCTCAGATTCACCACTCTCTGACTAACGAAATTCCTCCTCATTTCCTTTCTAAAGGTACGTCCTTTTATGCCAAGGCTCTGCCCTCTGGTCCTAGACTCTCCCACTAGTGGGAAATTTCCCCAGGCATGCAGTAGAGTGGATGCAAAAGTGGGATAACATAGAACTAGTGTGAACGGGTGATCGATGGTCGGTGTGGTTTTGGCAGGCCGAACGGCCTGTTTCCATGCTTTATCTCCAAACTGAACTACACCACCCACCACCCCGTAACACCCCCCCCACACACTTCACCAGCACCAAGACCAAATCCAACGGTGTGCATCAGGTTGATAAGAGCCGGGCTTTCGGGGAGGGAAAGGAAAGCAGCCGAGAAATCAATGAAACATTTTTCTGGCAAGGACGGCCTCTGAATGCTGGACGCGAGCCCAGCCCTGCACCGAATTTAAACAAACTCCTGTCGCAACCATCTGCTCGACTTAAATAAATCAAACAGTCTGTTGAGCGGGTGGGTGATCAAGTTTCCATCTGTGCAGCAGCCTGCCCGCCCGCCTGGAGCCTACACTTGCAATGAGCAGCCAAATGTCCTGGCAGCCTGCGATCCCTCTCCCCACTGCCTCCCGCCCCCTCCCTCTCTTCTCTCTCCAGGTCTCTCGGTCACTTCCTCAAATTCCTTCAGGAAAACCAAACACCCGTTGTGGAAGCTAGAACCAGGCTGTTATTTTCACAGTTCACTGCAAATTGGGAAGGTGGAGGATGGAGCAAAAATTACCTCCCACCTCATCCCTCCCCAGGTTCTTATTGCCAGTGGATGCTGGATGGGGGGGGGGGGGGGGGGGGGGGGGGTAATTTGGGGGGGGGGGGGATTATGAGTAGGATTGATGGTATGGAAACCTGTGTAGAATTTCAGGTCTGTTATTTATTGAAAATAAAATACAAGAGGGAAACTAATCAAAGTGACTAATGTTTAAATTCACAGTCATACAGTGTGGAAACAGGCCCTTCGGCCCAACTTGCCCACACTGACAAACATGTCCCATCTACACAAGTCCCACTTGCTGTGTTTGCTCCATATCCCTCCAAATAAACCCGCCCTATCATTTAAAAAAATGTATCAATAGTTTTAAAAGGCCAACCTGGGTTATTCAATGATTTAATTCAATGAATGAATGGTTCAATTATACTTTACTGTCACATGTACCTGGGTACAATGAAATCCTTTGTTTTTGCATACAATCCGATAATTGGCAGACTCCACCTAGGCAGACTCCACCGAGGCAAGTACGCAAAAAGTCGTCACGTTTCTGGCGCCGACAATGTGGTTAACGTGTCACGGTGTGAAAATAACAGAAGCATTTCTGCTCTCGCCCAACCACCCAATCCTTTTGGTGATTTTAGCCAATGCTCGCAAGCTGGGTAACAACCAGTTAATGGAGATGCACAACTTCTACATGCAGCATCTGAACAAGCCAGCTTCCTTCGTTGAAGGTGAATCTGAAGACACGTCTCCCTCCTCCCCCTTCCCACTCTCCTGCATGCGCACAATCTCCGCGTTGCCGCATTAGCCCAAGGCTGCCATACAGTCATACAGCACGGGTACAGGCCCTTTGGCCCATCTCCTCCATGCCAACCAAAACGTCCCCATCTAAGCTAGTCCCATCTGCCTCTGTTTGGCCCACATCCTTCCAAACCATTCCCATCCACGTACCTGTCCAGGTGTTGTTTAAATGTTGTTATAGTACCTGCCTTGGCTATCTGCTCATTCCATACACCCACAACTCTATATGTGAAAAAGATGCCCTTCAGGTTCCTATTAAATCTTTCCCAACTCTTCCATCTTCCCGAAATCCCCAGCACGCAATAGACAACGGATGTTGTCCTCGACAACATTCTGAATACACACTTATCGAAAGCTCAACTGCTACCTTGCCAGAGATGGTCTGACACACACCTTTAAGTCACTTTTATACTGTGGATGACACTAAACTGGGGGGGCAGTGTTAGCTGTGAGGAGGATGCTAGGAGGCTGCAAGGAGACTTGGATAGGTTGGGTGAGTGGGCAAATGCATGGCAGATGCAGTATAATGTGGATCAATGTGAGATTATCCATTTTGGTGGCAAAAACAGGAAAGTAGACTATTATCTGAATGGTGGCCGATTAGGTCATGGTACAACTAGGTCTCGTTGCATCTCCACTTTGGGGATGCCTACTTACAGTCATTGAAAGTAGGCATGCAGGTGCAGCGGGCAGTGAAGAAAGCGAATGGTATGTTGGCATTCATAGCAAAAGGAGCAGGGAGGTTCTACTGCAGTTGTACAGGCCTTGGTGAGACCACACCTGGAGTATTGCATACAGTTTTGGTCTCCTAATCTGAGGAAAGACGTTCTTGCCATAGAGGGAGTACAGCGAAGGTTCACCAGACTGATTCCTGGGATGGCAGGACTTTCATATGAAGAAAGACTGGATAGACTCGGCTTGTACTCGCTAGAATTTAGAAGATTGACGGGGGATCTTATAGAAACTTACAAAATTCTTAAGGGTTGGACAGGCTAGATGCAAGAAGATTGTTACCGATGTTGGGGAAGTCCAGAACAAGGGGTCACAGTTTAAGGATAAGGGGGAAGACTTTTAGGACCGAGATTATACTTTTTTTTCACACAGAGAGTGGTGAATCTGTGGAATTCTCTGCCACAGAAAGTAGTTGAGGCCAGTTCATTGGCTATATTTAAGAGGGAGTTAGATGTGGCCTTTGTGGCTAAAGGGATCAGAGGGTATGGAGAGAAGGCAGGTACAGGATACTGAGTTGGATGATCAGCCATGATCATATTGAATGGCAGGGCAGGCTCGAAGGGCTGAATGGCCTCCTCCTGCACCTATTTTCCGTGTTTCTATGTTTCTATAAAGACTCAGGAGACCATGGTTCTGCACATCCCCTTCTTAGAACGTGACAATGAAATGTTACGTCAGCACAGGCCCATTAATGCAACACACAATATACAATAATTGATAAGATAATAATTTGAAATATTTGATAACCATGCCATAATAGTGCTAAACAAAAGTAGGAGATGCAGTGAAAATACTGGAGTCCAGTAGCATCTGTGTTGAAGGACACAGGGTTTATCTTTCAGATCAATGACCACAACTCGATGAAAGATTGTTGAACGGAATCATTCACTTTTGTTTCTCTCCATGGATGCTGCCTGACCGGCTGAGTATCTTCAGTATTTTCTGTTTTTATTTCAGATTTCCAACATAGAACTTAGGAACAGGGCTATTGGCCCACAATAGCTGCGCCAAACATGATAAGCAAAATAAACTAATCTTATCTGCCTGCACATGATCCATATCCCTCCATATCCATTTGCCTATCCAAAAGTCTTTTAAGTGCCACTGTCATATCTGCCTTCACCACCGCCTGTGGCAGTGTATTCCAGGCACCCACCACCTTCCGTGCAAAACGAGCTTGCCTTGCAAATCTTCTTTAAACCTGGCCCCTTTCACTTTAAAGCTATGCCCTCCAGTCTTTGAGATTTCCACCCTGGGAAAAAAAGTTTCTGATGTACATATCAGTCAGATGTACATAAAAAGCTGGTGGAACTCAGTCCAGTGCTGCGGGAGGCAGGGGAGTGCTGAAATCTCATGTTTGGCAAAGGGTTGAGTTGGGGGAACCACGCCTCCCGTGGGGGCTACGGGTTAGCGGTGCAATATTGCGTTGGGGACCGGGTTGCGTTGGGGGACCAGGCCTCCCGTGTGACAGAGACCCAACGAGTACCAGTTGGTCTAGTATATATATAAATATGTGTATATGTGTGTGTACGACTGTGTATATATGTATCTATCTGTATATATATATATATATATATATTTATTGTGTGTGTATGTATATATACACACACACATATAAACACATATACTTCCATCAAGTATCCCTTTTTGCTATTCTAATTTTATTTTGCTGCCTGGAGAGTTTCCAGCATTCTCTGTTTATTCCAGACTTGCTGCATTTACACCTCCATCCCTGAACTTAAACGCCAGCCAGAGATTTTCCTGCTTTCTCTCTCCTTCCTACTAAGTGTCAACTCATCACCCATTCTCCCACAGAGCCTTCAGAGACTCCCCCCTCTGTGCTAACGGCAGCTTACAAACACGATAGCTGGCCGGACCAATAAAGAAAGATCAGTTCGCTGGCTCCAATGTCTTATTTTTAGTTTGATTGTCACGCTAATTTACACAGACTGCAACATGATACGGTGACGTTTACTTCCATGACCAGCTCAGAGCAGGGCAGGCTCCAGACTGGAGCAGTCAATGTCTGGATGAGTTGTAGTCACCTGAGAGAGGCAAGAAAGAATTTTCCAAAGTACTTTTCCAAGATTAACCCTGCATTTCTATCTGGACTTCTGCCACGTGGTTACATGACTCTCGGAGGCTAGAGTTTGGGTCTGATAGTCAAGCCTTACAGGTGTGGGGCTGCCTTGATGGACCTCCTGAATAGCAGTTCATTGCTTTCATGTAATTACCCATGTGAACATTTTCCTGCTCGTTCCCACAATGACAGCTTCAGTCGAGGTTTTGGAACGGAGTGAAATTTGTGAGGTGCATGACCATTAAAACTAAATGACCGTTACATAAAACAAAAAATTATGAGCAAGAATAGACCTTCTCGGGGCAAGAGGCTCCGTGTTTACCCGATCTATTCCTCTCGTGATTTTGTACGCCTCTACAAGATCACCCCTCATCCACCTGTGCTCCAAAGAATAGAGTCCTAACCTGCTCAACCTCAGGCCCTCGAGTCCTGGCAACATCCTCGTAAACCCACACGGTCACGGGGAGAAAGTCCAAACTCCGTACAGCACCCGTAGTCGGGATCGAACCTGGGTCTCCGGCACTGCAAGCGCTGTAAGGCAGCAACGCTACCTCTGTGCCACCGTGCCGTCCTTGTTCTGGACTCTGCAGTCACGCTTCAACCCCAGATCCAAATTTGCTGTCAATTGAGCCAGGTTGACACTGACCACTTCTGAAGAGGGACTGACCCTTTGTAAGACTAGGCTGAACACAGTACCACTGTAATAGCAAATAAAATGAGTGTCCATGACCACATTGAAAAATCCCACAGCGGTTTCTCGTATCACAAGAGTGCAAAATCGCTGCAGATGGAGACACAAGGAACTGCAGATGCTGGAATCTTCAGCATAACACAAAGTGCTGGAGGAACTCAACGAGTCAAGCAGCATCTGCGGAGGGAATGTTCAGGTGATGGTTTGGGTCGGGAGCCTTCTATTGTGGCCAGTCACTGTGGTCATGACGTGACTGGATTTTCATTTAAAAACTCAATGGTTTACCAATGCCTTAAAGTGATACAGTGATACAGTGTGATACAGTGTGGAAACAGGCCCTCGACCCACCGAGTCCTTGCCAACCAACAATCATCCCCCATACAACTGTTCTATCCTGAACTCTAGTGACAATGTACAGTAGCCATATTTATCTACAGATGTGCATGTCTTTAGAATGAAGGAGGAAACCGGAGGAAATCCATATTGACAGCGCCCGTAGTCAGGATCGAACCCAGGTCCCTAGGGCAGTAACTCTACTGCTGCATTACTGTGCTGCCCTATTGTTCGCAGTACTACTGCTGCTTCACAGGCTGGGAACTCTTTCATGTATTCAGTTCAGTATTCTCACCCCCCTGAGTTCCTCCAGCACTTTGTGACAGTCCTGAGATGTTGCATGTCTGAATCTCCCCGTTGCCAAACATTTTAACTCCCCTTCCCATTCCCATACTGACCTTTCTGTCCTGGGCCTCCTCCAGAGTCAGAGTGAGGCCCGACACAAATTGGAGGACCAGCACCTCATATTTTGCTTGGGCAGCCTACAACCCAGCGGTATGAATATTGATTTTTCGATTTCAAGTAACCCTTGCATTCCCTCTCTCTCAGTCCAGCATTTTGTGTCTATCATCGGTGTAAAGCAGCATCTGCAGTTCCTTCCTATACATAATTCCAACGCAAGTTCATCGAGCTGAAAAGCTTCTCTCTCTACAGATGCAGCTTGGCGACCTGAGTATTCCCAGATTTCTGTATTTATTTCTAACCTCATGGCTGGGACCAGTCAAATTATTTGGAGATAAGTACTTGCTTCATCTTTGTGGATCAAGAACACATGTTTGCTCTGAAACAAGTTAAACTCTCATTATACCGTGCCAATTGATGGGTTTCCAAATATATTGAAGTAATGCAGAATGTTCTTAACTATGCAGTGTTAACCAAACTATTCTGGGATCCTAATTTCCACAGGCTCCGGAATGTTGAATGTGGTGTCATTTCCCATCATCTTAGAGATACAGCGAGGAAACAGGCCCTTCGGCCCACCGGGTCCATGCCGACCGGTGATCACCCACACACTAGTTCTATCCTACACACTGGGGACAATTTTACAGAAGCCAATTTACCGACAAACCTGCGCGTCTTTGGAACGTGGGAGGAAGGGTGAACGTACAAACTCCATAGAGACAGCACCCGTAGTCAGGATTGAGCCCGGGTCTCTGGCACTGCAAGGCAGCAACTCTACCACTGCGCCACTAAACTAAACTAATGTAACATCATCCGACTCCGACCCAAAACATCGCCTATCCATTCCCTCCCCCGGATCCTGCCCGACTTCCTCCAGCTCTGTATGTTTTGACCTCTTCTAGGCAATTCATCTGAATAAAAGCTCTTGTCCTTGACTTTGTTTCCGCTAGGCCTGACCATTCCAAGTGAAGAACATTTGCAGCGCCATCTGAATATTCATAAACCAAATACTGAGGGGAAAAAATTATGGTGCCAGGTTTAATAAACAAATTAATTTGCAAGATCGTCTAAAAATTCACAAACCAAATATTTCAAAGCAGTGCAGATCTTCTTCACTTCCTCACCCCGACCCTCTTTCACTTCCAGTGCCAACCATTCCACTGATGGCTGCCCGGCCTTTCAGCTCGGCTCTTGAATGGAAACCTCTTGCCCCTCTCTCCTTCAAACCTGCCCCCCGGCCAAGCATTTAGCCTCCCATGTTAATACCTCCTAACATGGAGTGGTGCCAGGCCTTGTTTGAGGAAGCGCGCGATATTGACCCACGTTAGAGGCTTTACGTAAACGCGTGCTGTCGTCATGCTTCAGACCTCATTAGCTGTGCCAGACCCACAGACCAAATCAAGAGAGAAAGTCGGCTCTGAACACCTGGTGGATCACTAACCCCCACCGCCAGCTGTCCAAACCCTTGTGGATCACTTGACATGTTGAAGCTCTATAATGGTATCACTGTTGGAATCAGTGTAATGTACTGGCACTCCCATCCAGACGGCTACCACCTGCTAGAAGCAAAAATAACTTGTGTAGGAAGGGCAGCTACAGCATGGTCTCTGTGCTAGGTGTGTAGCTGGTCGTTACAGCCATGCCTGTTTCACATATAACGTTCAGCTCGGATGAAATAATGCGGGCAATGCAGACAATTATCCATCAAAAGGCACAAGGCTGTATTTCCTGGGGATACATAAACGTGGCACAGCCCTTATTTCCATTAGGCAGCACGGTGGCGCAGTGGGAGAGTTGCTGCCTCACAAAGCCAGAGACCCGGGTTTGATCCTGTATATAGATGCTGTCTGTACGGAGTTTGCACGTTCTCCTCGTGACTGTGTGGATATTCTCCGGGTGCTCCGGTTTCCTCCCACATTCCAAAGACGTACGGGTTTATTGGTTTAAGGAAGAACTGCAGATGCTGGAAAATCGAAGGTAGACAAAAATGCTGGAGAAACCCAGCGGGTGAGGCAGCATCTATGGAGCGAAGGAAATAGGCAACGTTTCGGGCCGAACCCCTTCTTCAGACTTAACTGGCATCTGTAAATCGCCCCGATTGCGTGGGAGGTGTGTGAGAAAGTGGGATAACAATCTGGCACATGTGGAGACATTCGGGCAGGAGGACAGGGAGACAGAACAGGCAGTTTGTACGCACACCTTAAACGGGAGAGAGTCAGTAAAGATAAGGTGGAGGTTCCAGAGCTCAGGAGCCGCAGCATCAAGAGAAACTATTGAAAACAGTGAAGATCTACAAGGTGGAGTCTACAAGGTAATTGGAAGCAATAGTCAGCAAGTCGAGTACAAGCCTTCCCCCCCTCAACTCTTTACAATTGTTTAGGAAGGAACTGCAGATGCTGGTTTACACCAAAGATAGACACAAAATCCTGGAGTAGCTCAGTGGGGCAGGCAACATCTCTGGACAGAAGGAATCTCTGAAGAAGGGTCTCGACCCGTCATGTCACCCAATCCTTCTCTCCAGAGATGCTGCCTGTCCCGCTGAGCTACTCCAGCCTTTTGTGCCTATTTTTGTTTCTGCCTGAGTTACTCCAAGGCTTTGGGTAAAAGATTATACTAGTGTCACAAAACCTAAAATAGTTCAATTCTTGGAAATTATTTAAAAGTTGCGTCATCAATCAGCACAAAGTAGATTTACTCAGCTCTTTAAGTACAAGGCAATTTGAAAGAACAGTGGGCTATTTTTTTCCAATCGGTTTGAATCCCAGATACCTACTGCAGAGGAAACTGGCTATTTAGTCTTTTGTATAAAGGAGAGCCTTGAAAGTAACTGAACTCCCCTGTTCTCATTCCAAAACACATAGGCTACAGATCATATTTTTTTTATCCAGGTGCATAAGTGCGAGAGGCAGAATTAGATCATTTGGCCTATCAAGTCTCCTCCGCCATTCAATCATGGCTGATCTTTCAACCATTCTCCTGCCTTCTCCCCATAACCCCTGACGCCCTTACTAATCTTCCTTATTGAGGTGATGCGAGTTTCTGCCTCGATTACTCCTCAGGCAGAGAATTCCCAAAGCCCCAAACTTTGATGCCTTTTCTATCTTCACCTGCCCCTCAGCCTCCTGCTCTCCGAGGAATAAAGTCCGAATGAAAGAAGCAAGCAATACAACAATAAGTCTCATCTCAGCACCTGGATGGAATTCCTCTTGAATGTATTAAACACATTCAAGCCAGCTGAAGAACACATTGAGCACATCTGATCCAGAAATGTTGGCTGCCAGGCAGATTGCAATCCAGAGTTGCTGGACACTAATTGGCTTCCACTGTTAGTGGATGGGCTTGTTTCAGTCTGCTTATAGATGAACAAGTATGTGAAGGTTTTAACGGAAAACACAGCCACTCTATTTGAGGGGATAGAAGTTGGCAAAATAATGAACGGGAGCAGCTTGAGAGGAAATAAAAGATTTGAAAGGCAAGTTCCTTGAGCATGAATTTTTGAATGGGGAAAAGTTAAATAGGAAATGCAGCAGATTGATTGTTTGGAAGTGGTGAGACACATTTCTCCAAGTATGGAAAGCGTTCCTTTGTGTTAGGAAGTGCAATTAGAGAGGGAAGTGCTTGGTCACAGAGGTTTGGTGGACAATAAGGACAAGCGGACTTCTTCCCCGTTTGCTTTCCACTCTGGGTCCCAAGGGAATTCCATGCAGGGGCGGAAGTAGTTTCCACAGGATGTTAGTTTTGTTTGACCGGAAGCAGATTTCCCCATTGGAAGGCACTGGGATTGACCTGATCGCAGCCGTGTGGGAGAGGGTGTGTCTGGAGATGCTATGTTGCAGCTGCACAAAACTTTAGAGAGGCCGCATTTGGAGCACAGGTCCACCCCCGATTTTCCGGCACCCTTGTTTTCCACAGCCTTTCCAGATTATCCATTTTTCCGGACCAACGGAGGTCAAATGACAATACACCCCCGGTCCACTAATAACACCCATCCCATTTTTCTAAAGCACCATGGAGTGCCAGAAACCTATAAAAAGGTTTCTGGCAGCAGGAGAGAGGGGCTCGCTGGTGCATCTTGCCAGTCGGGAGTGGGGTCCGAAGCCGGGGTGCTAAACGGTTGAGGAGCCGGTGGGAGCCGGGGATGGGTCGGCAGATCATTCCATTCATATCCAGTTTACAATGCCCTCTATCACGACTCAGGGAATTTCAACTGAGTTCTCGTAATTTTATCGGGAATATAGAGATGGGGACACACTATCATATGCCGGAAAATTGATGTCCAACCTGTATTGTGTTCAGTTTTGGTCACCCAATTGTAAGTATTAAGGTGGAAAGAGCACAGAGAAGATTTTTGGAAGACGTTCCCAGGACTTGAGGGCTTGAGCTATAGTGAGAGGTTTGGCAAGCTAGGACTTTATTCCCTGGAGCACACGAGGATGAGGGGTGATCTTATGGAGGTGTATAAGATCATGATGGGGAATAGATAGAGCAGATGCACAGAATCTTTTACCCAGAGTAGGGGAAACAAGAACTAAGGGACATCGGTTTAAGGTGGGAGGAGAAAGATTTAATATGAACTGAGGGGAAGCTGTTTCACACAGCGAGTCCACTTTCAAGGAGCAGAATTATGCCATTTGGTCCATCAAGTCTACTCCGCCATTCAATCATGGCTGATTTATCTCTCCCTCTCAACCCCATCCTCCTGTCTTCTCCCCATAGCCCCTGACATCCCTTACTAATCACAGATTTGTCAACCTCTGCTTTAAAAATCCCCACTGACTTGGCCTCCACAGTTATCTGTGGTAATGAATTCCACAAATTCGCCATCTCCTGAATAACAAAATTCCTTCTCATCTCCTTTCTAAAGGTACGTCGTTTTATTCTGGAACTACGGCCTCTGTTCCTAGATTCTCCCACCAGTGGAAACATCCTCTCCACATTAACTCCATCCAGGCCTTTCACGTTTCGGTAAGTTTCAATGTGTTCCCAATCGTGGATGCATTGGTGATCATTTTCCAATATTCTATAGATTCTGGATCAGATCCTGTGGATTGGAGGGTAGCTAAAGTTATCCCACTTTTTAAGAAAGGAGGGAGAGAGAAAGCAGGGAGTTATAGACCAGTTAGCCTGACATCAGCGGTGGGGAAGATTCTGGAGTTGATTATTAAAGATGTAATAGGATTTGGAATGCATTTGGATAGCAGTAACAGGATCGGTCCAAGTCAGCATGGATTTATGAAGGGGAAATCATACTTGACTAATCTTCTGGAATTTTTTGCGGATGTAACAAGTAAAATGGACAAGGGAGAGCCAGTTGATGTAGTGTATCTGGACTTTCAGAAAGCCTTTGATAAGGTCCCACACTGGAGATTAGTGGGCAAAATTAGAGCACATGGTATTGGGGGCAGGGTATTGACATGGATAGAAAATTGCTTGGCATACAGGAAACAAAGAGTAGGGATTAACGGGTCCCTTTCAGAATTGCAGGCAGTGACTAGTGGGGTGCCGCAAGGCTCATTGCTGGGAGAGCAGCTATTTACAATATACATTAATTAATGATTTAGATGAAGGAATTAAAAGTAACATTAGCAAATTTGCAGATGACACAAAGCTGGGTGGCATTGTGAACTGTGAGGATGATGCTATGAGGAAGCAGGGTGACTTGGACAGGTTGGGAGAGTGGGCAGATGCATGGCAGATGCAATATAATATGGATATATCTGAGGTTATCCACTTTGGTTGCAAGAACAGAAAGGCAGATTATTACCTGAATGGTGTCAGGTTAGAAAAAAGGGGAAGTACAATGAGATCTGGGGGTCCTTGTACATCAGTCACTGAAAGTAAGCCTGCAGGTACAGCAGGCAGTGAAGAAAGCTAATGGTATGTTCGCCTTCATAACGAGAAGAGTTGAGTATAGGAGCAAAGAGGTCCTTTTGCAGTTGTACAAGGCCCTGGTGAGACCACACCTGGAGTATTGTGTGCTGTTTTGGTCTCCTAATTTGAGGAAGGACATTCTTGCTATTGAGAGAGAGCAGTGTGGGTTCACCAGGTTAAATCCCAGGATGGAGGGACTGTCATATGATGAAAGAATGGAACGACTGAGCTTGCATTCACTGGAATTTAGAAGGATGAGAGGATATCTTATAGAACTATATAAAATTATTAAGGGATTGGACTTGCTAGATGCAGGAAACATGTTCCCGGTGTTGGGGGAGTTCAGAACCAGGGGCCACAGTTTAAGAATAAGGGGTAGGCCATTTAGAACTGAGATGAGGAAAAACCTTTTCACCCAAAGAGCTGTGAATTTGTGGAGTTCTCTGCCTCAGAAGGCAGTGGAGGCCTTTAAAGAGAGTTAGATAGAGGTCTTAGGGCTAGCAGAATCAAGGGATATGCGGAGAAGGCAGGAACGAGGTACTGATTGTGGATGATCAACCATGATCACATTGAATGGTGGTGCTGGCTCGAAGGGCCGAATGGCCTACTCCTACACCTATTGTCTATGTATCTATGTCCCCTCTCTCATCTTTCTAAACTCCAGCAAGTGGAGGACCAGTGCCATCAAATGCTCGTGATATGTTAACCCAATCATTGCTGGTCACACGATCTATGAGTTCAACAGCATCGAAACATGTAACTTATTCTTAAACTATCACCTGCTATATTACTGATGATTAGTATAGAGACCAGACTGTGGTCTGTTCAAAAACAACAGGAGGGACACATTCCTGTGTGGCCAAAAGATAAACGATCAAAGAAAATGTATAAGTGGTATCTGTCACATCTTCCCAGTGTGATGTTTGACTTGATTTGCCCCCATTGACTGGCTGTCCATTGAAATGGCCCTTGGATTTTGCAGTGATTTTACTCTTACAAAAGCAGGACAAAGAGTCACTCATGCAAACTGGCAAGACAGAGATTTGGAACGGACGTTAGCAAGTTCCTTCCGTAAACACTGGCTTTCACAGCATAGAAGAAAGTGATCACTTCTCCTCCCGTGACCTGCTCTAGATGTTCACCACAACAATCCAAAATTAATCCCTCAGCCCTGCTCTCCCCTGCAGCGAGCACACCGATCCATCTCTTCTTCACACATCTGAGCTCTTTTCCTTAAGGTGAGAGGGGCAAAGTTTAATGGAGATGGTTTTTTTTTCACACAGAGGGTGGTGGGGGCTTGGATCGCACGCTGTAGGGGTGGTGGTGGAGATGGGGACCTGTTTGGTGCTGAAGGGGCTTTTAGATAGTCACATGGACTATCTAAAATCTATCTAAGGATTTGAGTACAAGAGCAAGGAGGTTCTACTGCAGTTGTACAGGGTCCTGGTGAGACCACACCTGGAGTATTGCGTACAGTTTTGGTCTCCTAATCTGAGGAAAGACATTCTTGCCATAGAGGGAGTACAGAGAAGGTTCACCAGACTGATTCCTGGGATGGCACGACTTCCATATGAAGAAAGACTGGATAGACTCGGCTTGTACTCGCTGGAATTTAGAAGATTGAGGGGTGATCTCATAGAGACTTACAAAATTCTTAAGGGGTTGGACAGGCTAGATGCAGGAAGATTGTTCCCGATGTTGGGGAAGTTCAGGACAAGGGGTCACAGTTTAAGGATAAGGGGGAAGTCTTTTAGGACCGAGATGAGAAAATCGTTTTTCACACAGAGAGTGGTGAATCTGTGGAATTCTCTGCCACAGAAGGTAGTTGAGGCCAGTTCGTTGGCCATATTTAAGAGGGAGTTGGATGTGGCCCTTGTGGCTGAAGGAACAGGGGGTATGGAGAGAAGGCAGGTACAGGATACTGAGTTGGATGATCAGCCATGATCATATTGAATGGCGGTGCAGGCTCGAAGGGCCGAATGGCCTGCTCCTGCACCTAATTTCTATGTTTCTATGTTTCTATGGATATGCAGGGAATGAAGGGATATTGATCTTGTGCAGGCAGATGAGGTTAGTTCATGTGTAGGAACAAACCGCAGATGTTGCTTTACACCGAAGATAAACACACAATGCTGGAGTAAAGGGGCTGTCCCACTGTACGAGCTAATTTAAGAGTTCTCCCGAGTTTCCCCTGACTCGAACTCAGAGAATTACGGTAATAGCCGCTTGTAGGTACTCGGGGATCTCGTGGACATTTTTCAACATATTGAAAAAATCTTCCCGAGTAGCTGCCGTTAGCTTTACGAGCCGCTAAGAGACGTCCCGAGCTCCGACGTACCCGCTACGCACATTCTACATACTACCACGAGATTCGATTTTTTTTTAAACTCGGGAGAGCTCTTGAATTACCTCGTACAGTGGGGCAGGCCCTTAACTCAGCGGGTCAGGCAGCATCTTTTCACCAGGAAAGATGGAGAAAAGATGGAGTTACTCCAGCATCGTGCATCTGTCTGAACAACTATTTTCACTGCGCGTCTGCCTGTGACATTAAAGCAGCATTGAACTGCTGGAATATTTGCAAGGTTCACAGTTCCTCTTCTGTAGGTCGTGCTAACCATGAGCATGCTGAGCGTGAAGGGAACTGGCTATACAGATTATTTATTTGGGTTCAGGCTACAATCCTAACCAAATAAGAAAGCAAGTCATCCATACCCTTTTCAAATTTTATAAGAAAAGGCGAATAACTCATTAGTACAAAAAACGGAAAATGAACCTCCATTTATCAATCCAATCTTGGGAATAGTGTCATGCTCAGAATCACAAAGGCCCCATGCCAATAAATTCCTCAAGCAGTTGAAATTCTGCGGTAAAGCGGACACCATCTTGTGAGCACAAGTATTTGAATGCTAGCCTTTACAAGCATATTTTATGGGGGGGGGGGAACGCAGCCACCAGGGTCCTACCCAGCTGTACGTGAAGTGACAGTGACTGCATGCGTCCATGATCAAGAAGCAATCTGATCGTTCCAGGTGGAATTCTCCAGTACTGGCGAAGATGATTGGACCCACATTTGATCTCTGGTCCACTTTGGAGGTTTGCCAGCCTCAGCAAGGACACCAAATCAGGACAATTCCTCCAAACGTATATTTGGGGTCTTTGTGGGGGTGGGGGTGGGGGGGGGGGGGGGGGGGGGGGGCAGTGCAGGGAAGGACGCAATCTCCGATTATAGAAGCTGATCTTCGAAGATGCTAAGTGAACAACAGTGGGGCAGCACAGTGGGGCAGCACAGTGGGGCAGCGTTGGGGAGTTGCTACGTTACAGCGCCAGAGACCCGGATTCAATCCTGACTGCTGGTGCTGTCTGTACAGTGTTTGCACGTTCTCCCCGTGACCGCGTGGGTTTGGCATCATGAGCTGAAGGGCCTGTTCCTGTGCTGTACTGGTCTACGTTCTGTTCAAGATAGCAAAGATGCCGTCCTTTAACGCAGATGAGCCTTCAAGGGTTCAAAGCCTGAAATAATGCTTCTCCCCCAAGCCCACCTGCCCGTGTTATGTATTTTCTCAATGACACTCTAAAGCAACCAGTTTTTGCCTGTAAATAATCAACATCATTTCATCGTTTCTCCTTTTGGATTTCTGCCCTCCTTTCGTCCCCAGATTGCACTCTCTGGTCCAACAAAGGATTAAAAAGCAGAGCCATTGCCACTGCACCCTTTGATATACCAATGACCTCGGAGTTAACACATAGTTTGCAGCACCCTTGTTAACAGAACAGCTGTATAAAAGCACTCAGCAACATGCCCCGCGCTAGAACATGGTTTCTGTACAATATCCAAGCACAGCATTACAAGGAAGGTCAACGGTACTAAGACGTGAGCCAACACATAATGACCCTTTCATTGGCTTTACACCTGGGGAGTCCACAGAGAAGAAAAAATCATTCTCACGCCAATTCAGGAGAGACAGAGGAAGCAGTGATAATAGTTTTGCCCAGCAACCCCCTTCCACAGCTAACTGGCCTTGACAAATGTTGTGCTATGGTTCTGGCACCTCCGCTAGCCGAGGGAAACCACACTATTCCATCTTTTACACTGTATAATTGCTTTTTGGTAATGGTTTTATTCAACACGTGCTAGGATTTAACTTTGATCACCAAGGTTCAACTGGGAATTTTGACTGGTGAACCTTCTACCCTTCTCATTCCCGCTCTCTGAACATTTCACTTCCCCAAGTCACTTTACTCCTGCAATGCAAGATACAAGATGGCGGAGCAGGAGAATGTCTCTTGGCCCTTGGGCCTGTTCTACTATTCATTAAGAATAATTTTAGGCCTCAACTCTACTCTCCTTGCCTTGTTTCTCAATACCCTCGGCCTCGCCACAGGCCAAAAATCTCTCCCCCTCATCTGATTTGATATAGATTCAGTCCCCTCAGCTCTGGGGTAGAGAATTCCAAAGATTCAGAATTCCTCGTAGAACAGTACAGGGACGGCACGGTGGCGCAACGGTAGAGTGCCGGAGATCTGGGTTCGATCCTGACTACGGGTGGTGTCTGTCCGCTGTTTGTACGTTCTCCCCGTAACATGCGTGGGTTTTCTCCGGGTGCTCTGGTTTCCACCAACACGCCAAAGACGTTCAGGCTTGTAGGTTAATTGGCTTGGAAAAATTGTAAATTGTCCCTCATGTGTGTAGGATAGTGTTAATGTGCGGGGATCGCTGGTTGGTGCGGACTCAGTGGGCCGAAGGGCCTGTTTCCACTCTGTATCTCCAAACTAAACTAAGCTCACAGCACAAGAACAGACCCTTTGGCCCACAATGTCTGAATTGGCTCCTGTAGATTGTAAATTGTCCCCAGTGTACAGGGTGATTGCTGGTCGGCACGGACTCCGTGGGCCGACAGGCCTGTTCTGCGTTGAATCTCTAAAGTCTAAAGTCTAGACACCCTTGCTTTACCCGGCTGAGCACATACTACAATGGTACTTGCCCCACCGTAACCCACCTTGGAGCAGCCTTGTGTGGAAAGCCGGAGAATGCTGTCAGCTCAGGCACGGCAATACGTTTTGCCCCCAACAGCAACACATGGAAAAGCTAGTAATTCAAATCGTTTCTTCTCTGAAAACCCTGCTGTTTTCTCTTCGCCGCAGCTTCCCTGTTATGTTGGCAACAGGCTGGCCTGTCAGGAACTGCATGGAGTTCCCAATAAATAAATTAAACCACAAAATGTGTTGGAAGGACTTCTCTCCTCCCCGGCCCTGCAGAAATAGCAGCCGTCCCGTCGCCTGCAGTGAGGAGACGGCTCCGGCTTAAAGCCCTGCGGCCGGCCGGGCGGGCGGCAGGAAACACAAAACAGTCAGGGACTCTCTGCTCCGCAGGAGATGGCTGAGAGTGTGATCTGGTGCAGCCTTTCAAAACAATAACAAACAAAATAAGAACCG
The DNA here is from genome assembly GCA_035221665.1 of Okamejei kenojei. Taxonomy (NCBI): domain Eukaryota; kingdom Metazoa; phylum Chordata; class Chondrichthyes; order Rajiformes; family Rajidae; genus Okamejei; species Okamejei kenojei. Next base: position 35,509,975 of record CM069147.1, on the reverse strand, counting down.
AAGGAAAAGAATTAGGAGTAGGCCATTCAGCCCCTCAAGACTGTTCCACCATTCAAAATGATCAGGGCTTCTCAGACCGAAGTAGGGGAACACGTTGGCGCAGCATTAGAGTTACTGCCCAACAGTGCCAGAGACCCAGGTTCGATCCTGACTACGGGTGCTGTATGGGGTTTATACGTTCTCCCTGTGGCCACATGGGTTTTCTCCGGGTGCTCCGGTTTCTTCCCGCACTCCAAAAACGTACAGGTTTGTAGAATAATTGGCTTTGGTAATATTGTAAACTGCCCTCCGTGTTTAGGATGGTGCTAGCGTGTATGGGGTGATCACTCGGGCACGGAGGGCCGAAGGGCCCGTTTCCACGCTGTATCTCTAAATGTCTAAGAGTTCCCGCCCCATGTTCTCCAGAGACCTGCTATCATGGCTTATCTTCTACCGCAATTTCATTTCCGCGTCCTAGTCCCCTTGACACTTGATGGGTGAATTGCAAGTAGAGTTTCCATATCATTTGGTGGAGGTGGGGGGGGAACGGGATGTAAAAACTAGGGATCATAAAACAGAGAATCGTGGAGAAATTACTTTGCCCAGAAGAATGTTTAAGAAAGGACTGCAGATGCTGGAAAAATCGAAAGTAGACAAAAATGCTGGAGAAACTCAGCTGTTGAGGTAGCATCTATGGAGCGAAGGAATAGGTGACGTTTCGGGTCGAGACCATTCTTCAGACTGATGTGGTCCCCCCCTAAATACAATAAAACCTATTTATAATTGTGCTTATCTGAATTGTTACGCAAAACAAAAAATATCACCACATCCAGCTTACATGTGACATTAAAGCACCATTGAGCCATTAACCTTGTCAGCTGAATGGTGTGTTCTCTGTCATAAATCCTCTATAACTGCTGATTCTGTTTAACCCGTGGAGCGACCTGCTGGGGGTTTATAGACGCAAAAACAACTTCAGCAGGATTTTAAGCACAAGACTGCAGGAAATTGTAGAGAATTGCGGACATTGCCCAGACCATCACACAAACCAACCTCCTTTCCATTGACTTTGTCTGCACTTCACGTTGCCTCGGCAAGAGTCTCACACTGACCGATCATTCCCTCTCCCATCAGGCAGGAGGTACATAAGTGTGAAAATGCACACCTCCAGATTCAGGGACAGTTTCTTCACAGCTGTTATCAGGCAACCAAACCATCCTCTCACCAACTAGAGAGTGGCCCTAGGCTGCTAACTATCTCATTGGAGACCCTCGGACTATCTTTAATTGGTCTTTAATGTACTTTACTATGTACTAAACCTTATTTCCTTTATCACACTCTGGGTGGCTCAATTGTAATCATGTATAGTCTTTCCACTGACTGGTTAGCACGCAACAAAAAGCTTTTCACCGAAGATAGACACAAAATGCTGGAGTAACCGAGCGGGACAGGCAGCATCACTGGAGAGAAGGAATGGATGACGTTTCGGGTCGAGACCCTTTTTCAGACCCTTCTGGACTCGACCCGAATCGTCACCCAATCCTTCTCTCCAGAGATGCTGCCTGTCCCGCTGAGCTACTCCAACATTTTGTGTCTATCTTTCGTTTAAACCAGAATCTGCAGTCCCTTCCTACACAAGAAGCTTTTCTCTGTACCTCAGGACACGTGACGATAAACAAAACTAGTAACTAACTGTCGTCTCCCTGAACAGTTTGGGCAAGCAGAGTCTATAAACTAGTTCAAGCCTTTAGATTTTTAAATTTCTATGGCTTTAGTGATACAGCCTGGAAACAGGCCCGTCAGCCCAGCGAGTCCGCGCCAACCAGTGATCGCCCTGTACACTAGCACTACACTACTCACTAGGGACAATATAACAATCCACAAAAGCCAATTAACCTACAAACCTGTACGTCTTTGGAGTGTGGGGGGAAACCGGAGGACCTGGAGAAAACCCACACGGTCACAGGGAGAACGTACAAACTCCGTACAGACAGCACCCTTAGTCAGGATCAAACCCACGTCTCTGGTGGTGTAATTCTACAACTCTACCAGCGCCGCCCCATGGAAATCAAGCCATGTTGGACCTAGATTCATCAGCGCCTGCTCCAAGTGTTAGGAATTGTGTAAAATAACTTACAACAGTTCATAGAAAACATTCAAAGGCACTTCCCAGGACTGTAATCAAACTAAATGTGATGCCACACATCATAATGAGATACATTTGTATGGAGTTTCCTCACTAAAGGCTGGCACTCTCTCTCTTCCTTTCTTGGCCGCATGACTTCATGGAACTTCCGGTCCCAATTTCATTTTCCTAATTCAGTTCATGGATCAGTTCATAGGCTTCTGGAAATTGCCAAGAAATTCCGAATATACCCGGGGCATTGTGGAAAAGATTTATTTCCAACAAATTTCTGCTTAATTTCTTGCCATCCCCTACTCCGAAAAAAAAATATATATATGCACTTTATCCAGCCAGTCACCACCTTGTCATTTTCTTTAACAAAACTAGGATTGCTTTCTCTGGAACATCAGGGGTTGAGGGGAGCCCTTGCTGGATGTAGATAAAATTACGAGAAACAGAGATAAGATAGACAATCAAAACCCTTTCTCCGGGGTGGAAATGTCAAAGATCAGAGGGCATACGGGTGTCAGAGGTTATGGGGAGAAGGCAGGAGAATGGGATTAGGAGGGAGAGACATGATTGAATGGTGGAGTAGAGTGGATGGGCTGAATGGCCTAATTCTACTCCTATCATGATCTTATGATAGCTTTCAGGGGAGAGGGGCAAAGTTTAACGGGGATGTGAGTGGCATTTATTTATACACACCAGACAGAAGGTGGGGGTGCCTGGAATGCATTGCCTGGGGTAGTGGTCGAGGCAGACACGACAGTGGTGTTTAAGGGTTTTAGTTAAGCACGGATATGCAGGGAATGGAGGGATATGGATCATGTCTAGGCAGAGGTTAGCTTATCTTGACATCATGCTCTTGGTGGGCAGAAGGGCCTGTTTCCATGCTGCATCTGAAGAAGGGGCTCGATCCGAAACGCCACCCGTTCCTTCTCTCCAGAGATGCTGCCTGACCCGCTGAGTTACTCCAGCATTTTGTGTCCTCCTTGTCTAAACTAAACAGGGACATTGTGGGCTAAAGGTCCTGATTCTGTGCTGCTTTATGGCCTTCACTGTCATGTAGATGTTATGCTTTGTACGTTTGTCCAAGTCTTTGCGCTCGTGATTGAACCTGCACCTCACTGTACTTATGTCTAGAATAACAAACTCGCCTTGACTTGTTAAAGCACGAAGGAGATGTGGTGGGTGCCTCAAAATCGAGGAATGCCAGTTCGAATCTAACCTCTACTGCTATCAGCGTGGAGTTTGCACGTCCTCTTTGTGACCATGTCGGTCCTGCCCGGATGCTCCAGTTTTCTCCCATATCCCAAAGACATGCTGGTTCAAAGATTGACACAAGGCGCTGGAGTAACGCAAAGGGTCAGGCAGCATCTCTGGAGAAACAGGATGGGTGACGTTTTGGGTCAGAACCCTTGTCCGAGTCTGAAGGAGCCTGATGCCTGACCCCGCTGAGTTACTCTAATATCGTTGGTATAAACCAGCATCTGCAGTTCTTTGTTTGTGCATCTGGTTCAAAGATTAATTGGTTACTGTTGATTTCCCCTGAAGGAAGATAACAGGTAGGAGAATCAGAGGGCACTTGATGGGTATGTGATAGAGAATAAGGTATTGGGAAACAGCAGGGGACAGGACTGCACTGAGCTGGCAAATATTCAATGGGTCAATGGTCTCCTGTGTCATAATAAAATATGAAGGCACATGGCCAAAATATATTCATGAAGCTAAATGTGAATGTAGTATCCTAAAGGGTAAAGTTTACAGTTTAGCCAGGTCTTTGATGGGGTTTAGAGATACAGCGCGGAAACAGACCCTTTGGCCCACTGAGTCCGCGCTGACCCCTGTACACTAGCACTATCCTACACACTGGGGACAATTCGCAATCTTTACCAAAGCCAATTAACCTACAAACCTGTACGTCTTTGGAGTGTGAGGGGAAAACCAGAGCTCCCGGAGAAAACCCACGCTGTCACAGGCAGAACGTACTAACTCCATACAGACAGCACCTATAGTCAGGATCGAACCCGGGTCCCTGGCGCTGTAAGGCAGCAACTCTATCGCTGCACCACTGTGTCACCCTGATCATTAGAAGCTCAGCCACCAGCACTGAATATGGGTCGTGTGCAGGCAGACGAGATTAGCTTCATTGGCATCATGTTCGGCATAGACACTGTGGGCGGAAGGGCCTGCTCCTGCGCTGTGCGGTTCCACGTTCTACATTCACTGGAACATTGGACGTGGTTCGGGTGCATGACGGGAATCGTCATTTAAAAACAAATCCCAAACTGCAATTTAAAAACATTGTCCTCGTTGTCGACAGATCGTGGAAGCTTTTAACATTAGACAGCTTTTCCCACATGTCAGCAGAGATAACAAGATTTGCTTTGTGGCTGTTACTATTAGAAACCTGTGTGATGAACCAATGTCAGCTGTCCAGCAGCCTACAGCTGTGAATAGCCCCCCAACTATCCAGCTGGGCTCCCTCCCAAGGGCTCAATTCTCCACAGCTCTCAAAGCAGAATGTCTAATTCACGACTGGAGATGACATTTAGAAAGCAGCAACTTTAGCGGGGTTGGAGAGGCGGGGGGGGGGGGGGGGGGGGGGGGGGGGGTAGGGAAGGCAGCCAAACCGAGTGGCTGCACCCCATCCGGAGCAGTCTGGAACACCCTTCTCCAGAAAGAAGTGAGAATCAGTGAAAACAAGACACAAATTGCTGGAGTAACATAATGGGTTAGGCAGCATCTCCCTCTCTCCCTCTCTCTCTCGAAAATGAATAGGCAATGTTTCAGGTCGGCACCTTTCTTCAGTCTGAAACATCACCTCCAGAGATGCTGCCTGAGCTACTGAGTTCCTCGTGCATTGTGTCTTTTTGTGCTGTTATTCAGCCATCCTCTGCAATTCCTGGTGTCTCCATGGAACCTTACCAATGTTTAGCTTAGAGATCCAGCGGGGAAACAGGCCCTAGGTATCACCTGGTCCATGCCGACCATCGATCACCTGTCCACAATAGTTCTATGTCAGCCCACTTTATCATCCACTCCCTACACGCTAGGGGCAATTTGCAGAGGTCAATTAACCTCCAAACCCGCATGTCTTTGGGACGGGGGAGAGAAACCAGAGCTCCCAGAGAAAATCTGCATGGCCAGAAGAGAAAGCGACCATCTACCTCCTGCGAGAGAGCGGGAGAGAACTGTGCCTACACACGAGCACTTACATACAAAAAATGCCTCTGGTAAGCAAACACTTAGTAAATAGTTCTATGTTATCCCACTACCCACACATTAGGGGCAATTTTACAGAGGCCAATTGACATACAAACCCGCATGTCTTTGGGATGTGGGAGGAAACCGGAGCAAACCCTCGAGGTCACATGGAGAAAGTGCAAACTCCACACAGACAGCACCCGAAGTTCAGGCTTGAACCCGGGTCTCGGGTGCCATGGGACAGCAGCTGAACTACCGTGTGCCAGCTGTGTCGGTAGTTTTATCTTTCCATTAGGATTTATTGCCAAGGGATAGATGGTATGTATGCAGTTTCCCTTGGATGGGATCCAGCTTGCTGTGAAATGGTGATACGCCTGGCAGTACCCAACCCCCAGGTTATTATGAAGCATTTTGCCAAGCAAAACTCCAGAAGGTGCATTCTACAGGGAATAGAATCAACTAGAGTTCCTCTTGCACTTCGTTCAAAAATTCCAGCATCCACAAGTCTCTTGTGTCTCCATGGTGCTCTGCCAACTTTCCAAAAGTTGCACAAAATACTCTTGAAACTGTCACTTTTGTGCAAAGTTGATTTTCACACAGTTAAAAGGCAGGAATCTTGTTGAAATTTAGACAGTGTCTCGGTCAAACTGTTTTATTTTGTCTCATATCCGGTCTAGCTTTGAAGTAAGCTTTTTAAAAAGATTTAATCCTTTTAATTGTTATTTGCAATACCACACAAGGCAATGTCAGTGTGGTCCACTCTGTATCAATAGACAATAGAAAACAGACAGTAGGTGCAGGAGTAGGCCATTCGGCCCTTCGAACCAGCAACGCCATTCACTGTGATCATGGCTGATCGTGCACAACCAGTTTACCCCATTCCTGCCTTCTACCCATATCCCTTGACTCCGCTATCTTTAAGTGCTCTATCTAACTCTCTCTTGAAAGCATCCAGAGAATCGGCCTCCACTGCCTTCTGAGGCAGAGAATTCCACAGATTCACAACTCCCTGGGTGAAAAAGTTGTTCCTCATGTCCGTTCTAAATGGCTTACCCCTTATTCCTAAACTGTGGCCCCTGGTTCTGCACTCACCCAACATCGGGAACATGTTTCCTCCCTCTAGTGTGTCCAATCCCTTAATAATCTTATATGTTTCAATAAGATTCCCTCTCATCCTTCTAAATTCCAGTGTATACAAGCCCAAGACAGAGGCCCAGGAGCCGTTGGAGCGGTTGCAGCGGGATGAGTAACGTCCGAGCTGGGTGAGTTTAAAACCCGATCGCGGGGCTTTGCTTTACAGAGGCCCAGGTTGCAGTGGGAGGAACCCAAATCTGTAATGTTCCAACGTTCCATTTGCGTTTCAAAACAAGTGGGATTGAGGAACCAGCGATCACCCCGTACACTAATACCATCCTACACACTAGGGACAATTATTTTTTAACAACTTACAACAGCCAATTAATCTACAACCCTCTATGTGGGAGCAAACTGGAGCACCCGGAGAAAACCCACACACTCACAGGGAGAATGTACAAACTCCGTACAGACAGCACCCGTAGTCAGGATTGAACATGGGTCTCTGGCTCTGTAAGGCAGCAACTCTACTGCTGCACAATTGTTCATCCCCATCATCTGGCTGTCTGAGGTATTCCCACAGAAGCATGATGACTGTACTTGATTCTGATTAATGAGGTGAAACCTGTTTCATTTCCCAGTCCAGGCATCTCTTACCAGCTGAACTATAAAAACAAACCCTTTGAAGATTACTGTGGATGCTCAACATCCTCGAAATACCAACCAATATTTTTCTAGTGTGAATTTGTAGCGTGGAGGATTATATGGCGGTAGCTTAGATCCTGCAGTTGATGGGTGTATAATTTTTATTAAGGGTTTACTTGGATGAGAAAGTGGGATAACATAGAACTAGTATGAACGGGTGATCGATGTTTGGCTTGAACTAGGTAGGGCAAAAGGCCTGTTTCCATGCAATATCTCAAGAGTCAAGTGTTTTGTTGTCATCTGCCCCAAACAGAACGATTATATTTTTACTTGCAGCAGCACAACAGAGTATGCAAACATAGTACTCGGTGAACAATATAATAAGCAAAAAAAGTTCAGTATATATACATATGCTTTTTCACACACATACACACAATATACACACAATTTATGTGTATTTGTACGCATAAGCGTGTATATATATGTGTGTGTGTGTGTGTGTGTGTGTGTGTGTGTGTATATATAGACATTATTAGACAAATGCATATACATACACGCATATACATACACACTATATATATGTGTGCATGTGTATATGCGTATGTAAATATATGCGCATATGTGTGTATATATGCGTATATATATATATATATGCGTGCGTGTGTGTGTGTGTATGTATATATATATATGTGTGTGTGTGTGTGTGTGTGTGTGTGTGTGTGTGTGTGTGTGTGTGTGCGCGCATTAGCGTGCGTGTATATATGCATAACCATCAAATTAAATACCTCCAAAATCCACAGCACTTCTCCAGTTGCTCAGGTTGGATAGAACCCCATCACTAACACCAAACAGGCCAGATTACTTCTTGCTTCAGTGTTCCCATTAACCTCAGGAGTAGAATAGTGCCTTCATACAAGTTGCAGCCAGTCTGATTTCACTGCCCGTGCTCAGTTGCCTCTGTGTGCTAGCATTTCACATGCACAAAATGCAGATATTTTATCCACAGCCATCTGCTCCCTCCCACCCAAGCAGCCCAAGGATGAGGGAATTGAAGGCAATATCTCCAAGTTTGCGGATGACACTAAGCTGGGGGGAAATGTTAGCTGTGAGGAGGATGCTAGGAGACTGCAAGGTGACTTGGATAGGCTGGGTGAGTGGGCAAATGTTTGGCAGATGCAGTATAATGTGGATAAATGTGAGGTTATCCACTTTGGTGGGAAAAACAGGAAAGCAGACTATTATCTAAATGGTGGCCGATTCGGAAAAGGGGAGATGCAGCGAGACCTGGGTGTCATGGTACACCAGTCATTGAAAGTAGGCATGCAGGTGCAGCAGGCTGTGAAGAAAGCGAATGGTATGTTAGCATTCATAGCAAAAGGATTTGAGTATCGGAGCAGGGAGGTTCTACTGCAGTTATACAGGGTCTTGGTGAGACCACACCTGTAGTATTGCTCCAGTTCTCGTCTCCAAATCTGAGGAAGGACATTATTGCCATAGAGGGAGTGCAGAGAAGGTTCACCAGACTGATTCCTGGGATGTCAGGACTGTCTTATGAAGAAAGACTGGATAGACTTGGTTTATACTTTCTAGAATTTAGGAGATTGAGAGGGGATCTTATAGAAACTTACAAAATTCTTAAGGGGTTGGACAGGCTAGATGCAGGAAGATTGTTCCCGATGTTGGGGAAGTCCAGGACAAGGGGTCACAGCTTAAGGATAAGGGGGAAATCCTTTGGGACCGAGATGAGAAGGACTTTTTTCACACAGAGAGTGGTGAGTCTCTGGAACTCTCTGCCACAGAGGGTAGTGGAGGCCAGTTCATTGGCTATATTTAAGAGGGAGTTAGATGTGGCCCTTGTGGCTAGGGGGAGCAGAGGATATGGAGAGAAGGCAGGTACGGGATACTGAGTTGGATGATCAGCCATGATCATATTGAATGGAGGTGCAGGCTCGAAGGGCCGAATGGCCTACTCCTGCACCTAATTTCTATGTTTCTATGTTTCTAAAGGTTGAAGCCCACATCAATGTTGAACATAGAGCAGTGAGCACAGGAGAAGGTCCTTCGGCCCACAATGTCCATGCCGAACATGGTGTCAAGTTGAACCAAACTCTTCTGCCTACACACAATCCATATTCCTCCATTCCCTGCATATACATATTTAGAAGCCTCTGACATGTCAACATTATATCTGCCTTCACCAGCATATTCTAGGTACCATTCACCATTCTCTGTGTAAAAATGTTTGTCCTTTAACATCTCATTTAAATCTTTCGCCTCTCATCTTAAACCCACAACCTCTGGTGCTTGATTCTCCTACTCTGGGTAAAATACTTTGCATTTACCCCATATGGTCCCCTCATGATGTTTTACACCTCTATAACATCATTCCTCAGCTTCCTGCGCTCCAAGGAATAAAACCTTAGCCTGCACCAGGATCTCCCTCTAGAACAGGCCCTCAAGTCCTGGCAACATCCCCATAAATCTTCTCTGCACTTATCTTTCTAGCATAATGCCGTCCTTCTCTCAGCATGTTGATCAATGTTGAGCACAGTGCAGTTTTGCAGCCTCACCAACGCCTTGTCCAGGTGCTACATCTGTACGTGGAATCCAGAAAGCAAATCAAGGGGTAAACATTCAGTGCATATTTAACCCAAGCTCACAAGGATAGAGAAACACACAACACAATAGACTGGGCATCCGAGGAGATGCAAACTCCGGGCCCTGCATCAGAAGCTTCGATGACGTGACCACATAAAAATGGCAGTCTAAATATAGGCCCGGCTCAAGCCAACACAAGCCATTCCTTTGATGTTTTCAGCAGATGTTTGATAATTTTAGATGGAACGAAAAATTGGACTCCAGCCCAGATGATAGGGGAACAGTCATGCAAGTTCACTTTCATCCTTAGCTTTCCCAGCCCAGAGTCATACAGCGTGGCTGGGAAAACTAAGGATGAAAGTGCACCCCTCGGCCCAAACTTGCCCACGGCAACCAAGATGCCCCTTCTATACTAGTCCCACCTGCCTGCCTTTGGACAATGTCAAGAGTGTTTTATTGTCTTATGTCCCGAATTGGAACAATTAATCTCTTGCTTGCAGCAGCTCAACCAAAATGTAAACTTAGTCCCGGGAAACATTTAGTGTAGGAAGGAACTGCAGATGGCATGGCCGTCCGAAAGGGGGGTGCATTGGGTGCGACCGCAACGCCCTTTTTTCCCCCGGAGTAAGAAAAAATCCCAAGGAAAAAAAAAAGTCAGTTAAAAAATCAGCGTTTCCAATTTGTCGGAAAAGCGCCCGAAATTCTGGTTCCGGCCGCTGGATGATTTGAGAGAAAAAAATGCGACCATCCGCGCCTGCACAGTTGGGGAAGTGATGCAAAATGACGCCGTCTCTCCGCGCGTGCGCAGTGGGCCCGGGCGGGATCAGACTGCCATTTGTACTCCACACATTGCGCTCGATGCCACGTGTCGTCTACTCCAGGTAAGTAGTGGAATATTGCAGGAGGGGGAGTCTGTTTTTTTATCCTCGGTTCAAACTACCCATGAGGGGGTCTAATCTGGCCCGTGGGATAAGGGAGTGCCCATTTATCCGGGCCCAGCGGGGGTCCAGCGGGGGTGGCGTGGGGGGAAGATGGCTTGGGCCATTGCGGCGGGACCCGCTCCCCTCGTCTCCCCCTCGCCGCCGTGGCCCAAGCCAACTTTCCCCCATGCCCGCTGGACCCCCGCTGGGCCCACGCCACCTTCAGCGCCCCCCGCCCGCTGGGCCCCTGCCACCTTCATCCTCGTCCGTTCCCCCCTCCCCCGCCAGAAAGATGGGGGGATGTGGGAGGGGGAGAGAGAGAGGGGAAGGGAGGGGAGAGAGAGATGGGGGAGGGAAGAGGGAAAGGGGGATTATCTTTAGTGAGATTGCAAATTTAAGGTAGGTTTTAGAGCTATTATAGTTTCTCCTCCATATGAATAATTTTAAACAATATCAAACAATTGGAACTGCTTTCTTTTCCTTGATAACAATACTGAAAATATGAATTCCATAGTTTGTGACATGAATATACATTTTAATGGGATCATTACATACAGATGTAACATTTCCATTTCGAGATCGGGGTGGGGGTGTGCAAATGGGGGGTCGATAGCCTAATCGTTAAACAGTTAAAAGATAGCCTAATCGATAAAGAACTGAGAAGAGGAATCGGAGCTGCCAAGGAAAGGTACTCTGAGAAGTTGAGGAGCAAGTTCTCAGCTAGTGACTCTTCAGTTTGGAGGGGCATGCAAGAAATCACCAGCTATAAGAGGAAAGCCCCCCGCTCTTTGGACAATCGTCAGCTGACGAACAACCTGAATGAGTTTTACTGCAGGTTTGAAAATCAGAAACGTAACCCTGGTACCCCCTCCCCAACACGCACAGCCAGACCCCAGCCTGCAAAGAATGGACCCTGTACCCTCTCCTTACCCATTCACCACTTCACACCTACTTAAGGCAAGAAAAGAGTGGACCCTTTCCCACCCCAACCAACACTTCACATCCAATTACTCATTTTAAACCAGTCCCTGCAAAGATGTACTGCTTCAAAGTCTTCACTATTGTCCCTGTACCCAAAAAGGTAAGGATTACTGGTCGTAATGGCTACAGGCTTGTCACACTGACCTCTGTAGTCATGAAGACCGTTGAAAGGCTTGTGTTGGCCAAGCTGAAAAATATCACAATCCCTCTGCTGGACCCTCTGCATTTTGCATATTGGGCCAATAGATCTGTGGATGACGCAGTCAATCTGGGCCTGCACTTCATCCTCCAGCACCTAGACCACCAGGGGACCTATGCGAGGATTTTGTTTGTTGATTTTAGCTCTGCATTCAACACCATTGTGCCAGAGCTACTACGCTCCAAACTTTCTGAGTTGACTGTGCCTGAACCCTCTGCCGGTGGATCACCAGCTTTCTGACAGACAGGAAGCAGCATGTGAGGCGGGAAAGCATATCTCAGACCCGCAAACCCTCAGCATAGGAGCACCGCAAGATGCGCACTCTCCCCTCTCCTCTACTCTCGCCACACCAATGACTGCACCTCCACAGACACCTCTGTCAAGCTTCCCAAGTTTGTGGACGACACAACACTGATTGGACTGATCTAGGATGGGGATTTGTGAACCCGTTTCAGTTTGACATCTTTCCTATAACATGATGCCCAGAACTGAACACAATATTCTAAATGCAGTCTCACCAACGTCTTATACAACTGCAACATGACCTCCCAACCTCTATACACAGCCTGACCCGCTGAGTTACTCCAGCACTCTGTGAAACGTCACAGAACAGGGCAAGGTTAGCAGGTTTGCTGATGATACAGAAGTGAGTGGTTTTGCAGATAGTGAAGATGGTTGTGAAAGATTGCAGCAGGATCTGGATCAATTAGCCAGATGGGCAGAGGAATGGTTGGTGGTTGCATGGTTCCTTGAAGGTCGTGTCGCAGGTATATCAGGTGGTCAAAAAGTATTTTGGCACTTAGGTCTTCATCAGTCAGAGTCATGACTCTATCCATCTTTCCCTCTCAAACACATTCTCCCCATTACCTCTGACACCCGTATCAATCAGGAATCTATCAATCTCCTCCTGAAAAATGTCCATTGACTTGACCTCCACAGCTGTCTGTGGCAATGAATTCCACAGTTCACCACCCTCTGTCTTAAGAAATTACTGCTCATCTCCTTCCTCAAGGAATGTCTTTTAATTCCGAGGCTGTGGCCAAAGGTCCTAGACTCTCCCACTAGTGGAAGCATCCTCTCCACATGTCACTCCATCCAGGTTCTTTACCAGGCTGGGACGGACGGCAACAGCTTCACACTGTGTCCCAAAGCTTGTATCTGTCCTGCATCACCCAAGGCAGCAGAGACGTTATAGGAGAGGGCAAACACCGTAACAAATTAGCTCACGATGGTTTGGGTATCATTCAGGAATGTCTATGCATGTCACATCAAGAATATTACTGAAGAACGGTCTTCACCCAAAATATAATCTATACCTTTTCTCCAGAGATGTTGCCTGACTCACTGAGTTACTCCAGCACTCTGTGACATGTCATCTATCCATGTTCTCCAGACATGCTGCCTGACCCGCTGGTTTACTCCAGCACTCTGTGAAACGTCACCTATTCATATTCTCCGCAGATGCTGCCTGACCCACTGAGTTACTCCTGCACTTTGTGTCTATTTTCCCCTCACCCATCCGCCCAAGCCCACTCTCCACCCTCCTTTCCTATGTTCCTTTCAACCCATAAACTTCTCTCTGCCTTTACATTTCACTCCTCTTTCAAATCTGCTCTACCTATTAACCAACCCGACCTCCCGGTGGCTCAGCACTTCAACTCCCCCTCCCATTCCGTATCTAACCTCTCGGTCCTGGGCCTCCTCCACGGCCAGAGTGAGCAACACCGCAAGTTGGAGGAACAGCACCTCATAATCCGCTTGGGGAGTCTGCATCCTTTGGGCTTGAACATTGAATTTTCTCAATTCTGTTAACCCTTGCTGTCTCCTCCCCTTCCCACCTCTCCCTCAGCCCTCGGGCCCTGGCATTCCCTCTCTCTCTCTCTATCTCCCTCCCCCACCCTAGTCGCACCAGCTTCTCATTTTCACATCACAAACAGCTTACAATGGCTTGTTCCCTTTATCATCGATACTTTTTTGCATATTCTTTCATTCATTGTTCTTTATCTCTCCACATCACCGTCTATATCTCTCGTTTCCCTGATCCCTGACCAGTCTGAAGAAGGGTCTCGACCCGAAACATCGCCTATCTCCTTCGCTCCTTAGATGCTGCTGCACCCGCTGAGTTTCTCCAGCCTTTTGTGTACCCTCGATTCTCCAGCATCTGCAGTTCCTTCTTTAACTACTTATCTACATGCATTTTTCTTCTTAACCTTTTAGTCAGAATGATGCAGTTTGGAAACAGGCCCTTCAGCCCAACTTGCCCACACCGAACAACATGTCCCATCTAAATTAGTCCCACTCACACGCGATTAGCCCATATCCATCTCAATCTGTCCTATCCATGTACATGTCCAAATGTCTCTAAAACATGAGGATAGTCCCAGCCTTAACTACCTCCTCTGGCAGCTCGTTCCATACACACCCACTACCCTTTGTGTGAAAAAGCTACCTCTCAGATTCCTGTTAACTTCTGAAATATTGGTCGTACATTTGGTGCAAAAATGTTCCAAAATAAGGCTCAGAATGCATCAGAGAGCATCTAAAACCCCAGAGCTTCCTGGGCCCTTAAGCAGGCCCTGGATCCTGGCATCGAGGGACTTTACGCTTTGCATTAATTTTTTTGTAATCCTGTCATGCCAACCCCCTTTTGGGAAAGCTTCGTACGGTCCTGAGATGCTGATTTAAACTGAAGAGAGACACAAAATGCTGGACTCAGCAGGACAGACAGCATCTCTGGAGAGAAGGAATGGGTAACGTTTCGGGTTGAGGCCCATCTTCAGACTGCATAACTTCTTTATCCTATCCCAGAAAGGTTCAGATTAGTTTAGGTTAGTTTATTGTCAAGTGTACCGAGGTACACATCTACGAACCTTTTGTCACTAAAAGTCTCTTCAAGATTATTGTGCCTATATTCACCTCTTCCTTTATTTGCCATCAGTGGCTTTTTACAGTTCACCAGAGCATCCTTCATGAATAAGCAGCTGGCTGCTCCACCCGTGTAGTTATCTCACTGATGCAAATATAAATTCCTATCTCTGAAAATTCACCAGGTGTATGTGCTTGATTAGGGAGATCTCTGCTGGTATTGCAGCTACCTCACTGCGCCAGTGGTCCAGCTTCAATGTTGACCTAGAGTGCTGTCTGTGTGGAGCTTGCCCGTTCTCCATGTGACTGCATGGGTTTCCACCGGGTGCTCCGGTTTCCTCCCACGTCCGTAAGATGTGCGGGTTTGGAGGTTAATTGGTGTCTGTTTTTTTAAAAAAATGCCCCTAAAGTGTAGGGAGTGGGTGAGAGAGTTGGATAACATAGAACGAGTGTGAATGAGTGATCAATGGTCAGCATGGACTCAATGGGCCGAAGGGCCTGCTGCCGTGCTGTATCTCGGCACAATTAAAAAATGGATACTCGGAGAGGTACACAACCTAAAACTGAAGGTAGACAAAAGTGCTGGAGAAACCCAGTGGGCGCTGCAGCATCTATGGAGCGAAGGACATCGATTTCCTTCCCTCCATAGATGTCCCTCGCTCCATAGATGCTGCCGCACCTGCTGAGTTTCTCCAGCACTTTTGTCTACCTTCGATTTTCCAGCATCTGCAGTTCCTTCTTAAACAACCTAAAACTGATCTGTATCCAAATATATTACCTGAGGTGATAGAAAGTTATTTGCACTTCTTCTCTAGAGGTCTCATCTGAAAATAGTCAGGGTGGTCTCTGTGTGAATCAGAGGGATAGTTCCGTGCGAACCACTTGGCACAGCTCAGGTAGGGCGAATGTGGGTAGAAGAGAACTGCAAATGCTGATTTATACCAAGAGTGGACACAATGTGCTGCAGTCACACAGTGGGTCAGGCAGCATCCCTGGAGAACATGGACAGGTGACATTTCGGAATGCTGTAACATTTTAAGGTAGGGTCAGGAAAGCTTCAACCTGCTGCAAAATGATAGTTATTAACTCTTCAAGCCAATCCCAGCAAGGTCTTCCATACTCTAACATATCGAATGAGCAAACACATCCATCAAAACAACAGGGCACAGGTCTGAAGAAGGGTCTCGACCCGAAACGTCACCCATTCCTTCTCTCCAGAGTTACTGCCTGTCCCGCTGAGTTACTCCAGCATTTTGTGTCTACCATCAAAACAGCGGCAGCGGAAAGATGATTGAGCAGCCTTTAAAGCAGGTGAATGAAAGAAGATTGAAAGTGGCCACCACCAGATACAGGAACAGTTTCATCCCCTCTGTCATCAGGCTTCTGGAAGGTCCTTACATAAGATAGGGCACTGTCCGATTCACCTCTACCCTATTGTAGAACAGCATTGTAGGACTGTGGAACAGCATCCCTCTTCCCATCAGAACTGCCCCCTCCATCGAGACTAAAAACTCATCGCTACTCCCCAAGCCTTTCTTGACGTCCTCTGAGTGAGGGCTATATGTATGTAGTGATGTTTGTTTTTAATCTATGAACCACTGTTGTTTGTTATACTATTCTTATACCAATGTAAAGCACTTTGGCCTACGAGAGTTGTTTTTTAAATGTGCTATGTAAATAAAGTGACTTGACTTGACTATTGCGGATATCGGACTTTATCCAATATTTGTCCAATATTGGATAGCGTGCAGAGCAAAGCTTTTCACCGTACCTTGGTACACGTGACAATAATAAACAATGTAAAAAGAAACATTGGTGCATGCCAACGTGCTTGACATAATTACAATGTAGGAGGCTCTTTGGTCAATCGAGTCCATGCCAACTCTCAATGGTTCAATGCTGCTTTAAATGTGCAAAGATAGAATGAAATTACTTTCTTACAGCCCAGTACAGTATTCACATACACAAGCACATCCTCGATTAGTAAGTGTACAGAAATCATCCGCATGAAAGAGGCGCCACATTTTGGCACTATTTTCAAAGTCATGTCTGCGATCTAGTCCTTTTGAGTGGTGCCCGATCCATCGCCTTCCTTGGATGTCATGTCCCTCTCCTCGCCCGACCACCACTGTGCCCTGGGGGTGTCTCCCGCAGCTGATTTTGAGAGGGTGGTAGGCCCGGTTCCCTCTCCTGCCTGCCGCGTCCGACCTCCTCACCGACTCCATCCTCCCAGTCTCTGGGGAACGAGCAGGGGCATCTGGGCAACCTACTCACTGCCGGCCAGGGTCCACCGGATCTGGCGTACGGCCGCGGGGGACGAGTACGGTACGGCTCACCAACCTCATTCCTCACCACCCAATCTCAACTCTACTAGCCTGACACTTCTGCCATCAACCACAGAAAGAATCGTTTACAACAGCCAATTAACCGACCAACCACCAAGGATGTGGGAGGTAACAAGGGAGAGCAAGGTCAAAGGGAGAATGTGAAACATCCACAAGGCCACCACTACAGGTCAGGATCGAACCCAAATCACTGGAGTTGAAGGAGCGACACTACTTGGTGCCACACTGGGCCACCCAGGCAGGAATAGAAAATATACCTCCTTCAACAAGATCACAGTTGATCTATTCTTAGCCTCCACTCCAATTTCTTCCCGGGTTCGATCCTGACCACGGACAGCTGTCTGTAAGGAGTTTATACGTTCTCCCTGTGACCGCCTGGGTTTTTTCCAGATGCCCCGGTTTCCTCCAATGTTCCAAAGATATGCTGGTTAATTGCCTTCTGCAAATTGTCTGGTATTGAACTAGTATATGGGTAGTAGATGGTCAGCACAGACTCAGTGGGCCGAAGGGCCTGTTTCCACGCTGTATCTCTAAACAAAACTGAGTGCTGGAGTAACTCAACGGGTCAGGCAGCATCTCCGGAGAACACAGCGAAGCATTTTTGGTCGAGACCCTTCCTCAGACCGATTGTGGGGATGGGTGGGAAGAAAGCTGGAAGAGAGGAGGGACAGGATAAATCATGGCAGGTAATAAGTGAATACAGGCCGGGGGGGGAGTTTGGTAGGCAGATGGTTGGGCAAAGGCGAGGGGTGAACAGTCAGAAGGTGCGAGACAAAATCATCGAAGAGCTGCGAGTTCTTGGATTTGATACCTCAGCTAAAACACAGCTCGCCCTCAGTACTTCTCCAGGGCCAGGAGGCGAGCCCTCTCTGACCCCTCTCACCCTGGCCACAAACTCTTTGAATCATTTCCGGTTGCTCGGGGAAGGGGTAGAGTGGAATGGCGACTCCTGACTGTCAAAGCTGCCACAGCCAGACATAAAAAGTTTTTTTCTACGTGCAGTAGGTATTTTATATTAATTCACATTTTTAATCGATAATGTTTTATTATTAATGTTTAATGTTTTGTGTATCATTCCTAACTGTCACTGTCTGTCATGTTGTCACTTGCGGGCGGAGCACCAAGGCAAATTCCTTGTATGTGAATACTTTGGCAATAAACTTATTCATTCACTTGCAAAGACTTAACCAGTAAGATCTCAGATCTGGGAACTGAACAAGGAACTACGGTTTGCGAGGTACAAGTGCTACCATAGAGCTACATCTGACACTCATTAATCATGTAAAATAAAGTCAGATACAGTTACTCAATATGTATCATTCACTTGTGAGCTTAATAAACTCAAATTCACATGCCTTGCCTGGTTAACAGTGCCTGTCCACATATTATATTCCCTACGGTGATATCCTGCCATTATGTATATCATAAATTTCTTCCTTCTGAAAGCACAAATGCTGAATACACAATGCAAAGCCATGAATTTTACAGTTCTAAATTCAGGGCCTCGATATTAAGCAAAAAACTCTCCCAATGGCCTATCTGAAAAATTGTTTTTAATTTCTGTGCCACAAATAAATGCCAGCGTTGCAGAAATTACATTTTCATTCATTTTGCTTTAAGACTGCTGCGTGCGGCTTTCAAACTCTTGTATGGATCGCTGATCATTTTCATTTGTTTGCAGGGTGTACTGATCCGTGGTGAGATGGGGGTGCGCGAAGATGGAGAGATTAACAGTGTGGGTAAAAGATTGCAAGAAGGAAAATGCAGTTCATGGAGAAAAATAATTAAAACCTGAACCAGTCCGTAATTGTTAACACCGATATTGATTTTAGTTTAGTTTAGTTTAGTTTCGAGACACAGTGCTGAAGGATCCCTTCGGCCAACCAGCGCTCCATGTACACGAACACTATCCTACACACTAGGGACAACTTTTTTTTTAAATTGAAGCCCATTAACCTACAAACCTGCATGTCTCTAGAGTGTGGGCGGAAAGCGGAGCACCTGGAGGTCACCCATGTGGTCACAGGGAGAACGTACAACTTCCGTACAGACAGCGTCCGTAGTCAGGATCGAACCCGGGTTTCTGGCGCTGTGAGGCAGCAACTATACCGCTACGCCACCGTCCCACCTGGTTGCGTAGGAATTTACAGAGACAAACTGTTGATCATAGAGTCATAGAGCATGGAAACAGGCCCTTCGGCCCAACTTGTCCATGCCGACCAAGATGCCCTATCTAAGGAAGTCCCACCTGCCTGCGTTTGGCCCATATCCCTCTAAACCTTTGATATCTGTGTACCTGTCCTTTAAATGTTGCTATCAGCATCTTTTGAATGAAGTTTTTACAATAATGGAAAGTACCTCATTTTCTAGAATAAAATCATCAAATACTCTGAATGGAACTAAAAGTAACAAAAAAAACTTCAATCCCTGTTTACATTTCCGACTCCTTACCACACATGTATGTATATCACATGTATGTATATCACGATACGCATGTGTATTACAGCTGTCCCCAGAATGTGCATGGAAGCATAATTGAACCAAATATTTGAACGATTAATTTATTGTGCTGTCAATTACAAAGAAAAGGTATGTTTTGAATCTAATGCTTGAGGTTTCTCCTGCAGTTTTTTTCTCCCTGTTCTCTTCACACCTCCTCTCTATCTACCATCCCACATCGCAGTTGCTGACAGGCTTGGCACGTTACGTCATGTGAAAGCCAGGGGGTTCTGACGGCAATGGTTGAATGCAGGCAGAGATTATCCCTGAGACTAAGTACGCTGCAAAAGCTCTCGCCCTCCATCACCCCGCCCGGCACACATTCCAAAAAAGTTCCCAAACGAATGTGGATAGATTCGCTCCCGACTTCTACAAACTCCAGTGGAAAAGATCCAGTTACAGAGAGGGACCACCACTGTCCTGTCGATCGCGTCTTTCCCGGGCCATTTCCCCCTGTGTGTTAGTGCGGTCACAGCCAGAACACTCTACAGTGCAGAGACACAAAAAGCTGGAGTAACTCAGCGGGTCGGACAGCATCTCTGGATAAAAGGAGCAGATGACGTTTTGGGTCGAGATCCTTCTTCAGAGTCTCGACCCAAAACGACGCCTATTTTTTTTTCTCCAGAGATGCTGTCTAGCCCGCTGAGTTACTCCAGCTTTTTGTCTCTATATTCGGTTTAAACCAGGGTCTGCAGTTCCTTCCTGCACCACTCTACAGTACAAATCCAGTTCCATGCATACACTGAAAACTACCATGAGGAGCATGGAACTGTGTCCAGTCTCTTTCTCAGTAGCTCTCCCATCTCCTGAAGGGAACGCAGGTAGCTGCTTTGTATTTTTCCTCGCACCACCCTGGAGAACTTCTGTTCACCCTCAATGGCTGAATGTCCATCCATCGTCAGCTCCTCAAATTTCAGTGCAGTTAGTGCAGACTCTAATTCCTTAATATGGTAAACCACTTGGATGCATAAATTAAAATCAAATAAACAAAAGTATAATTCACCGATTCAAGCATTCCAGCCCATCCCTCCCTCATCTGTATCCCTCCCTCTGTCTTTACATCTCACTCCCTATCGGACACAATTTTGTCTTCTTTTCATCTTTAGCACTTTGTCACAAGGAGAGGATGATTTCATATGAAGTACCTCTGAAGACACACCTGTTGGAAATGTTCAGTTTAGTTTATTGTCATGTGTGTCGAGGTACAGTGAAAAGCTTCCGTGCTAACCAGTCAGCGGAGCGACTGTACATGATTACAATCGAGCCGTCCACAGCGGCAGCTAATCTGTGCACAGCAAGCTCCCACAGACAGCAATGTGATAATGACTGGATAATCCAGATACGTGCGGCCATTGGGCCTGTTCTCCATGGAGTAGAGAAGATTGAAAGCGGATCTCGTAACGGATCTAAAATCGGGAAAGGTCTGGACGAATTGCCAATGCATTGCAGGCTACAGGTTAAGTGCTGGTAAATGGGATTATTAATACATAGGTGAGCCAAAGGGCCTGTTGTTATGTGAACGACTCTATAGCTGGGATAATTTTTTTCCGAGCCTCCTTATGAAGCACCAGCACCCACCCCAGCCACAGGATCCAAAAGGCAAATAAAGAGTCAAAGTGCTGGAGTAACTCAGCGGGTCAGGCAGCATCTCTGAGGAACATGGATAGGCGACATTTCGGAACTTCTAGACTTTAAGGCGTTAGACATCCAGCGCGTAAACAGGCCATTCGGCCCATTGAGTCCATGCTGCCAGCGATCACCCCGTATACTGCACTATCCTGCACACTCCAGATAATTTACAATCGTCACCAAAGCCGATAAACCTGCAAACCTCTACGTCTTTCGTGTGTGGGAACCGGAGCACCCGGAGAAAACGCACGTGGTCGCAGGGAGAAAGTATAAACTCCATATAGGCAGCACCCATAGCCAGGATCGCTCCCGGGTCTCTGGCGCTGGGATGCAGCAGCTCTATCGCTGCGCCACTGTGCCGCCCCCAAAGGTCGGGACCCTGCTTCAGATTTGACCATGGACCAAAGACGAAATCTACTGAAACATCGAGAGATCTCTGTGGATGATCGGTTGCTGAGAGGGATCAAATGCTTTGCTCTTGAAAAATAAGCATGTACACAAAGGAACAATTGTTCTCTCTTCAGTGCTGTTGCCATTCGAAGAGTCCATTGAGTATAGAAATTGGGAGGTCGTGTTACAGTTATATAAGACGTTGGTGAGGCCACGTTTTGAGTATTGTGTTCAGTTCTGGTCACCATGTTACAGGAAAGATGTTGTCAAGCTGGAAAGGATTTACCAGGATGTTGCCTGGAATCGAGGGACTGAGGTTGCGCAGGTTCGGGCTTTAATCCTTGAAGCGCAGGAGGATGATCTTATAGAGGGGTACAAAATCATGAGAAGATTAGATCAGGTAAATGCCAAAGTAGGGGAAATCGAGAACCAAAGGACATAGGTTTAATGCGAGGGGGGAAAGATTTAATGGGAACCTGAGAGGTAACCTTTTTCACACAAAGGGCGGTGGGTGTATTGAACAAGCAGCCGGAAGAGGTAGTTGAGGCTATGTGCTATTGCACCATTTAAGAAATATTTACGCAGGTACATGGATAGGATAGGTTTAGAGGGATACGTGCCAACGCCGGCAGGTGGTACTAGTGTAGATGGGACATGTTGGTCCGTGTGGGCAAATTAGGCCGAAGGGCCTGTTTCCACACTATATGAGGGTTGATAGATTTTTGCACACAAAGGGAGCCACAGAGATGAGGGATGAGAAAGTGGATAGGGTAGAGGAGTAGCCATGTACAGGGTTAGAATAAGCCTCCCCGCTCCATTCTCTTGTTTTGTACACTGGATCTATTCCATTGTGCGTACAGTTCAAGGCTTGAACCCACAACCTTCTGACTTGGGAGACGCGTGAGCAGCCAACTTGGAGCCTCAGTTGGCAACTTCGGAGAGAACAAATCAGTAGAGCGTGGAGCTATTTTATTTTGGGGTGATATTTGGCAGGGGAAGCCAAGAGTCCAGAACTCCTGCTGTTCTTCAGCTGTCTACCAAGTGCTCGAGAGGCAGGCGGACGCTGCCAGCCCCTGGCTTTGGGAGCAGCTGGAGGCAACTGCAGAGCAAGCGTGCGTGTCAGGACCACCAGCTGTGGAAACCCGTCCAACAAAGGAAAGGGACGGCAGCGGCCAACATCCTCAGCACATCTGGGAAATGAAGCAAGGCATGGAGAGGGCTCAGGACCAGAGCCAGAGGCACCACACCAACGGCACCTTCAATACACATCTGCTGCATAGACTCAACACTAAACCTTAACTGTGCCAGGGACCCGCATTCGATCCTGACTACAGGTGCTGTCTGTATAGAGTTTGTACGTTCACCCCGTGACCTGTGGGGGTTTTCCCCGGGTGCTCTGGTTCCCTCCCACACTCCAAAGATGTACAGGTTTGTAGGTTAATTGGCTTCGGTAAAATTGCAAATAGTCCCTTGTGTGTGTAGGACCGTGTGTGGATATCGCTGGTTGATGCAGACTCGATGGCCCAAAGGGCCTGTTTCCGCATTGTATCTCTTGAACTAAAAGCAAAATATAATCTATTTAACCAACCAATGCTGTATCTTTCAATCGGTGTTTGATTGTCATATGTACCGGCAATGGAATAATTAAACTCAAGCTTGTTGCCACTTGACAGGCCCGTTAGGAAGAGGCCGTTTGGCCCATCGTGCCCATGCCTGTATCCAGCAGTGCAATCTCATCAATGCCACTCCCCCTCTTATTTCTCTACCGAGCTGCAACTTATGTAGAGCCATTCAACACGGAAACAAGCCCGACAGCCCAATTTGCCCATGCCAGCCAATATGCCCATCGACTATTCCCACCTTCCCACATTTGGCCCATATTACTCGAAACATTTCCTATCCGTGTACCTGTCCAAATGTCTTTAAAATATTATAGCACCTGCCTCAACTACCTCCGGTGCCAGCTCATTCCATGTACCCACCGTTGTTTGTGTGGAAAAAGTTGCAGCTCAGGTTCCTATTAAATCTTCCCCCTCTCATCCTTCAACCCATGTCCTCTGATTCTCGATTCCCCTACTCTGGGTTAAAGGCTCTGTGCATCCACACTATCTATTCTCCTCATCATTCTATGCGTCTCGGTATCACCCTTCAAACTCCTGCGCTCCAAGGAATAAAGCCCTAGCCTGCGCAACCACTCTCTATAGCTCAGGTCCAACATTAAATTCTTACTTATAGCAGCACAACAGGCCTGTAAACACAATAGACATTGATAATAAACAAAAGATCAATAAACTAATAATGTTAATACCAGGAGAAAAAAGCCCAAAGTCCTTAGTCTCATAGGTCATAGTTGAGGTGTGTGGTGTTCAAGAGCCTGATGTTTATTGGGAAGAACCTACCCCAATGGAATGAAATGGCACAGGAGATGGTTGAGGCCAGTATGAGAATAACATTTAAAAGACATCTGGACAGGTACATGGATCGGAAAGGTTTAAAAAGATAAAGGCCAAAGGCTGGCAAATTGGACAAGGCTAGATGGGGCACCTTGGTTGGGATGGACAAGTTGGGCCGAAGGGCCTGTTTCTGTGCTGTCTGACGCTGTGACTACCTTTATTATTCCATTGTCGGTACCTATGACAAATAAACACTCCTGACTCATGGAACCATTGCAGGTCTGAGGTACGTCAGTGACATGGACCGGCCGGAGGTGCTAGACTTGTTCTCAGTGGAATAGAGGAGATTGGGAGTGGATTCTAAATTGGGAAAGACCTGGACCGAGTTGACAAAGCGATGTTGTTCCCATGGGGAAGTAGAATGTAGATGCTTGGCAAAAACAACAAAACTGAACCAAGAAAAACCCTTTGAACACAGCAAGTGGTTGGAGCTTACACTGCTCGGGGTTGCAGTGGAGGCAGATTCAATCATGTGCGCTCATGGTGATAGTGAGCTGGATTAGCATCAGAAAGGAAAGGATTTGCAGGGCTCCGGGGAGAGTCAGTGTGTACCTCACTGACCACACGGCCTCCTTCCATGCAGTTGATTCCGAGCACAACAATTCCGAATGATGCAGCAGGTACCAAGGGAACGCTGCACGGTCGAATTGCTGATTTTTAAATGAGAGGTTGAGCTGAAGCAATGGCCATTGAAGACAAAACAAAAGACCGCAGTCACTTTCTGTTTTGTCCTGGTCAATACTCGCTCACCTATCACCATGAAAGGACGTACCCAATGGCAGCAATGCATCGAGGACTGCACGGTTGCAAATGTGCATGTCTGGCACAGGCTCATGGACAATAATGAGACAGGAGTCAGGTCCAGGATAAGAAACACCAATCATATTTGCCACAACCTAAGACAGGAACAACTAACGTGTTGGTTTTGGTCTGAAGAAGAGTCTTAACCCAAAACGTAACCTATTCCTTTTCTCCAGAGATGCTGCCTGACCCGCTGAGTGACTCCGGCATTTTTGTGTCTATCTTTGGTGTAAACCAGTATCTGCTGCTCCTTCCTGCACATTTCATCGAAGTAGATTTCACAGGGAGCAGACAAAATTGTGCCTCCCTGCTGAGCTAAGCTAGCCCGGAGTTTGGCACACTGCTCCGGTAATATCCCCAGAGTTCCCCGCAATGAGTTGGACCTTGTACAATTTAGCTCACGGTGCAGCCTCCTCCTGACAGTTTCCCTATTACTCCCGGAGAAAATTTTCCATACTTATACAACCAGTAGCGATGCCAACCTCTTTCAGAACAGATAGAAAATCCTGAACAGAACAGGATTCTGCCTTCTCCCCAAAACCCCTAACCCCTTACTAATCAAGAATCTGTCAATCTCCGCCTTAAACATATCCAATGATTTGGCCTCCAAGGCTGTCTGTGGCAAAGAATTCCACAGGTTCACCACCCTCTGAAGAAAGAAATTCCTCCTCATCTCCTATCCAACGGTACGTCTTTTTATTCTGAAGCCATGGCCTCTGGTCTTAGAAATAACTTGATTTTGCCACCAGAGATTTTCTGTGTACAACCGCAGAAAGACCAAAATGAATGTTAAACCAAAGTACTTGTTCCATGGCAGCGTGAAACCCTCTTGCAGACCACGGTGGCGCAGCGGGAGCGGCTGCCTTACAGCACTTGCAGCGCCAGAGACCCGGGTCTGTTCCCAACTACGGGTGCTGTCTGCACGGAGTTTGTACGTTCTCCCCGTGGCCGCGTGGATTTTCTCCGAGATCTTCGGTTTCCTCCCACACTCCAAAGACGTACAGATATGTAGGTTAATTGGCTTGGTGTATGTGTGTGTGTAAGTTGTCCCCCGTGTGTGTAGGATGGTGTTAATGTCTGGGGATTGCTGGTCGGTGCGGACTCGGTGGGCTGTATCTCTAAACTAAACTAAACCTGTTAAATGAGGCACTGTCAGTTTTAATTGGGCAAATCGCCCTCATGCGCCAGTGTTGTGGAATGGTGGGGAGGAGCGGGATATAGTCACGCCTCTCTCCTGCTGCAAACAGCTTATTTTCCTCCAGTCATTGACAACGTTGCCCCTCAGCCCAAAAACACTCCACCCAAGCCAAGCTCACCAGAGTTGGCAATACAGCACACAGCAGCATTGAATCGTGCACAGTGGCTAATATCTGCCTTCCAGTAAAAAATATCAGCTTTCATGCAGGAGGAAAGTACAGCTCATCCAAGCTACTTCCTTTTCATCCTTGACAGACTGTTGGCTTGCTTCTCATAACATGTTGTACCCTGTTCACTGCACTAAGTCTGTATAACAATGCTTGCACTCAATACCTCCCTGCCACAGTCAACTAAAAGAGCAACTAAACTCACTAATATTGAAACAAATGGCTAGCTTTTACATTTCCATCAGACTATTTAGCAAGTGAACTAGTCTTGTTTGCAACACTGAACTAAATGCTTAGTCATTAATGCAACTATGCACTTTTTCAACTTTTAATTGTGTATGTGCATGTGGATACGAGAGGACAGGGAATGAGCAAAGGTGTGCATAGATGTCCAATTTACACAGAGTGGCACAGCTGGTAAAGCTGCAGCTTCAAGCGGCAGAGACCCTGGTTCAATCCTGATCTCAGGTGCTGTCTGTGTGAAGTTTGCACGTTCTCCCTGTGGGTTTCCTCCCACATCCCAAAGACATGTGGGTGTGCAAATGGGAGTAAATTGAATAATGTGGGAAAAATGGAGGAAGCTCAGGTTGTAAGTTGAGAAGGAATGAGGACAGGCCAATAAAAGATGGTTTAAAGACATTCAAGAACCTTTGTTCGCCATTGAATAGAACATAAGAGTGGTGAGGTTTCTCTTGAACTTTATACGGCAGGTCCCGGCGATCGGTGGCCATCCCCCAACAGCAGGCCTGGCTCGCCCGCTGTGGAACCAGGAGAGGGAGTCTGCCGAGCCCGGCTCCTCCTTGTCCCCAGAGACCGGGTACCGGAGGAGGCGGCGATGGGAGGCGCCCGTGGGGCACGAAGGTGGAAGATGGCCCGACAAAGAGAGGGGCGATGAATGAAGGAATGCGTCATTGTCACATGTGACAAGTCACAGTGAAATTCTTTGCTCGCAAACCCAAGAAATCCAAGTAGTCGTCACATAGAGGGCGCTTGCAAAGTGACAAAGTACCCCCGTGCAGGTTGCCCCCCTTCGCCCTTCCCTGCCCCCCCCCCCCCCCCCCCCCCCCTCACGTCGGTCCCTCACCTGGCGACTATTACATATGGACTCAGTAGGCTGTTTCGATGCATTATTTACTGAACCCAACCCTACAGTATGCAAAAGAAAAATGTCACTGTACCTTGGTACATGTGACAACAAAGGAACCAATAAATATATGTTAGCCAACAGCTTCATCGCTGCATTCAATTCTGGTCTCCACATTACAGGACAGAGGAGACTGCAGTGGAGAGGGTGCAGAGAAGATTTATGCGGGTGTCGTCGAGAGTGAAAATTATTGCCGTGGGAAAATTGGATGAGATGGATAGGTTTTCTTTGGATAAGTGGAGGCAAAGGAGAGGCTTAACTGAGGTGTGAAAGATTATATGTGGCCTAGAATGGATAAATTGCAAAAACATCCCTCTCTTTGCAGAGAAGTCAAAGACCTAGAGATATAGATTGAAATTGGCAGTCAAATGATTACAGGGAAGATGAGGAAAAATACCGTTGCCTCCTCTGAAGCAGAAACACGCACCATATTTAATAAGTGGGAGACAAGAGACTGCAGATGCTGGAATTTTGAGCAAAGCACTAAATGCTGGAGTAACTCAGGGGGCCAGGCAGAATACGGGGAAGGAATGGACAGCCTGGTGTTTTGGGTAAGGACCCTTCTTCAGTCTTAAACCTCAGAGTCAAGAAGGGTCCCGACCTGGATTGTCACCTGTCCATACCCTTCCCTGATGCTGCCTGACCTACTCAATTCCTCCAGCACTTTGACACTTAACCTGGATGTGCACTTGCAGAGTTGTGACCTGCAGGACTTAGAACCTAGAGCTGGAAGCTAGGATTAAGTTGGCTATCTATTTTCCAACTGATACAGACAACAAAGCAAACAGCCCCCTTCTATAGTTGTGCATATTTGAATATTCAGTGACATGGGCTATCAAGACCATGCCACAAAATGATGATGGTTTCACAATGAAATACAGTCAGAAACAGACCCTTCAGCCCAAATCTAGTTCGCGGAATAAATCCCCACCTTAGTGTACTAGCACTATCCTAGTGCATACTACGGACAATTTACCCATTACCATCTAGTTAGCACCGACCACAGTGTGGGAGGAAACTGGAGCACCTGGGGAAAACCCATGTGGTCATGAGGAGAACGTACAAATTCTGTTCAGACAGCACTCGTAGTCAGGATCAAACCCAGATCTCTGGTGTTGTAAGGCAGTAATACCATTACACCACTGTGCCACCCTTACTGCATCACCGTGCTGTCCTTAAATAAAACGATTATTAACAGGGGAACAATAAAACTTTCAAGACAAGATCCATACCTAACCTATAAGTGGATAAGGCCTAGGGAATAAGGATAGGATGTGGAACAGATGGTTCCAGTAACGGGAGAATCTAGAACCAGAGGGCCCATCCTCAGAATAAAAGGACGTGCCTTTAGAATAATGAGGAGGAATTTCTTTACCCAGAGGGTGGCTAATCTGAGGAGATCATTGCCACAGACAGCTGTGGAGGCAAACACGTTGAGTAATTTTAGAGTGGAGATTGATAGCTTCTTGAACAGTCAGCGTGCCAAAGGCAACGGGACGTAGGCAGGAGAATGGGGTTTAGAGGGGAAAATGGATCAGCAATGATTGAATGGTGGCGCAGACTCGATGGGCTGAATGGCCTATTTCTGCTCCTATGTCTTGTCTATCACAGGAAAAGGGCTAAGGAAGGTAATAGGAGTTTAAGTGAAGATCAGCAAAGAGGTAGATGACTCGAGGGGCTGAATGGCTCATTCATGCCCCGTAGCTAAAGTCCCTGCAAAAGGAGTTAAATAATCGTGGCGTATTGACTACCTAAAGACTTTCCCAAGTGGCTTCTGATATTTACACAGGCCGTGAACATTCCACACCTGTAACTCCATCCCCTCTGGGTTCCATGGTCCACTGAGCAGTTGCCCGTCATCATCGCTCTCAGCACCGCTAGCGCCATGATTGGTTCCCCGTCTGCCTCTAAGGCAGGAGTGTAAAAGGGAGAAAAAAAAAAAATCATATCTGGGATTGATTACAAAGCAGCAGTAAACATCAAGTTACATCATAAAACATGACTGAATCTGAAGTCAGGGTCTCAAACGTGAAACTATTTCCGTGCATCACGTTGATAATGTGCGCTGCCAGGGGAAACTCGAGAGCAAGGGAATCAGTGCACAACTTATCATGTGTAGTCGATCCCGAGACGTTTCTATCAATTTTCCTGCCATAATTACAACAATAGTTTTAAGGTTGAGGTGTGTGAATCCCCAAATGACATGATCGTGGAGGAAAGTTATCTCCGTGCCTGTAGTCTTGATGTCTGGATTTTCCAGAGTGGCCATTTCCAGGGGTTGACTGTAGTTAACGCATTTCCGGCAAGTTTGAAATTTATCTGTTTGGCGTTAAATAGAAACATCACCCACAGACGATTCCGACCCAGTTTAGAACCCCCTATGTCCTTCAAGGGTGTTGAAACCTTGGGTTAGTTTAGTTGAGAGATACAGCATGGAAACAGGCCCTTCGGCTCATCGCGTCCACGCCGACCAGCGATCACCTGCACACTAGTTCTATCCTACACGCGAGCGACAATTTACACTGACTTACTTACCCCAGCGTTTTGTGTCTATCTTCAGAGTCCTTTCAATATTTGTTCCTCTTTCTTCCTTTTTTCAAAATGGCATTTGAAAAAAAATGTAACACCTCCTGATTGAATAAAAAGCTCACATCTCTGGGGTGGGACTTGAACCCACCGCCTTCTGACTGGGTGCAAGCATGTTATCAATCAGCAAGGCTACCACCTAGAAATGAGTTATTACGACACTTTCCCCAAGCCCAAAAGAGAGCTCACCCACGGACGAGTCCCAGCCTTGTAACATGCTCATGATCTAATTATTCCCTTATATACAAATCAAGTAAGATATTCAGAAACCAAAGCAGTTTCTGGTGGAACGTCTAACTTAATTAGCCCTGTTTATGCCAAAGTTATCACTAGAATTATTTTGTGAATTAGTTAATCTGTATGAACCATAATAACGAATGCAATATATTTTGTTACTTCATCACCGCTGACAGCTCAGCGACCAACTGTGGCTTAATGTAGCACAGCTCAAAATACACTCTCCAGACATAACACAAGTTTGGAAGAACAGAAACTATTAATTGTGCTCTGGATGTTTTTATAGATATCAATGCTGTAATCCTATCACCGACATATGCTCCCTCCGAGTATGACATCTCCACCTGGAGTGCAAGATTGCAGGACTCACTTGGAAATAAAACCTCCACGCATTCTTCACTGCACTACACTTAACCCTCAGTGACACCAGCTACGACTATCCCACCGTTGTAAGGAAATGGTGGAATTCCTGCAAACCATAAGCATTTTGGAAAAAACAACAGGATTCCAAGTGCTGGAGTATTTCTTAAACAAGTGCTGAAGTAACTCAATGGGTCAGGCAGCATCTTTTTAGAACATGGACAGGTCGCGACCTGAATCCATGTTCTCTGGAGATGCGGCCTGACCCACCAAATTATTCCCAGCACTTTGTGTCTTTTTTTAACAGTTTAATTTAGTTTATTGGCACGTGCACTGCAGTACAGTGAAAAGCTTGTTGGTGGTGTGCTATCCAGTCAGCAGAAAGACTATACATGATTACAATCAAACCATCCGCAGTGTACAGATACAGGATAAAGGAATTAACATAGAGTGCAAGATATTGTCCAGTAAAGTAATCGGAGGGTCTCCAATGAGATAGATGGTAGGTCAGGACCGCTCTCTAGTTGGTGATAAGATGGTTCAGTTACCCGATAGCAGCTGGGACAAAGCTGTCCCTGAATCTGGATGTGTGTGTTTTCACACTGCTGTACCTCTTGCCTGATGGAGATGGGAGAGGAGATAGTGTCCAGGGTGAGACTGGTCCTGGATTATGCTGGTGGTCTTGCCGAGGCAGCATGAAGTGCAGATGGAGTCAATGGAAGGGAGGTTGGTTTGTGTGATGGTCTGGGCTCCATCCACAATTCTCTGCAATTTCTTGCCGTCTTGGATGGAGGCGTTTCCACCAGCCACGTTTGGCCCATATCCCTCTCAACTACTCCTATCATGTACCTGCTCAAATGTCTTAAACAGCAACCACCTCAACTACCTTCTCTGGCAGCTTGTTCCGTATACACACCAAGGTGCCCCTCAGGTTCCCATTAAAATCTTCCCACTCTCACCTTAAATCTATGTCCTCTGGTTCTTGATTCCCCTACTCTGGGTAAAAGACTGTGTGCATTGACCCAATCTATTCCCCTCATGATTTTATACCCCTTCATCTGCCAATTATCATATTGAATGGCGGGACAGGTTCGAGGGGCCGAGTGGTCTGCTGCGGCTCCTAACATTCTTAGGTTCTACATGCGATCTCTCTCTCACGCAGAGGAACCTGACAGGATGCAATAGATGCCTCTTTACTTCACTTGGAAAGTCTGCCCAAGGAAATAAGCACAACTGTAATTCTGCAACCTTGCAAATTCCCGCTGATGTGAAAGTACTGACTCAAGCATTTGCGCTGAAACATCTCAGCGTCTCACGAGACATGCACATTGCATTCAAGGTGCCGGGGAGGTGTAATGACAGGTGTAAGCACTAGAGGGTGCAGTTATGCAATGTTATGACAGACCACAACTCAAGAAGAAAATGGCAAATGCACGCTTCCTTGTAATAATTACCTCAGCAAAGCCCACAATTGGACAATCGCCCTAAATTACTGATGTCTACTTATAATTGTTCACAGCTGTTTCCTTTCTCCAAGGGTTGGATTCAGTAATGTGGGTGACAAAAAGTAACATCTGGATTTTCCGTTTCAGGCCTGCAGCCAAGTGCTTTCGGGACTCCTGGTGTCGGCCGTACAGCATGAATGACACACACTAATACTGCATGCACCAGATATTCCTCATACAAGGGCATTAATTTTTATTCTTCCCTCTTGCCCATACAGCAGGAGCACGCCCACTCTGCCCCCCCCTTCCTTCCCATCTGTATTTCCGCTCAGAAAAGGTAGGCTCCTTCAGAAGACGCCGTTTGCAGACACACAGAAGGCTTGGCGTGCAACTGCACCATGTGCGCCGCTACTCAGCTGTATTGCGCAACGACTGAAGTTCGACTCTCTGTGGTCTGTCTGAAACTTGTTGATCTCCCAGCACAGCGAGATGTCCGTCAGGGAATGTTGCCGTCTGGCCCACTCCAAACTGCACAGAATGCGCTGAGGGACGTGCTGAAGCTCAGTGCAGCCAACAGCAACGCTATGTGAGGGAGGATCACAGGGTCCTCCCGCTGCTGGACATTGAGGAGCAGAGCCCAGTGGGGACACCCCTCTAACAAGCGGAGAGATACCGCCCCAGACAGGGCCACACGATGTTCTCTTTAAAGATAGATGCAAACACTACTGAACAGGACACTACTGGATGAATAGCTACTGAGAATTTATGAAGTGTTTTTCCAGATTTTGTGTGTATATTTTGTTTATATTATTCGGAATAAAGTTTATTTTTGAACTTAAAAAGTTCAATAACTGACGTTGAATCCTATTCTGCTCTCTGCTACCAGTTATCAGTATGCAGAGCAGTGCTTTGGGACCGAAAGAAAACAGGGAACTCCTCCGAGCTTTCCATTTTCAGTAGTTCTCCAGCAATGCGAGTTGGAAGGATGTCAGTTGTAAATGGGGACCACATCCAATGGCCACGGATTCCACACTGGCTAAAGTACAAACGTAAACGGGGGCGGCAAGGAGTTGCTGCCTTACAGTGCCAGAGAAACAGGTTCGATCCCGACTACGGGTGCTGTCTGCACGGAGTTTGTACTTTCTCCCCGTGACCACGTGGGTTTTTCCCGGTTGCTCTAGTTTCCTCCCACACTCCAACGATCTACAAATTTGGAGGTTAATTGGCTTCAGTAAAGACTATAAATTGTCCCCAGTATGTAGGATAGCGCAATTGTACAGGGATCACCGGTCGGCGCAAACTAAACTTGCAGGCACCTCTGAAAGGTCTATCTCATTAGAAGGCCACTTGTTTAAAAGAAATGGATGCCTTTTAAAAGCAATCACACATGCCCAGTTGATGTTGGCTTGTTTTTTGCGGGTATTACAAAGAGAGAGATGAGGCCTTAATTTACGCTTCCAATCCTTCAAGATGTGGCCAGGAATTTAAATTTAAACACTCGAACAGAGATACCTTCCACATCCATGCATGCCTTTAATAAGAATGATTATTTTTTTAGGGTGAATGGATTTTGACCTACCCATCGCTATTGCCAACACTGGAGTGCAGACACTTTTCCTGGCCCTGAACGTTATTCCCTTTCTCATGTATCTGTACAGTGTGGACAGCTTGATTGTAATCATGTATAGTCTTTCTGCTGACTGCAATAGCATGCTCCTGCACACGTGACAATAAACTGATCAACTCAACACCCTGACCTTATGCAATAATCGACCTACGTAAACAATTCCTTAACTCAGTCCCTAGTGCAATCAACGCAATTTGTAATTTCACCGATCACTCAAATTGATTGGAATCAAGCCGGCAATGGCAAATGGTGCTTACCCAGAACGCCACGCACTGCAGAAAGTGCCCTGGACACAGCTGAGACAGTTAATACTCTCAGTGAGTTATTTCAGGCGGGGAAGGGGATGGTGATTCCGATTTACGTAAAACCTGACTTACGGAAGGGTTCGTAACGCAACCTTTACATAAGTCAGGGAGAGCCTGTACTGGATGGAGTTCATTCTGGGCATCACACTTTAGACAGGACCATGAGCTGGCCTTGGCAGGGTAACTTAGAAATATATAGAAAATAGGTAGGGAGGTAGGTGCGGAGAAGAGTGTAGGAAGGAACTGCAGATGCTGGTTTACACTGAAGGTAGTGACAAAATGCAGGAGTAGCTCAGTGGGACAGGCAGCATCTCTGGATATAGATGGGTCTGAAGAAGGGTCTTGACTTGAAATATCAACCATTCCTTCTATCCAGAGATGCTGCCTATCCCGCTGAGTAACTCCAGTATTTTGTGTCTATCTTAGGTGCGGAGAAGATATCTCCGCGAGTGTAGAACTACTTTAGCACCAGTTCAAAATAAGAGGTCATTTACTTAACCTCTATGATAGGAAATATTTTCTAAATAGGAAATATATTAGGAAAAATAGGATGATAGGAAATATTTTCTCCAAGGCCCACGAGTCCTCAAGAGGCACTGGAAGCTTAATGTTCTACGGCTGAAGTAGATATATTCTCAATAAACGAGCGGACGCGAGTTAACATGGATACAGGGCAACATGAAACTGAGGTTATAATCTGAACAGACATGATCGTATTGTCAGTGGGAGCAGTCAACTCCTACTCCGGTTCATAATTCAAATGTGAATTCATATATAGGATGCCCTGACCTTCGAGAGAATGCAGCACAGGTTTTTTTTAAAGCTTACACATAATTTACATTCCCCAGAATTTAAGTGACATGATTTAATCGAGAGAATTTGAAACATTAGGATGACTCAACATGCTCTTCTGATGGGGAAGCATCAAGGGCACGAGAACACAGTCTAAATGTTAACAACAAGCCTTTGGAAAGGAATCTAGGAAATATAAAACAAGCAGAAATTTGCAACTCTCTCCCCCAAAATGCTTTTGATTTCGAGATCAACATAAAAGGATGCTGTTGGGCAAGCGTATAAGCGGTACAAAGTGCTGGAGTAACTCAGTGGATCAGGCAGCATCTCTGGAGAACATAGACAGATGATGTTACGAGCTGATCAGCCTGACCCAAAACGTCACGTAACCACATTCTCCAGAGATGCCGTCTGACCCGAGACATTCTCCAGCACTTTGTGCCTTATTTTTTTGTCAGCCAGCATCTGCAGTTATTTTTTTCTACGTGTAGACGGAGATTTGTATTGTGTGCAGCTTTGGTCTCCCTAATTTGAGGAAGGACATTATTGCTATTAAAGGAGTGCAGGAGTAGGCCATTCACCAGGTTAATTCCCAGGATGGCGGGACTGACGTATGATGAAAGAATGGGTCGACTGGGCTTGTATTCGCTGGAATTTAGACGGATGAGAGGGGATCTTAAGGAAGTATTAAAAATTCTTAGAGGATTGGACAGGGTAAATCCAGGAAAAATGTTCCCGACGTTGGGGGAGTCCAGAACCAGGGGCCACCGTTTAAGAATAAGGGGTAGGCCATTTAGGATTGAAATAAGGAAAAAACCCAGCGGTAAACCCAGGCCTACTCCTGCACTCTCTTAATAGCAATAATGTCCTTCCTCAAAAACCTCACCCAGAGAATTGTGAATCTGGAATTATCTGCCACAGAAGGCAGTGGAGGCCAATTCGCTGGATGTTTTCAAGGGAGAGTTTAGCTCTTAGGGCTAACTGAATCAAGGGATATGGGGAAAAAGCCAGGACGGTGTACTGATTTTGAACGATCAGCCATGATCATATTGAATCGCGGTGCTGGCTCGAGGGGCTGAATGGCCTATTCCTGCACCTATTTTCTATGTTTCTATTTGGAGCTAGGCAGGTAAATAGCATTGAAGTTCAGATCAGCAAATATCCAATTGAGAGATCAGCAAGGTTTGGGAGCAGGATGCAGCACACCTGTTCCCACATAGTTCAAAATCATATGTAATGCTGGAACTGTTTGAATTCTGGCCTTTTCCTTTATTTTGTTTAGTTCCATAACTGGAGAAACTTCAATTGCCTTGGTGTTAAACACTGCACTTGCAGGGAAGATACCAAGATAACTGTCTCCCTATCGTGAACTGCAAGTGAAATGTAGTAAAAATCCTCACACACACGCACAATGCTGTTTGCTCAATACACCACTACTCTGGAGATTACATGTGGTTCTCCCAGCAGAACAGCAATGTCGACTGTACCAGCCATCAAGCGGTGTTATGTACTTATGAAGTTGGTGGTAGTTGCAGAAAAAGGGAAAACATTTCCATGCTTAACGCTCTGTGAAAGGTGAATAAATATTTATGCCATATGCTGCTCTACTGCATAAGTTGAAGCATGGTTTGCAAAAAAACTCACTGTGGGCAAGATGCAATTGTAGCGAGCAGCAGCATTTAGCCAGAATGGTTTGCTGGACCCAGACTGATAGCACCAAAGGTTAAGCAACACTGCACTGCTGGAGGAGGCAACAGTTGGAGACTCCTTCCAAGGTCCACACCTAATAAGAAAGGAAAGTGCATTCTTCCACTTACGAGAGCCACAGCCTCTGCTGCAAGAGTGTTTAATAAACAAGATTGCTTGCCAGGTACTTTGGAGCATTGAAGCAAATCCTCTCAAGTCAGTATGCTAAATTGTGAAAATCTCGCTCACACACAGTTTTAGATAGAAATAAAATCAGATATGTGATAGGAGCAGAATTAGACCATTCGGCCCTTTTAGTCCACCATCCACTCATGGCTGATCTATCTCTCCCTCCGGGTTTCCTCCAGGAGCTCCGGTTTCCTCCCACACTCCAAAGACGCACCAGTTTGTGGGTTAATTAGCTTGGTAAAATTGAAAATTGTCCCTACTGCGTGTAGGACAGTGTTAGTGTGCGGGGATCGCTGACCGGCGTGAACCTGGTGAGGCTGAAGGGCCTGTTTCCACGTTGTATCTCTGAACTAAACTAAACATGACACCATTTACTAAGCTTGAATGATGCCAAAACCACTGTAAAAAACCATTGTCAACCTCACCACACCTCGCTCTGAGGCAACGACTTCCAATGATTTCATCAGCCAGACCACCCATATCGAACTAGTAGCCAAGAAAGCACACTAATGCCTCTACTTCCTTAGAAGGCGTCAGAGGTTCAGCATGTCCTCATCAACTCTCACCAACTTCTGCTCACGTGCCGTAGAAAGCATTCTATCGCATTGCATCGCAGCATGCACAGGTTTTCCACAGTTCAGGTGGATTCAGGTGTAACGATCACCCACTCCCTGCTTCACTATGCAGCAGCCCCAGTGATAGCACTGTGCGACTCGGTCTCAGTCAGAACGAGACAGGAGGCCTCCTGTACCCCTCCAAGTGACAAGGCGGGATCCACACGCTGACAGCAACAAGAACAATTCTGGGAATGGCATCAGTGATAAAGTAATTTGCAGCAAAGTGACAGGTTCTTTCAAGGCATCAGTGGTTATAATGCAGTCATTTCCATGCAGAGATTCCATACTTAACTCCATGCAACTATATATTTCCTCATTACAACGTGTTATGTATCGCCCGGAACATTCACAACAATGTCATTGTCGTGAGTAATTGTTTGCAATGTCTATTTTCATTTTACATGACATTAGTTTCATTGACTGGAGAGAAATATACTGATAATCAAGACTAGCAGACCATCGATAAACCTTTTGCCAGCACCTACTACTTGAACACCATATCTGAATGAACCAGGAAGAGCAAGTCCCTGGTGTTAAAGATGCAAGATCTCGGATAACATCACAACACTCCAACCAAGGTGATCATCTTTTCATTATTTCCATTGAGAATGCTTCACGCAGACCTCTACTATGGTCCCTCTGTTTTTTTTGTAAAGGGAACTTTGCCACTTCCTTGCCTCTGCCCAAGGTTTGATTTGGGTGCAGTCTAGTTACTAACAGAACCCTTGGGCGATTGTGTCCCTTCAATTAAGCTTCATTTGAGCAGAATTGAAAAGGTGATTAAAAAAAATGCTCACTCACCAACATTATGGAGCAATCACCCATCCTAACTTTAATTGATCCAAATATAGATATTTTCCAATGGACTGGAATACAGTGTAGTGGTGTGGTACACATATGCCCAACCCACTGCTTAATCCATGTACCACAAATCAGGCATGTGATTTAGTTCCAAAATAATACGAGAAACGAGATGCAGTTTGGCACTCATTTAAAGGATCAAGGACATTAAGGCCATCCCAAGGTGACCTGTTTAAAAACATCCTGATAGTTTGTTACAGCACGTTGGATCATGTTATGGGACTGTCAAATGTCAAGCACACAGCCATAGGGCAGACCAGGAAAGGACAACAGATCACCCTCAGTCACCATGATGAGGCCTTTACAATACAGTACTTGCATGGTCACCAATATTAATAGTAGTATTCAGATTTCATGAAGGCGGATGGAATGGGGTATTCAAGTACAGGGAGTCGGGAGTATAACAGTAGGGAGGTCTAGATACAGCTATACGGGAAATTGGTGAGATCACATTGTGGGCAATTTTGCTTTCCTTGCCAATTGCATCAGAGGCAATTCGGAGAAAGCTCTCAAGGTCTACTATTCTTGTGAGAAAGGGATTGAGCTGAAGGCATTGGACAGGATCATTGTTTAGTCATTGGAAATCTGAAGAAAGAGGGATGGTCTTATTGAAACATACACGGTGTGTGTAAGGCACCTGGAAGGAGTAGATGGCAAGAGGAAGGTTTCCCTTAGGAGAACATTGAGAACAAGGGGTGTTGTTTCTGAATATCGGGTCTCCAGTTTAAGATAGAGAGGGATTTGTTCTCTTATAGTGTAGTGATCATTTGGAACTCCCCACACCAGAGGAAGTGTGAAAGTGAAGGCATTTAATACATTTGGTGGTCTTCAGAGATGTTTAGAAGATCTTAACAGGAGAGTCAAGGGGTTTGATGATCAGTAAGTAAGTGGAATTAGGTCAAGCATTATGTTATTGCAAGCTAGATAACGGCCAGATGACCTTCACATCAATGCATATTATACAATTCCCAGCTTTTATGGTGAGATCTCAACCTGGTCTCCACATCGTATCTGACCTTCTTCCCTTGTTCCTAACGTTCTCGTTAACATCGATCAATATTAAACATTTCTCAGCTATCATGGTGAGATCCCACCCTGGTCTCCACGTTTGTACCTCTGGACTTCTGGTTCACGGCTGCAGGAGCCGTCACACACCAACAAGACACACACACACACACACACATCTTACCTTCGAGTTCTGGGATGGAGATAGAGAATCCACTCGGCTCCCTTGTTTGGCGGAGTTCCCGGCCAAGACCATAGCCCAGCAATCCTCACACGTGCCAATCGTCAACTGTTTGCCATCGTCCACCAGCAGAGCGTCGGGCACCCGCGGGGCGTAGATGAACACGGGCAGCCGGGTCACCGTCACTGCCCTCAGACCCAGGTAGCGCCTCCTCTCCTGCCGGCAGAAGAAGCAGACGAAGGAGTCCACCTTGTAGTGGCGGGACCACGGGCTGCTCGGATGCGGAGAGGTCTTCCCCTGCCACCACTGCTCCAGCAGGTCGTGGCAGCACAGCAGGCAGGCGGGCACCGGTCCCGACGACTCCGCCCGGGCTGGCCGGCGCCGGGCGGCGAGGAAGGGGAAGAAAGGTTCTCGCTCGCCCTGGCGACTGGGCGGATCGACGCTCAGCTGCAACTCGCGGCCCGCTTCCAGCTCCGTCCCGCACAGCAGGCAGGCGGCGGGCAGGTGAGCCGTCCCCGGCGGCCGGCGGCACACGGCGCTGGCCCGGGCGTTGGTCTGGAGATACCTCCCGAGGAAGGACTGCACCGAGGAGATGGCCTCCTCCCGCTCCGAGCCGGACCACATCTCCTCCAACAGCCCGCGGCAGCGCTTGCAGCAGGACACCTCGCCCTCCTGGCTCATGGCCTTGGCGTTGGGCGGGCAGGGCAGCAGCTCGATGAATGGGAAGTACATGAGGTCCCTGGCGCCCCGGCTCCTGGAGCAGATGGACGTGGCCTCCTGCCCGCAGTCCTGGCCGCAGAGGTAGCAGCCCCCTCGCCCCCCCTGCCCGCCGGGCACGTCCCCCTTCAGTGGCACCACGTACAGGCGCTGCAACACGGGCACCTTGGCCAGCTCGAAGCCTTGCCACTGCTGCATGAGGGAGACGTGGCAGAAGGAGCAGACCCAGGTGCTGCCGCCGGGGCTGAGGGGTCTGGCGCCGGGCGGCGGGTAGTGCAGCCACAGGAAGGGGAAGAAGGGCCGCTCGGCGGTGCCCTCCTGCTTGTGGACGTGCACCAGGTGCTGGCGACCCCGGGGCAGCCCCACGCCGCAGATGAAGCAAGCCCAGCGGCCCCTGCCCACCGGCCCGCTCCCTCGCCCGTTCTCCCCGGCACCGGCCGCCTGCCTCTCGCCGTCCGAGGACCAGCCGTCGCTGGCCCCGGGGGACAAGCTGAGCCGCGGCCCGGGGCTGGGGCTGCTGGGGTCGGGGGTCTGCCGGACGGGGCGCCGGGCTTCTTGCTCCGGCTCCGACAGCTCCGGGTCGGGGTCGGGCTCGGACAGGGAGGAGAGGTCGGAGTCGCGGCCGGCGGCGGGGGCGGCGGGGCTGGGGTTCCACTCGCGGGACGTCCCGCGGCCGTCGCACTGGTGCGGCCGCTTGAGC
The DNA here is from genome assembly GCA_035221665.1 of Okamejei kenojei. Taxonomy (NCBI): domain Eukaryota; kingdom Metazoa; phylum Chordata; class Chondrichthyes; order Rajiformes; family Rajidae; genus Okamejei; species Okamejei kenojei. Next base: position 35,469,449 of record CM069147.1, on the reverse strand, counting down.
CAGTACATGCGCTTGTCCACCGGCGTGCGGCACCGCTCGAACGACAGCCACTGCTCGGACAAGAAGCAGCGGCACACGGAGCACGACAACACGCAGCCGTCGGCGCTCACCTCCCGGGCTCCGGGAGCCGGCTCCTGCTGCAAGAGGAACGGGAAGTAAGGCAGGCGAGCCGAGCCGGGGCACTTGGCCCGCACTTGCAACCTCTGCTCCCGCCCGGGGCTCATGCGGCCCCCGCAGATGAAGCAGTGCAAGCGGCCTGGGCTGAGATCCCCGCCGCTGATCGCTGCCATCAGCCGCTGCTTCCTGGAGATGGGAACAGCCGCTTCTTTGTCACTCATGTTGGCTGGGAGTTATGGAGTGTCCGCCTCTAGCCCGCCACGCTCCCTCCCCTTCCCTGCCCAGTCCCCTCCCCTCTCTTCCCAGCCTCTGTCCCTCCCTTCGCCCCGTCTCCTCGCCCTCCCGGTCCCTCCCCCGTCTCTCCTCCCACTCCCCTCCCCTCCCTTCCCAGCCTCTGTCCCTCCCTCCCCCGTCTCTCCCCTCCCTTCCCAGCCTCTGTCCCTCCCTCCCCCGTCTCCCCTCCCCTGAATAGTCCCCTCCCCGTCTCTCCTTCCCCTCCCTTCTCCCCCCCTCGCCCCCCGCCCGTCTAGTCCAGTCCAACCGCACTCTCGCCGTTCCCCCGGGCGGCCGGGACAAACTTTGTGGAGATCTCGGCGCCCGGCTGGCCGGCTGCCTAGCGCCATCTCCCAGGGAACATCTTCACGGTGCTACATTGCTCGCTCCCCCACCTCTGAAAACTTCCAGAGTCCCCCCCCCCCCCCCCCCCCCCCCACACACACACATGTACCCAAACCGGTCACACTGGGGGCAGCGACGAGCACCAATTTTCCCACCACTGGGGGTTACGCAAAAAGCTGGAGAAACTCAGCGGGTGCAGCAGCATCTAAGGAGCGAAGAAGATAGGCGACGTTTCTTCAGTGAAGAAGGGTCTCGACCCGAAACGTCGCCTATCTCCTTCGCTCCTTAGATGCTGCTGCACCCGCTGAGTTTCTCCAGCCTTTTGTGTACCCTCGATTCTCCAGCATCTGCAGTTCCTTCTTTAACATATGCAGCCCACGTTATCGACTATCTTCATTTAAAAGTCCCGTAAAGCAGCTTGCTGAAAGAAATGCGTTTTAACGGGGAATTGGATATGCCGAAGTTATGAGTATTTCAGTTTTCTCCGCTAAATACAACTTCAAAAGCGAATTAAATATTGTCCTCGTTAAATGTAATCTAGGGATTATATACCCGCAATTAATTCAATTCCTCTTAAATGGATACACGAGGAACCACAGATGCTGGAATCTTGACCAACACATGTGTAGGAGAGAACTGTAGATGATTTACACCGAAGATAGACACAAAATGCTGGAGTAACTCAGCGGGACAGGCGGCATCTCTGGGGAGAAGGAACGGGTGATGTTTGGGGTCGAGACGCTTCTTCAGACAAAACACAAGGAGCTGGAAGAACTCAGCTGGTCAGGCAGCATCAGTGGAGGGAATGGACACACGACGTTTCAGAGTCTGAAGAAGGGCTGCGAAATGAAACGTCGCCTATCTGCTTCGCTCCTTAGATGCTGCTGCACCCGCTGAGTTTCTCCAGCTTTTTGTGTACCCTCGATTCTCCAGCATCTGCAGTTCCTTCTTTAAAAAAAATGCTGTCTGACCAGTTGAGTTCCTCCAGCACTTTGAGCCTTGTATCTTAAATGAATTATCTGTTCTGCCAGACTCTGCCTGTTAAATCAGGAAAAGCCCCCGGTTTCCCCCGATTTATGTTAAAACAGCAGATTATAGAGTCACAAGAGCGTGAAGATGCAGGAATCTGGAGCAGCAAACATCTGTTGGGAGGTGGGGAGTGGATGGGATGGGAGGAGGTGAGGGGTGAGGGATGATGGGGGTAGGAAGGAAGAGAAGGGGGGGGGAGAGATGGAGGGCGGATTGGAGGGGGAGGGGAGAGGAGAAGGAGTGGAGGCAGGAAGGGGAGAGGAGAGGGAGGGAGGGAGGGAAGTGAGTGGGAGAGGGAGGGAGGAGAGAGGACTGGGAGAGTGGGTCGAAGCGGATCTAACAGCATCTCTGGAGATTAAAGGAAGTTTCGAGGAGAAACGTCGACAATTCCTCCATCCTCCAGATGCTGCTTGTTGTCCCAGTAAATGACAGCGAGAATGTTTGAAGAATGGAAGACGTTGGTGTCAGCGTAAAGGCGCATTGTCGGTAAGGTTGGAATCCATGTGTGCGGTATCCGTTCGTGCAACATCCACCGGTCCATTAAAAAAAAACACTTTCTTCCACTTTTTTTAAGACAGTTCTAACATTCACTGATCATCGACCAGATTTCTATCAAATCGTAAGCACAAACAAATAAAGTAGAAACAAACCCTACAACACAATCTGTTCAGCTCATTCCAATTTATTATTTATTTTTACACTTTATTAATCCTCCAGCACCGAATTCCGATGTTAATTTTTTTAACTCTGATTGATTGAAAGATAGAGCATGGAAACAGGCCCTTCGGCCCACCTAGTCCATGCTGACCATCGATCACTCATTCACACTAGTTCTGTGTTATCCCACGTTCCCACCCACCCCCTTACACACTAGGGGTCATTTACAGTTAACCTACAAACCCGCACGTCTTTAAGAGGTGGAAGGAAACCGGAGCACCCGAAGAAACCCACAGGGTCACAGGGAGAACATGCAAACTCCACATGGACAACACCAGAGGCCAGGCTTGAACCCGCTGCGCCACTGTGCTCGCATACGCGGAAATTACTGTCATTAATTGCGGCGCTGAGAAATGTTTGCAAACTTCAGCCAACTTTACAAAAACCTGGTTTTCCAGCAGGACCCCCCTTCAATCTCCAGCACTCCAGCGAAAACCATTCAAGTCTGTTCAATCTCTCCGCATATCTAATCCCACCGCCCCCTCCCCCAAACCAGACAGCGTTAGCACCACGCTGAGTTTCTCCAGCATTTTTGTCTACCTTCGATTTTCCAGCATCTGCAGTTCCTTCTTAAATAGCGTTAGGATTAGTTGTGTAGGTTGGAACTGGTTTATACCGAAGGTAGACATAAAATGCTGGAGTAACTCTGCGGGTCAGGCAGCATCTCTGGGGAAAAGGAATAGGTGACGTTTCGTGTTGGAACCCTTCTTCAAACTGAACGATGGATAAGACGAGAAAAGGACAGAGCCGGCAACAGGTGACCTCAAGAAGGGTGGAGTAGATGGGGGAAGGTGTGTTTTCAATGGAGCCGCTTGAGGATATTGGCTTTGAAGCCAGTGGACACCATTCTCCCTTGCAAGAATGCCGAATGCTGATTTATGTACAACTGATGATGAGGCAGAGTGGTGCAACTGGTAGAACTGCAGCCTCACCGTTTAGTTTAGAGATACAGCGTGGAAACAGGCCCTTCGGCCCACCGAATCAACCAGCGATCACCAACCAGCAATCCACACACGCGAACACTATCCGACGCACACTGGGGCCAATTAACCTACAAACCCGTAGGTATGTGGAGTGTGCGAGGAAACCAGAGCGCCCAGAGAAATCCAAGCAGGTCACAGGGAGAACGTACAAACTTCGTTCAGACAGCACCCATGGTCAGGATCGAACCTGGGTCTCTGGTGCTGAAAGGCAGCAACTCTACCGATGCACCACCGTGCTCCCTTGCCTTGTGGTCAATTCTGGTCTCTTGAGCTGTCCATGTGGAGTTTGTATGTTCTCCCTGTGGCTATGTGGATTTCCCTCAGGAGCTCCGGTTTCCTCCCATAAGCCATAGAGTCTCAGAGCGTGGGGACAGGCCCGTTCGGCCCAATTTGCCCACACCATTCCAACATGCCCCATCTACACCAGTCGAGCTGCTACCTTACAGCACCAGAGACTATCCTCTTCTATCCTGACTTTGAGTGCTGTCTGTGTGGAGGGTGCATGTTCTCCTTGTGACAGCATGGGTGTTCTCTAGGTGCTCTGGCTTCCTCCCATATCCTAAAGACATACAGGTCTGTAGGTTAATTTGCCTGATTAACATGTTCCCTAATGTGAAAGTGGGATAACATAGAACTAGAGGGCTCAGTGGGCCAAATGGCCTTTTCCGTGCTATATCTCGAAGTCATTGGGTATTTGCTTAAAGCAGAGATTGGCAGGTTGCAGATTAGTAAGGATGTTAAAGGTAAGGGGGAGAAGGCAGGAGAATGGGGTTAGGGGGGAAAGATAGATCAGCCATGATTGAATGGCAGAGCAGACTCGATGGGCTGAATGGCCTAATTCTGCTCCTATGACTTATGAACTTATGAATGTATCAACAACAATTTATCTGAATGAGATTACAGGCTCAAAGCTCTGGATAAATTGTCCGCATTGCTTTGTTGCTATAGATAGAACATAGAACATGGACTGTTGTACATCAGAAGAACGTCCCCTTTGCTCCACAGTGTCTGTACCGGACATGATGCTAAGCCCGACTCTTATTTGTCCGCACATACCCTCTCCTTTCCCTGTACACCCATATGCCTATCTAAAAGCTTCTTAAATGCCACAATTGATTCTGCCTCCATCACTATCTCCGGCAGCTGGTTCCAGGCACCCACTGCTCTCTGTGTTAAAAACTTTGCTGTTTGCACCTTAAACCTATGCCCTCTACTAGTTGATATTTTCATCTTGGGAACGCTTGATTTTTCCATAATCCAACAAAAACCCACAATAAATGTAGTTGCCGGATTTATTAATGATTAAAAATAGCAGTAAGTAGACCATATTTTCAAACATGTTTAATTGCTTTTACACAATTTCCATTTTTTTAAATGCAACTGCAAGTGTTAAAAGATAAATACATGCAAAATAAATATTTTTTGAAGTGTTTAATGAAATACTTCCCTCACCGTCCAAATAGCTGGATAAATGTTTTCTTTGCAATCCTCCAGTTTGTTTTAATAATCTGCCCTTTAAAGTCTGTCTAGCAACAATATACAACTGAAATTCTTGAAATGCTTTCACTGTTTACCATGCTGTAAGATGCTTATCTGGCCTTGACGTTTCACACATGGGACTGCCGAGCACAGATCCTAGGATCTTTGCTGCCGAGTCAATGGATTATCTTTGCTCTGGAGAATTTAAACGTTCTTGATTCCAGCTGGTACATGTATCTGCATCGTCATAAGATAAAGCAAGGACCCATATAACCATATAACCATATAACAATTACAGCACGGAAACAGGCCCTCTCGGCCCTTCCAGTCCGTGCCGACCATTTGTTTTCCCCTAGTCCCATCTACCTGCACTCAGACCATACCCCTCCATTCCCTTCACGTCCATATACCTATCCACTTTACTCTTAAATGTTAAAATCGATCCTGCCTCCACCACTTCTGCTGGAAGCTCATTCCACACAGCCACCACCCTCTGAGTAAAGAAGTTCCCCCTCACGTTACCCCGAAACCTCTGTCCCCGACCCCTTTCCTATGTAATTGTTAAGGGCCTGTCCCACTTGGGCGACCTAATCAGCAAGTTCTGGCGAGTTTGCCCTCGACTCATACTCGCAGCATGGTCGACACGAGGTCATAGGAGGTCTTTGTACCTCTCCTTCATGCTCGAGAGTGGTCTCCGCGTACTCGAGGCCTCAGCTAGGTTGCGGCGGTTTTTTTTCAATATGTTAAAAAATGTACGCGAGTAAAAAAAGGTTGCCATGGAAAAAATCGATACATTTTTACTTGTAGGTTTAGTCGTAGTAGGTCGTAGTAGGTCGGCATGTTAGTCGTAGGTAATCGAGGGTAGTCTAAAGTAGTCGTAGATAGTCTTCATCATAGTCGAAGGGAGGTCGAAGGAGATCGTCTTCACTCTCCATTATTCAGTGTCCAATTTTCCCGAAGTTAGTCATAGCTAGTCGAAGCTGGTGTTCAACATAGTCGAAGGAGTTCAAAGGATGTCTTCCTCATAGTCGAAGGAGGTCTTCAACATGTCATTTTTTCAAACTCTTCTAAGCTCGCCAATTAGGTCGCCCAAGTGGGACAGCCCCTTCAGTGTGCCTTATTGTCCAAAGTCTTCTAAGGGAAGAATTCAACTGACCGTTGTGTGGGAGGGGGGACGGGGGAAGAACAAAGGGGGACCTGGCACGGGGGGAGGGGAGGGGGGATTTGTAATTTTGTAAGTGCTCTTTATGGGCGACTATTTGCAAACCTTGGGTGTGCGAGCAAAGGATTTCACTGTGACTTGTCACATGTGACAATAAAGTCTTCGATTCAATTCAATTAATGCTAGAGCTTGAAGGGCCTTTCCCACTTGCCGATTTTCTCGGCGACTGCCGCCATCATTGATTGACGTACCAGGTCACCGACAAATTTGCGGCCTGATGACATATGATGCGTGGTTTTTTTCAAGTGTCGCAACATTTTCTTTGTCTCCGCTGGATTTTGAAATGTTGAAAATCTCTTGGCGACACTGATATGATGCCGGCAAGTGGGACAGGCCCTTAAATCCCTCTGTCCCTGGCTCGAACAATTTACTTATTGCATCTATTGCTGGGTGTCACTTACTACATGTTATTGGACTTTTCCTGCCATTCCCTCTGGTTTTATGGAGAAATAGAATGGAGATGAGCAAGAATTTCTTTAGCCAGAAGGTGGTGAATGTATAGAATTAATTGCCATAGACAATGTGGCACAGTAGGGTAGAGGTGCTGCCTTATAGCGCTAGAGACCCGAGCTTGAACCTGACTATGGGTGCTGTCTGTATGAAGTTGGTACATTCTCCCTGTGACCACGTGAGATTTCTCCAGGTGCTCTGGTTTCCTCCCACACTCCAAAGACATACAGGTTTGTAGGTCAATTGGCTTCAGTAAAAATTGTCAATTGTCCCTAATGTGTAGTATAGTGTTAGTGCATGGGGTGATCACTAATCACCGCAGAGTCGTTGGAACGAAGGGCTTATTTCCGCACTGTATCTCTAAACTCAACTCAACTAAAAGTCAGTTGTGTGACGGAGCACTCCCCATTTGCTTGTTTGAAATACAACAATCTCCAAGAAGCTCGAATCTATCTAGGACAAAGCAGCCTGCTTGGTCAGTACCAATGCACCGTGCGAAACATTATTTCCATCCGCCATTATTATAACGTGGCTGCAATATTACGCATCAACAAAATACACTTGCTCATCGCCAATTTTAACCACTCCATTATTTGTGGCTCTGACATTCACTGCCAAGACCCTAAACTCTGGAATTCACCCCTAGTGCTCTCAGCCTTTGGAAACACAAGAGGCAGTAGATGCTGGATCTGCCAGTCTGATCTGTTTGAGGAAGGGTCCCGACCCTTAACGTCGCATCCATTCCCCTCCACATATGCCATCTGACGCGTTCCTCTAGCAGTCTGTTTTTTTTTCTCTCTCTCTGCCTTTCTTTATTAATTCCTTTATGACACTCATTAAAACTTTTCACTTTGACCAAGCACGTTAACATTTACCGATATCTCCACATCAGTTTTTGTTTGGCTTCTCTCCTGGTAACCTCCTTGAGGTTTGGTTCTGCGTTAAAGAAACTATAGAAAAACTCGCAGTTGTTGAAGAACAGCAATAACTTGTACTTTGGAAAAGCACAGCCTTTAGAAGTACGAGATCCAAAATTCTAATGCTCACATAATCTAAATATACAAGAACCAGATGGAGTGCCTATTCGTATCTTGGCTCCTCTAACATAGACTCTCTGAGGCTTCATAGATTGTCAGCATCACGGATTGTACTCAGATCTAGCAACCATAATGGTTGGCCACTGCTCAGCTTCCTATTGCCCTGGGAACAGAAGAACAATGAGGACTGCATTGAAGTTCTGGGAAAATCCCGGTTGGACTTTGCCACAACTGTCAAATCCTCCAGGTAGGTTGTTTATTGGCACATTGAGGTTAAAAGTCCGTTTTCATTTATCAGTTAAACTCTGGCGGGATGGCGTGTGAGGCAAGAGGACATTGCGTTGGTGGGTCGATGTGTCCGGATCGAGGTGTCGGTAGAGTGCATCGCTGGAGTTTGCTTTAGTTCAATGGTTCTTTAATCGTCACGCAGCCAAGGTTCTGTGAAATTCTCTTTTTGCACACAGATCAGTAAGATTATGGCCATACACAAGTACAATCCCCGATTTAGTACCCAAATGCAAAGAAACAGCCCATTGAGTCCATAGTCAGGTTTTGCCGTTATTTGCAATGTCCCAGCTGCAGTTGCAGCCATCGTCTCCATCCGGATCGCCAGTGAACCGTTGTCCCACCCTCGCCCGGCCTTCAATCTTTGTGCCCAGGGGGCGCCTCCTGCAGCCGACCTTGAGGGCGCAGAAGGTAAGACCCCCGGTTCTCCTTATTGGCCCTTTGTCCAACACCGCTGCCACCACTGACTCTCTCCACTTTCCAGTTCCCGGTTTTCGGGGATGAGCAGGAGACGAGCCTCAGACGTTTTCTCTGGGTTTTTTGGAGACTGAGAGGTGGACACACATGAAACATGGATAGAGAACTGGGCAAGAGATGGGTCCATTTATTATCTATCACAGTGATGTGGCTGGGGTATGGGTACAAAAAAATCGGCCAGGGCCACACTCCTCTCACCATTAGACAATTTGAAAGCTCGCCCTTGTGAAGTGTAGATGACACCCGCTATGCTCACTATATGCGAAGAGTTGCCATAAGGTCGCTTTTGACTGGCAATGCCAGTTACAGCTGGTGCCCACCGTGGGCAGAGGAAACATTTAAGAAACATGTAATTCATAAATGACAAAAATAAATGGTCCCATGTTCTCCTTCCTCTAATACAACTTTAGCATGCTGCATAAAGGCATGCAGAAATAATGCAGCAAAATCAGGTTCGGATGTTCAGCTTGGAGAGTGTGTGGCTGAAAGTAAATGATCAGGTTTGTGAAATTGTGTGTGTGTGTGTGTGTGTGTGTGTGTGCTTGTGAATGAGTATGAGTGTGTGTGTGAGTGTGAAAGTGGCTTAATGTAAGTGACTGCTTATGTGAGTGTGAATGTGTGTGTATGTGTAATTATGCATCTGTTTGCGTGTGTGTGAATGTCAATGTGTGTCAATGTGAGTGACCGTGTGTTTGTGTGATTATGTGTGTGTATGTCTGAATGTCAATGTGTATGTATGACTGTGTGTCAGTGTGTGTCAGTGTGTGTGTGTCTGTATGTCTGAATGTGAATGTGTGTCAATGTGTGTGTGGCTGTGTGTGTCAGTGTGTGTGTATCAGTGTGTGTGTGTCAGTGTATGTGTCTGTGTCTGTGTCTGTGTGTATGTCTGAATGTCAATGTGCGTCAATGTGTGTGTGTGTGTCAATGTGTGTGTGTGTGTGTGGCTGTGTATGTCAGTGTATGTGTGTCAATGTGTATGTGTGACCGTGTGTGTCAATGTATGTGTGTGTCAATGTGTGTGTGTCAATGTGTGTGTGTGACTGTGTGTGTCAGTGTGTGTCAGTGTGTGTGTGTGTGTATGTATGTGTGACTGTGTGTGTTAATGTGTGTGTGTGACTGTGTGTCAGTGTGTGTCAATGTGTGTGTGTGACTGTGTGTGTCAGTGTGTGTCAATGTGTGTGTGTAACTGTGTGTGTCAGTGTGTGTATGTGTGACTGTGTGTGTCAATGTGTGTGTGCAACATTGTGAGAGACATTCAGATCAGCATTTGGAGGGAGGGTTATGCCCCACTGCTGGCAGAGGGGATTAGTTTAATTTGGCAACATATTCAGCGCAGACATGATGGGCCGATGGGCCTGCCCTTGTGCGGCACTGCTCTATGTTCTCTGTTTTAATTTTCATGATGTGATTTCCCATTTGGGGTTCACAGGGTAGAACCTCTCACTCAGTAATTACTTAAATTATAGCAAATATCAACACTTCCAATCATGACCGCCTTCTCTATTTTACCACCCCTGCATTAGGTTCCGAACGCCCTTTAAGCTCTCAACGCCAAGCGAGGAATCCATTTCAGACCCCTAAGTGGCCTAGAGTTTGAATCATTCGAATTTGTGCCAATTACAGTTTGTGCAAACAGGTCCAGGCCCCCTAACACAATGCCTGGCTTGCAGTCTAACTTATAAGCCAGTGATTTACTTTGCAAATTGTGAAAAGCCTCAAATCAAACAAAAGACGTGGTGCAAAAAAAGATATAGAACAATAAACAAAGATGAACTCCAGGGGAAAGTTTTCCCTAAGTGGGAAACCGTGCAACAGAGCAGGCGATGAATGGTTTAAGGGGAAAGGAGATTATTGTTGCTCCACACTAATAACTCTCCTGACCCTGTCTCTTCACTGGACTGAGGTAATGAGAGGGAACAAGCATGTAAATATTTCTTGAAGCCGCCTTTCTGCACTCATCAAGGGGGTTGGTCCGGCCACGAAGCACCAACGATGCCTGGAACATTTCAATTAGCAAATAAAAAAATGCTCTTTGTTATTTCACAGCACACAGAGGACTGCTGTAGTGTTGGAGCCTTAGCTCAGATTTGTTTACTCCCACTGACTTCCGTGGCAAATGTTTGTGAGGCCCAAGACTCATGATAAAAAAACATTTAACAAACGATTGCTTGCCTTGGAATCACTGTGGGGGTAAATTCACTTGGTTAATTCCCGGAATAAAGGGGTTGTGCCTTGAACCTAAGAACATAAGAGATAGTACAGGACATTCAGCCCCTCGAGCCATTCGTGCCATGAACAGATCATTGACTGAACGGCCACAGTCCTTTAGGGGAGAGAATTTCAAAGATTCACCAAACTCTTGGTTTGCATGTTTTTCTGAACGACCGTCCCCTTATTTTGAGAATCTTTGAGTAGTCTTCATCTGCGGCACAGTGGCGCAGCAGTAGATTTGCTGCCTCACAGCGCCAGAGACCCAGGTTTGATCCTGACTATGGGTGCTGTCTGTACGGGGCGTAGAATATAAGAACATGGAGGTCATGGTGAAGATGTCTAATAGGAGGAAGAGGGTCAGGGAGGATCTGAGGAAAACCTTTACATCTACGGCAACTGGAAAACACTGGGACGGGAGATATCCTCATGATATTTAACAACTATTAGGGCGAAGACTTGAATTGCCAGGGCATTGAAAGCTGGTAAGCCGGATTAGTGCAGATGGGTATGGGGGTTCAATATGGAACGAGTAGATTGAAAGGCCTGTTTCTGTGCATTAACATTATCGGTTTAAGACGCGATGAAACATATAGGATTCGAGAGGCATTCACGGGGTAGATGCCATGGGTGTTTATTTTAACTGGGAGAGTCTAGAACCAGAGGCAAAGTCTCAGGATGTCGGATCAGCAATTTAGGACTGAGTTGAGGAGAACATTCTTTACAGAGTTTTGTAAAAGTCTGGAATTCTCCATCTCAGTGACGCTCAGACATTGGATATATTCATAAACTCAAATTGAGAACTTTCTGGATGATGGCGATTGACAGATTTGGGCATCGACTGGGAACGTTGAATAAGGCAAGGAATCAGCCAACATAGTGTGTTGCAGAGCAGGCTTGATGGGCCAGTTTGTCCACAGCTAACTCTGCTTCTCACATCCTTCCTATTGATTGCAAGGCAGCAAATCTTTGCAATGAATACTTTTAATTGTGCCAATTGTAACATTATCAGCATGCCCCTTCTAATTGAAGAATCATCCCTTCCTGATTTAGAAATATAACCCCTATTCCTACCTCAATCTTGGAAAGCACTCCCTAAGAGCAAGGTGAGGGTTCCATTAGTGCAGTGGTTCAAGATGTTGGCTCATCATTGCCCTCTCAAGATTTGCTCATGATAAACAAAGAATGCCAGCCTTGCCAGAGATGCCTACAACCCCAGAAAGAATTAAAGTAATTCCTTCAAAGGGGGGGGGTCATTCCTCACTTGTCAGCACCATGTCTCACACTCCATTGCAAGAGTTGCATTCTGTCTGTCCCACACTTGCCCAAGAAGAATAACGAAGGTCATACCTCATGAGCTTCCTCATCACACAAACCTTACAAACGCTTAAAAAAGATGCAGTGCAGGTCGGCAGAGTGGCACAGCAGTAGAGTTGCTGCAATACATCGTCAATGACCCAGGGTCAATCCTGACTATGAGGTATTGGAGGCATTTTGGGACATTTTACAAGGTAACTAACAATCTGAACTCCCTTTTGGAAAACTAGGCCAGTATTACGAGCAATCTGGGCATCAAATCCCAGTTCCAATCAGCATATGAACCTGGACATTCTCGTACATGGCTAAGAAATTTAGTAGATTTTTTGGTGGTACCATTACACAGTCTCTGCTGAAGAAGCCTCCTGAGCAGAAAGATCATCTATCCATGTTCTCCAGAGATGTTGCCTGGCCCGCTGAGGTACTCCAGCCCTTTGTGTCCTTTCATGTAAACCAACATCTGCAGTTCGTTGATTATACATTTCAGCATAGTATCAGTTATGCACTTTTATCCCAAGGTCCAAGCAAGATAGGCAATTAAAATAAATTCAACTCCCAATCCTCCATAGGGTTGAAGAATGGAAAAACGAGGTAGAGAAAGAGAGAGGGAGGGAGAAATAAGGTGCAAGATGATTTTACTGATTTAGGTTCATGTTTATTATTGTCACATGTACTGAGGTACAGTGAAAAGCGTTGTTTTACTTCGGAGTCACGTGAGTGACTACGTGAAGAACCCCGTACAGCCGTTGGTGCGCCATGACGTCAGACGCATTGGTGCAGTCGGCCGGTTGGAGCAGCAGCGCTCCTCCAAGCGGTAAGTTTAAAAACGCGAGGTAAGTTTTAAATTTTTTTCCAGTGGTCATTTTCTGCGACGGTTGGAGGTCTGTTGTAGAAATGTTGCAGAAAATGAAGAAGGTGTTGGCGAGGCGCTCCAGAGGTAGGAAGGAATGTGACCAGGAGCCTGTTGTTGATGGAGGCCCGTCTGGTACACCTGGTCCGGTGCTGGCTACACGGCCAGTGGTTGCGGACCCACTGCCTGTGAGCAGTGGAGGCTTGCCAGTAGGGCGGAAGGCCACTGGCAAGTCTGATAGGCCCGTGGACCCTGAGTCGGGCCTGGAGGTTATACCCTCCATAGGAGAGTCCGTTTGCTCACGGCTCTCCCAGGTCGAGATTTTATTGTAAAGAATGCTCAACAGGGACCAGCTCCGTGAGGAGGAGTGGTGCCCAAGCCAGGCTGATGGAGAGCTTGTGCTAGCAGCACCTGTTACAGGGCTGCAGGACTATCCTGCCTGTGAGGAGGATGTTCCATCAGTGCAGTTCGCTGACACTGATTCTATGGTGGGGGAGAGCAGTAAAGGAGTTCAGTTGGAGGTAATTCCGAACATTGCTGGGAAGTTTGCTGTGCCTGGAGAGGCAGGAGAGGCGATTGATGTAGAATTGGCTGAAGCTATTCATTATATGCTCTCCCACCAGTTACAGGAGCTAGCTATGGATGAAGCAGCAAAAAACTATGAAGCTCCTGTTAATTGTGATCTCCTGAAGGTACCGGTGGTTAATCACCAAATTTGGTCACAGATGGGTATGCCAGCTAGAGCCCAGGAGATGAAATTTCAAAAAGTGCTTAAACTGTTGTCAGCAGGGGTCACAGCTGTGGTGAAAGTTATTGATACAAGCAATATGGTTGAAGCACACCAGGATGCACTTGGATTCCTTTGTAGTGCATTTTTTGAAATTAATAATATCAGGAGGGCCGCTATTAGGCCAGTGATTAATCCGAACTTGGCGAGTTTGTGCAAACCAACCAGTGTACCACCACGAAATCTGCTGTTTGGAGGTAACCTTGCAAAAAGGGTAAAAGACTATCATGAAGATGTTAAAACCATGGCCCTCATTAAGCCAGCTGGCAAACAAGGCAAAAGGTTTTATCCGTATCGGAAAGGCACTAGGGTGGATTAACTTCAGCTCCTAGACTATATACTAAATTGGTAAAACCTGTGTTAGCATTACTCAGAGCTCAGGGGCATGTGGCAATGGCCTATTTAGATGATATTCTGATTGTTGGAAAGACTCATGCTGAAGCTCAGTCATCAGTTTCAGTTGTTAAATTCACTTTTGAACAATTGGGGTTTGTCGTTCACCCAGATAAATCTAAATTATCACCAGTCCAAATTATTGATTATCTGGGATTTACCATTAATTCAAATCACATGTTGGTGACTTTGCCCAGGGATAAATTGGATCAGTTAATTGAGGACTGTGTCAATCTCGTTGGAGAACAACGGCCTTCAATTAGACAAGTAGCCAGGTTAATTGGGAAGTTTGTTGCAGCATTTCCAGCTGTGCAGTATGGTCCTCTGCATTATCAACAATTACGACGATCAAAGGAACAGGCACTGAGAATACAAAGGGGCCATTTTGATAGGCCTATGCAGTTGTCAGCTGGGCAATTTCTGACATACAATGGTGGATAGTAAATGTTTCAAAAAGTTTTAGGAAGGTTTTGGTGAAACCACCTTCAATGATATTACAGACTGATGTAAGTGCACTGGGTTGGGATGCAACAGATTTGTCTTCTAGTTGTGGAGGCAGATGGAATGCTGATGAGACATCCCTTCTTCAATTAAGAGGGATCAATTATTTAGAGTTGTTGGGAACCTGGTATGGGCTTAAAGCTTATTGTTCTGCCAGGAGGGACTTGCATGTGCAGGTTCAGATTGATAACACTACAGCAGTGGCATATGTAAACCACACAGAGGGAATTAAGTCACAGTCTTGTGATAGACTGGCTAACCAGATTTGGAGCTGGTGTATTGACCAAAAATCTGGCTTTCAGCAATTTATTTTCCAGGAAGATTCAACACTGTAGCTGACACTTGGTCATGTCAGTTTAATGACAACATTGAATGGATGTTAAATCAGGATGTATTTAACCAAGTGATTGTTCAGTATGGATTGCCAGATATTAACTTGTTTGCATCTAGATTAAATCATCAGTTGCCCAGATATGTTTCGTGGGAACCAGATCCTGGTGCAGTAGCGGTGGATGCATTCTCGCTGCATTGGTGAGGAAATTTTGTGTATGTATTTCCTCCATTCTGTCTCATCAGCAGATGTTTGCAAAAGATCAAGCAGGACTCCGCTTCAGGGGTATTGGTAGTGCCAGATTGGCCTACTCAAGCATGGTTTCCTGTTGTAATACAAATGGCTAGGGAGCCTCACATGAGTATTCCCAAGAATAAAAATCTACTGGTGAATCCAGTAACTGGGGATCAATATCCTTTACATGATCGTATTGATCTGTTGATTTGCAGATTTTAAGGAGGTCATGTCTGGGGAGAGGACTGTCTGATCGTACTGTGGATGTTCTCACGTCGGCCTGCAGGGATAGTACACAGAAGCAATATATCACCTCGATAAGGAAGTGGGAGCAATTCTGTCTACAGCAGAATATTTCATATCAAACTGCAGGGATCACAGACGTATTGGAGTTTATGTCAACTCTTTATTTCGACCAAAAATTAAGTTACAGTGCGATCCATCCAGCCAGAAGTGATCTGTCTTATTTACCCATGAATTCGGAATTGCATACAGTAGGGACACATCCGTTAGTTTCACGATTCATGAAGGGAGTTTTCAATTCTAATCCTCCTAAACCCAGGTATGCCGGAATTTGGAATGTGAGTGAAGTTCTTATGCTTCTTCGCCAGTGGGCTCCGGTTACAAGCTTAACTATAGCCAAATTAACTATGAAGGTGGTCATGCTTATGGCATTGGTTTCAGCCCAATGTGTGCAAACATTGCAAAAGCTACGGCTAGATACAATGCAGGTATCGGCAGATGCCATTATATTTTATGTCTATGATTTGCTTAAACATAGTAGACGAGGCATGACGGGATGTAAGATTGTGTTTTCAGCATACCCCACAGATGATTGCTTGTGTGTAGTCTCACATTTATCTCGTTACATTGAGATTACTAAAGCTCTAAGAGGAACAGAGTCTGCATTATTTATTAGTCACAAAAGACCACACAGTAAGGTGGCGGTGCAAACAATTTCAAGGTGGCTAAAGCAGGTTCTGGGAAGTGCTGGAATTGATACTGATAAATTCAAATCTCATTCCACCAGGGCGGCATCAACTTCCGCGGCAAGGGCGATTGACGTGCCAATAGACCATATCCTCGCGGCCGCAGGTTTGTCCAGTGAGCTGACCATTCAAAGGTTTTATCACAAGCCGATTTCAAAGCTGGGGGTGTTTGCTGATTCTGTTTTGAGTACTGTTATAATTTCCCTCTGAGTTAGAGGGATTTGTTATGATTTTGTTTGTAAATAAACAGTTATTCATTTAGCAAATGTTGTTATTATTGATGCATTATTGATTGTTAACGACTTTTGAGTCAATCAATGCAGTGTGAACGCCGGATTTGGGTCTGCGGCATGAAATCACAGTGCTTTGAAATCTTCACGTAGTCACTCACGTGATGCCGAAGTAAAATAGTAAGATTAAATGAGAACTTACCAGTTTGAAGTTTGATCTTTATTTTATGAGGAGTCGAGTTGAGGGACTACGTGCCCTCCGCTCCCACCCTCATAGATCTCAGCTGGTAGTTCTAGTCTTTGTTATCTTACCATTATACTTCAGTCATTGTTAGCTGTGAATTCACTCCGCTGCTTTGAAGATTGACGCACCAACGGCTGTACGGGGTTCTTCACATAGTCCCTCAACTCGACTCCTCATAAAATAAAGATCAAACTTCAAACTGGTAAGTTCTCATTTAATCTTACTATTTTGCATGCTGTCCAAACAGATCAGATATACTATATACTGGGGTAGAGATTAATCGGACAGTACCCTAGCTTATGAAAGGACCGTTCAGAAGCCAGATAGCATAGGGGTTGAAGCCATTCCTGAGTCTGGTGGTGCGTGCTCTCAAGCTTCTGTACCTTCTACCGTACAGGAGCAGGGAGAAGAGGATTAACCAGGGGTGGGACAAGACGTTGATTATGTTTGCTGGTTTCCTGAGGCAGCATGAAGTGTAGATGGAGTCGATGGTAATAGTGGGATGAAGTGTTGGGAGGAGAACCTGGGGACTTAATTCTTAGATGAAATGCATTTGGAGACACTTGGGTACTTCTGCAATGTTTTTGCAAGGCTATCAGGCACATTTATCCAATCCTCATCTGCCACACATTAAGCTCTAAACATTACTGGGATAAGTTATGTCTGCGACAGAACATTTTTCTCAAGTTTTCAAACAGTTTAGCATTTACAAGAAACTTCCTCCCACTGGCTAAAAAGATAATAAATTAGTACGGCTGTCATGTCATAATAGAGGGCCAAAGCATAAATAACCGTTCAAATATCTCTGGAAGAGCTGCAAATCTGTTCCTTCATCTAAAATTAGAGCATTACGATTCTGTTTTGCAGCAACAAGATAACTTGCATTTGTAAAGCATTACTAATGTCATGAAACTTTCTAAGCCACTTTATTGGAAAGTTTTCAAAAATGATCTGACACCAAACCAGATAGGGAGCAACGGAAGACAACTTTCACTGGTACCGATTTAGGAATCCTGGCTGATCCATATATTGCGTCCAGGCCTGGGACAGCAATTCCAATGCACAGGGACGCAAGAGGTTGCAGAGTGGTGGAAGCAGGTGGGCAGAGTCCCCCGCACCTACAAATCCATCCACAAGAGGCGCTGCTTCAGGAAGGCGACATCTATCATCAAGGCTTCCCAGCATCAGCATCATGCCCTCTTCTCACTGCTAAATTCGGGCAGGGAGTACAGAAAGCTGAAGTCCCACAGTTCAGGAACAGCACCTTCCTGACAAAGGTGGTGACAGTTCACACAGTAACTCAACGTGTTCTTGAAGACTCGTCACCAGCATTGGACAGCATTGAAGAAGACCCTTCAGCCCACCATGTCCATGCTGGCCATCAGATACCGATCCTTGTTAATCCCATTACTTGCACTCAGTTTGGGGTCTTCTAATGCTTGGCAAATTAAGTACTTGTCTAGGCACCTTTTAACTGCTAAGAGAGTTAGTACCTCCCTCCATCACCCATTCAGGCACTAATAATGGAGGTCTGGCCAGGCTGGGTTTCTTACCAACACGATACACTGAGTGAACTTCTCCTTCCGAAATGTTCAATTATTTAATCCTAATATCTTCTATTGTCATTGAAGAGCAGATGATATTTGATGCCGTTTGGCTGAAGCACCCCAAGAACAACTTGTTGCTTCAGATGTGCCGCACACCAAACACAGCCTCTGGCTGCATGCCTTTACACTTCAGAGATACAGTGTGGAAACAGGCCCTTCGGCCCAGCGACTCCGCACTATCCTACTCCACACTGGGGACAATTTACAATTTTACCAAAGCTAATTAACCCACAAACCTGTACATCCTTGAAGTGTGGGAGGATACCGGAGCAGCCGGAGAAAACCCACGCGGTCACAGGGAGAAAGTACAAACTTCGCAGAGTCAGAATAGGGTCTCTGACACTGTAAGGCAGCCACTCTACCACTGCACCACTGTACGCGTGAAGATGAATAACTTTGTAATGCTCTCACAGAGTGGCAAAATACTATGGCCATGCAGATTTAGAAGAGAAATCTTTGCTTTTTCAGCTGTCAGAGTTGGATGACTTCAGAGATTAACTTACTATCGAGAAATGTTCACACGTAAAGACCCAAAACACACAGCCTCATACAAGGCATGGATGGATTCAGACGTCTTGAGATTACTCACCCTCGCATGCGTTTATATGCGCACTCAACCTTCTTCCTCAATTCTTGCTCTGAACTAAATCATGGATTAACGAAAAGGTTTTTCAATAATATTAAACATTTTGTCATTAAAATTTAGATGGAGAGAGAGAGGGTGAGAGAGAGGAAATCCTACTATAAAGTTAAAAATATTTGCACGGAATGTGTGTATGTTTTTTTTATTTGAAGCCTTATTGCTCTTCTGGGAGTTCTTGACAGGCATTCCTGCTCTTGGCAGCCACGCACAAATCAGTTTTCAGCCTTTCTCTTCCTGT
Source organism: Okamejei kenojei (assembly GCA_035221665.1). Lineage (NCBI taxonomy): Eukaryota > Metazoa > Chordata > Chondrichthyes > Rajiformes > Rajidae > Okamejei > Okamejei kenojei. The sequence goes on along the minus strand of CM069147.1, from coordinate 35,450,463 downwards.
GCCGACCTACTGGAGTCGAGTGTTGCTCTTGGCGCCCAGCCATCCAGAAATGAAGTCCCAAAGCACCAGCGAAGGCCTGTTGCCCCAACACCTTCCAGTGCCCTCCCCTGAAGGGGAAGTGGGATAAGGAACATGCCGGTCTGCAGAGAGTTGCTGCCTCTCTCCTGCTAATAAAAGATGCGTGACTGGATTCTGATTGTGGAGGAATCGGGGCCCAATCTCTTCCAGCCTTAAGTGCTGGCACACACGCGGTTTAATTACCGTCCCTCAGCTTGTAAAACAAAAGCCCAGGAAAAGAGTCGTGTCTTTCGTCTCCAGGATTGAATGTGCATGAGTGTGTTGCCGTCCAACTGGATACCCCAAACAGTCGGTTCCCCCGGAGCTAACGTCTAAAAAAACAAAAAGAAAAGTGCTGGAAACATTAGTAAATCAGGCAGCATCTGTGGAAAGAGAAACACAGATCAGATTCCTTGCCAGAGTTGAGATGGATTCTGACCAGAAACATTAATTTTGTTTCTCCTTCCACAGATGCTGCCTGACCTGCTGAGTGTTTCCAGCATTTTCTGCTTTTATTTCAGATTTCCAGCATCTGCAGAATTTTTTTTTTTTTTAACATTTCTTGATACCCTTTCAGTGGGGTCCAGTACAAGTGAACTGGAGGACTCGGTCTTTCCTTTTGGCACTTTGCAGCAAATCTTTGCTGAGAGGGAGAGGTTGGGGTGGTCTGATGGGTTCATGACTTTGCAATGAGGCTTTGCGTTAAAACGTTAAACTGCACTCCATTATCAATAGCCTTGTGACAAAACACCTCAAAGCCCTGGTCGTTATAGCCGGAGACTTAAATCAAGCTAACTTCAGGGGCGTCCTACCAAAGTACTACCAGCATGCCTCTTGTCCTGCTAGGGGCCAAAACACCTCGATTACTGTAAAACATCAATAAAAAATGCCTTCTGCTCAGTCCCTCAACCACATTTTGGGAAATCTGATCACCTAGCTGTGCTTCTGCTCCCAACTTACAAACGACAATTGAAACAGGAGGATCTGGTACAGAGAGTTGTGAAATGGCGGTCAGCGGACACTGATGACATCTTACACGACTGCTTTGAGTTGGTGGACGGGTCCATATTCAGGGATTCCGCAGCTAACCTGAATGAATACGCCGCTGCCGTGACTGACTTCACCAGCGAGGGTGTGGAAGACCGTGTGCTGACAAAGTCAGTCCGAGTGTTCCCCAACCGGAAACCACGGATGAACTGTGAGGTCCATTCACAGGTTAAGGCCAGGTCTGCTGCATACGAGCGGTACAAGAAGGTGTTGGGGCAACAGGAAGGCCTGCTATGATCTCTGCAAAGCCATCAAGGATGCCAAGAGACAATAGGGGGACAAACCTGAGTCCCAGTACAATCACTCGGACACACAGAGAATGTGGAAAGTTCCGAGTAAGATAACGGGCTGCAAAACGAGGTCAGGCAACATCATTGGTGATAGTGCAACCCTACCTGATGAACTGAATGCTTTCTATACTCGCTTCCAGCAGAAGGCCAACAGGCCGGTGTCACCTGGCCCTGCAGACTCCAGTGTGCCTCTCCCCAGGGTGACTGTAGCAGAGGTTAGATCGGCCTCCCTGGGGATAAACCCACGAAAAGCAACTGGACCAGACCAGAGTTCCTGTCTGTATCCTTAGTAGCTGCGCGGACCAGCTGGCGGAAGTATTTGCGGACATCTTTAATCTCTCTCTACTCCGTCCTGAGGTGCCCACCTGTTTCAAGAAGACCACCACCGTCCCAGTGTGGAAGAGAAGCAAGACCTCATGCCTAAACGACTAGCGTCAATAGACAATAGGTGCAGGAGTAGGCCATTCGGCCCTTCGAGCCAGCACTGCCATTCAATGTGATCATCCCCAATCAGTACCCCGTTCCTGCCTTCTCCCCATATCCCCTGACTCCGCTAGTTTTAAGAGCCTTATCTAGCTCTCTCTTGAAAGCATCCAGAGAACCCGCCTCCACTGCCCTCTGAGGCACAGAATTCCACAGACTCGCCACTCTCTGTGAGAAAAAGTGTTTCCTCGTCTCCGTTCTAAATGGCTTACCCCTTATTCTTAAATAGTGCCCCCTGATTCTGGATTCCCCCAACATTGGGAACATGTTTCCTGCCTCTAGCGTGTCCAAACCCTAAACAATCTTATATATTTCAAAGAGATCGCCTCTCATCCTTCTAAACTCCAGAGTGTTCAAGCCCAGCTGCTCCATCTCTCAGCATATGACAGTCCCACCATCCCAGGAATTAACCTTGTAAACCTACGCTACACTCCGTCAAAAGCAAGAATGTCCTTCCTCAAATTAGGGGACCAAAACTGTACACTATACTCCAGGTGTGGTCTCACTAGGGCTCTGTACAACTGCAGAAGGACCTCTTTGCTCCTATATTTGATTCCTCTTGTTATAAAGGCCAATGACTTTGACATCCATCGTTAAGAAATGTTTTGAGAGGCTAATTATGGAACGCATTAAATCCAGTCTACCCAGCGGCCTTGACTCATTGCAGTTCGCCTACCACCACAACAGGTCCACAGACGATGCCATTGCCCTGGCCCTACACTCATCCTGAGAACACCTGGAGAAGAGAGACACCTACATCACACTCCTAATCATTGACCACAGCTCTGCCTTTAATGTCATTATACCATCAACACTTATCACCAAACTCACGGGACTTGGTGTCAGCACGCATCTTCGCAACTGGATCCTCGACTTCCTGACCCACCGACCCCAATCAGTGAGGATAGTGGACAAATCATCCTCTACTATGGTAATCCTCCACACTGATGCTCCACAAGGATGCGTTCTCAGCACCTTCTTCACTCCTTGTACACCCTCGACTGTGCAGCCATGAACAAATCTAATTCAATGTTCAAATTCGCAGACGACACCACCATTGTGGGCCGGATATCAAATAATGATGAGACGGCGTGCAGGAAGGAGATGTGTCCTGGTGTTGAGACAATAACCTTTCTCTCAATGTCAGCAACACAAAGGAGATAATGATCGACTTCAGGAAGTGAAGCGGTACACACACCTCAGTTTGCATTGACGGTGCCAAAGTAGAGATGGTTGAAAACGTCAAATTCCTACGAGTTAATATCACCAACGAAAGCTTTTCACTGTAGCTCAGTGCACGTGATAATAAACTAAACTGAACTGTAAATTGGCCTTATCAAGAGCCAAGAGTGTTTAATTGTCACATGCACTGGGAATGGATCAACTGCATTCTTAGTGCTACAACCTTACAGCCACTGTGGTTTTTTGCCAGCTGCAGTTCAATGTTCAATGGCATTTTATTGTAACGTGCAAAACACAGTAAAATTATTTTTTCAAATTGCCAGATTTCACAGGGCGGGGGGGGGTGGGGGGGGGGAGAACACACAGTGGCGCAGCGGTAGAGTTGCTGCCTTACAGCACCAGACACCTGGGTTCGATCCTGACCAAGGACGCTGTCTGAATGGAGTTTGTACGTTCTCTGGCCACGTGGGTTTTCTGAAAGATGTCTGGTTTCCTTGCACACTCCAAGGACATACAGGTTTGTAGGTTAATTGGCTAAAGGTCCTGTCCCACTTTACGAGGTAATTTACGAATTCTCCCGAGTTATTCGCAAATTCTCCCGAATTTTCCCCTTGATTCAAACTCGCAGACTGTTCGTAACGGTTCTGTAGGAGTCCGTAGATATATCGTAGAGGCTCGTTATGCCAGCCGTAGGTACTCTGGGCATCAGGTAAGTCGGGGCGTTTTTTCCAGCCCGATAAAAAAAGTCGGGAGGATGCCCCGAGTACCTACGACTGGTTTACGATATATCTACAGACTCCTACGGATCCGTTACAAACATTCTGCGAGTTTGAATCAAGGAGAAAACTTGGGAGAATTCGTGAATTACCTCGTAAAGTGGGACAGGCCCTTTAGTATAATTGTAAATTGTTCTTACTGTGTGTAGGATAATGTTAGTGCGCAGGGATCGCTGGTGGGTGCGGACTCGCTGGACCGAAGGGCCTGTTTCCGTGCTGTATGTCTAAACTAAACTGAACTCAGCTAAACTAAATTAAACTAAGTATCAAATTCTCAAATGTTCTAGTAATTTCTACTAATGCTCCCCTCCCCTCCCGGTTCACCCTCTTCCTCCACCCTTGTTGTTAACTAGTTCCACACTTCACCACATTGCATCCTCTCTCAAGATCACACCTTCCCTAGCCAAATACGGGCCTACCTGGGCATCTCCCTGCCTGAGCTCATTTGCTGAGCGGGTTGAGAAAAGTCTGAAGAAGGACCTTAAATTACACATATTCATGTGTTGGAAGGAACTGCAGATGCTCGACGTCTGAACAAGGTCCCGAAGTGTCACCCATTTCTTTTCTCCAGGGATGCTGCCTGCTCCTCTGAGTTACTCCAGCATGTTGTGTCTGACACCTATTCATGTTCTTCAGTGGTGCTGACCCCGCTGAGTTACTGCACCACTTTGTGTACTTCTTAACAAAGAATAACCTTTGCTTTCAATGTCTCAGTGTTGCTCTTCTATTTTGTTGACTCTCAGAAGCTGGAACTAAGAGCAGCTGTCTGTCAGAAATGATCCTTTAAGTGCATGAAGTGGAAGGAGCGTACATGGTTGCTGACAGTGCATTGTAGATGAGGAAGAAACAAACTGCTGGAGGAACTCAGCGAGTCAGGCAGTATCTGTGGAGGGAAATACAGCCAGGATGTTTCTTCAGATATGATGAGGTTTTGTTTTGGTCATGCTAAGCGCCTAACAATTAGCTGGTGCTTAGAAACGTAAAGCTCTATTTCTTCCACCTTCTCCTTATTGAGTCCACATACAAGATTAGAAGTTGTTCAGCCAGAGCTGAACACACTTCTCGGCATCTGCACAACGGTGTCCGTCTTGTGCGTGGTGGTGGAAAGATTGGTTGAACAGGGCCGCGACGTGAACGCTCTTTCCTTGACCCCTATTTCTTCCATGACTCTCGTGTTATCGACTTTCAGTTGGGAATTTGGTTTTAGTTTTTGCAAGTTATATTGTAGCGGTGCCTGCTGGCGCACGCAGAGATTGAACCCGGCGTTCGAAAACCGCGGTCACGTGACTCGGGGCGCTTGTTTTCGCGCGGGTTTTACTTGCGCGCGTTAATTCAGCGCTGACCACCGTTGTAGGCAGACGTGTCTGAAGAACCTGTATACTGGAAATCGAACTTGTGAATAAAGATCTGTTGAAAACTCCAGTAGTCGTTTCTCAGACCACTAAAATATAATACATTCCAGTGCAGTACAAGGGCCCAAAGACACTACCAGGACAAATGATAGAACCTACACCAACCTCTCCCAATAAAGACAGTGAGTGGAAGATAGTTAGAATATAATAATGTGCAAGTGAGAATTTCATTGTTCTGTTTCAGTACATATGACAGTAAAATACTCTTGACTCATGAAAACATCGATGTTAGTTCCTTGCAACAGTGTGTTCGTGAAGCTTGATTGCTAGTAGAACTGCCTGGTCATTTCCATCCAGGGAGAGAATAGAGGGGTCACTACATACTGTATTTAAAAGTGATTCACACAATGCTGTTTGTGGTTAATTGGCTACAAGGCTTCCTACAACTATGGCGACACTTGCAAAGTACATCACTGGTTTTAAAATGCGTTGGGATATCCTGAAAGGAACGTGCAAGGCCTATTGTAAATTGAAATCTTCCATCCATTATTACAACATAGATTCAGGACTATGGACATATTGTAAGTGTTTTTAATAGTGGACCAGCTAAAGAAAGCTAAATAAACTTCTGAAGCGTCCTCATTACAGTAGGCCATGGTGAAATATTGTCGTATAATGAAAGTGAACAGAAAGTTCAAGTAGACGGATGTAAATGAAGAAAAACATGTTTTTTTTTGCTGGAATAATTAATCAAAGTCTTACTTAAAGGAACATACACAACACACACGGTTCATTGTTAGTGTCAGAGCGGGACCCTAATTGGCACATTTTCTCTGCACCGATCACAAATCTTTCAGTTTTGTAAATTCAGCTTAAAATAAACACTCCATCTTTCTTGCATGGTTGAGTGAACTTCATGGACACATACTTTAGAAAGAGATTTACAATTCATCTGCTGTTGTCAAATGTTTACATTCAGGTCGGAAGATCTGTGTATTTAAATATTCTTTGATTGATATGAGCTGGAGCAAGGTTTATGTACGAAAGTGTGCGTTTCTGTAATTTATTCAGAAAACCATTTAAACAGGGAAGTATGTACAAAATCGCATCATGATAATAGAGATTTACATTGATATGGTGCCCCAGTATATTTCTAACATCTCAAGGAAGGTGTGTAGGAAAGAACTGCAGATGCTGGTTTAAGTTGAAGGTAGACACAAAATGCTGGAGTAACTCATCGGGACAGGCAGCATCTCTGGAGAGAAGGAATGGGTGACGTTTTTGGGTAGAGATCCTGAAGAAGGATCTCGATCTCAAGGAACGTGTTTAGCTTAGAGATACAGTATGGAAACAGGCCCTTTGGCCCAACGAGTCTCGACAACCAATGATCGCCTGTACACTAGTTCTATACTGCATGTTAGGAACAATTTACAGAAGCCAATTAACCTACAAATCTGCACGTCTTAGGGATGTGGGAGGAAACCGGAGCACATGGAGAAAACCCACGTGGTCACAGGGAGAACGTACAAACTCCGCACACAGACAGACAAGGAACTCTGGTGCTGCGAAGCAGCAGCTCTACCGCTGCGCCACTGTTCTGAGTTCCGAGATATGGTTGTGGAAACAGTCACTGTATCTCTGTACATATAAACATATGTGACAATGAAGAACCATTGAAGCTGGTGTATGAAACCATTGTGGAGTTTAGCCCCATTGCTAGCCTTGCAAAATATTATGAATTTTACCAATAGGAGTTTTGACACAACCCTGATTTTTACACTGGAATACTGCACTGCAGTTGGTGTGCATGTTTCCCATAGGTGCTGCAATGGCCTTTTGATATTAGCATGTCTTTGCCGACCTATGCACAGAGAAGCCCAGGAATCTTCAAAGACCCAGGCCCACCACATCACTGACATGCTACATAAGGGGCAGCTGTAGAGATGTGGGAAAATCCAAGGGGTGGTTATACCTTTATTATAGAAGGGCTGCAATCATAAGCTAGGGAAATACAGGCTGGCAAAAAACAAGGAACTGCAGATGCTGGCTTACAAAAAAAAAAGACACAAAGTGCTGCCGTAACTCAGCCAGTTATGCAGCAGCTCTGGAGACCACGGTTAGGTGTAGCGCAGGAGAGCAGCAGGAGGCACAGAGGGGGAGCAGTGAGAAAGTAGAGCAGTCATCAGGGGGCCATAGAGTCATAGAGTCACCCAGCATGGAAAAAAGCCCTTCAGCCCACCTTGTCCATGCTGACCAAGATGCCCCATCCAAATTACTCCCTTCTCCCTGCTTCTAGCCTATATCCCTCTCCTTTCCTATCCATGTGCCTGTCCAAATGTATTTTACTGTGGTGAGCGGGCTGCAGCTGATAAACAAACATATGTCTCAGGCAGTGTAGGAAGGAACGGCGGATGCTGGTTTATGCTGTATCTCTCAACCAAACACAATCACTTCTCTGCTACTCTGTGATGACACCAGGCTATTAAACACTCTAACCTCCAAATAAGCTCTGAACTACACAGACTTGAGGGCATTGGTTTTGTCTTTTTGCAATGTTATTTTTTTTTTTTGGTGTCTGTATATGTATATATTATATATATATATATACATATACAGATAGATATAAATATACAGTGCATTCAGAAAGTATTCAGACCCCTTCACCTTTCCCACATTTTGTTACGTTACAGCCTTATTCTAAAATGGGTTACATTCATTTTTTTTAATCATCAATCTACACACAATACCCCAGAATGAAGAAGCGAAAACAGGTGTTTAGAAATGTTTGCAAAGTAATTAAAAAGAAATAACTGGAATATCACAATTACATAAGTATTCAGAACCCTTTGCTATGACACTCAAAATTGAGCTGAGGTGCATCCTGTTTCCATTGATTAACCTTGAGATGTTTCTACAACTTGATTGGAGTCCACCAGTGGTAAATTAAATTGATTGGACATGATTTGGAAAGGCACACACCTGTCTATATAAGGTCCCACAGTTGACAGTGCATGTCAGAGCAAAAGCCAAGCCATGAAGACGAAGGAATTGTCCGTAGACCTCCAAGACAGGATTGTGTCGAGACACAGATCTGGGGAAGGGTATGAAACAATTTCTGCAGCATTGCTGGTCCTGGAAAGCACAGTGGCCTCCTGTCATTCTTAAATGGAAGAACTTTGGAACCACCAGAATTCTTCATAGAGCTGGCCGCCTGGCCAAATTGAGCAATTGGGGGAGAAGTGCCTTGGTCAGGGAGGTGACCAAGAACCCAATGGTCACTTTGACAGAGTACCAGAGTTCCTCTGTGGCAGATGGGAGAACCTTCCAGAAGGTCAACTATATCTGCAGCACTCCACCAATCAGGCCTTTATGGTAGAGTGGCCAGACGGAAGCCACTCCTCAGTAAAAGGCACATGACAGCCCGCTTGGAGTTTGCCAAAAGACGTGAGAAGCAAGATTCTCTGGTCTGATGAAACCAAGATTGAACTATTTGGTCTGAATGCCAAGCATCACATCTGTAGGAAACAGGCACTGCTCATCACCTGGCCAAAACCATACCTACGGTGAAGCATGGTGGTGGCAGCATCATGCTGTGGGGATGTTTTTCAGCGGCAGGAACTGGGAGACTAGCCAGGATTGAGGGAAAGATGAATGGAGAAAAGTACAGAGAGATCCTTGATGAAAACCTGCTCCAGAGCATTCAGGACCTCAGACTGGGGCGGAGGTTCACCTTCCATCAGGACAACAACCCGAAGCACACAGCCAAGACAACGCAGGAGTGGCTTCATGACAAGTCTGTGAATGTCCTTGAGTGGCCCAGCCAGAGCCTGGACTTGAACCCGATCGAACATCTCTGGAGGGACCTGAAAATAGCTGTGCATCAACGCTCCCCATCCAACCTGATGTAGCTTGGGAGGATCTGCAGAGAAGAATGGGAGAAATTACCAAAATACAGGTGTGTGAAGCTTGTAGCGTCATACCCAAGAAGACTTGAGGCTGTAATCGCTGCCAAAGGTGCCTCAACAAATTACTGAGTAAAGGGACTGAATACTTGTGTAAATGTGACATTTCAGCTATTGCTTTTTAATTATTTTGCAAAAATTTCTAAAAATATCTGTTTTCACTTTTTATTTATGGGGTATTGTGTGTAGATTGATTATTTAAAAAAAAAGAATTTAATCCATTTTAGAATAAAGCTGTAACGTAACAAAATGTGAAAAAAAGTGCAGGGGTCTGAATACTTTCTGAATGCACTTTATATGCACACACACACACTGAACTTTTTTTCTTGTTCATTATATTGTTTACAGAGTACCATACTTGCATATTCTATTGTGCTGCTGCAAGTAGGAATTTCATTGTTCAGTCTGGGATATAAAAGAAAATAACACTCTTGATTCTTGATGTCACCTTGGAATGTAGTCAGCAGAAGAGAGAAGCAGATATGACCATTGTTCAGTTGAAATGTCTGCGTTAGTTGCACAAGCGTTGCAAAGGTCGCCCGTAATGCTGTCTAACTGTATAGTGACCTGCATGTTGCGCAGAACAATTCTTAGAATTTGTTGCGGCCTCAAAATCAAAAACACTTAATTGCACATGACTTTGTTATTATCACTCTCACACCCTGCTGGTTCTGTTCTGCGTGTGTTGACTGAGCCACTCTACCGGCCTATTTGGCCAGGAAGAGTTGAGTGGGTGGGTGATCTTCAGTTCCAAGCAATTAACTCTGTGCTTGGAACATATTTTCCTTCCATTTTCTGCACCGTACACTCACTAAATGGAATGTTTCGTATCTTGAAATTCAAATAAGTCATTTACAATCAGCAACACAGTTCAGGTCTGCTGTTTTTGGATTGCCCAAGTGGTTGCAATGTGTTTGATTGCAGATTTGAATGGGTTCACAGCAAGTATGTAGACTGTATACTCAGCAGCCACAGAGGACTTGAAGATTTCCTTCCTTAAGTACTACTGAAATTACTGGCATGACTTTGACAAATTCATACAGCATAAAACAGTCAATGAAGTGATTGTCTGCCTCCATTTATTAAGTTGCTGTTATAATAAAATACAGATGTCAATACTGTTGGGCATAATTATGGCAACTCTCATCAAACTAACTTGCAAGCATTTAAATCAAAAATGTTTTAGATTAATTAACTATTGTCTTCCTTCATCTGTTTCATGTTATCATTTTGATGGTGAAACTAGAAGGAGCGCTGTCTTCCTTTCAAGTCTTGAACGGACGCTTACAATGCACTGCATTTTAATTCTGACATCTATCAGATCCACCAGCCTGTTACTGCCAGCTTGCATTTACGGGTACGGAACAGGGTGGACATCAGTCCACACATATTGGAACACTTCAAACATGCAACAGAATTAAAGGATGTACCGTTAGAAAGGAGATGAGCAGAAATGTGTTTGGTCAGAGGGTGGTGTATCTGTACAATTCATTGCCACAGAAGGCTGTGGAGGCCAAGTCATTGGGTATTTTTAAGATGGAGATTGATAGATTGTTGATTACTACGGTGTCAGGGGTTATGGGGAGAAGGCAGGAGAGTGGGGTTGAGAGGGGAAGATATGATTGAATGGCGGAGTAGACTTGATGGGCCGAATGGCCTAATTCTACTCCGATAACTTATGAGCATGAACAAAGGGCTGGCATGGAATGAGTACCTAAACATTTCATGAGTCTATCAATGCACGGTGGAATATAGGACTCCAAACTAAGAGAGGTATTGAGCACCAACGAGCAATTGGATTCCAGTCCATCCATCATGCCATTTCTAAACACAACAAACACAACAATATTGTGCTTGGAAAGAAAGAATTTCACTTCTCTAATACCTAGCCCGACTTCATGCCAAGGAGCTTCACAACCAAAGAATTACAGCTTAGACACTTGCCAAACGGAGCAAGACAACAGCTCAGTGGATCATTCTGTCTGACATTGGCCCTCATCATTGTATTTAATATGTTCATGTCAATCATTCAGAGATGCACCCACAGGAAGACAGCAGCCGATTTGTACCCAGCAAGCTCCCAAATGTCAGAGTTTAATGACCAGATAACTAATGACCAGGGGCGGCAAGGTGGTGCAACAGAGTTGCTGCCTTACAATGTTGTAGACCAGGGTTCGATCCTGACTGTGGGAGCTGTTTGTACGTTCTCCCCATGACCGCGTGGGTTTTCTCCAGGTGCTCCAGTTTCCTCCCACACGACAAAGACAAACAGGTTTGTCGGTTAATTGGCTTTAGTAACATTGTAAATTATCCCCAGCGTGTAGGTTGGCGCTAGTAAGAAAGAACTGCAGATGCTGGAAAAATCGAAGGTAGACAAAATGCTGGAGAAGCTCAGCTGGTGAGGCAGCATCTCGGGAGCAAAGGAATGGGTGACGTTTCGCGTCGAGATCCTTCTTCAGACTGATGTGGGGGATGTGGTGTACTGGTGATCGCTGGTTGGTGCGGACTCGGTGGGACAAAGGGCCTGTTTCCACGCTGTATCTCTGAAGAAGTCTAAAGTCTAAAGGTATGAAGCAAAGATACGATGAAGTGTGTTGGGCATGTTGACCAACTCATTCCAGTGCCTTTTGCCGGGCTGCATCTGATCATTGACACCTATTTATACAAGCTTTGATTCACATGAGAGAGTAATGGAAGTAACATATTGAAAGGTTTTGAGATTTGTTAACTCATGCAGTACCATTCTTTGAGACAAGTACTTAGATCAAAATACAAAATAGGCACAAAATGCTGGAGTAACTCAACGGGACAGGCAGCATCTCTGGACAGCAGGCATGGGAAGAAAGAAGTCTTCTTCTTCAGACTGAAGAAGGGTCTTGACCGGAAATGTCACCCATTCCTTGAGTTACTCCAGCATTTTGTGTCTTTAGATAGACAACAGGTGCAGGAGTAGGCCATTCGGCCCTTCGAGCCAGCACCGCCATTCAATGTGATCATGGCTGATCATCCCCAATCAGTACCCCGTTCCTGCCTTCTGCCCATATCCCCTGATTTTCTTCGATTTAAATCGGCATCTGCAGCTCCTTCCTACAGATCAAAATACAATCCAGCCTCATCATTACTGGAGATACAAGAAATTGCAGATTCTAATTTACAAAAAAAACAGGAAATTTACAACAACAAAAAAAGTGTTGGAGTAACTCAGCGGGTCAGGCAGCATCTCTGGGGAACATGGATGGGTGACATTTCGGATTCCATCATTACAGGAATGGGGTTTCTAAACCCGTTAGCAGGACTAGTGTAGATTGAGGGGTGTACTTACATAGAAACATAGAAAATAGGTACAGGAGTAGGCCATTCGGCCCTTCGAGCCAGCACCGCCATTCAATATGATAATGGCTAATCATCCTAAATCAGTACCTCATTCCTGCTTTCTCCCCATATCCTTTGATTACGTTAGCCCTAAGAGCGATATCTAACTCTCTCTTGAAAACATCCGGTGAATTGGCCTCTACTGCCTTCTGTGGGAGAGAATTCCGCAGATTCACAACTGGGTGAAAATGTTTTTCCTCGTCTCAATCCTAAATGGCCTACCCCTTAAACTTCTTGACGGGATTTGTTCTGGCCTTTTCTCACCTCCGGTTTATCTCCCCCCACCACCCCATCCCCAACCTCTGTTTTAAGTCTGAAGAAGGACTCTGGCCCTATAATGCTAGCACTTCTATTTTTTCCTCACACATTTGCCACTTTCCTTAAACCAATGCCATTCATGTGAGCCCTTGGGGTGATATCCCTTCCCTTGTTTGAAGGGTGTTCCCACTGGACTCTGCCCATTATTCCATAAGACATAGGAACAAATTAGGCTATTCGGCCCATCTAGTTTGCTCCACCATTCGAATATGGCTGATCTATTTTTCCCTCTCAACCCAATTCTTCTGTAAGCTTTGACCCCCTTACTAATCAAGAACCTATCAATCCCTGTTTTAAAAATACCAAATCCCTTGGCCTCCACAGCCATCTGTGGCAACGAAGTCCACAGATTCATCATCTACTGGCAAAATAAATACCTCCTCATCTCCATTCTAAAGGAACGTCCTTTAATTATGAGGCCGTGGCCTCTGGTCCTAGACTCTCCCACTAGTGGAAAAAATCCTCTCCACATCCACTCTACCGAGGCTTCCCAGTATTTCAAAATAGCCCCTCAATGAGCAGCAGTAGAGGGAGGGGCCTTAACTGTGCAACCTTTTGTTTATTTACAAAAATAACATTTGTCTGTAATAAAATATATATGCCATCACCCACCAAAAGCAAGTGTTCAAGCAAACTACGAAAGGACGCAACAAAAGGCAGCACAGAGGCAGAGATGCTGCCTTACAGCGGCAGATGCCCGGGTTCGAGCCTGACTATGGGTGGTGTCTGTACGGAGTTTGTACGTAATTGTCTCTAGTGCGTTGGATAGCGCCAGTGTGTGGGGCGGATGCTGGTCGGCGCGGACTTGGTGGGCCAAAGGGCCTGTTTCCGTGCCTTTTAAAAATTTCAAAATAGACTATATTCAGGTAATAAATATATACAATACACGAACCATGCAAAAAATGCATCCGACATTTTCGGAGGCTATACAAATTATTTAATACAGTCTACGTACATTGCTCAAATTTCACATATTTATCCCCTACCCTTGCCACTCATATGGCCCACTGGCATGGAATCCCTTCCCTTATTTTGAGGGGCGTCTCCACCATACCCTGCCCCCCATGTCCAGCAGCGGAAGGACCCTAGACTGTGGTCCTCCCCCACCGAGCCTTGGCGTTGGCTGCAATGAGCTTCAGTGCGTCCCTCAGCGTGTACTCCTGCTGTCTGCAGCGGGCCAGTCGGCAACATACCCCGACAGACATCTCGCTCTGCTGGGTGGTGAACAATGCTCAGGCAGGCCAAAGAGCATCTTTCACCGAGTTGATGACCTTCCAGCAGCTCTCGATGTCAGTCTCTGAATGTGTCCCTGGGAACAGTCCGTAAATCACAGCGTCCTCTGTGACGGAGCTGTTCGGAATAAACCGTGACAGGGACCCTTGCATACTTCTCCAGGCTCTCTTTGCGAATCCACACTCTGCACACTGGGCAACCGTCTCCTCCCCATACCAGCCGTCCCGAGAGCAGCGTGTGCTGGTAGTGAGGTTCCGACGGTGCAGGAAGGATCTGACTGTGAGGGCTCCCCTCACCGCCAGCTAAGCCAGGTCTTGGTGCTTGTTGGTGAGTTCTGGCGATGAGGCATTTTGCCAGACAAGCTGGGCAGTCTGCTCTGGGAACCACGCCACCAGATCCATGGAGTCCTTTCCCTGCAGTGCCTGCAGGACATTCTGTGCTGACCACTGCCCGATGGACTTGTGGTCAAAGGTGTTGGTCCAGAAGAACCTTTCCACAACCGACAGATGGGGCGGCAATGTCCAGCTGACTGGCACATTGCGTGGCACCTGCGTCAGGCCCATCGCAACACCGGGGACAGGTAGAACCTCAGCAGGTAGTGACACTTGGTGCCCACGTGCCTTGGCTCTACACTCCGCCTGATGCAGCCACACACGAAGGTGGCCATCAGGGTGAGGGCGACGTTGGGCACGCTTTTACCCCCTTTGTCTGCCGACGTGCATTGTGGCCCGTCGCACCCGGTCTATCCTCGACCCCCAGATGAACTGGGAGACGGCCCGGGTGATCCCTGTGGCGTAGGAGGGAGGGAAAGGCCATACTTGTGCCAAGTACAGCAGCCCCGAGAGCACCGCACACCTGATGACCACATTTTTCCCCGTTATGGAGAGCGAGCGTTGCTTCCACAGCTCCAGCTTCATCCCCACCTTGGGTATCCGCACCAGCCAATTCTTGTTACATGCCTCAGCCCCCTTGAACCAGATCCCCAGCACCCTCAAGAAGTCAGGCTTGATGGTGAAGGGGACGGAAGATCGGTTGGGCCAGTTGCCAAAGAGCATGGCCTCACTCTTCCTGTGGTTCACCGTGGCTCCCATGGCCGACTCAAACTGGTCGCAGATACTAATCAGTCTGTGGACCGACCCTGGATCCGAGTAGAAGACAGCGACATCGTCCATGTACAGGGAGGTTTTGACCTGAGTGCCCCCACTGCCTGGCAATGTCACTCCTCTTATGCTCGTGTCCTTCCTGATGGATTCGGCAAAAGGTTCAATACAACAGACGAACAAGACAGGAGAGAGAGGGCAGCCCTGCCTGACGGGGAAGCTGTCTGATTCCCATCCATTGATTTGGACTGCACTGTAGATATCGGTGTAGTGCAGTTTGATCCAATTTCGGATTCCCTCCCCAAATCCCATTTTGGAGAGCACATCCCTCATGTACGTGCGCGATAACCTGTCGAAGGCCTTCTCCTGGTTCAAGCAAACTAGGCAGGCAACCTGTTTCCACGCTGTATCTCTAAAGTTTAAAGTCTAAAGGTGAAGGCAAGTTGCTGTGGGCAACTATTAAGGAGTATGAAGGCTGACACAACAAGTGGGTAAAACCGTCCATCTTAGTGATGCGACTGCACGGTAAATTTAAGTTACTTTTACCCCAATTTAGTTTTTATAGTTTAGGAAGGAATGTTTTAAAAAATAATTGCTTATAATGATGTGCGTTAAAGATTTCTGACTTGCAAATCACTAATTAGCCATGGTAAGCAAAGCTGGATATTTGCATATACAAGACACGCTGATGAGAATCTTGCAGGATCAACCATCTGCGAGGAACATCAAAAGGAGCAATATCTATTCAAGGCTTTTATATGCAAAAGCCTGGCATATTGAAACCTTCAAAGGACACCAAGTGATGATAGCGCAATTCAGGACCGGCTTCCAAGTTCGCAAGACAAAAGCTTCCATAACCGATTGATGAAGATAAAAGTGTGGAGAAGATATTGACCTCCATCGGGCATTCTCAGCAAAATGATCAAGAGCTGTTGGAAAGTGGCGTGAGGACAATGTCCCTCACTCGTCTCAACGTGCAGGATCAGTAAGTATTCTGGACCTTGTCACTTATATTGGGATATTAAAATCTTCTTGTTACATAAGGAGAAGATTAAGAGGTGATTCAATACATTTAAAAAAACATAAAACATGTTTGTTATATAGTTTGTTATTAAATGAGATTTGTAGGATGGCGTGGCGGTAGAGTTGCTGCCTTGCAGCACCAGAGATCCGTGTTCGATCCTGACTACGGGTGCTGCCTGTACGAAGTTTGTACTTTCACCCTGTGACTGCTTGGGTTTTCTCTGGGTGCTCCAGTTTCCTCCCGCATTCTAAAGACGTACAGGTTTTTACATTAATTGGCTCTGGTTAAAAATTGTACATTGTCCCTAGTTTGTAGGATAGTGCTAGTGTACGGGGTGATCGCTGGTCAGCACGGACTCGGTGGGCCAAAGGGCCTATTTCTGTGCTGCATCTCTAAAGCCTGAAGTCTAAAGACCAGGGAACAAACATTTCTACTGGTCAGTCGAAGGCTGTAACATGGAAGGAATGAAAAATAGTAGGAATTTATTCCTCAACAAGAGTCTGTGGGAGCATGGAACCTCTTGCCAAAGGGAAGAGCAGAAGTATGGAAAGCCCCTTGATCCTGTTCCATCATTTAATGATTTCATCAGCTTGTGCTGAATTTATGACATCCACTAAAAGCTCTGCATAATGATTATCTCATCTCTGTCCCAAATAATATTACACAGTTCTTTAACCCAATTCCTTTTGCCTCACTAACTTAAGAAGATCTTTGACAGCACAGTGGCGCAGCTCATAGAGCCACTGCTTCACAGTGCCACGGACTCAGGTTTGATCCTGACTTTAGGACCTGTCTGTGTGGAGTTTGCACGTTCTCCCTGTGACCGCGTGAGTTTCCTCCGGGTGCTCAGGTTTCCTGCCACACCCCAAAGATGTGCGGATTTGTAGGTTAATTGGCTCTGTAAATTAGAGGGCCTGTTCCACTTACGTGTCCTTGGCACGAAAATTACGCGACCTCATGGTCGCGTTGAGGCGCACGGGCATCGTATGGCCGTGCGGGGCCGTTCCCACTGAGAAGCGCGGAGGGGTATGTAGTTGTGCGCGACATCGCTCGGGGCTCCGAAATTTTTGTAGCGAACGAAATCTTCGCTCGCTAACGGCCTGTCATGTAACTGATGGCCAAAGTGGGACAGGCCCAAGACCCTGGCGCGACGCAACATCTCACCTCCAACAGCAGCAGAAGCAGGCAAACGATCGCCGAACTCGGCCTGGGGCTCACGGCCGTTGCGGTCTGGATCCGCCCCCATTCCTACTCCCAGAGCGGGGCCAAGAAAATTGAAGATGTACACAAAAATGCAGGAGTAACACAGCGGGACCGGCAGCGTTTCTGGAGAGAAGCAATGGGTGACGTTTCGGGTCAAGACCCTTCTTTTCAGACTGAAGAAGAGTCTCGACACGAAACATCATCCATTCCTTCTCTCCAGAGATGCTGCCGGTCCCGCTGAGTTACTCCAGCTTTGTGCCATCTTCAAATGACGTCACGTGCTCCAGACGGCTGTGCGTATGCACGAAATCGCGCGCGACCTTCGCCAGGACCGTCACGCCTCATCGCGACCACGAGTTTACGTAGTTTGCATGCGAAGGACACGTAAGTGGGACAGGGGCTTAACTCTCATGTGTAGGGGACTGGATGAGAAAGTGGGATACCATAGAATTAGTGTGAACGGGTGATCGATGGTCGGCATGGACTTGGTGGTCGAAGGGCCTGTTTGTACGTTGCATCGCTCATCTCTAAATTTAAGTAAACTAAACTAAAGCAGTGTACGGTGTTGGAGGGGAGAGGAGGCAAATGGAATTATTTCAAATACCGCAAGCAGAAACAAGCTCAGTAAGGTGCCCTGGGTGAAATAACTCTCTGTGAGAAACATAGAAACATAGAAAATTAGGCCCTTCGAGCCTGCACCGTGATCATGGCTGATCATCCCCAACTCAGGTACCTGGGAGGGTAATATAGGACCCTCTGTGGCAGAGGATAAAGGAATTGGATTTCATCTTCCTGCAATCCGTTTCAAGATCCCCTCTTAATCTCCTAAATTCCAGAGAGTATAAACCGAGTCTATCCAGTCTTTCTTCATAAGACAGTCCTGCATGAACCTTCTCTGCACTCCCTCTATGGCAATATGTCCTTCCTCAGATTTGGAGACCAAAACTGCAATACTCCAGGTGTGGTCTCACCAAGACCCTGTACAACTGAAGTAGAACCTCCCTGCTCCTGTACTCAAATCCTTTTGCTATAGTCGACTGCCTGCTGCACCTGATGCCTACTTTCTGATGCAATTTTCCTAATCGGCCACCATTTAAACCATTTAAACATGAACATCATAGTTCACCCAATGCAACATTAACACTTCAACTCACACGGCACGGATACAGGACCTTCATCCTTTAGACTTGAGAGATGTAGCATGAAAACAGGCTCTTTGGCCCACCGAATCCACGCCGACCAGCGCTAGCGCTATCCTACACACTAGGGAACATCTACAAACAACCTACAAACATGCATATCTTTGGACTGTGGGAGCAAACTGGAGCACCCGAAGAAAACCCACAGGGTTACAGGGAGAATGTACAAACTCCATACAGACAGCACCCATTGTCAGGATTGAACCCAGGTGTCTGGCGCTACAAGGCAGCCACTGTGCTGCCCGAAAGTGCTGTAGTCCTACATAGATCCTATAGTCTGACATCCCAGTAAGTATCCATTATATTCAATGTAGAGATACAGCATGGAATCATCTACTCTCTCCAAATTAGGGGCAATTTACAAGAGGCCAATTAACCCACACAGCTTTTGAAACCCACGTGTCACAGGGAGAACATGCAAACTCCACACAGACAGCACCCGAGGTTAGGATCGAACCGGGGTCTCTGGATCTGTGTGCTAGCAGTTCTGCCAGCTGCGTCATTGTGCCACCCATTAATCCACACCAATCCTACTTTTATCCTCGCAACATCCCCTCACCACTGAACCAATTCTACCACTCACCTACACGTTACGGGCAATATACAGTGGCTAGTTAACCTCCCAACCCGTACATCTGTGGAGTGTGGGAGAAAACCAGAGGACCCAGGAGAAACGCATGCAGCCACAAGGAGAATGTGAAAACTCTACAGCAGAAGCAAGGATTGAACTGGGATCACTGGAGCTATGAGGCCACAGCTCTATA
Source organism: Okamejei kenojei (assembly GCA_035221665.1). Lineage (NCBI taxonomy): Eukaryota > Metazoa > Chordata > Chondrichthyes > Rajiformes > Rajidae > Okamejei > Okamejei kenojei. Next base: position 35,431,101 of record CM069147.1, on the reverse strand, counting down.
TTGCTGCTCCACTATGCCTCACTATTTTTGCAGCATTTTCTGCTTTCACTTCAGATTTCCAAAATGTGCAGGATTTTTACATTTTCATTCCTCCATAATTGGACAAACATAATGTCATAGGAAGTCTTTCATACATTGAGTACAAGTGCTGTGGCATGCTTTGTCTTCCTTTCAAGGCAATTTCCTGATGGCTCAACCAGTGATAAAAGTGAGCACATCTATTTCCTTCTATTCGCAAAAATAATCCTTTGTCAGCAGTTAAAATCATTCCAGTGTCTGAATAGGAACTAATCTTCCAAAGACCAGCAATTTGACTAGCAACGTACAGTAACTCATATTTCGCCTGGCTGTGATAATTGCTCGTTTCTAAGCTTCCCCTCAGTCCAGTTTCAGTAAAAACACTGAATCAAGCACTTGAATCAACTAAATTTTATTTTACCAAAAGCACGTCACAGATCACACACTGTACCTATGCCACCGTAGGTTCGATCCTAGCATCTGCCTGTTCAAGCCCTCTAGGCCTCCCTCAGACAGAGGCACTCCAGAAGGATACGCGGTCCTGAGCGAGAAGATCGATGCTGAGCAATGTGATGGCGGACTTTTATAGGTCCCGGGACCTCGAAGGCCGAACCACATGGGGGTGGTCTCTTAATCACCCAATTACAGATATCAATTAACCCCATACATAACAGGCATTTCCCTAACCCAATGATACAACAGTTCACAACATTGTATTCACAACGGACTTCGAGATTTACAACTATTTACAACTATTTACAAGGTGTGTCTGGTTTGCAGCCATCCAATCCATTCTATGCATTTTGCACCAGATTGACAGGTTTTGCAGGGCTTCCCATTCTTTGCTTGCAAATTATATCTAAGCTCCAGACACTCTGGCACCTCTTCGTAACTTGTCCCAGCTCTGCAGAGAGTAATTCCAATTTGACCAAATCTCCCAGTAACACTGACACTTAACCCCATTTTGAAGTCCTAGCTAGTCCAATTTAGCCAGGATTAACATTCCTTCCTTTTATCATAATGATAACCCATCATTAATGATAACCAAAGTGGCTCAATAATCAGCTAACCAGATATATATGTGTGCTTTACATTTCCCATCCATCAGTAACACAAGATGTTGTTTCTTCTCAGAATCTTGTAAAGCGTCCCGAGTTTTCACGGGCATGACTTCACAAGTTCTGTCTGAGGAGCCTTCGCCTCCCGGGTTTTCGTGGGCGTGAATTTCCTCCATCCGTGTTCCTGCCCAGTCTTCCATCACCTTCCACAGTTGAACCTAAACCCTAGAAAATCCTAAGAAGCTTGGGACAAAGCAAGTTAACATCATGCACTCATGCTTTCCCACACATTTGCTATTTCACTTGAACCTATCCCTATTCTATTATCTATTGAACCTCTAATTTTGTACTATTTCCCTATTCTTATCTGTTCCCTAACATACTCTTTATTAATTTTGGTTCGACACTAAATATCCTTCTTCATCCACACCCGGTGTTAAATGTAAATCATATAATTCTCAGCTGGGTTTGGTTCAGATACCCCGACAAGCGTGACTAATTTGAAGCAAACCATGATAAAAGTTCCAATTTAACCAAATTCAGTCTCAGCCTTCAATTTACTATTCAATTTGCAATGCCCATTTCCTCTTTTCATTCCACAGCATTGTAGCCGATAATACAATTCCCTTCCAATTCCTGTGGAATTCCCAGCTGTTCAAATTTAAACAATCAATTTCTTTTACTATTCATTTCATCCTAAATCCAATCAATATGCCAAATCCAGGGACAATTGTTTTCCACCTTGATAATATAAGTCTCTTTACCATCAATGGTTAAACAATTCAAATCCATCAGGCAAATACACATCGGCTCTGCTATTCCCAATACAATTCAAGTTTCCCCCTACATCTAACCAAGTCTGTCCTCCATTTTCCCTTATATATGTATGCACTCCTCACTATGATAACCAGTTACTATGCTAATTCTCCATTATGTTAGTTCTCTACTCTATTAGCTATTACTATATTAGCTTTTTACTATGTTGGCTTTGTTCTCTGTCTAAGGGTTCTTGCTTTTATTCTATTGGCTTTGTTCGTTGTCTAGGGGTTCTCGCTTTTACGGTTCTCAACTACTGGATAATTTCTTAATCCGGTCTCTCAAAGGGAAGTCCTGTTGCTCACAGTTCCTCTTTTGACCATGTCCAATTATATTTTACTTCGGAGTCACGTGAGTGACTACGTGAATAGAAGCCCGTACAGCCGTTGGTGCGTCATGACGTCAGACGCTGGTGCAGTCGGGCGGTTGGAGCAGCAGCGCTCCTCCGAGCGGTAAGTGTAAACCGCGGGTTATTCGAAGAGCTGGAGAATTCAGCGGGTGCAGCAGCATCTAAGGAGCGAAGGAGATGGGCGACGTTGCGGGTCGAGACCCTTCTTCAGACTTCACCCTCGATTCTCCAGCATTTGCAGTTCTTCGTTAAACAAGTTTAAGAGGTAAGGTTTTTTTAAAATTTTACCGCATGTTCAATTTCTGCGACGGTTTGGGTAGAGAATGTTGCAGAAAGGGAAGAAGGTGTTGGCGAGGCGCTCCGGGGGTAGAAAGGAAAAGTGGCAGGAGAGTGTTGAGAATGGAGGCCCGTCTGGTACACCTGGTCCGGTGCTGGCTACACAGCCAGTGGTTGCGGACCCACTGCCGGGGGGCAGTGGAGGCTTGTCAGTAGGGTGGAAGGCCACTGGCAAGTCTCTGTGGCCCGTAAATGAGTCGGGCCTGGAGGTTATACCCTCCATAGGAGAGTCCGTTTGCTCACGGCTCTCCCACGTCGAGATTCTATTTCAAAAGAATGCTCGACAGGGACCAGCTCCGTGGGGAGGAGTGGTGCCCAAGCCAGGCTGATGGAGAGCTTATGCTAGCAGCACCTGTTTCAGGGCTGCAGAACTATCCTGCCTGTGAGGAGGATGTTCCAGCTCCGTGAGGAGGAGTGGTGCCCAAGCCAGGCTGATGGAGAGCTTGTGCTAGCAGCACCTGTTTCAGGGCTGCAGAACTATCCTGCCTGTGAGGAGGATGTTCTATCAGGGCAGTTTGCTGACACTGTTTCTATGCTGGGGGAGAGCAGTAAAGGTGTTCGGTTGGAGGTAATTCCGAACATTGCTGGGAAGTTTGCTGAGTGTAGAGGCAGGAAAGGCGATTGATGTAGAATTGGCCGAAGCCATTCAGTATATGCTCTCCCATCAGTTACAGGAGCTAGCTATGGATGAAGTAGCAAAGAACTATAAAGCTCCTGTTAATTGTGATCTCCTGAAGGTACCGGTGGTTAATCACCAAATTTGCATAGATGGGTTTGCCTGCTAGGGCCCAGGAGATGAAGTTTTTAAAAAAGTGCTTAAACTGTTGTCAGCAGGTATTACAGCTGTGGTGAAAGTTATTGATACAAATGATATGGTTGAAGCACACCAGGATGAACTGGGACTCCTTTGTAATGCATTTTGAAATTAATAATATCGGGAGGGCCGCTATTAGGCCAGTGCTAACCCGAATTTGGCGAGTTGTGCAAACCGACCAGTGTACCACCATGAAATCTGTTGTTTGGTGGTAACCTTGCAAAAAGGGTCAAAGACTATTATGAGGTTGTTATAACCATGGCCCTCATTAAGCCAGCTGGAAGCAAGGCAAAAAAGGTTCTCTACAAGAAGTCGAGGACAACAAGGCCGCAAGGAAAGATGCTGGTAAGGAATATAACATTGACAGACGATGAATTAACTGATGTTCCTGTTCAAATTGGGGAAGGTTAAAATTGTTCTCAAACAATGGCAGCAGTTGACATCCGATTTGTTCATACTTAGTGTATTGAAGGGGTGAAAAATTGGATTTTACTATAAGGACAGTCTACCTAATCAACATTTTCCTAGTCATAAACTTATTTTTCAGATGAGGAAAATGTGCTTATTCAAGCAGAGATTCAGTCGTTACATAAGAAGGGGTAATTGAGTCTTCTGTCTATCAAAGTCAACAATTTCTGTCAAGTATATTTCCCAGATCTAAAAAGACTGGGGGATGTACAATTCTGGATTTATCAAACAAATTTGTTTGTTATAGGCATTTCAAAATTGGGACCTTTACCACGGGGAACCATTGATTTAAAGAATGCGTATTACGCAGTGTCTATTCATGGTGATGATAGAAGATATTTGAAATTTATTTGGATGACTGAGCTGTGCAATTCAGGACATTGCCGAATGGATTAACTTCAGCTCCTAGGTTATTTACTAAATTGGTAAAACCTGTGTTAGCATTACTTAGAGCTCAGGGGCATGTGGTAATGGCCTATTTAGATGATATTCTGATTGTTGGAAAGACTCATGCTGAAACCCAATCATCAGTTTCAGTTGTTAAAATCACTTTTGAACAAATGGGATTTGTTATTCACCCAGATAAATCTAAATTATCACCAGTCCAAATTATTGATTATCTGGGATTTACCATTAATTCCAATCACATGTTGTAACTTTGCCCAGGGATAAATTGAATCAGTTAATTGAGGACTGTGTTAATCTCGTTGGAGAACAATGGCCTTCGATTAGACAAGTAGCCAGTTTTATTGGGAAGTTGTTGCAGCCTTTCCAGCTGTGCAGTATGGTCCTCTGCATTATCAACAATTACAACCATCAAAGGAACAGGCACTGAGAATACAAAGGGGCCATTTTTGATAGGCCTATGCAGTTGTCAGCTGGGGCGATTGCTGACATACAATGGTGGATAGTACATGTTTCAAAAAATTTAAGGAATGTTTGGTGGAATCACCGTCACTGATATTACAGACTGATGTAAGTGCACTGGGTTGGGATGCAACAGATATGTCTTCTAGTTGTGGATGCAGATGGAATGTGGATGAGACATCGCTTCCTCAATTAAGAGGGATTAATTATTTAGAGTTGTTGGGCACCTGGTATGGGCTCAAAGCTTATTGTTCTACAAGGAGGGATCTGCATGTGCAGGTCAGATTGACAACACCACAGCAGTGGCATATGTAAACCACATGGGTGGAGTTAAGTCACAGTCTTGTGATAGATTGGTTAACCAGATTTGGAGATGGTGTATTGACCAAAATATCTGGCTTTCAGCACTTTATTTGCCAGGAAGAGGTCACGTCAGTTTAATGACAACATTGAATGGATGTTAAATCAGGATGTATTTAACCAAATGATTGATCAGTATGCATTGCCAGATATTGACTTGTTTGCATCTCGATTAAATCATCAGTTACCTAGATATGTTTCATGGTAACCAGATTCTGGGGCAGTAGCAGTGGATGCATTTTCGCTGCATTGGGGGAGGAATGTTTGTGTATGTATTTCCTTCATTCTGTCTCATCAGCAGATGTTTGCAAAAGATCAAGGAGGACTCCGCTTCAGGGGTATTGGTAGTGCCAGATTGGCCTACACGAGCATGGTTTCCCGTTGTATTACAAATGGCTAGGGAGCCTTACATGCTTATGCCCAAGAATAAAAATCTACTGGTAAATCCAGTCACTGGGGATCAACATCCTTTATAGGATCGTATTGATCTGTTAATTTGCAGATTTTAAGGAGGCCATACCTGGGGAGAGGACTGTCTCATCGGACGGTGGATGTTCTCACGTCGGCCTGCAGGGATAGTACACAGCAGCAATATATCACCTATATAAGGAAGTGGGAGCAATTCTGCCTACAGCAGGATATTGTATATCACACTGCAGGGATCACGGATGTATTGGAGTTTGTCAACTCTTTATTTGACCAAAAAAATTAAGTTACAGTGCGATTAATTCAGCCAGAAGTGCTCTGTCTTCTTATTTACCTATGAATGCAGAATTGCATACAGTAGGGACACATCCGTTAGTTCACGATTCATGAAGGGAGTTCAATTCTAATCCTCCTAAACCCAGGTATGCCGGGATTTGGAATGTGAGTGAGGTTCTTATGGTTCTTCGCCAGTGGGCTCCGGTTACAAGCCTATCTATAGCCAAATTAACTATGAAGGTGGTCATGCTTCTGGTGTTGGTTTCAGCCCAACGTGTACAAACATTGCAAAAGCTACGGTTAGATAGAATGCATGTGTCGGCTGATGCCATTATATTTTATGTCTATGATTTGCTTAAACATAATAAAAGAGGCATGACAGGATGTAAGATTGTGTTTCAGCATACCCCGCAGATGATCGCTTCTGTATAGTCTCACATTTATCTCGTTACATTGAGATTACTAAACCTCTGAGAGGAACAGAGTTGGCTTTGTTTATTAGTCACAAAAAACCACACAGTAAGGTGTCGGTGCAAACGATTTCAAGGTCCTCGCGGCCGCAGGATGGTCCAGTGAGCTAACTTTTCAGAGGTTTTGTCACAAGCCGATTTCAAGGCTCGGGGTGTTTGCTGATTCTGGTGTCAGTACTGTTACATTTTTCCCCTGAGTTAGAGGGGTTTGTTATGATTTGTTTGTAAATAAACTGTTATTTCATTTAACAAATGTATTACTGATGCATGATTGATTGTTAACGACTTTTGAGTCAATCCAGGCAGTGTGAACGTCGGATTTGAGTCTGCGGCGTGAATTCACAGTGCTTTGAAGTCTTCACGTAGTCACTCACGTGACTCCGAAGTAAAATAGTAAGATTAAACGAGAACTTACCAGTTTGAAGTTTGATCTTTATTTTATGAGGAGTCGAGTTGAGGGACTACGTGCCCTCCGCTCCCACCCTCATAGATCTCATCTGGTAGTTCTAGTTTTATCATCTTACCGTTATACTTCGGTCATTGTTAGCTGTGAATTCATTCCGCTGCTTTGAAGATTGACGCACCAACGGCTGTACGGGCTTCTATTCACGTAGTCCCTCAACTCGACTCCTCATAAAATAAAGATCAAACTTCAAACTGGTAAGTTCTCGTTTAATCATGTCCAATTAATATTCCAATTTCAATTCCCATTTTAAGTTCCAAGTTTAATTCCAATTTTAATAGTAAGATTAAATGAGATCTTACCAGTTTGAAGTTTGATCCTTATTTTATGAGGAGTTACGTTGAGGGATTACGTGAAGACCCCGCCAGCAGGCATGCGCGACATTCTTCAAAGTAGCGGTGTGAAATCACAGATAACAGAAGTTGAACTAAATATAGTAAGATAAGAGAACTAGAATACCAGTTGACCTTTATGATAGAGGGTTGAGCGCGGAGGGCACGTAAGGGCTTTTGGTGACCTCTAAATAATGTAATAGATGGGTCACTATGCATAGACGGAGGTCTATGGGGTATGCTATGAACTCCAATTTGAGGCCAGACGATCCAAGCCTGTTCTGTTTAAGTAACTCAAATATATGGAAAGTTATTTTATTCTTGGATGTTACCATAGTGTCCAGTCTTAATTTGTGCAGTGACTAGACCCATTGTGCCGTTACTAGTGCCATCAGCATCATCATTTTATATGTTAGTTTCGCTAGTGTCAGGGACGTTGCTGGTGCCCAACCCCTGAGCAGGGTTAAGACAATACCAATATTCCAGGTCTGGGAGTACCTAGGCCTGGGGGGGATTAGAGTTGAAGATACCCTTCATTAGGTTTGATACTAGAGGGTGAGATCCAACCCCGTGGTGTCCTAAACCCTGTCCCAGGTAAGATGATAGGGCACTCCTAGCACAGTTGATGGCACTGTAGCTCAAGCCTTCGTCAAAGTGTAGTCTCACCAAGAATTCCAGCACATTCATTATAGTAGCTGTATGGTATGTGATGTTCGCCCTTGTACAGAATATCTCCCATTTTCTGATATATTAGAGGTATTGTTTCCTCTCATTTTCCCCTAAAACACTAAAACACTGATCAGGCCGCATTGCTCTACAGCCTCGCCAGCCAAACCTAGGAAAGGTTGATCTGTGAATGGGAGGTCTATCCAAGCCTTGAGGTCTTCTTCCTCCTTATATTCATTTGTTCTTATCTCTTTTATTCGGACCACTAATCTCCGGGCTGCCATTGAACCGGGCTGCCTTGATGTCTGACTGTCTGTGGTCTGGGGAACATGTATACCTGATGTAGGCATTTCCCTACGAACACATTGTCTACGGGGAGTTCTTACTAAATCCTCTTCCGTGGTGAATTGTTCCGACACCATAATATTATTTATGTCCGAACCAATCCATCCATATTCTCCCTTTATCTCACTCCCTGAAAGGCTATTTGTTTTATCCGGGTACCTCAAGAAGGATTCTTTTATTCTTTCACTACTGGAATCCCTAATTAGTTTCGGCACCCATGTCGATGAAGTATTCTTTCTAGCTCCTGGGTTTTCCTTATTATTCTCCAACCGTGGGGCAATCCCAGGAGATAGAAGATGTCTTCCCGATGTTTCTATGGTAGATTCAAATTTAGGGGGAGGAGCCGAAATTAACGCTGACTCCTCCCGTGTGCCCGCTCGCAAGCAGTGCACGGTCCCTCTGAATTGGGAACATGAGAGTTCTGTGAGGGGCACTGTCGCTCTATATCTACTCCAAAAAACTCGGCCCAGTTTGGCATATAATTCCCTTCAAGGAGTGCAGACCCTTTCTCATTCTTACCCAATTTACCCAATTTAATTTCCGTTGGCACCTTCCCTTTAAGAGCCATTTCAGCAGTCTCCTTTTCAAAAGACGACACTCTCTCCTGCTCCTGCTCTTGCTCCTGCTGTTGGCATTAATTTTCCTTGTCCCCGCTCTGAAATGTCCTGAGAAGGATCAGTTCTATTGTCTGCTCCTATTCCCAATTTGCAAGCCGCCATTCTTAGTGTGGACAGTAAAACAATTTCTTTACTTATTTTTCTTTAAAGATGAATGCTTTCCACATCTTAATTAACTCGTTTGCTTCTTCACTATTCCCATCATTTCTAACAATGGTCTCTACATAGTTTATCCCGATTAAAGACTTTATTCCCACCAACGGCCAAAGTTGATCTTTCAAAAGTGTGTTTAATTTCCCAGATAATCGCCTCAGTCTATCTGCTTCATTTGGAAGCTCCCCGCAAATTATCCTTATTTTCCAATCCAAAAAAAGATGGCGGGTGTGCAGGAGTAGGGCACCGTTGTGTATGGCTGCTCTGCCCGCAGTCCGCCCTTTCACCCTTTTTTATTTTATATTTTAGTCCTGTTAAAAAACAACATGTTAGTGGGAGGACTTCTTTTATGTGGTGGGTGGGGGAGGGGAAGGGGAAACTTTATTTCCTAGTCCCTACCTGGTCGGTGAGGCGGCTTCCCTCCGAGCTGTCTCTTCGCCCCTACCATCAAGACTGGAGCGGCGTTTCCCGTCGGGACCGGCCGGGACTGCAGCTTCGGCGGCGGCACAGCGCTGGGTCACCATCATTGAGCGGGCGATGCCTTACCGGGTTGCCGTGCGGTAAGCTCCGGAGTGCTGTGACTGCCGACTCCAACATCCGAGGAGCTGTGGCTGCTGTCGTCCGGCCGCGGGCGACGCTGGATTTAAAACACCGCTGAGCCTGGGATCGGGATCGCCGGGCTCGGAGCGCCAACCGGCACGGCCTGAGGACTTCGGGTGCCGCGGTCTCTGAGGGGGAGGCAGCGCTCCAAACTTTCCAAGCCGCTGAGGAATGTTCACCCGACGCCGGAGTTCCAGCAAGAGGGTCTGAAAACATCGCACTAGTTGCAAGGCCACAAATGGGCCCCGACCTCGGGTTGTCACAGAGGAAGAGGACTAAATTTTCTGGTGCCGTTCCCCACAGTAGAAATTTTTGATTCTGTTGTAGGGGGAAGTTTGTGTTGAATTCTATAAGGTGTTGTGTCAATTTTTCTTAAAACAATTTTTTTTCTATGGATGTACAGAAACTTATTATTTATTTTATGTAAAGCACTTTGGTTTCAACGCAAGTTGATTTAAAACGTGCTATATAAATAAACCTTACTTACTTACTGTTTGATCGATCCTTCTCAGTGACATTCCCCATCTCGGAACAATGGACAAAACACAAATTGCAAAATAAAGGTTCCAGACATGAACAGCTCTTTCTCTCACTACTTCTCCCAGACTCCAAGGTCAATGGAATCTCTCTCACACAAAGGTCATCGATCTTTCCGATTCACGCCCACTCCAGAAATCGCCTCCTTTCAACTATCTCCCAATCACCCCTGTTTAATTATTCAAACCACTCACTCATATTCAGTCTCTCCCAACTCTCTTATCAGTTAATCAGCACAATTGCTGCATTCAATTCCAAACTTTCAAACAAAGGGGCTAACTCCCACTCGCAGTCTCTCACGCAGCAGTTTCTCACACAACAGTCTCTCTCTCTCTCTCTCTCTCTCTTAATTAACTTTAAGGTGGCTAAACAAATAAACACAAACCACACCAACAAGACTATAACTAAGAATGAAAATATTCCCCCGATTATCAATAACCCAAAACACACCCAAATATAAACTATAATCATACAGTAAACTCCACTTTTATCAATCCTCCTCGTGGCGCAATAAATCAGCAGGATGACGCCTCCCCGATGCAGCGATCGAAGGAGTACAACCCCTGATCAAACCCCCCTGATTCAGATTCTTACAAAACAATCCTAAAAAAATACGAATATCTAAATTAAACACACTCTCGCTTCAAGTTTTAAATTTGTAAACACTCGCACAAGCAGCAATACAAATGACGGTCGGTGGACTTAACACGATCTAAATCTTAACTTTTAATTACTCTAAATTTATTTGCAGACAGAGAATATTTACAAAATCCCGATCCTACAACAATACGAAAAGCTATTTTTTACAATTTACAAAATTATTTAAAGCACTAGCGTCCAATTCACGAACACTCGATCTCGACACCGCGTCGTGCTGGTATCACGCAGTGAACCTCTCCCTCTGATACCGAAGATTTTCCCCTTCCTAGTTTACTCTTTGCTGAGGAGTACTATTCCCTAAATGATTACTTTTCCTCCCGAATGTTACTATCCCTCTGTTAAGACTTCTATAGGGGAACTCTATCCCTCCTCTGTAAGTTGGACAGAATTAGGGGTACCCTTCGCTATTTGGATTAATTTTCATCAAGTAGGGAGGCTCCCGTCTCTCAGGTACTCTTCGCTATCAGGTACTAATCAACAATCGGCCAGAGTGTTACTACTCACTGTTGATCAGCCGCTATTCGGAATCGATCACGGACATGCACCAACTTCGAAGTTCTATATACAGGAATTCAAATCCCGCCTTATGCAGAACTTCAATATGAAATGCAGTATTTGGAAATTTTGCTGCAAATTTAGACTTGAATTCCAACTCCTAATTTTTGTGCGTATCTTTTTACTACGCGGGCTCTCGAATCAGCTAAAATTGCCTAATTAAATTCTTGAATAAACTAGAGTATTCTAGCCAATCTATACCCAGTTTATCCAAGCTCGGTACCTCCTTGAGCACCTCGTCCCAAACTTCAGGGAGAGACTCAGACACCTACACACAGATACACCCTTCGCTAAGTACCGAGGATCCAGCGCCTAGCCGCTTCGCGCTGTAAATTATCTATGCCGTTTTTCGGAGAGCACCTTTTCAATTAGCGCTCCCGGCAGCGATCAGATCGAAGGCGAGACATGTATTTTAATACCCCACCAATTCAGATACCAAGTCTAACCCTAGGCCACTCCTCGCCCGGTGGAGCGCGTTTGGCTCTTGTTAAAGGCAGCTGCAGTCTGCCCAACTACGACCGGCTTTAGGCCTCCTACCAAGGACTGGGCCTCTAACTCAACCCCACCAGAGCCTCTAACCCCAGCCTGGTTTTATGGGCCTCCAACCCAAAGGCATGCTAACCACTCCCCCGTGTTTGCTAGACTCTGTTCTAATGATCTCGATTAGACCCTGTCGATCCACTCCAACTCACGAAGAGCTGAAATTCAATGCAAAAAACGCACCGTGGGCCCAATTTCTGCACCCGTGATCGAAACATCTCAACATCCTTGATCGCAAACGTGTTTGGGGGTCTTTTGAGATCCTGGACGAGCCCCCAATGATAATTGCTCGATTCTAAGCTTCCCCCCAGTCTAGTTTCAGTAAAAACACTGAATCAAGCACTTGAATCAACTAAATTTTATTTTACCAAAAGCGCGTCACAGATCACACACTGTACCTATCCCACCGCGGGTTCGATCCTTGCGTCTGCCTGTTCAAGCCCTCTAGGCCTCCCTCAGACAGAGGCACTCCAGAAGGGTATGTGGTCCTGAGTCCTCTTCCAGTAGACCGATGCTGAGCCTCGTGGTCGTGGACTTTTATTTGTCCCGGGACCTCGAGGGCCGAACCACATGGGGTGGTCTCTTAATCACCCAATTACAGATATCGATTAACCCCATACATAACAGGCATTTCCCTAACCCAATGATACAACAGTTCACTACATAGTAATCACAACGGACTTTGAGATGAAGTCAACTTGGAAACATTTACCCTGATTACCAGAAAACTCAGACAAGCCTCAACACCTCATCCAATCAACACTGAGCAAAGTCAGACTCTGCAACACTATTTACAACTATTTACAATGTGTATGTCTGGTTTGCAGCCATCCAGTCCATTCTATGCATTTTGCACCATATTGACAGGGTTTGCAGGGCTTCCCATTCTTTGCTTGCAATTTATATCTAAGCTCCAGACACTCTGGCACCTCTTCGCAGCCTGTCCCAGCACTGCAGAGAGTAATTCCAATTTGACCAAATCTCCCAGCAACCCTGAAACTTAACCCCATTTTGAAGTCCTAGCTAGTCCAATTTAGCCAGGATTAACAGCAGCGTACAACCCTGTGGCATGAACATTAATTTCACTATTTTCGAGTAATCCCTGTATTCCCTCTCTCTCTCTCCACGCCTCCTCCACCCAAGTCGTCCTACCAGTTCCACTGTTTGCATCCTTGTATCCCTCTTGTTATCACACCACCCCCAGCCAACAATGGGCCCTTATGGGCTCCACCCTTCCTCCGGTCATCCGTTGCCGGCCCTGATTTGTTCTGGCCTTTTCCTCCTTCCCATTACCCCCCCCCCCTCCACCTTATACTTTCAGTGTGAGGAAGGGTTCCAACCTGAAACGTCACCTATTTGTTTTCTCCAGAGATGCTGCCTGACTCGCTGAGTTACCTCAGTACTTTAAACCAGCTTCTGCAGTTCCTTCCCACAAACCTAAAAAGCAATTCATCTGAATCTTGGCTACTTCACACCAATGAAAGTGCAGATCATTTCAGCGAAATACGCTCAGTTTTCTGTTATGTACAGAATATTACATAGAGTTCTTTAGGGAGTTTCTACTGTTGATAAGTAAGATATATTTACCATGAATACTGAAAGGTTTGTTAATTATTTACAGAGAGAAGAGGAAGTGGAAGTTGGCCTTATTTGAGATTTTACTTCTGTCACAGGGACATCAGGGTTAAAATCCTCTGCTTGCTGGACTGGCTCCAAAAAGCTGTTACCACAACTGGAGAATTCAGACTCTTTGGCACTCTGAGCCTCGGTGAGTCTTGACCTCTTTGTTCCGCGACTGAACCTTTCATTCCTGTCATCTCCCCTTTGAAAAGGAAAAGCCACCACAGCAAAATCAGGAGCCCCTGAAGCTGAGCCAATTACAGTTTTTATCGTCGTTCGACAACACTGCTACGCCGAGCGGAAATCTCCCTTTAAAAAACCGAGCACAACTAACTCCCTGCACAGTCGCTCGAGTTATCGGGAAACGGCCTTATCTACACAATACAGTTGTTTGGGAACGCTGCTTGATGGGCGAGTGTGGTTGGGATGAGATAATTGCACTGCATGCCAGCTTAAGTCCTGAGTTTAGTGTTGAGTAGTCTGATGGACGCATGGATATCGTCACAGAGAGTATTATCACCCAAGGCATGAACGTATTTTGGAGATTATGTTAAATAAACCCTTTACAATTCAGCACCACTGCACAGTCCCTTTCAGCGGCCCTGCCAAAACTGTTACTTTTGGCAATCTCCTCCGGGACATAGGCTGGGAGCCAACAAATTTTTTTTTAGGACAACAGCAAGAAAAATAAATAAGGAATAGAACATTCAAACTGATGTTCCTGACTCCAAGCCAATGTGAGTGCATTCATTTCAGGTGCTGGGTCTTTGCAGACGAGGAGGGGGGTCGCAGAGATCCGTCAGTAACAGGTCAGCCGGAGCCAGGGGGGGGTGGGAGGAGAGAATAGGAAAAACAGATGTTGCTTTGTAACATGTGGCAAAACTATTCAACAAGCTGGGAGAAGGCCATTGGGAGGGGAGATGGTCAAGAGATAGCAGTGGGAGGGGGAGTACTCTTCAAAGAAATTCCAGCATTCCACTGTGTAGTAACCAGACCGTAAAAGTAGGTGCTGGAAATCCCTGTGTTGTGACTTTACACGAACAAGACGTTTAGTTTGGAGATACAGCGTGGAAGCAGGCCCTTCGGCCCACCGAGTCCGTGCCGACCCGTACATTAGTTCTATCCTACACACGAGGGACAATTTACCGAGGCCAATTAACCTATAAAACCTGCACATCTTTGGAATGTGGGAGGAAACCGGAGCACCCGGAGAAAACCCATGCGGTCACAGGGAGAACGTACAAACTCCGTCCAGACTGCACCTGTGGTCAGGATCAAACTCTGGGTCTTTGACACTGCAGCCATTCTACCGCTGCACAACTTGTGTCCTTATAGAACATAGCACATAGAAAGGTACAGAGCAGGAACAGGCCATTCGGCCCATAATGTCTGTGCCGAACATGATGCCAAATGAAACCAATCTCACCTGCCTGCATATGAAGCATACACCTCCATTCCCTGCACACCCACGCTGGTGCTGCAAGGCAGCAGCTCTACCGCTGTGCCACCATGTTCGCCTGATCAGGGATAGGAAAGCTAACTGGAACTAGATGAGATGGGCATCTTAGTCAGCATGGGTGAGATGGGATGAAGGGCCTGTTTCCGTGCAGTATGATTTTACGTCTCAATGACCCTTTAGCAATCTGATAATTTGAAGGCAGTGAAGGGATCTCGAGTCTGCCACTGAGATGGATCTGTGCACTGTCAGGTCCAATGTGGGTGACTGCCCACTGCTCTCAGGCGTGGTTGCTGGGGAAAGCAACATGAGAGGTGACCTAGGTGGGAGGCGCATGGGTGCTTGTGGTAATAGTACAGGAGTGTGTGGAGAGACCTCTGTAGAAGATTCTCTGCCTTTGATTACCTGTTAAGTGTCTCCAGCCTTTATTTATTCAGGACAATCCTAAGGGCAGAAGATCCAGTCCCCAGGACAGCACTTTTGCCACAGACCCTTTTGGCCTTGAATCAGTGAGCTCCCTGTGCTCAGTGCCAACCCTTAGAGACCAGTCACTTACACGGTAGTGTTTTCCTATTCGGAATTTGTGTCTCCTTGGGTTGCGATGGGACCCCACGGTTGACTCCATGGGATGTAATTGTGGGGGAAGAGGGAGGAATAGGGGCCTGCAGCAACCATTTCCATTATAAGGGCAGAGCCACAATATACCCCACCAACAAGTATGGAAAAAAGTGTTGACCAGCTGAGCCGCATCTTGGTTTCCAGATACACCCACCACCCTCTGTATAAAAACCTGCCCACACATCTCCTTTCAACTTTGCCCTTATCCAAAGCCTTATGGGCCTGTCCCACCTACGTGTCCTTGACACTCAAATTACACGATCTCGTCGTCGTGTTGAGGCGCACGGGCATCGTATGGCCGCGTGGGGCTGGTCCCACTGAGAAACACGGAGGGGTATGTAGTTGCGCGCGACATCGCGCGGGGCTCCGAAATTTTTGTAGCAGACAAAATCTTTGCGCGCCACCGGCCTGTCGCGTAACTGACAGCCAAAGTGGGACAGGCCCAAGACCCTGGCGCGACACAACATCTCACTTCCAACAGCAGCAGAAGCAGGCAAACGATCGGCGAACTCGGCCTGGGGCTCACGGCCGTTGCGGATCCGAATCTGCCTCCACTTCTACTCCCAGCGCGGGGCCAAGAAAATTGAAGATAGACACAAAATGCAGGATTAACTCAGCGGGACCGGCAGCATCTCTGGAGAGAAGCAATGGGTGACGTTTCGGGTCGGGACCCTTCTTTCAGACTGAAGAAGAGTCTCGACCCGAAACATCATCCATTCCTTCTCTCCAGAGATGCTGCCTGTCCCGCTGAGTTACTCCTGCATTTTGTGTCCATCTTCAAATGACGTCACGTGCTCCAGACGGCTGTGCGGGCGCATGGAATCGCGCGCAACCTTCGCGGGACCGTCGCGCCTTAACACGACCACGAGGTCGCGTAATTAGCGTGCCAAGGACACGTAAGTGGGACAGGGGCTTTACCCTCTGCATTATTTGTCTTTTAAGCTGTCGCATTGGTGACATATTGATGGACTTTTCACAACAATAACGAAAGTAGGAGTCATAAAAGGGGGTTTCAATGCCATGGACAGTCATGCCAGTGTTATTTTTTTATGTTTAAGAAGGAGCCAAAAACAGGCAGGAAACATTTTGCAATGTTTAATTCATGAACACTTGGTTTGTTTGGAATTACACGGAACCCCACTGGGACTCAGCTTTGTGAATGATGGTGGTCCATTGTACACATCTCTGTTACAAAGAGATAGTCATGGAAATAAATTGAGGATATTCAGTTGGGCTGCGAGTTGTTGGTTTGGGAATGTGGGGGTGAAGGGAGGATACAACACCAGTTCCCATTCTATCAAACAACTCCTAACTGCTGTGTGAACAGTATCGGACTGGTTTCGCCTTGCTCATAGCAGGGCTCTCGCTTAACTTTTTTTCCCTGTTGCCAGCCGGGCAACCCTGACAGCTTTTTAGGTTGCCAAATGACAGTTTAGGTGGTCATTTAAGATGAGATAATGTGCTCGGACGAAGTGCGTAGTTACCAGTCAGGATTATGCTCAATGAAGCATTCACATATTATGTTCAAGAAGGAACTGCAGATGCTGGAAAATCGAAGGTAGACAAAAGTGCTGGAGAAACTCAGTGGGTGCAGCAGCAACTATGGAGCGAAGGAAATATGCAACGTTTCAGGCCGAAACCCATCAGTCTGAAGAAGGGGTTCGGCCCGAAACGTTGCCTATTTCCTTCGCTCCATAGATGCTGCCGCATCCGCTGAGTTTCTCCAGCACTTTTGTCTACATTCACATATTATTTCTGCTTCAACTAACTCACAAACTAACATATTCACCAATCAAGACATGATATATACCACAATGACATGCAGCAAAATTATAATACAATATCTCAACTCTTTTTACATATTACAATAAACCGAAAATTACCATGACATGGCCATAGCATTGTAATATTGCTATTGGCACAGAAACACTCTGGCTTCCCACATAATTTATCCATAACAAAATATACAGGTTGCAAGGAAATTTCTAAAGGCATTTTATGATAATAGCTGTTAAAACCGACTATACCCATCTGACAGGTTAAACATTACACTAACTGACAAGAGATGGCCAAAGGACATAACTGCAGCAAATGTTCTTTTGGTAATATGTTTAAAGGAGTCAAAACAAATAATAACATTTGGAATTAAAACACATTTGATTGCATTCTGTTATCAAACATAGTCAATGTTCGCTCTGAAGACCATGAATCACAATAGGGTCAGGAGGTGTGTGAATCAGTGTGGGGTGGATAGACGGTGGGGGGGTGGTGGGGGGGGGGGGGGGGGGGGGGGTTGAGAAGGCAATTGGTGCGGAATGGATGGATTGAGGCAGGTGAATTAGTACGTGTTGGTTGGAGTATGTAAAATTGTGAGGGGAGAGCACGGGGGATGTCAGTGGTGTTGAATGGGGGATTAGTACAGGATGGATGGGGGGGGGGATCATTACAGGATGAATGGGGGGGATCAGTACAGGATGGATAGGGGTAGACAAAAAATGCTGCAGAAATTCAGCAGGTGAGGCAGCATCTATGGAGCTAAGGAAATAGGCAACGTTTCGTGTCGAGACCCTTCTTCAGACCGTTCAAGAAGAATGGGAGGATCAGCACAGGATGAATGGTGGGGTCAGTACAGGATGAATGGGGGGAATCAGGACAGTGTGGATCGGAGGGTCTGTGCAGGAAGAATGGGGGATCATTACAGGATGAATGAGGGGGATCAGTACAGGATGAATGGGGGGATCAACACGGGATGAATGAGGGGATCAGTACAGGATGCATGAGGGGATCAGTACAGGATAAATGGGGGATCAGTAAAAGATGAATGGGGACATCACTACAGGATGGATGGGGGGTTTGGTGCAGGGTAAATGGAAGGTGGATCAGTAGGGGATGAATGGGTGGATCAGTGCAGTATGATTGGGGGGGAGAAGTGCAGGATGGATGGGAAGGGGGGGTCAATACAGGATGAATTGAGGGACCAGTGTGGGATGGATGGGGGGGTGGCAGGAGAATCAATGTGAGGTGGGTAGGGTGATTAATACATTGGGGGGGGGGGAGTAGATGGGGAGGGGAGCACAGGGGTTGTCAGTGAGGACTGAATAGAGGAGGGAATGGGGATCAGTGCGGGATGGAGAGGAGGGGTCCCAGGATAAGAGGGGTGGAGGGGGGCATACAAGAGAGAGAGGGAGAGAGAGAAAGGGGGGAGGGGAAGGGGCAGAGGAGGTGGAGAGGGAGGAAGGTCAGTGCTCCTCGGACAACATCGCCCCGCTGCCTTGGCCGTCCCTGTCCAACGCCAAAGTGCCGCCGCCAAAGGGGGAGGTGGTTGGGAACTCGTCGCCACCGCCTCCCCTCCTCCACCAGCTGACAGGTAGGTGCGGGGCCGAGTGGTGCAGCTCAAAGATCCTATAGCTATAGGATCTTTGGTGCAGCTGCTTCAGTCGACGGAAGGAGGCCTCCACCTCCCTCTCTCTCTCTCTCTCTCTCTCTCTCTCCCCCTCCCTCTCTCCTCCCGGCCTCGGCGTGTGAGAGGGGTTGTATTGAAAGCGCCGTTAACGGGTTTGCAGGGCGATAGCGGCCGCTGCCTGCAAATCAAAAGATACTGCTGCAAATTCCCCAACTGCGCTTTCAAAACAATGCCTCTCGCATGCCGAGGCCGGGAGGAGGTAGGGTGGGAGGGGGAGGGAGGGAGGGAGGGAGAGGGAGGTCTCCTTCCGCCGGGCGGGGTGCGGGAGGAGGAGGCGGTTGATCCGCTGTCGCCGCCGCTGCTGCCGCTGTTCGGCGCCCCGCAATCAAAGATACTCGAGGAATACAGCCGCAGCCGTCGACACGAAACGTCACGCTCCTATTCTTGAGAGATGCTGCCTGACCCGCGGCATTACTCCAGTGTTTTGTGTCTATCGGTATAAACCAGTATTTGCTTGCCAAGCCGGGCAAAATGAGTCGGTGTTTAGGTAGCCCGGCGGCACTTTGGGTGGTCATTGGCACCCGGGCAACTGCTAATTTCGAGCCCTGTAGAGACTCATAGAGTGTGGAAACAGGCCATTCGGCCCAACTTACCCACACTGACCAACATGTCACATCTACACTAGTCCCACCTGCCTGCGTTTGGCCCACATCCCTCTAAACCTGTCCTATCCATGTGCCTGTCTAAATGGTTGTGATGGTTACAAAATTGTTACAACACACACATTCTTTCTCCGTGGCTCCGAAATGATCTCCATTTAGGTGTCTAGTGTCCAGTGCCATTCATAAGATCATCAGGCATTGAAGTAAAATGAGGCCATTCTGTCCATTGAGTGTGCTCCACCATTCGATCGTGGCTGATCTATCTTACCCTCTCAACCCCATTCTTCTGCTTTCTCCCCATAACCTTTGACACCCTTACTTACTAATCAAGAACTCCAACAAATATGAGGCCCAGATCAATCAGATGCTCCTCGTACATTAACCCAATCATCCCCAGGATCATTCTCGTAAACCTTCTCTGAACCCTCTTCAACACCAGTACAGATATAAGGGCCAAAATGGGCTCACAATATTTCAGATCCACACCTGTTGACAGGTAATTTTGAGACACTCAGCATCTCCCACATCACTGCTCTCGTTGAAGATCCGGAGTTGATGTCAGGTGTGGGTTGACAGGTACGCTTGACCTTACCTACTCAATCAATGGTCCTTGTTGGCAGTTCACTTCATCCTTTGTGAAATCTAATGAGAAGAACAGTGCATCACAGAAACAGGCCCTTTGGCCCACGATGTCTGTGCTGACCTCAATGCTTTAACAACATTTTATTTCCCTTTCCTTTAAGTATAATAGGATGTAACAGCATTGTTAGAGGAAGAACTGCAGCGGTCCCAGAAGGTGGCTCACTGCCAAGGACAATCATGGATTGGCAACAAATGCCAGTGAAGCCCCTATTAATTCCAAATAATGAATTTTTAAATAGTCAGGAGGTCACAGTCATTGAAGCACCCTTGATGAATTAATCTACCTGTACTAACTCAATCAGTTCTCTTCCACACACATTATTTCTTCAACTAATCACTTAAATTAGCCAGAATTCTAACGTTAATCGCAATCCATAACTTTAAGCAGAGCAGAAAGAGCAACTTTGTTCCGTTGAACAATTTTCTTCACAAGTGGAATATAGTGTCCGCTTACAGTTATAGATTCCCATCGTCTCCGATGGCGATCATTTTTACCTTGCTATTAATAGATTCGATGGCCAGCTTTTCCAGAACTGTGCAGATCAGTTCAGGAATGGCTCTGGTCAAATTCTTTAGAAACCTAAGAAGACCAAAGCCGCATGATTACGAAAAGTGCATTAAGAACATTCTCGCCGCCTTCACGGAGAGGAGGGTTTTAATCCACCGGAGTCTGAGTGACCAGTTTTGTGTTGACAGTTGTACAAAAGAGCAGTCTTCATTCAGGCTTTAGGTCCTGCAACTTGAAATTGGTGATGAGGCTGGACTGCCAGTACGAGTACTAGTACTAGACTACCACTCGTAAACTAGAGGCCCGGAGCTTCACATTCAATTCCTTTTAAATTTAGTTAACTCATTAAATAAATGTGGATTCAATACCAAAAAAGGATTGTTGTTAAAAACACACTCATCTCACCAATGCCTTAAAGGAAAGGGAATCCGCCTTTCTTAGTCAGGCCGGTCTTTATGTGATGTGTAGGAAGGAAGGAACTGCAGATACTGGTTTAAACCGAAGATAGACACAAAATACTGGACAGCGGGACAGGTAGCATCTCTGGAGAGAAGGACTAGGTGACGTTTTGGGTCGGGACCCTTTGTCTGAGGAATCACCCGTACACTAGCATTAACCTACGCACTAGGGACAATTTACATTTACAGAAGCCAATTAACCTACAAACATATACGTCTTTGGAGTGTGTGAGAAAACTGGAGCACCTGGAGAAAACCCACGTGGTCACAGGGAGAATGTACAAACTCCATAGAGGCAGTACCTGTGGTCAGGATGGAACCCGGGTCTCTAGAGCTTAATCTACTTGTGATGATAACTTCATTATAACACAGTATATTCAAGGACCTTTTCAGACTGGCACAGTAAATATCTGTAAAATATTGTTCCAATGCAGCGGGCAGTTAGACACATGGCATAATCCTTAAAGTGGCCTTGGAGTGGCAATCATTGTTCACAATCAGCAGTATTTTGTAGGATCCACAGTGACTTGGTGGTTTGGAATCAAGAACTGGCTTACCCATTGAAGGAAGAGGATAGTGGCGGAAGGGTAGTGGTGGTTAGTAGTGGAGAATATTGCCTCCAGGTTATCCTGGCCGGAGGTCAGTGAGCAGTGAAGATGTGCGGGGATGTGTGCTAGGACACATAGTGCTGCACGGTGGCGCAGCGGTAGAGTTGCTGCCTTACAGCACCAGAGACCCAGGTTCAATCCTGAGGATGGGTGCTGTCTGTACAGAGTTCTCCCTTTGACCATGTGGGTTTCTCTGAGGGTCCCAGTTTCCTCCCACACTCCAAAGACTCGCAGGTTTGTCGATTAATTTGGCTTCTGTAAATTGTAAAATTGTCCCTAGTGTGCAGGATAGTGCTGCTGTATGGGACAATCACAGAGCGGTGTGTTCCTGGTGGGCCGAAGGTCCTGTTTATGCTCTGTACCTCAAAAGTCTAAAGTCTAAAGACCTCTATTGTTTGTGATATATAAATTGTTTATAAATGACTTAAATGGCAATGGGTTGGTTAGTAAGGGTGCAGACGCCACCAGAATTGGTGGAGTGCGGACTGTGAGGAAGGCTGTCAAAGGATACAGTGGGATTTAGATCTATTACAGATATAGGCAGAGAAATAGCAGCTGGAGTTGAATCCGAGTAAGTGTGAGGCGTTTCGCTTTGGGAGGTCGGATTTAAGGAGAAAGTATACAATTACTGGCAAGACTCTTAGCAGCATTAATGTACAGCAGGATCGTGGGTCCAAGACCATAGCTGCCTGAAAGTGGCAACACAAGTAGATAAAGTGGTAATAAAGGTGTATGGTATGCTTGCCTTCGTCGGTTGTGGCACGGTTGTGACACAAGAGAAAGGAGGTCATGTTGCAGCTTTATAAAGCTTTGTTTAGGCTGCTTTGGAGCACTGTGTGCAGTTCTGGTCACCCCATTACAGCAATGATGTGGAGGCTTTGGAGAGGGTGCAGAAGAGATTTGTCAGAATGCTGCCAGGATTAAAGGATATAATCATAATCATAATAATCATAATCATACTTTATTAGCCAAGTATGTTTTGCAACATACGAGGAATTTCATTTGCCATACAGTCATACCAATAAAAAAGCAACAAGGCACACAAAATACATTTTAACATAAACATCCACCTCAGTGACTCCTCCACATTCTTCACTGTGATGTAAGGCGACAAAAAAGTTCAATCTCTACCTTCTTTGTTCTTCTGCGGTCGGGGGCCTCGAGCCTTCCGTTGACGGGACGATCCTGGCTCCTGTAGCCCGCGGACGGGCCCTCCACATTGGGGCGATCAAGCTCCCGCATCGGCGGGATCTCAGCTCCCCCGCGGCCGGATGGTCGAACCTCGGGTCGGGGCTAGTCGAATCTCCTGTGACTTTGGAGCTTCCCGACATCAGTTTCTACCCTAGACTGCGAGCTCCTCGATGTTGAAACCCCCAGGCCGTGGTTGGAGCGTCGATCCCAGGCAAGGGTTCGCAGGCTCCGATGGTAAGACCACAGCCCCGCGATGGGGCTCAAAGTCAGTCCCGAGCAAGGCCGCCAGCTCCAAAATGTTAGGCCGCAGAACGACAGGAGATACGATCCGGAAAACAGTCGCATCTCCGGCAAGGTAAGAGATAGACAAAAAGTTTCCCTCGACCCCCACCAACCCCCCACATAAAACAAACCAGAGAACATTAACACAAACTTTTAAAACACACTAAAAATAACAAAGAAGACAAGAAGACAGACAGACCGTTGGCGAGACTACCATTGCTGCCGATGCCACCCGGTGATATTAGCTGTAAGGTGAGGTTGGACAAACTTTGATTATTTTCCCCAGAGTGTCGGAGGTTGTGGGGAGACCTGATAGAAGTATATAGAATTATGAGAGGCATGGACAGGGTAGACAGGATGGAAATGTCAAAGACTAGAGGGCACAGCTTTAATGTCAGAGGTGGAGAGCTTACAAGAGAAGTGGGGCATGTTTTTTACACAGAGAATGGTGGGTGCCTGGGATGCACTGCCAGGAGTGGTGGTGGAAGCATAGTGATTTATGATAGTGGTGTTTAAGAGATTTTTGAGATAGGCACATGGATATGCAAGGAATGGAGGGATATGGATCATGTGTTGGCAGAGGATTGTATGTTGGGGATTTTGTTTGGCACCGACACTGTGGGCCGAAAGGCCTGCTCATGTACTAAACTGTTCTATGTTCAATGTTCTATGTTCTGGGACACCTAGAAAGCGGAGCTGTGAACCAGCTCGATTAGTACCTATATGTAAAATCTGATTGAGGCACAATGTAGATCTATGCCGCCATCTATTGATGCTTGAGAAAACTCATGATCGCAAAGATGACGCATGACAGCGTTCTGTTTACTGTCGCTATAGCAACCAGGAGCACGAATACTCCAGCTAGGTTTGCCTTCCTATCCAGGCACAGCTGCTGTGAAAACCAGAGAGGAAGTTGCCATTTCTGCACAAATGAATTCGCTATCAAGGTAAGGGCCAAGGGCTGCTGAATCGATGCTTAAAGACTGTGCCGGCTCTGATTTGTTCTGTACCTTTACACATCTCCAGTTTCTCTCTCCCCTGACACTCAATCCGAAGAAGGGTCTTGACCCGAAACGTCACCTATTCCTTTTCTCTAGAGATCTTGCCTGTCCCGCTGAGTTACTCCAGCATTCTGTGTCTATCTTCAGTGCAAATCAGCATCTGCAGTTCCTCTTTACTCTTAAAAACGCTGGCTTGGAATTGTGAAAGAGAAAAATGAGATGAAAGTTAAAATGTGCCTGTCTCAGCCATTGACAGAACTGCATAACCTCCACGGTCTCCAGCCGAACCTAAAGTGTGCGATTTAAGCAGAATTTAGTTTAAAATCCTATGTCTCAGGACTAGTTGTGCGCAATGTTCGATCATAATATCGTCTTGAGGTGAAGCTCAGACACCACTGTGAGTTATAGAGGCAGAGTCTCACAGCGTGGAAACAGACCCTTTGGCCCAACTTGCCCACATCAGCCAACATGTCCCTTCTACACTAGGCCCAACTGCCTGCGTTTGGCCCATATCCCTCTAAACATGTCCTATCCATGTTACCTCTCTAACTGTTTCTTAAACATTGCAATAATTGACCTGCCTCAACTACCTCCTCCTGCAGCTTATTATGCATGCCCACCAACCTTTGTGTGATTGGAGTTAAAACTTGGTTTTAATCCACTGCCTTCTCCCTTGACATTGCCAAACGGGTTCATTGTTTCTGGATAATGGAATATCCATCATTCTCTTAGACAAGAGCAGCTCCAAAAGATCTTAAGGAGCTTGACACCATCTGAGGTATTACAGAGTTAAATACAACACAGTTTATTAGCTATCTGTAAATTATTGATATGCCTGGCACGTAACTTGCTCGTGCTTTCCGTATCTTTTTTATTTTTGACAATTATTTTGTGGCATCACTTGGTGGCAATACTGTGCGAGCATGGATCTGAGCTATAGAAACAAAGAGCTGCAGATGCTGGCTCAGACACAAAAGGACACCAAGTGGTGGAGTAACTCAGCAGGTCAGGCAGCATCTCTGGAGAACATGGATAGGTCACATTTCGGGTGGAGGTTTGGAAGTTAATTGGCCTCTGTAATTTGCCCTTCGTGTGCAGGGAGTGGATGAAAATAATGGGACAACGTAGAACTGGTGTGAGCGGGTGATCACTGGTCGATATGGACTAGGTGGGCCAAAGGGGCTGTTATCATTCTGTATCTCTAAACTAAACTTAATTGAACTAAAATGATAAGGACCAAAGTATTAGACCAAGCTGTGCTTTTTTTGTGATGGTACGTGTTACACAGTACCAAAACGGCTAAAATTTGAAAACTAGATAGATGAACAGCAGCCATTAGTGTTGCGTGAACTGTTAAATGCTTAATGGCAACTTTTGGTCTACAAAAAAGACACAGGAAGCAAGTTCATTTATTTATAAAACCTTAGTTTTCTTCACAAAATTCTGCAGGATTATTATTCACGCTAACACTATTTCTCCAACATGAACAAAAATTCCCCAAATAATATTAATATTAGTGCAACATGCAAAATGTGCCAGGGTGAGATTTTAAATCTCACTTGCTTGAGAACAGACAGCTATTCACGCAGAGAAACAAGTAGATGTTGCTAATCTCACTTACCTTGAGACTTTGCTAGTGTGGAGTCATCTGTGGAGGGAATGGATAGATGACATTTTGGATCTGGACCCTTCTTCAGAGTGTTAGTGCTAATGCATTGGAACACAGTTGTGTTCTTCCAACATTTTATGGCCAAGTTAAGACTCTAGCAATTAAAAAAAATTCAGACTTGAAAGATACAAGGTGACGCCTAAAATGTGACAGCTCTTGTGAATGGACTCAGTGAAGTCTACTATCTTACACATTTATACTTGGTATGATTGTGCCGAATGCATAGTGGAATTGTTACTGAACTGTATGCAAAAAACAAACCATTCTACACACTTATGTACATGTCATCATAAGGTGCCATTGAACCATTTGATCATTGAACCACATTATATTTTGAGCAATGACTGGCTATTGACCTAAATGTCCATAGACATGGTGGCTGTCTTCACTTGTTGTTCACCTGCCCACTCTCCTGGACTGGGTCCCTGATGGTCAAATTCATCACATCACCAAAAATAACCTAGAAAATCTTAAAATATTTGAAAACACAGCCAAACATTAAAAGCAGTGAAACATGTTAAACGTAAATTAACTAAGAAGTATGTTTATTATTCTTGCTGGATTTTGGCATTGGTGACAAAGCCAGCATTTAGTGTCCATCCGTTAGGAGTGTAGCTTTAGAGTTTAGACATTAGAAATACACCGGGGAAACAGGCCTTTTGGACCACAGAGTCCGTGCAAATCAGTGATCACCCCGTGCACTAGCACTATCGTATACACTAGGGACAATTTATAATTTTCCACTAAACTATTAACCTACAAACCTGTATGTCTTTGGAGGGCGGGAGGAAACCGGAGCACCTGGAGAAAACTTAGCCGGTCATGGGGAGATCGTACAAACTCCGTACAGACAGCACCCGTAGTCAGGATCGAACCCGGGTCTCTGGCCCTGTCAGGCAGCAACTCTACTGCTGCACAACTGTGCCGCCCTGTGCTTCTCTTGAGAAAGCGTTGGTGAGCCACCTTCTTGAACTGCTGCAGTCCGATGAAGGTGCTCCCAAAATGCTATTGCGAAGAGAGTTCCAAGATATCGTCTCCAGTGACAATAAAGGACCAGCAATATGTTTCTCGATCAGGATGGGGTAGAGCGTGGAGGTTGTGGTATGCCTGCTGCCTTTGTTCATCTTGGGGATAGAGGACCCTCACAGTTGTTCCTTTCCATTTGAATGAATAGGATTGTTGTTCCTACAGTACATTTATCATGGATGTTTTAGCTGGCAGGTTCCCCATTGTAAGTGATAGGTAATCTATAAAAATCCCCACTCCTCCACAAGACTTCCATTGTTTGGGTATAGCTTGTACATTGTACATATTTATTCAGTAAGCAGCAATGTGCCGCAGCAGTAAGTTGCTACCTTACAGAGATCCAGGTTCGATCCTGACTATGGGTGCTATTTATACGGAATTTGTAAGTTCTCCCTGTGATCGTGTGGGTTTTCTCCAGCTGCTCCAGTTTCTTCCCACACTCCAAAGATGTACTGGTTTGTAGGTTAATTGGTTTGGTAAAATTGTAAATTGTCCTCAGTGTGTAGGA
The DNA here is from genome assembly GCA_035221665.1 of Okamejei kenojei. Taxonomy (NCBI): domain Eukaryota; kingdom Metazoa; phylum Chordata; class Chondrichthyes; order Rajiformes; family Rajidae; genus Okamejei; species Okamejei kenojei. Next base: position 35,403,723 of record CM069147.1, on the reverse strand, counting down.
TGGTGCTAGAATACATGGATCGCTGATCAGCACAGACTCGGTGGGCCAAAGGGCCTGTTTCTGCGTTGTATCTCTAAACTAAACTAAACTAAACAGCGTCAATCAGCATTGCAGAAGTTCAAGACATAAGTTATGGACTCAAACCTCTGCAATCATGGAGTTAAATAGCAGAGGTTCTCAAAATTGCCTGACATTTGTGTGGAATATTCAAGTTATTTAAGAGATGCTAATTCAAGAATAAATATTGGCCAGGACATTAGAACCCACTGGTCTAGTAGCAAAACAAGGTAGGCTTGTTAACAAAAAGGCGCATTTGACAGACGCGGAGCTGTGCAACAAAATAGCTTCAGGATATAGTCACAGATAATTTGGTATGTCATTCTGGCTCAAGCAATGAGGCCATGTGAAAGGTAACTGAGTGATGTGAAATTAACCAGAAAGTGACCAGGGGAGGCACAGTGGCGCAGCAGTAGAGTTGCTGCCTTACAGCGCCAGAGACCTGGATTAGATCCTGACTACTGGTCTTGTCTGTACGGAGTTTGTACGTTCTCCCCGTGACCTGTGTGGGTTTTCTCCGGGATCTTCGGTTTCCTCCCACACTCCAAAGAAGTACAGGTTTGGCTTGGTATAAATGTGTAAATGTAAAAATTGTCCCTAGCACGTGTAGGGTAGTGTTAAAGTGTGGGGATCGCTGGTTGATGCAGACGTGGTGGGCCGAAGGGCCTGTTTCCGCGTTGTATCGCTAAACTAAACTAAACTGAAGGATTGTCCTTATCTGAAATTTACACCAGCGAAGGGAGATGGTGATATTGTAAAGTTAAAAATAAATCAATGTTTTTTTGTGAAGACACAAGTGACTATGGATGCTGGAGTCATGAACAAAATACAAACTGCTAGAGGAACTCAGTAGATCAGGGAGCATCTGTGGAGGGAAATGGACAAGTGAACTTTGGGTCGGAAAGAAGGATCCATTCCCCTCCACAGATGCTGCCAGACATACCGAGGAAATGTCTCGACCCAAAACGTCAAACTATTCCTTTCCTCCAAAGATGCAGTCTGACCCGTTGTGTTAGTCCAGGTTTTTGTGTATACCTCCCAAGTTGTCGGTCCATTTCTCTCCACGGATGCTGCCCGACCTGCTGAGTACCTCCAACAGTTTGTATTTTGCTCAATGTCTTTTTGGCCTGGCTTAAACACTGAAATCTGGCCCTACTTTATTCTCCTTACAATGTTTGAGTTTGGCTGGTTTTCTATCCAGTGTTTCACTCGTGCATAGTGGATTCAAGAGTCAAGTCAAGAGTGTTTTATTGTCATTTGTCCCAAAATGGAACAATTACATTCTTACTTGCAGCAGCATTACAGATACGTAAACATAATAATCTGTAAAAACCCATAATAAACAACAAAACAAGTTCAGTCAATATATTAAAAAAACAGACAAAGAGACAATAATAGTTCGGAGCCTATTTGGAGGCTGTAGTGTTTAATAGCCTGATGGTTGTGGGGAAGAAGTTGTTCCTGAACCTGGACGTTACCGTTTTCAGGCTCCTGTCTCCCGATGGCAGGAGTGAAATGATAGTTGATTCCTTCCTTTGCTTAGATATCTCACAGTGACATCTGAAATAGCTGCTCTCTTCATTCAATTAAATGTTTGTTTTACAAAGGGATGCCCAAGTCAAGATTATGGAGGGCACAGTGGCCAATGCAGAGAAGTATCTGGGCCAGTTCTGCACGCTATTGGCTTCTTACACCCGCAAGACTGCCAGACTGAGAGACAAGGTCGACCTTCTGATAAGACACATCATGGACTTTGCAAACACCGAGAACCCAGAGATGCGAAGTTGCCTTAAGGACTTTGGAGAGGAGTTGTCCAAAGTTCAGGACTATCGACAGGCGCAGGTAAAAGTCTTCATACATGAACAGCGTTTAAGGGGATAGTCAACAGCTACCAATTTGCAGTCCTGACCTCCCATCTACCTCATTGGAGGCCTTTGAACTATCTTTAATCAGCTGACTTTAATGTTATATCTTGCACTAAATGTTATATTATTTATCCTTTATCTGTCCGCTGTGGAAAGTTTGATTGTAATCATGTATAGTCTTTATTTTGAATGGATAGCACACAAACAAAAGTTTTTACAGTACATCAGTACACATGACAATAACAACCTCAAACTAAACTAAAAACTAAACTAAAAAAAATAATTGGCGGGGCAAAGAAGTTTGGTTATGTTTATCATGTTTTGGATGAGGGTTTGAAATGCCATAGCCTACGAGACTATGGATTAAGGGAGGTTCTAGACTGGACAGCTCATTATCAGCCAGTGTGGAATCAATGGCTGGATGGCTCCCTCAGTGTCATAAGATCCAAAAATACACAACACGACAAATATGAAGATTAGGTATAAGGTCCATGAAGAATTCTACCTACGATGGAGAACTAATTGCACATTGAGGACCTTCTGTGCACGTGGGTGCAGTCAATGGCTGCCCACTCTTGTGGCAAAATAAAATGCTGGAAAGCCGTCCCAACATCTGACATGCCACTTCTTCCCATTGAAATGACAAAAGGTGAGACCCTTCCTTTGTAATTAGAGAGCCGGAGCATATTATGGTGGACAGTGAAGCGCACAGATCCACAACTGATACATTGGTCAAGAGGTTGGGCGTCGCAGTCACCTTGTCACCTGGTGCAGCCCTGCTGCAGTAGCGGGGCTAAAGGTTGTCCCACAGAATGTTACACCTTTCTGTGATACGTACCTTGGAAATATTATTCATCGGACAACTCCTCGTCCAATCTCATGCCTCTGAAGATCCTTTCTGCATAGTGTCTGCACAGGTGAGAAATGCTGAACCTACTGCCCTGCTGGCACTGCCAGAGATATTGCCCCTGAGGTACCCAGGGCTTGAAGAACTCAGCATCCAAGTCAAATAAAAAAAAATTCTAGAAAAAAGTCCTAGACTTAGTCCTAGTCCGAGAAATATAAACATCCCATCAACTATAGCAAACTCCATGGTATTTCCAAGCATAGAGCCATAGGTTCATAGGTTATAGGAGCAGAAATAGCCCATTTGGCCCTTCAGGTCTATTCTTCCATTCAATCATGGTTGATCTATCTTTCCCTCTCAACCCCGTCCTCCTGACTTCTCCCCAAAACCCCTAACTAACCCCTTACTAATCAAGAATCTGTCAATCTCCGCCTTAAACATATCCATTGACTTTGCCTCCACAGCCGTCTGCGGCAATGAATTCCACAGATTCACCACCATCTGACTAAAGAAATTCCTCCTCATCTCCTTTCTAAAGGTACATCCTTTTATTCTGAGGCAAAGGCCTCTGGTCCTAGACATTTCTTAGGCTGCCCATCAAGAGGTCCACACTTCATCATCACCTTCCTTTAAACTCTTAGAAATACAAGAATCTAGCGTGCAATAGTTCTCATTCCATTCATTTTAGATTTATCACTTAGTTAATTTTATGAATTTTCAATTAGGTTGTTTGCAGCAGTTTCTTTGCCAGACTTGTCACTTGTATAATTCCTTCTTTGCCTTCTGTTCTGAATAATTTTAGGTGGAAAGATTGGATGTCAAGGTTATTGGACCACTAAAGGCTTATGGACCTCTGACAAAATCCAAACGGGTATCATGTTTCCTCACTTATGTTATTGTAGCATTATCTAAGTGGATGTTGAGTTAAAGAAAATGCTCCAATACTGGTACTAAAAAGCTGCTTTTAAGGAATGAATTGCATTTTTCTCACCATTAATGTAGGAGAATACCTAAAGAAACTTCCCATAACTTTGAAGTGGATGTTTTTGAAGGGGGGCTGGATAAACATACAATAGAGAAGACATTGGGCTGAATGGTCTGTTTTTGAGTCATTGGTGAGCGAGAGGTTATGTCAAGGGGGAAGGAGATGTTAAAGCTAGAAAGAGTACAGACAAGATTTATGTTGCCAGGACTTGAGGCCCTGAGCTAAAGGGAGAGGTTGGGCAGGCTACGACTTTATTCCTTAGAGAGCAGGAGAATGAGGGGTGATCTTATGGAGGTGTATGTAAGATCACTTCTTCTTCTTGCGTATGGCGTGCACAGCCTAAAGCTGTAGATCAAGTGGCATGAAAAACTATATCTATTTGTTTGTTCACATCGGGTTGATTGCATTAGTCGAAACAGGGTGGACCACGTGAAGGTTGCAATCTCCCACCCCTGTAAGGTCATGGGAGGAATAGACAGGGAAAATGCATAGAGTATTTTACTCAGAGTTGGGTAATCAAGAACCAAGGGGACAGAGGTTTAAAGTGAGAGGGGAAATATTTAATAGGAACCTGAGGGGCAACTTTTTCACACAGAGGGTGGTTGGTATATGCAAGGAGTTGCCAGTGTACATGGTTGAGCCAGGTACTATAACTACATTTAAATGGTATTTGGAAAGGTGTATGGATAGGAAAGGTTTAGAGGGATACGGGCCAAATGCGGGTAAGTGGGACTTGTGTCGCTGGGCCATCTTGGTCAGCATGGGCAAGTTGGGCCGATGGGCCTGTTTCCATGCTGCACAACTCTATGATTCTAAATGGAGAAACCAAAGGCAAGGAGTCAGAAAGAATTGCAGATGCTGGAATGTAGAACACAAAGCGCTGGAGAAACTCAGCATATCAGGCAGCATCTCTGAGGGACGTGGATCAGAGACGTTATGGGTCGGGACCCTTCTTCAGCCTGATCTGCTGAGTTTCTCCAGCACTTTGTGTGCTAACCAAAGGCAAGAATTGCATTAGTGAAGGTAGGAGTGGTAATTCCGGTTGAAGAAAGCACATCTCAGAAGCTCCAACATAGAAAGTCAATCCATCAGAGCAGAACAGAGATGCAGAGAAATGAAGCATGTCTTTACAGCGCGCTGGCCAGACCAAATATTTTATCAAGGGTTGGGTTTCCAACAGGTCCCCATAGGGCTCCGACAACGCAAAAGCTTTATACCAAAGAATAATGCCCCTGTTGCAAATTAAAAGATAAATTAACTATTTATAATACTAGTTTATACATTTTAAGTATTGAAACACTTTTTTTTCTTTTCTTTTTCATCTAAATCAGACAGATATAAAAAAATTTAACAGCGTCAGAAATCGTGAAATGAGGGAGCTGGAAGTTCTGCAAAAGGTGAAACAAAGAAATCCATCGGACAGGCAAGGAATTGTATCCTTTTGAGGGTTGACAAAGTGTAACGATAAATATCAAATACTTGTCAGAAGCAAGGTTGAACGCCAAGAACTAGAGGGCAAAGTTTCACGTTCAGAGGGGGGGATGTTTAAAGGTGATGTGCGGGGGTAAGTTTGTTACGGGGAGAAGGCAGGAGAATGGGGTTGGGGGGAGGGGATAAATCACCCATGATTGAATGGTAGAGTAGACTTGATGGGCCGAATGGCCTAATTCTACTCCTATTCCTTAAGACTTTATGACCTTACACAGAGAGTCTTGGGTGTCTGGAACGCGCTGCCAGGGTAGTGGTGGGAGTAGAGGTCTTTAAGAGGCATAAACATGCAGTTAATAGAGGAATATTGATCCTGTGCATGCAGAAGCGAGTAGATTAAGTTGGCATCATGTTCGGCACAGAAATTGTGGGTTGAAGGTCCCGTTCCTGTCTTGTACAGATCTATGTATAATCGTCATTCATTCACCTTCTGAAACAACAGTAGAATTCTTGCTCCACTTTACTACGCTCTGGGGCGATCGATGGTCTAATTTATCTCAGGTAGCATCAGCTGTTCCAAGTTCCGCAGTAGCCTTCCAGCGATGTACTACTGAAAACCATATCTTTCCTCATTCTCACCTCTCCTCCCTCTGCCATTTTATTGCCTCAAATTTGGCATGTGTGGTGATCATCTGATTAATGGTTTCTTGATTTATTTAATGTATTTTTCCATTTGTGTGAACAGGATTCAGGTTATCATTTTAAAAAAAAAGGTTACGTTGGCACAGAGGTAGAGTTGCTGCCTTACAGCGTCAGAGACCCAGGTTACTGAATTTGTACGCTCTCTCCGTGACCGTGTGGGTTTTCTCCAGGTGCTCCAGTTTCCTCCCACACTCTAAAAACATACGGGCTTGTAGTTTAATTGGCTTCGGCAAAAGTGTAAATTGTCCCTGCTGTGTATAGGATAGGGTAAGTGTGCGGGGATCGCAGGTGGGCACGGACTCGGTGGGCCGAAGGGCCTGTTTCCGTGCTGTACCACTAAACTAAACAAAGAATGATTGAAAAAAAGGATTCAAAACCATCTATCAAATGACATCCCCACACAAATTTAGAACAACATATTAGTGAGGGGGTCTCAGTTAACCAATCCATTCCTTCTCTCCAGAGTTGCTGGCCGTCGCGCTGAATTACTTCAGCATTTTGTGTCTATGCTCAATTTTAACATCCTAACATTCAGACCCTTCATGGTCTCATCCCTCCTGTAGCTGGAATCTCCTACAACCAGGCAATATTCCAAGAATCCATACTCCTGCAATTCCAGAGCACCCTTGAAGTAAATCATATTACCATCAGAAACCCTTCAGCAGCTGTTCTCCTTGGCCCTGGAATTCTTCCATGAAACCGCTGTTTATTCCTTGAGCTTAACACTCCCCTTAAATCCCTCCTCCATGCCATGTTTTTTTTGTCATCTGCCATAACATCTCAGTGTAAATGTTATATTGCTAGCATTCTAGTGAAGTGCTTTGGGACATTTTCCAACATTATTAAGTTATTTTGTTGATACAACTCTTTTGCTGTGTCCACTGATTTTACATTGGACCATAAAACAGTTAAAGGTCATAAGGTCACTATCAGGCCATTCTGCCCATCAAATCTACTCTGCCATTCAATCCTGGCTGATCTATCTCTCCCTCCTAACCCCAATCTCCTGCCTTCTCCCGTAACCCCATAATTTAGTTTAGTTTAGTCCAGAGTTACAGTGCAGATGCAGGCCCTTCAGCCCACCAAGTCCGTGCCAACCAGCAATCCCTGCGCACTAACACTATCCTACACACTAGGGACAATTTATAACTTTTAGCAAACCAATTAGCCTACAAACCTGGCGTCTTTGGAGTGTGGGAGGAAACCAGAGCTCCGGGAAAAAAACCCCACACAGGTCACGGAGAGAAGGTACAAAATTCCGTACTGACAGCACCTGTAGTCAGGATCGAACCTGGGTTTCATGGCGCTGTAAGGCAGCAACCCTACCACTGCTCCACCATGCCGCCCCTTATTCCATCTTTAATAATACATCTGCAATATTGATATCATTATAAATGCATATAAATAATAGAGACTAATAACGTTTGCCGGAGCACATTTTCAAATATATTGCACCAATCTGTTAGATTCACAGTGAGCTCATTTACCGTGACTCTAACAATGTAATGAGCAATTTAGCGTGCAAAATTAAGCATCATTTGTCAAATTATGAGCCATTGCGAGCATAACAGAAACAGATGGCACTTCTGGGAGAGGAGCCCATTTCTAGTTGAGAAGGTGACAGTACGTTCTTTTCCTCAATTATATATTTCGACTGTGCCCTCACTTTACTGACCATTTAAAAGTTAAACTCATTGCCAGTGGGACAGAAGTAACATTTAGGCCAGGCCAATGAAGTCACCATGGATTTCATATGAAAGCAGCAGTTAACCTGTGCAAAGTGCAGAGAAGGTTCATGAGGGTTTAGCCAGGACTCAGGGGGATGTGGGAGCTATAGGAAATGGATGGGCAAGCTAGGACTATATTCCTTTGAGTGCAGGAGGATGAGGGATGACCTTATAGAGGAGTATTAAACAATGAGAGGAATTGATAGGGTGAATGCACAAGGTCTTTTACTCAGGATAGGGGAATCGAGAACCAGTAGACATAGGTTTAAGGTGAGAGGGGAAAATTGGAATAGAAACCTGAGGGACCTTTTTCACTGATAGGGAGGTGGGTATGTGGAACGAGCTGTCAGTTGAGGTAGTTGAGCATTTAAAAGAAACTTGGAAGGGACATGGATAGGAAAGGTTTATAACGATATGGGCTAAAGGCTGGAAACTGGGACTAGCTTAGTTGGGGCAACTTGGTTGGCATGGACCAGTTGAGCCAAAGGGCCAGTTTCCATGCTGTATGACCCTGTGACCCTGTGATTTTATAACTCATTGGCTTTTTTAAAATCTACATCTTCCCAATAACTTCATTTTGTTCACTGCTTTTATTTCAATATGTTTTAACCAAATAAATCTATGATGGGATTATAATACGCTCAAGATTCCTCCAGGCCTCAGGAATACTAAATCAATAACATAAGTGGTCCTCTACCATAGCCATACAAGGCTGCAAGACCTTTCAATCTCCTGCATGAAACATTGTTTACGACTGCTTTCCAAAAATTGGCCAGGTTCACTGAGCATTCCAGCGGGAGACATTTCCAACCATGGGGCAGGGCTGAAACCTTCACAAGGATTAGAATTTCAGATTATTACAAACATACCTCATCAACGTCTAATAAAAGTCACATGGAAACTTTACCAATAAAGGGAGCATGTTCCAGTCCAGGAACTAATAAAAAGCTATAGCTGATAATGTTTAATACCCGAGCCAAGTACACAACCAGTCTCCCGGTACTTTGCTGATATATCAGCATAGATTTCTCCTCTTAAATCGCCAGAGTGGGGCTTGAATTCATATCTTTTTGACTCTGAGATGGGAGTGTTACTGATCGAGATCCCAGCTGAAAACACTTGACATCACGTGATAAACCAGAAATAATATTTTCCCAGTGAGTTTTAGTTTAGTTTAGTTTAGAGATACAGCCGGAAACAGGCCCTTCAGTCCACAGAGTCCACACCAACAAGTGATCCCCATACACCAGCACTATCATACACACTAGGGACAATTTACAATTTTTACCAAAGTCAATTACAAACCAATGGGTCTTTGGAGTGTGGGAGGAAACCGGATCACCCGGGGAAAGCCCATGCAGTCATTGGGAGAACGTACAAACTCCACACAGAGAGCATCCATAGTTAAGATCAAACCCGGATCTCTGGAGCTGTAAGGCAGCAACTTTACCGCTCTGCCAACCGAGTTGTCCAACCAAATGCAACAAAATGAATTTCCACTCTGTACCAAGTCAAGCAATGTCAATCAGGGTTAAACTGGTATTGCTATAGACTCATAGCAATATGCCATACATCACTATAGCAGGCCCTATACATCACAGTAGCAGGCCCTATGGCCCATCTTGTCCATATTGACCAAGCAGGCATTCTGGGCTAGTCCCATTTGCCTGCATTTGGTCCATATCATATCATCCTAATCTCTTTCTATCAATATATCTGTCCAAATAATTTATGAAATTCAGAATTTTTTCAATTTCTATATCTTCCTCTGGTAGGTTACTCCATTTATAGACTCCCTCTGAGTGAATAAGTTGCCCCTGAGGTCATTCTCAACCACTCCCCTCTTACCTTCAATTCATGGCCTTTGGATTTAGAATCCCCTCCACCGGGAAAAAGATGGTGAACTCTGCAGAACTCATTGCTGCAGATGTGGAGGCCAAGTGATTGGGTATTTTTCCAGCGGAGATTGACAGGTTCTTCATTAGTACGGGTGTCAAAGGTTACGGGGAGAAGGCAGGAGAATGTGGTTGAGAGGGAACGATAAATCAGCCATGATTGATTGGCGGAGTAGATCTAATGGGCCAAAAGGCCTACTTCTGCTCCTATGATTAATAAGCTTATATTTCCATGTCAGTGTACATTGTGGGAAGCTACTAGAGGCGTTCAGTGCTCAGTTTTGAGATTCAGCATGGAAACAGGCTCTTCGGCCCACCGAGTCCATGCCGACCATCGATCACCTGTTCACCCTAGTTCTATGTTCCCCATTTATGTATCCACCCCCCACGCACTGTGGAGTTCCCAAACACGAGGTGCCTTAGTTCATGTTGGTGGTAGGGATGGTGGATTTGGGAGGAAATGTACAAGGGAATCAAACATTCCACATTTTGTGTATACATCAGTGTTTTCAAAATTTAAAATGTAAGTGAAATTGAACATTGCTCTATAATATTTCTGTTTTCTTCCTTAATCAATGTTCCTAGTCATTGGTATGTGTGCATCTTTTAAATCCAGATCTCAAAAGTAAGGCATGGAAACAGATGTCCTTTAATGATTCACTGATCCTGTTATTGATGTAATTTGCCATATTGGAGTTTGGAACTGATTGCATTACTGGATGCAAGTGTAAATAAACAACACAATATCGATCGGAAGTCATTGGGGAGAAATTAACTTATAATTACTGGATGGAATTGGTGGGAGATGAATCTCTTCACCAGTTGATATTGCATCAAATATTGTCCCTTTTAGCACCAGAGACCAAAGGCTATTTTTTCCCCTTCTCTATCTTAACTTCACTGAATAACTAATCAACACAGTTGCTGCCCAAACTAGTGTTGACCTGAGCAAGTGATAAAAGTCCTAGGTTGTTGAAGCCTGAAGAGTCCTGAATTAACTGACTTTAATGTGGATGGATGTTTTGATTATTGTATTAGTCTCAAAATGGTTAAAGACAGGTACAAATCCCATTGATAATCATAATCTGGTGACAGGAAAAGGACATTGTCCTGGCCCAAAACATCACCTATCCACAGTCTCCAGAAATGTAGAAATTAGGAACTGCAGATGTTGGTTTACACTAAAAGACATAAAGTGCTGGAGTAACTCAGCGGGTCAGTCAGCATCTCTGGAGAATGCTGGATAGGTGACGTTTCGGGTTGGGACCCTTCTTCTATCAGACCCCAGTCTGATAGGTGAAACATCACCTATCTATGCTCTCCAGAGAACTTGCTTATCCCGTTGAGTTCTCCAGCACTTTGTATCCTTTCTTGTAACCCACTATCTGGAGATGCTTGTTTCAACATTGTGCAGTCACAACCTTGTATAAGGAATCATTATTTTTACTATTATTATTTAAGAGGAGTCCCTACATGAAATATAGCCTGTCCATTCCCTCCACAGATGCTGCATGGCCTGCTCAGATTCTCCAACACTTTTTATTTTTAATGGGCTGAGGGGTCGGCCAGGATTTAGCCAGGACACGATGATTTTCAGGCCGGCTAATTTTGACTATTCAGCCCCACATCCAAAGAATGATCACTGAGAGAGTGTTACAATGACGTTGCATTGACCCTGGTCCATGTAATCAGTGGAAACCAGTGATGATATAGGGCACTGTTGGGAGATTTTTCCACTATGTATAGTGAACCATGCACTACCATGAAGCTGTCCCAGAAATACTGCAGGAGCATTATCAATATCTGACACAAAATGCTGGAGTAACTCAGCAGAGTCCGGCAGCATCTCTGGAGAATGCTGGGTGCAGTAGGTGACGTCGTGGGTCGGGACGACCCCTGGCTTGGTGGAGGTCTGAGGAAGGGTCCCGACCCAAAACCTCACCGATCCACGCTGCTTGACCCATTGAGTTACTCCAGCACTTTGTGTCTTTTTTGTTGTTGTGATCCAACATCTGCAGTTCCTTGTGCCTCCATTGTCAATGTCTCATTGTATTATCACGTAGCAACCAGTTCTGCCCTTCCTTTCAAGCAGAATCATTCCATTCTTCAGCACAAATTGTCTCGTAATGCTGAGCATTAATTGATTTCTGAAAATTTTTTCCTGGAGTGTTCCTTTGAAAAATTACGAGGTAAATAACACATCGATTTTCTGATTAATTGCTGTAGTCTGCCTTGGTGGAGGTAAGTGATTGACTCTCTTCAACAAGTGTGTGGCGTGATCTACACTCACCCTGGCTTATCCCTCATTGCTCAGGGTGGGAAAGAGGAAGTTATGGAAAGTAAGTCGTGCACTGAGAGGAAGTGTGCCTTTCTTGCAGGATATAGAAGCACAAATTTCCCTTTCTCCTGTGGCCCTTCCATAGAAGATCTTGGAGGGGGTCATTTCCTTTCAAGTCCAGCCACGCTAGTCCATCCAGAATGCTTCTTGAAAACTCACTGCCGATAGTCCATGGTTAAACAAAACACACAGAGTGCTGGAGTAACTCAGCTCATCAGGCAGCATCCCTGGAGTGCATGGAGTGGTGGCATTTCAGGTCAGGACCCTTCTTCAGGTCATGGTTAATGATATCCCCTCCACTGCTACACAGTTAAATCCAGGGTAATAATTCAAACGAGTGAAAAGATGGGTGCAGACTCAAAATGTCACCTGTCCATGATCTCCTATGATGCTGCTTGACCCGTTGAGTTACTCCAGCACTTTGTGTCCTTTTGTGTAAATCAGCATCTGCAGTAATTTGTTTCTACATTTTGATTCCTCCAGAGATGTTGCCTGACCTGCTGAGTTGCGCCAGCTTTTACTGGATGTTTTACTCATCATTCCGGCATCTGCAGTTCCTTGTGTCTCCCTACACACTGGGGGCAATTTGCAGAGATCAATTAACCGACAATCCCGCACATCTTCAGGATGTAGGGGGAAACAGGGGCACCCGGAGGAAACCCACATGGTCACAAACTACACACGCGAACCTAACATAGTATGCAAACCTAACACAGGCAGCACCTGAGGTCAGGATCGAACCCGGGTCTCTGGCGCTGTGAGGCAGCGACTCTACTGGCTGTGCCATCGTGCCGCCATGCCAAATCAAGCCAAGTCGATAGTCATTGACGCTGTGACACGTACAAATCAGGGCCTCAGTATTTTAGAATCAGGTATCATATTGGATACTGTAGTTTATTGTCCAATCACTCGCACATTCATGAACATGAGAACGGTATACTCTTTATCTACCACACTTCCTCTGGCCAGACTGTCTATTTCATGCTGTGATTCACTGGAAATAGTTTCAAAATCTAAATTGAACAATCAACCCTGACGGAGAGGAGATAGTAGGATATTGTATCCTGGACTGCAAGACATGCATGTGTGTTGTTCCTGTTAAGATATATAAAGGCTGCGCTGTTTAAATGTGGAGGGATGTGCGTTTTATTTTGCATGCCACCCTTTTCTTGCGGCTGGAACTGCAGTCTACGTTTTAGACAATGGTGAATCTGTGGGTCATTTAATGCCTCCATCTTAACGAGTCTGACTGAACAAGACGATTGATTTTCCACCCTAGGCTGAGGCCAATGTGCAGAAGGCTTCGGTCGACGTTAATCATACTACGCATCAGCTGGAGGAGATCATTTTCAAGTTTCAGAAGGAGAAACTGAAGGACCTCAAGGTACAAGGAGAGGAATCAAGATCTTCATTGATATGCTAGTTTCCAGCCTTTCCGTGAGGGCTTTTCGTTGCCTCACTAATCTCAGGCTCAAAGGTCTTTGTTGGCACCTCATCTGAGCAATTCTGGTCACGGTGCCTCAGACCACCATCATTAGGTATTAGCAGCACCACTTTCCTGAGCAACTTTAATAAATAAACACTTTTAATGACTCTCCTTTCACCCTACTACTTTACTCACTTCCGTACACTCATCTCCAGCCTTGCCCCTCATTTCCCTCCTCACCCCCTGTCCTATTCCACCTAATCCCTCCCTCCAGCTTCATCTTTCACTCCTCTTTTCTCCTTATCTGCGACTCTTCTGTCTCCTTTTCATCCCGAGCCTTTGTCACTAACTCCACCCATCCGCCAGTGAACCCCCCCCCCACCTCACCTGTATTCACTTTCCAGGCATTGTCCCCACCTCTCTTTTCCAGCTCTCTCCCTCTCCTACTCCTACCAATCTGAAGAAGAAGAAGGATCCCGACCCGAAACATCATCTGTCCATTTCCTCCACAGAATGATGCTGCCTGACCTCCTGCACTTTGTGTTTTGACCCTAAATCTCTTTCTCTCTTTTCTAGTCTCAGTCCTCTCCTTTCTTTGCGAGCTGTGATCAGGTTTCTCTGGAACGAGAATTGCATTTCTCAATTCTTCATCAAAACAGGGGTCCTGAGAATTCTCTGAGCAGTGATAAGGGATTCAACCGAGCCTGCAGTTTGATCACCACATCAATTATCTATTGCCAGCACGCAAATTATTTTATTTTTATTTTTCTGGTAGGATATCTTCTCAAACTTTGTGACAATTGAGATGACATTCCACGCCAAAGCTCTCGAGGTGTACACAAATGCCTTCCAATGTTTGCAAGACTTTGACGAAGGGAAAGACTTGGAGGTACGAATGGGACTAACCTGATTTCACTTCCTGTACATAGCGTGCAACCGATCTAGGCTTGGACATGTTGTTTCCAAAAATAAAACGATAAATGAAAGCACAAAACATTTTTCAACAGACGGCTGTGGAGGCCACGTCAATGGATATTTTTAAGGCGGAGATTGACACATCCTTGATTAGTATGGGTGTCTGGGGTTATGGGGAGAAGGCAAGAGAATGGGGTTGAGAGGGAAAGATAGATCAGCCATGATTGAATGGTGGAGTAGACTTGATGGGCCGAATGGCATAATTCTGATCTCATGAACTTATGGCATCCCATCTACCTCATCGGAGACCTTCGAACTAGAAACAGAAACATAGAAATTAGGTGCAGGAGCAGGCCATTCGGCCCTTCTAGCCTGCACCGCCATTCAATATGATCATGGATGATCATCCAACTCAGTATCCTGTACCTGCCTTCTCTCCATACCCCCTGATCCCTTCAGCCACAAGGGCCACATCCAACTCCCTCTTAAATATGGTCAACGAACTGGCCTCAACTACCTTCTGTGGCAGAGAATTCCACAGATTCACCACTCTCTGTGTGAAAAACGATTTTCTCATCTCGGTCCTAAAAGACTTCCCCCTTATCCTTAAACTGTGTCCCCTTGCCCTGGACTTCCCCAACATCGGGAACAATCTTCCTGCATCTAGCCTGTCCAACCCCTTAAGAATTTTGTAAGTCTCTATAAGATCACCCCTCAATCTTCTAAATTCCAAGCGAGTACAAGAACTAGCTTTAATTGGACTTCACTGGACTTTATCTTAAACTAAACGTTCTTCCCTTTATCTTGTATTTGTAAACTATGGACAATTTGATTGTAATCATGTATAGACTTTTTGCTAACTGGATAGCATGCAGCCAAATAGCTTTTCACTGTACCTGTCCACGTGGCAATAATAAACTACTCTAAATACTATGGACGTTGCTACAAACTCTGGGACACACCAGAATGAACAACATGTTCCCCCTCCCCCCCCCCCCCTCCCCCCCCCCCCCCCCCCCCTCCCCAACCCCTCCCTCCCCATCTTTTCATGTAAGATCCCAATTTTTCTTACCTTTTGATTGTTGGATTTTCATTTCTATAGGCATTTAGGTCAAAGATCTGCATTAATGACCTGGAGAATAATGCACGTCCAGCGCAGACTCACGGCCCCTTGGGCACACAGCACTCCACGCGCCGTCAGGTAATGCACGATACGCCAACCACCGTTGCAAGCGGACAAAGGGATAGTACAAGCTAGGCCAGCCATTTAGTGCAACAAGATATCAAAAGACTGGGGAATTGGAGAGGCAGGTAAATGTTACTTGGACACACTCTGAGTCCGTCGTGTGTGATAATCTCAGAGCAGCGTAACGTCCTCAGTGAGGAATGTGGGGAATCCGCTGTGGTGGATGTTTATGTTCACTTTTATGTAGTTGTGTGTCTTGTTACTTTTTTTCGTATGGCTGTATGGTAATTTGCATATCACTGTACCATAATTGGTACGTGACAACTAAAGACCTTTGAAACCTTTGAACTCCGTGGGTCAATGAGGCAGGAAATTGCCAACACTCACTATGACTATAGACGGGGGCAAATGGGACTAGCTCAGATGCGGCGTCTTGGTCAGCAAGCATGAGTTTGGCCGAAGGGCCTATTTCTGTGCCGAATGGCTCATTGAGGCATTGGCTCAGCAGTAGAGTTGCTGCCTAACAGCACCATGTTGAATCCTGACCACATGCACTGTCTGTAAGACGTTTGTACGTTCTCCCTGTGACCTGCGTGGGTTTTCTCGCCAGTTCCTGTTAAATCTTTCCACCCTCACGTTGAACCTATGGTTCTTGATTTTCTTTCTCTGGGGGAAAATACTGTGCGTTTACTCTATCGATTCCCTAATGATCTTATACACTTCCATAAGATAATCCTTTAGCTTCACGCATTCCAAGGAATAAAGTCCTTGTCACAAATAGACCCTTTGGCTCAATCTGTCCCTATAGCTCCCGAATCCTTACGCCGACCTTATAAATCTTCTCTACATCCTTTCAAGCTTAACACAATCTTTCCTATAACAGCGTGGCCAATAGTGAACACAATACTCTAAATACTCTTTATTTCTGCAATTGACTGGCAACGTTGTGCTCCGGATACTCTGGACACCCTCGAGCAATCTTTGTCTTTGATTTCAGGGACAGGTTTCAGAGGATGAGCAGGATGAGGAGGAAGATGAAGAGGAGGAGGAGGAGGAAGTTGAAGAGTTGCAGGAAGTCAGTGATGAAGATTACAATCAATACTCGAAGATTAAAAAATGAGATATTTGATCACTGACAGTTCCTCCCGTTCCCTTCCTGTGAATGCCCTGGATAAAACAATAGTGTTGACTTTCTCATTTGGAAACACTTTGCTTTGTATTACTCTCTCTCCATCAAACTCCAATACTTCAGGATCAGCTGGGAATCTACCAAGGAATTTGGATTCATATTTTGCTTTGTGATACTGTTTTCTAAATTATTGTTTCAGCGAGTGAGATGAGTGAGTTGACGGCAAACCAAACCATTTGCGGTGTGTCACTTGATACGTAACCAAACCATTTCATAAAGAGAAAACCTAAAAAAAACTGCAGATGATGTAAATCTGAAATAAAAACAGAACGTTGGAAACACTCAGCGGGTCACTCAGCGACCGAAGATAAAGTGAAGTGTAGTCCGATTAAAGATAGTCTGAGGGTCTTCAATGAGGTGGTTAGCAGCTCAGGACTGCTCTCTTGTTGCTGGTAGAATGGTTCAGTTGCCTGATGATAGCTGGGAAGAAACTGTTCCTGAATCTGGAGGTGTGCGTTTTCACACGTCTGTATCTCTTGCCTGATGGGAGAGGGGAGAAGAGTACGTGACCAGAGTGAGGCTCACTCTTGATTATGCCAGTGGCCTTACCGAGGCAGCGTGAAGTAAATGGACTCCCACAGCCTACTGCACTTAATTTTGAGTTCAGGAAATTTCAGAGAATCAACAACGTCATGCTTGTATGTCATGGTTCCAGTGGTGAGAACCCTACCCCACACACTTTTTATTCCTGTTGCTGTTTATTTATTCATCTATTTATAGACTGACCTTTTGTCATTCCTTCAAATGCATTTACCACCTTCTGTCACCCATTCAGTCATTCACCGACTAATTGAAGACAATCCCGGTTATTCCCTCCTCACCTCCATTCCCAGCTCTGATGGAAGGTCATTAACCTGAAACATTATCACGGCTCCTCTCACTCAGATGCTGCCTGGTCCGTTGAACATTTCCAATGTTATCTATTTTATTTCAGGTAAGCAGCATCTGCAGTTGTTTGCTTTTTATTGAAAAAGATGGAACTGAACAGATCCCTCAGGCAGCTGTCTTGTGTTTAATAAAAGTTTTGCTTGGTTCAAATATTTGTTTGTTTATCCATTGATCATTTGTTGGCTTCTCAACATTTTTGCATACTTTTCCCTGTTTTAGGAATGCTCTCTTATCCTTTATCAGATGGGCGGCAATGTATCACAGCGGTAAAGTTGCAGCCCTATAGAACCAGAGACCTGGGTTTGATCCTGACTACGCGTTTGTACGTACTTCCTGTTATCCCCTGGGTTTTCTCTGAGTGCTCCGGTTACCTTCCATCCTCCAAATACGTACAGGTTTGTAAGTTAATTGGCTTTAGTTTAAAAAAAAGGTACAATTGTCCAAAGTGCATAGGATAGTGTTAGTGTAAAGGGTGATTGCTGGTCGGTTCGGACTCGATGGGCTGAAGGGCCTGTTTCCGCGCTGTACCTCTAAAGTCTAAAGATGCATCTTCTAACTCAACAGTAAGAAGACACTGGGTTAGTGTCGCGTAGGATCTTACAGCATGGAAACAGGCTCTTTGGCCCAGCAAGTCCACACTGACCATCAAACACCCATTGACCCCAGTACTACTATGCAGATGCACCAGAATGGAGTTGCTGGTGTTTACCCTGCAACCCACTCAGAGATACCAATTGGTTTAGTGGTTAGATGGAGCCTAGTTAGTTAATGGTTAGTTTGTTAGTCAGTAGATTACTTGGTCAGACAAGGAGAAATGGGTAGATTTAATGAAGCAAGAACTAACTTTCTCTGTCACCAAAGTGGAAGGACAACAGTGTTAAAATGACTTGTAGTTAATGTAAGCAGTTGGCAAATGGTTTTATTTGGAAGATTCAGAAAACCTTTGGGCTTGAGTCAGTGGATGAAACAACACACAACTTCTCCAGGGGGTATTGGTGAAGGAGTGGGCTGGAGCTGGTTGCAGTGGCATTCCCTTCTACTAATGCATGCGGTTTGGGAGCCTTCTTTGTGTTACAGGGGGTTAGAAGGGTCATGCAGTATTTCTGCCTCATAAATGACATGCCTAGCCTTGTGGTTCAACACCATTTATATCGGAGCTGAAAGTGGACTCTTGGTTAACCATTGGCTGGAAGAGTTGCTGCCTCACAGTGCCTGACTCCCAGTTTTGATCCTGACCTTAGATGCTGTCTGTGTGGAGTGTGCACGCCCCCCCTATGACCGCATGGGTTTCTTCGCACATCCCAAAGACATGTGAGTTTAATTGGCCGCAGTAAATTGCCCCGAATGTGTAGGGGCTGGATAAGGAATTGGGATAACATAGAACTAGTGTAAACAGGTGATCGATTGTTAGCATGGTGAGCCAAAGAGCCTGTGTCCATGTAGTATCTTTCAATCAGACTCGTGTATTAACTATGCAATGCTTCAGAGGCTGTCAATGTAAAAAGCCTGCACTCCCAGTCTTAACATCAGCCTTCAGAGAGCATCCAGAAAATGCAATAAGAACACATAAACTACAAGTGGGAGAGCAGTAATAATGCACTAACCACAGTCAGACTCCTGTACAAGTACATTAAAAAGTGATTATACCTTTCAAGCTTATGGGAGCTTATTTTCACAGCAGTGCTCTATCCCTGAGAGTACTGTACAAATATCTGCAAACCTCTTTAAATAGTAACATGTGCTTTTGACTGGTTAAAAGAAACTTGGGAGTGCTTGAAATTCGGAATAGTTACCAGTGTGACACAACTCTCAAACAAGCACCACTGCATTTTCTAATAAACAATAGTCAAGGAAGGTGCTATGTAACCTATTTGATTCATTTTGACGAGTTTGCGTTATCCTTGTCTTGACATTGACTGTGAGAGTGGCTACCCTCTGGTACCCTGAATAATTCAACTCAATTGTACTTGTTTTAGAATGGTTTGGGAATTAATACGCTTGCCAGTTTTGTTCTAGGTACAGCTGCATCTCTTTGGAGGGTTTAATGAACAGGCAAAGTTGCTTATTTATTCATTTCCAAGAGCACAAATTGGCCATCTTGAACTCCCCTGGTGACAATGGGAGTGAATCACCTACTCAAACCATTACCTTCCCTGTACATCCCACAGGTCTGTTGGGCAGCGATTAGCCCCAGTTACTCTTCCCCGAGGAAGAGTAATAAGTAATAGGAGTAATAAGTGGTGGAACAAGGAATTGTAAATGCATGTTCACCAAAAAACGAAGGTCTTTTATGTAAGCCCTTTCTCCCATATGCTTCCCTGCTTTACATTTCACTCCTTTTCTGCCTCTTGTCTCATTTTCATCTCTAGTCATTGTCCACCCACCTGCCATCAACCCCCCCATATCTGTATCCGCCAATCACTTGTTAGGCTTTGTCCAGGACCACTCCTCCTACCCCCCCCCCCCCCACCCCCACCACCCCACTTTTCCAACCTTCTCTTCCCTACTACAATCAGTCCGAAGAAGGATTCCAACACAAAGTGCACTTATCCACGTCTTCCGGAGATGCTGCCCGCTGAGTTACTCCAGCATTTTGTGTTTTTTGGTAAAACAGCATCTGCAGTTGATCGTTTCTCCATCTAACTTCCAGCCCTTGTCTTACCTCACCCTCTCACCTCTTTATACCGCTCATCTTCCCTCCACACTCTTGGGACTGGTGCAGGCTCTCGAGCTGTAATGGAGTCCGATGAAGGGTCCCAACATGAAACATTACCTATCCCTGTCCTCCAGAGATCCTGTCTGACCCGCCGAGTTTCTCCAGCACTTTGTATTTTAGTTTAGTTTAGATTATTACTATCACGTGTACCGAGGTACAGTGAAAAGTTATTTTGTTCAGCGGAAAGACTACACACGATTGCAATCAAACTGTGCACAGTGTATATGTACAGGATAAAGGGTATAATGTTTAGTGCAAGATAGAGTCCAGTAAAGGCAGATTGAAGATAGTCCAAGGGTCTCCATTGCGGTAGGTGGTAGGTCAGAACCACTCTCTAGTTGTTGATAGGATGGTTCAGTTGCCTGATAACTGCCGAGAAGAAACTGTCCCTGAATCTGGAGGTGTGCGTTTTCACACTTCTGTACCTCTTGCCCGATGGCAGAGGGGATAGAGGGAGTGTCTGGGGCGAGAGTTGTCCTTGATTATGCTGGTGGTCTTGCTGAGGCAGCGTAAAGTGTTGACGGGAGTCAATGGTAGGGAAGTTAGTTTGTTTGATGGCCTGGGCTGTGTTTTAAAGAGTAGTAAGCTCCCACCACAGTATGGTAGACAATTTAAAAAAGGATCGTCAAAGGGGTGACATTTCCAGCTGGACTTGTCCTTTAAAGAGGAAGAGCTGTGTGTCTGAGAGGGCCAGCTGAAGAGCTTGGTAAGTTTCTTCAGTGTATTTGACTGCTCACTGCTGCCAGGGTGCACGTGTGGTGGAGGCGGGCAGTGGTCCGGCAAAGAGGGATGGGAGATTCTTCCAAAATGTTTGTGGAAAATTGAACAGTGGCTGGATGGCGACTGACATCATGAACTGAAATGTGAAGGAGTGAAACATTTTCCCTCACAAGCTATTGGGCAGCACAGTGGCGCAGCGGTAGAGTTGCTGCCTTACCGCACCAGAGACTCGGGTTCGATTCTGACCACGGGAACTGTCTGTACAAAGTTTGCACGTTCTATCCGTGACCTGAGTGGGTTTTACCCGGATGCTCCAGTTTCCTCCCACGTTCCGAAGATGTACAGGTTTGTAGGCCGAACTGGCTTTGGTAACGATTGTTAATTGTTCCTAGTGTGTAAGATAGTGTTAGTGTGCAGGGATCGCTGGTCGGCACTGACTGGATGCGCCAAAGGGCCTGTTTCCATGCTGTATCTCTAAATTAAACTAATTAAACTAAACTAAAACCTTTCAGATGAACATATAGATCTGAGTATGGCAGTGTTTTTTTCAAAAAATCACTGAGATCTACTGAGGCGTGATCTTGAGTTGGGAGGATAATATACAACTACAATGATAAACTGGTATTCCATGTAGCCCGTCTCTGCAAAGCCACAAAATGCAAACCTTGTTGTAAAGTGCTCCAAATGATCACATCTGGAGCCAGTTTAAGTCATGTTGCTTTATGGTGTGGGACGTTTTAATAGAATGGTAGCTGCTTATAAATGAGTGGCTTCTACTGCTTGGAAGAGGCTTGAGTTTTCAGGGGCACACTTGGGAAGTCGTGATTTTATGTAAAAACAAGATAATGGAGAAGAGATGCTGGTTTACCAAGGAAAGGCACAAAGTGCTGGAGTAACTCAGCGGTTTATGTGGGAAATTCATCCTGACGCTTCCAATTGTCCTTCACCCTTGTGCTGACCTAATGCCTTGGGAGTCGATCACCTTGCTCCAGAAGTGACCAATAATCGTGGGCTACACAGTAGGTTGCATTTGGAATGAGCATGTTTAATTAATGCTATGCACCAAAGAAACCTCTGCATTAGATAGCCGTTCTTGTTAACCTTGTACGTAGGTGCAATCGTGCACAGAACTAAATCCCACCAACCCCACATCTCAATCCTCTTCTCCATACCACACACCCGAGTGTCACCACTGTCCTGCTTCCTGATGCCTCCATCAATTCCCAATCACACCTTTCACAGATCTTTAGCCACAAAACCTTGTCCACCAGTTCCCTGAGGTCTGACACACAAGCCATCCTTCGAGGAGCCAGTTCCTGCTGTCCTTCAATCAGCCAATTCCCCAAGGACCTTCCATTGAACGATAGGAGCCTAACACCTATCTCCCTGGCCCATGAAGACCATGTGAACCCCAGGATTCCTCTGGATTACTCTCTTGGGAGATCAAGTCCCCCGTGTCTCCCATCTCATTACCCATCCCTCCAGCCTTCTCCTGACCCTATTTAATAGCAGAGTTATTGAGGAGATCTTTTTAATTGGATCAGAATGAGTTAATTCCACAGGGAACCATCCCTGAGAAAAATGTTCTCAACAGAAGGGACCATGATATCATTTGCAAACTATTTACTGGGAAATGTGTGATCTGTTTATGTGTAATCAGTGTCATATGTTGGCAAAATTAATAGCAGGCATTGTGACGTGTGGCTTGGTCCTCATGTAAAGCAATCCATTTGGCGCAAGGGTTTGTCAGCGTATGGTGTTGGATGCAGAGTTCATTTTGTACATGATTTGAGAAACCATTATGATCCATTAACGAACAAGTTGAGGTTTCTAAGGGGACATTTTCCACACTGCATCAAAGAGGGATGATTTGCAGATTCCTGTCTCTTACTGATCTAAGCAGTGACAAACAACACTAGAAAGAATAAACATGCTTTTCTTTAGAGACACCAAGGAACCTCAAATGCTGGGATTTTGAACAAAACACTAAGCGCTGGAGTAACTCAGCGGGCCAGGCAGCATCCGTGGAAGTAATGGATAGGTGGACGTTTCGGGTTGGGACTAATTGTGGTAGGGGGTAGAAAGCTAGAAAGGTGAGGTGGGAGCGGGACAAAGCCCGGCAAGTGATAGATGGAAGGTAGACGCAAAGTGCTGGAGTAACTCAGCAGGTCAAGCAGCATCTCTGGAGAAAAAGGATGGGCGATGTTTCAGACTGATTGTAGGATTTCCTTGACATGTACACTCCTTCCTCTAGCTTCACTATTCACAGCTCTTCACTCCTTTTGTCTCACACTTTCCGTCTCTGGCCTTTGTCCACCATCTCCCCATCAAATAGCCCTTCTCATCTGCATCAACCTGTTATCTGCCACGCTTTGTCCGTCCCCTCCGCTCTTCGAGCTTTCACCCCCCCACCCCCACACAGTCAGTCTTAAGATGAATCCTGACCCAAAACATCACCTATCCATGTTCTCCAGAGATGCTGCCTGACCTGCTGAGTTACTCTAGCACTTTGTGTCTTTATTTGTAAACCAGCAACTTCAGTTCCTTGTACCCTACAAAGATAGCATGCCAAGTAGCGTGATCCTCGACTTCCTCATTCACAGACCACAGTCTGTCTGTATTGGTGGAAATGTGTCATCCTCGGTAACAATCAGTACGGGAGCACCTCAAGGCTGCGTGCTCAGCCCCCTGCTTTACTCACTCTATATCCATGACTGCGTAGCCGGACATAGTGCGGACTCCATCATCAAGTTCCCCGCGACACCACTGTTGTGGGACGAATCACTGATGGTGACGAGTCAGAGTATAGAAGTGAGATCGACCGATTGACCAAATGGTGCCCGCACAATAACCTGGCTCTCAATACCAGCAAAACCAAGGAACTGATTGTGGACTTTGGAAGGGGTAGGATAGGGACCCACAATCCCATTTATATCAACGGGACGATGGTGGAAAGGGTCAAGAACTTCAAATTCTTGGGCGTGCATATTTCTGAAGATCTTTCCTGGTCCCAGCACACTGATTCAATTATAAAGAAAGCACATTAGCGCCTCTACTTCCAGAGAAGATTACGGAGAGCCGTTATGTCAAAGAGGACTCTCTCGAACTTCTACAGGTGCTACAGATTCTACAGAGAGCATGCTGACATCATGCTTTGGTTCAGCAACTTGAGCATCCAGGAGCGGAAAAGAATGCAGAAAGTGGTGACCACTGCCCAGTCCATCATCAGCTCTGACCTCCCCGCCATCAGGTAGAAAGTACAGGAGCCTGAAATCTGGTATATCCAGGTTCATGAACAGCTTCTTACCCACAACCATCAAGCTATTAAACTCGCCATCAAACAAACTCTGAACTATAACAGCCTATTGCACTTTATCTGTTTATTTATGTGTATATATATATGGTCTGTGCTTATACATATGGAATACTAGACTAAGTGGGACCCACTACGTTCCAGCATCACATGGGAAGGCTGGGGGCTTTCTGGAGCGCTAGTATGGGTGTTGTGGGCTGAAGAGACTGGTTTCCAGAGGGCTAGTATGGACATTGTGGGCCGAATGGATTCTTGGGCTGGCGGCTCAGTCACTCAAGCCTGTTGTGCTGGCAGCTCACTCACTCATGGCTCGTGGGCTGGCAGTTGACTCACGGCTATTCTATGAAATTCCATTTCAAGCAGGGTGCAAGGCCACTAAAGACAGCGAGTCCTGACCTCTCCCTCCTCCATCTTGCAGAGACTGAGCCACGCCCACACTTCTGGGTTTTATAATCCCTCCCCCTCCCACCGGAAGGGGCGTGACCTTCATGGCATGATTGACAGGAGATAAAATCTCAACATTTTTGAAACACTAATAACTGTATGGGAAAAATCCTCTTGTCCTGTATAGCGGAGGGGGATGGAGTAAGATGGCCAAAAATCACAGCCGTAAGTGGTCAAGAGGAAGTAGTCAAGATCAGACTTTTAGTAATATAGATGATATTTGTATATATATGGTATTTGCTATATAGACACACTGAACTGTTCTGTATTTTACTTCGGAGTCACGTGTGACTTCGTGAAGACCCCGCCAGCACGCATGCGCGACATATCGTTACTCGCATGCGAAGCGACAGGCAGGGAGGAGGGTCGCTCCTCCACCGGAACGGACCTGCAGGTAAGAAACAACTAACCTGAGGTTGTTTTTTTCTTTCAGGGACTCTGTGGGACAGAGTACCCCACCAAGGGGCCGCCTCGAAAGACTGACTGCGGACCGCGGGAACGCAGGCAGCCAGCGGCAGCAGAAACAGACCCGGATGTCGGGCAAGCCCGTTGACCCGGCAGTGTCCAGGCTAGGAGACTCGCCCTTCGCAGGTAGCGACAGTAGAGCAGCAGCCCCGACTCAACGCCACAGCCCGCAGGAACACCGCAGACTGGCGGCAACACTACCGGGAAGTCGGGCAAGCTCGTAGACCCGGCAGGGTCCGGGCTTGGAGACTCGCCGTTCACAGGTAGCGACGGCAGAGCAGCAGCCCCGACTCAACGCCGCAGCCCCCAGGAACACCGCGACAACCCGCAGGAACGTCGGACTGGCGGCACAACGAACCAGTTGACTCGGCAGGGTCCGGGCTCGATACTCCCGCATGGAGCGGATGGGGAGCACCAGCTCCAACGTGACACATTCCAGCAGGGGACTGGTCACCGTGGGTCTCCTAGCAGACCCATGGCAGTACCCTTTACAGGGCTGCCAAAAGCTCACCCTCTTCGCAGGTGAGCATAAGGAGTCAGGTCTGGGCTGACTCTGAAGAGGGGCTGTTGGCAGAAGAACACAACATGCTGGGGTGCAAGAAGAGGAGCTACTCGGGATGGCATCCAAGTTGCGATGCCCTCACAAAAGGGGCCACCATTGTCAACAGGCAGCCAGTATAAATTACTCAACAACTCATCTAGCTCCAGGAATCTGTATTTCCCTCAAAGTGTCTGCGGCAAATCCTTAAACTACTTGCCTCGGATATTACCAGCTTTGCCAGGTCAGTAGACGGAAGATATGCCAGAGGAGTAACAGGAAGCTCTGGCACTCTCCTGTATGGTCAATTGAGATCAACTACTTCAGGAAGAATGCCATCCGACCTACACTAAACCCCAAGTTCGCGGGGTTGTGTAGAAGCAGCAGTGCACAGCCGCCTACTCTGTTTCAGGGACAACCTGCCCAAACAGGTAAAAGACCTCGACAAAGAGACAATAGCCGTCCGCATGATTAAGGTGCCGGCCGCTACCAGGTCCTCACATATTTGGCGGCAGCACCTCTACGCATCGACCAGCAGTCTGCGTTATCACACCGAAAGAAAAGCTGGTGAAAGCACGAAGGCCGTACAACCTACACAACGGTCTTTTCAGGCCATGTCCCAGAACGGCCTTCCTGGAAGATGCGCCAACCCCACACCACAACGCCTCCATCTCCCAGGAACCAAGGAAGGAGAAAACCAACACAGCACCACCGGTAACCATAGAGGTAGGTGGGTTTGGTTGCCTTCGGAACAAAGCATGTGTAACTTCTTCACAGGTTGGGGAAGGTTACACTTGTACAGGGAATAACGTCTGATCTTTTCATACTGCACAGTAGTCAGCGATACAAAATTGAATTTGTTGACAAACTCCTCCTTTCTGTTCAACAAGCACCTCCTGGCCCTTGTGGCCAGAGGGTATTACACATTCAGGCCGAAGGGCTGAATGGCCTACCAAAATGTTTCTATGTGAGCTTTCACAAAAAAGAGAAAGTGGAAGGTCATGCGGAACTGTTAAAACTATATACTAAAGGAGCAATAGAGGAAACCAAACATGAATCTCTTGAGTTTGTATCAAACATCTTCACCTAAAACAAAAAAGATGACGGATGCAGCATCATTTGATTTGACACAACTGAGTACTTTTGTGCAGTACACCCACTTAAAATGGAAAATTTTTGTTACTGCTAAAATGACTAGTTTCCAAAGGGTGCTTCATGGCTTGCGTCAACCTAAAAGATGCATACTACTCAGAACCAATAGACAAAGATCACTGCCGATATTTGAAATTTATCTGGATGGGAGCTCTGGCAGTATAAAGCACTGCCTAAAGGGTTAACATCAGCCCAGACTGTTTCCAAAAATATTGAAACCAGCTTGGCGTTTCTTCGGAAACAAAAAACATATTATCATGGCATACCTAGATGACGTCTTATTGTGGGGATAACCTTGGAATTGGCTAAATTGGCTGTCTCAGCCACCAAGCTCCTATTTCAAAAATCGGGGTTTATTATCCATCCAGACAAATCCAAGTTAAATGCCTTCCGGTGAATATGGATTTGGGATTCACGATTGACTCTTGTTCATATGTCTGTCACCTTGCCAAAGGACAAAGCAACAGACTTGAGAGAGGCATATAACAGCCTTGTCAGTAAACCATCTATTCACCAAATAGCCAGGACAATTGGGAAGCTCGTGGCTGCTTTTTCCCAGCCACAATTTGGACCCTTACATTATCAAAATCTACAAAGGGCCAAACTACAGCACTCAAAAATACCATGCTGACCATTTTGACAGACTAGCCAAAGCAAATGTGAAATTACGATGGTGGATTTGCAATGTTCCACATTGCTCTAAATCCCATCACAGTCACAAACCCTTCGGTTGTGTTACAAACCGACGCCAGCACTCACGGCTGGGGAGCAACCAATACAACCTCCAGTTGCGGTGGTAGATGGAATACACATGAGTTAACCTTACTTTAGGGTATCAATCATCATCATCTGCATATTCGCACTACAAATTGATAATACCACCGTGATGAAATACATTAATCATATGGGTGGAATTAAGTCGATATCTTGTGATGAATTGAACAAATACAATCTGGCACTGGTGCATAGAAAGAAAAATTTGGACATCAACTACTTACCTTCCGGGTAAGCTCAATACAGTGGCGGACACCAGGTCACGCAAATTCAATGACAACACCGAATGGATGTTGGACCACCAGTTATTTACTGACATTATAGCTCAGTATGGAACGCCAGATATTGATTATTTTGCATCACGACTTAATCACTAGATAACAACGTATGTTGCATGAGAATCAGACCCTGGGGCAGTAGCGATGGACGCATCTCACTACACTGGGGGGGGGGGGGGGAATTGTTTTCTCGATGCATTTTTTTCCCCCCTTTTCCGCCTCATTAGTCGGGTCTTTTAGAAAATTCAACAAGACTCCACATCAGGTATTTTGGGAGTACCCGATTGGCCTACTCAGCCATGGTACCCTGTGGGACTCGACATGGTAACAGCAATGGATTCCGATCTACAAACGCCTGAGTTTGCAGGTACACCTGTGACAATGGAGAGTCATCCATGCCATGACCAAATGAACCCATTGGATGCAAAATTTGGAAAAGACCTCTCCTGGAATTGGGCTGTCGGACCGAACCATGAATATCATCGCGGCATCATGCAGAGAGTCCACCAGGAAACAGTACCTCACCCATATTAAAAAATGGGAGGTATTTTGTTCCAGGACAGACACGACTTACAACACAGCCACCTTCACAGTTGTGCTGGAGTTTCTGGTAAGTCTACACTTCGATGAAGGCTTGAGTTATAATGCCATCAATTGCGCAAAAGTGCCCTATCCTCATACCTGGGACAGGAGCTAGAACACCATGCAGGAGTATCTCACCCTCTGGTTTCAAAACTCATGAGGGGATTTTAACACAAAATTCCCCAGGCCTTAATATACCCAGACCTGGGATATTGGCATTGTCCTGACCTATTCAGAGATTGGGCACCAGCCAAGTCCCTCTCACTAACACGTATAAAATAGTGATGCTGATGACACTTGTAACGGCACAGCAGGTCCAGTCTCTGCACAAACTAGACTGGACACCATGTAACATCCCAAAATAAGGTAACCTTTCACATTTATGAGTTACCTAAACAAAACAGGCCTGGGTCACCTGGCCTCAAATTGGAGTTCCTGGCTTATCCCGTAGATAGACGCCTATGCATAGTGAACCACCTCCTACATTAACTGGAGGTCACCAATAGTCTCAGGGGAACGGAAATGGCTCAATTGATAAGTTCAAACATCCTCATCACAGAGTACCGTGCAGACCATATCAAGATGGCTCAGGGTCGTGTTACGTGCAGCAGGGGTGGACACTGATATTTTAAGTCTCATTCCACCAGGGCTGCAGCTACATCGTGCAGCGAGGATGATGGAAGTCCCATGGGCCACGCCCTTGCAACGGGGGGGTGGTCTAATGAAACAACTTCCAGCGGTTATAACAAACCTGTGGCCACGCCTAAGATATTTACAGACACTATTTTAAGTTCTGTATTATATTTCCCCGAATTTAGGGGTTATTATTATTATTGTTAAATAATACACTGTTTGTTTTTCAGCACTGTACAAGTCTGAAATATGTTAACATTCTTCCTCCATTGGTTATTATGGCAGTGTGTGAGCATGGACTCGTTTCCAGGGCATGAAATCACAGAGCTTTGAAATCTTCACGGTCACTCACGTGACTCCTCATAAAATAATAAGATTAAACGAGAACTTACCAGTTTGAAGTTTGATCCTTATTTTATGAGGAGTTACGATGAGGGATTTGGTGCCCTCCGCTCCCAACCCTCTATTATAAGGTCAACTGATTAGTTCTCTTATCTTACTATCGTCAATCAACTCTACTATCTGTGATTTCACACCGCTGCTTTGAAGAATGTCACGCATGCGTGCTGGCGGGGTCTTCACGAAATCCCTCATCGTAACTCCTCATAAAATAAGGATCAAACTTTGAACTGGTAAGTTCTCATTTAATTTTACTATTTATGCTTACAATATTCTGTTGTGCTGCAGCAAGCAAGAATTTAATTGTCCTATCTGGGACACATGACAATAGACTCTCTTGACTATTGACTTTTGACTCTTGAACTGTGGGACAACATCGTCAAATCTAAAACATTTATTTGAGTATAAATACAAAAGTGTAAAATCTGCTACGCATTTAAACAAACAACATTTAAAAACAAGTTTTCAAAAGATGTTCAATAGTGAAATACTGTGATTTAAATCTAGTTATGGATCAATGTGATAGGACTATCAACACTATCCAACTATCAACACAGGAGTGGGAATACAAAATACAAAGCATTTTCATAATGTTGTCACACATTACCCAAGGTTGGTGGGTGGCACAGTAGTACATCTGGTGGAGCTGTTGCCTCGCAGCACTAGATACCGGGGTTCAAACCTGCCCTCTGGTGCCGTCTGTATATTCTGACTGGATTTCATTTTATGCTCTGGTTTGCCCGCCACATCTCAAAAATGTGCAGATTGGTAATTAACTGGCTACCATGGCGCAGTGGTAGAGTTGCTGCCTTATTGCGCCAGAGACTTGTGTTCGATCCTGGTTATGGGTGCGGTCTACATGGATGTTGTATGTTCTCCCCGTGACCTGTGTCGGTTTTCTTCCACACCCCAAAGACATCAAGGTTTGTAGATTAATTGTGTGCAGGATAGTGCTAGTGTATCAGGATTGCTAGTCTGCACGGTCTCGGTGGGCCAAAGGGCCTGTTTCCGCGTTGTATCTCTAAACTAAACTAAGCTACTGTATGTTGCACCCAGTATGTAGGTGAGTGGATAGAATCCGAGGAAAATTGGTTGGAATGTGTGGAGAATAAAATGGGGTTAATGTAGTAGTGTAAAACTCATGGTTTACAGTAGATGTAGACACAGTGGGCCAAAGGGTCTGTTTCTGTGGAGAACATAGGGACATATCATCTCTACAGAGACACATAGAGAACTGCTGGAGAATCGAGGGTACACAAAAAGCTGGAGAAACTCAGCGGGTGCAGCAGCATCTAGGAGATACACAAAAGCTCTAGGGTCTCGACCTGAAACGTCGCCTATAGATGCTGCTGCAAGAGTACCCACATAGAGAACATGTCTTTATGTTCTGAATTGTTTAATTATATATTAAAATAACACATTCAGGAATGTTTATGTTTTGATAAAGACATGGAAATGTGGAGGACCAGAGAAAGAAAGGGCAGGGGGAGAGAGAGATAGAGAAAGGGGGCGAGGGAAAGGGTGAGGGGGAGAGGGGAAAGAGAGAGAGAGAGAGACTGGGCGGGGAGAGACAGAGAGCGAGAGAGGGTGAGGAGAGATACAGAGAGAGAGAGAGATAGATTAGGAGGGAGAGGGAGAGAAAGAGAGGGGGAGGGAAAGAGGACTGTGTATGTGTAATCGAGAAGGACGGATGGAGGGTGTGTCTGAAAGAGAGAGAGAGGGAGAGAGGTTGAGAGAGGGACAGAAAGAGAGTGGGGGAGAGAAGGCGAGAGAGAGAAAGAGGAGGAGGGGGAGAGAGAGAGAGAGAAAGTAAGGGAAAGAGTGAGAGCGAGAGAGGTCGAAGCACGACTTGAGATGGTTGGGGCACTATTAAGTTGCAGACTGCAGAGGGGAGATCTGCCGGTGTGATGAGTGAGGGAGGTGGTGGCCTGATGTTCATTGGGTGGGGTCATGATCCAGCGGTAGTTATGGAGAGGTAACTGACTAACCTATGCAAGATAGGGGTCAGTCTGATGGGCCAATAGAACATGTGAGAGGAGTTGGGGGCCTGAGCCAGGAGATCATGTGACATAACATTGGGCAATAAGTCTAATCAGAGCCGGCAACCTTTCCTGCCTCTCCCAGGCTCCCTCTCCTCTTGTGAGGTTGTTAATGTCTGGAATTGCAAATGTATCGTGAAGCTGTAGGTCATCGAACAGCCTAGCGTTGGTCATCATCAACAGGGGAGATTATTCAGAAACGTAATCAAATCTGCCTGTGGAGATAAGAAGCCTTCACCAGGAAATTGGTCTTCCAGAAGACCACCATCTATAGGCAGTAAAGACACAAAGTGCTAGAGTAACTCAGCGGTCAGGTAGCATCTCTGGAGAACATGGACAGGTGATGTTTCGGTGGTCTGAAGAAGGGTCATGACCTGAAACGTCATCTATCCATGTTCTCTAGAGATGCTGCCTGATCAGCCGAGTTACTCCAGCACTCTGTGTATTTTTTGATAAACTAGTACCCGCAGTTCCTCGCGTCTTCAATGGACATGAAGCAAACTTGTAAACGCCGTCTTCAAAAGAAGCAGGACCAGATGGGAAACTCTAGTCTCCACTTCAGTCAGCAATCTGTCTGCTTTTCATTTCCCTTTTTTCTTGGCACCATCTTAACTGCGTCCGTGCTGTTTCCATCTGTGAAGTGCCAGGTTTTCTACTGTGGCTTCACCATCAACTGTCATCTGGTAATGAACATTGGGACTCGACACATCCGTGTATAAAAGTCACACTTGTGTGGGCGCTGCAAGAACTGAACTCGATCCACCCGTGCAGCAATCCTTGACAGAGGAGACATTCTAGATGAGAAATCTTTCATCAACTAATGTCTTCGTGGCCAAATTTCTCCTTGAAATTGCCTCCCTTACTGTTTCCAGAATCTAATTTCACAAGAAAAAAAAAATTCATATTGGGTTAAATAGGATAATTAATATCAATTCAGTTTAGTTTAGCGCAGAAACAGGTCCTTCGGCCCACCCACTCCAGACCGACCAGCGATCACTTCATACATTAGCATTATCCTACACACTAAAGATAATTTGCAGGAGCCATTTAACCTACAAACCTGTACATCTTTGGAATGTTGGAGGAAACCGGAGCATCCGGCGAAACCCACGCGATCTGAGGGAGAACGTGCAGACTCTGTACAGACAGTGCCCGTAGTCAGGAACGAAGCCGGATCTCTGGTGCTGTGAGGCAGCAACTCTACCGTGCCACTGTGCTGCCCTGTCCCAATCAAACAAATACTATTTACAAGGCAGCTTTCATGTATCAAAGCACCTTACAGCCATGGAAAGTAGACAAAGGTGCTGGAGAAACTCAGCGGGTGAGGCAGCATCTATGGAGAGAAGGAACAGGCGACATTTCGGGTGTAGTCACTGTTGTAACTGGCAGTTTGTGTCCAGCGTTCTTTCATAGTTATCAGAAGCCAAATGGCCTGATTGGTGAAGGCTCAGTGGATCAAATGACCGGATTGGTATAGACACAATGGGTCAAATGGCTTTTTTCCATGCTGTTGACTCTGTAAGGTTGAAGTCGCAGACAATATAATCTCAACATTTAGGCCAGGAGTGAGTTCTGGAAGTACATTTTCAGACGGAGATTAAACAGCCCTCCAACTCGGTTCGAGTTAGCACCCTGATGCAGCGGTAGAGCTGCTCCCTTACAGCGCCAGAGACCCCGGTTCAATCCTGACTATGGGTACTGTCTGCACGGAATTTGCATGTTCTCCCCATGGCAGCGTGGGTTCCTTGGGTTCTCCGGTTTTCTCCCACACTCCAAAGACGTACAAGTTTGTATATTAATTGGCTTCAGTAAAATGATCCCTAGTGTGTAGGGTAGAACAAGTGTATGGGGATCATCGGTCAGGGTGAATGCAGTGGGCCGAGCGGCCTGTTTCTACTCTGTATCTCTAAACTAAATTAAACTAAACTTGCTATTCGTTCGGTAAACACTTTACCTTTTGTAAAAGGTAGGTGATGATTGCTGCCAGAACAAAGTCCTGTGTTCCCAGGTCTACTACGGAGAAGAGCAGAGCATCAAACAGCAGCAGCACCAACTCATGGCCGTAATAAAGAACATTACTGAAGAGCATCCGCTCATCTGAAAACAAAAACAGTACAAAATGGTTGAATCATAAACCTTCCGCATCAAGCCTCTTCCCTGGAGCATTAGCAGCTGAGAAAGCAGAATATGGAAGGCTGAATAAACAAAGGCTGACATGACTGTACAGTGGGTCAGACACAGACTCCGGCGCAGAACAGGGCAGAGTGCACAGACAGCTTAACCAACTCACACACGCACGCATTGCATCCTCTGCCATAGGTTCCAGAGACAACCAGAGTTGGTCAATGTTTCAGGACAGAAAGGCCTAACTATCAGGCAAATATATGCCCTCAAATATTAGGGCGGCCCAGTGGCGCAACGGTAGAATTGCTGCCTTACAGCGCCAGAGACCTGGTTATGATCCTGACTACGGGTGCTGTCTGTATGGAGTTTGTATGTTCTCCCTGTGACCACATGGGCTTTCTCTGCATGCTCTGGTTTCCTCCCAAATTCCAAGGACGTGCAGGTTTGTAAGCTATTGGCTTCGGTAAATTGCCCCAGAATGTAGGATAGAACTAGTGCGTGGTCGGAATGGACTCGGTGGGCTGCATCTCTAAAGTGAACTATACTAAATCAAATTATATGTAAGAATGAACTGCAGATGCTGGTTTAAACCGAAGACAGGCACAAATAGCTGGAGTAACTCAGTGGAACAGGCAGCATCTCTGGAGAGATGGAATGGGTGACGTTTCGGGTCGAGACCCTTCTTCAGCCTGGTTAGGGAAAAGGGAAACGAGAGATATAAACGGTGATGTAGAGAGATAAAGAACAATGAATGAAAGATGCAAAAAAAGTAACAATGTTAAAGGAAACAGGCCATTGTTAGCTGTTTGTAGGGTGAAAATGTGAAGCTAGTGTGACTTGGATGGGGGAGGGATAGAGAGAGGGGGAATGCCGGGGCTACCTGAAGTACCACTGGGCTGTAAGCTACCCAAACAAAATATGAGATGCTGTTCCTCCAATTTGTGTTTAGCCTCACTCTGATAATGGAGGAGACTGAGGACAGAAAGGTCTATGTAGGAATGGGAAGGACTATTAGAGTGTCCAGCAACCAGGCGATCAGGTTGGTTCACGCAGAGCGAAGGTGTTCCATGAAACGATCGCCCAGTCTGCGTTTGGCCTCGCCGATGTACAAGAGTCCACAACTTGAACAATGGATACAGTCGATGAGGTAGGAGGAGGTGCAAGTGAACCTCTGCCTAACCTGAAAGGAGAGTCGGAGTCCCTGGACCGACAAGGGAGGAGGTATAGTGACAGGTGTTGCATCTTCTGCGGTTGCAGGAGGAGGTAACTCGGGGAGGGGGTAGTTTGGGTGGGAAGGGATGAGTTAACCAGGGAGTTGCGGAGGGAACGGTCTCAAAATAAATCAATTTATATTTCTATCGATCCTCGAACATACCAAAAGCAATCCAAAGTGCAACAAACATAGGAAGGTTATCGAATAACAGTTCATACCGAGCTACGTAAAGAGCAACAAGAACAGGGGATCAAAAGATTGAGACACAAGGTTGAGACAGCAGGTGCTGGAATCTTCAGCAAATGCTAAGCGCTGGAGGAATTCAGTGGGTCAGGTAGCATCTGTGGTAGGAATGGATAGGCAACTTTTCAGGTCAGACAACTTTTTCAACCCAACCCGAAATATCTCCGAATCATACCTTCCACAGATGCTGCATGGTCTACTGAGTTACTCCAGTACTTTGTGTTTTGGTCCAAAGGTTGTTCAGAGTGTTAAACAGTGTTTTAAAGGAAGAGAGGTTCATGGAGATAAAGAGTGGCACATAAGTTTGCAGGACACATGCTAGCTCTCCTATCTTGCCTGTAATTTGGTCTAAGCCCCTTAATTGGTCATCCGTGACCTAAAGAAAGTTCCCCACTACTTTCATGTATTGTTGCAGAGAGTCATTGAGTTGTACAAGACAGAAATGGGCCGTCCAGCCCTGCTTATCCATGTCAAACATTTCACCCCAGCTACACAAATCCCATTTGCCCACATGAGGACAATATTCTTCCATGCCTTCTCTATTTAGGTGTCTACCCATATACAAATTAATAACAGGTTTAGGTTTAGGTTTATTATTGTCACTTTTGCCGAGATACAGTGGAATGATTTGTTTTGCATGTTATCCAATTAATTTGGACATTCCTTTACAATAAATACAATCGCCAAACGTTTAATATGGAGAGCGGAAGGAAAGATACAGAGTGCAGAATATGGTTCTCAACATTGTAGTAACTGTTTCTGATTCCACCACCTCCTCTGCCACTCTGTTACATATGTCAACCATTCTCTGTGTAAAAAACACACCACATAGTTTCACTTTAAAACTCCTTCCTCTTACTTTAAACCTATGCCCTCATGTTTTCGATATCCCACCTCTGGGAAAAAGATTTTGGCTCTCTACCCTACTAATGCCTCCTATATCCTTCTGCTAGGTTACTTCATGCGCCTTCACAACTGATGTGCATTCCTTGACTGAATGCTTATCTTTCCTGCGAAAATAATATTTTAGAAAATCTGATGGAAAACATGCAAGGCTTTTGGAAGGAGAAAATAAAAATTCATCAACTTCGTAAAGCCGCCAGGATTTATGATTCAAGGATATTAAACACAGGCCACAGTTTACATCAGTTACAACTTCCATTTATTTCATTTAGACTCTATAAGGAAAGGTTTAGAAGGATATAAGCCAGGTGCAGGCTAGTGGGACCAGCTTAGTTACACATCTTGGGCGGCATGGATGAGTTGGACCGAACGGCCCGTTTCCATGCTGTTCGCTCCGGTGACACTATCATACATAGATATAAAAAGTTGCAAAACATCCAGGGAAAATGATCAAGCGGAAGTTAGCCCCGAGTCACATCTGTAACTTCTGGGCAGGTGGTTAAGACTTTCCTCAAAGATTGTGATGGCAATTTTGAAGCAAGAGAGACATGGAGAGATGACTGAAAAAGGGAGGGGAGGAGGGTTAGATGATGGAGGGATATGAACAAGTGGAAGTGAATTTTAAAACCTAGGTACTGCCTAACCAGAACTCAATGTAAGCCAGCAAGACCACAGAGAAAGGTTGAATAAGACGGTGTGGGTTATGATACAGTTTCTAGATCTCTCCACTTCAATCCCACTCTAGTAAGAACTGGTGAAAGGCCATATCAAATAATACATTTAATAATGATTAAAACTCAAATGTAAACCCACTTAAAATTATGGTGAATATCTTGATGCAAGTTCAAAGAGGTTTCAGAATTTACTCTGAAAATCGAAAGAATGGAACACAGCTTTAAACTGGAAAAGCCTTAATTTTACATCCATGTTTCCCATTGAGGGGATTTACAAAATTCCAACATGCATACATAGTCCTATCTATTCCAGTCCATTCCTGAAAAATGGATGTGAAATCAATTCAGCTCTTTATAAAGTATATGTTAACATTTCACACCAGGAGAGAAAACTCGTCATGCTTGAGATAACTACATTCCAGTTTTGGCTGGGTCACTGTTGCAGGGAGAACATCCAATGGCCTTGGACCATAATAAACTTGTACAACTACACGGGGGAACTTTCTGAACCAAATTCCAATTACTGCCTTGACCAAAGCCAACAAAAATATCACATTGCAGCAGCATTACCAGAGCAGATTCTACACCTCAGTTTTGCCATCTATTTGCAAGTGAGAACGTCTGATGATGCAGTTTGGTTTGGAGATTTAGTTTAGTTTAGAGATACAGCATGGAAACAGGCCCTTTGGCCCACCATGTCCACGCTGACCATCGATCATGCTAGTTCTATGTTATTCCTCATCCAATCCTTACACACAAAGGACAATTTACAGATGCCAATTAACCCGCAAACTAGCATGTCTTTGAGAGGTGGGAGGAACCCAGAGCACCTGGAGGAAACCCACACAGTTACAGGGAGAATGTATGAACTCCACGCAGACAGCACCCAAAGTCAGGATTGCACCCAATGTCGGGATCGACCTCGGTCTCTGTGAGGCAGCAACTCTATCAGCTGTGCCACAGTGCCGCCCAAAGGTGTAGTTTAGAGATGCAGCATGGGAACAGGTCCTTTGGCCTACCGAGTCCACACTGACCATTAATCACCCGTTCACACTTATTCTATGTTATTTTACTTTCTCATCTACTCCCTACACACCAGGGTAATTTTACAGAGGCCACTAAACCTACAAACCCGCATGTACTTGGGATGTAGGAGGAAACCCACGCGGTCACAAGGAGAATGAGCAAAATCCACACAGACAGCATCCGAGGTCGGGATCAGTCCTGGGTCTCTGGCGCTGTGAGAAGGAAACACTACCAGCTGCGCACCTGTGCTGCCTGCAACACATAGTGTCATATAGTCACACAGCGCGGAAACAGGTCTTTCGGCCCAACTAGCCCATGCCAACCAACAT
This sequence comes from Okamejei kenojei, assembly GCA_035221665.1. Lineage (NCBI taxonomy): Eukaryota > Metazoa > Chordata > Chondrichthyes > Rajiformes > Rajidae > Okamejei > Okamejei kenojei. The sequence continues at coordinate 35,365,710 of CM069147.1, read as the reverse complement.
GCCCCATCTACACTAGCCCTACCTGCCTGCATTTGGCCCATATCCCTCCAAACCTATCCTATCCATGTCCCTGTCCAAATATCTTTTAAACATTGTGATAGTACCTGACTCAGCTACCTCCCATATACCTACCACCCTTTGTGTAAAAAAAGTTGCCCCCCGGGTTACTAGTAAATCTTTCCTGCTTGACCTTAAACCCATACCCTCTGGTTCTTGTTTCACCTACTCTGGGTAAAAGACCCTATGCATTTATATACCTCTATAAGATCACCCTTCATCCCCTGTGCTCCAAGGAATACAATCCTAGCCTGCTCAACCTCTCCCTATAGCTCGGGTCCTCGAGTCCTGGCAACATCCTCATCAATGTTCTCTTCACCCTTTCCAGGTGCAGGTTAAAAGGATGCCGAAGGTTAAGATTAAATGGATGAGGAACCAATGGAGGAGAATGCAAAGCTTGGCTTAATTCAAATGATGATGAAGAATGAGACAAAGAACTAAAGTACATTAGGGAGGGGGGGGGGGGGGGTTGGATAAACAACATAGAGTGCAGGATATGTCCAACTGATGTAAAGACAAGCCCATGTGGCACGGACTGCAAAATATTGGCAAACCCACTGCTCTTACCATTATAGAAGAAACTCCTGTCATCTGATCGCTGAAACTCAAAATCCAAGATTCGCTCCAGGAAAAGCTTTTCCCTCACAATGTAGTCCATGTCTTTGTACGCCTGTGTGGGGAACAGTGCATAATGTGGTATAGGAAGAGGACAAATGGCAGAACAACAGTTAATGTTAGATGGTAAAGAGATAGAGGGTCAGCCATGCAGTGGCCATAATACTCTCACCTTTAGTTCAGTTAAGTTTAGTGATACAACGTGAAAACAGACCCTGAGGCCCACCGAGACCATCAATCACCCCATACACTAGTTCTATCCTAGACACGGGGGACAATTTACAGAAGCCTACAAACCTGCACGTCTCTGGAGTGTGGAAGAAAACTGGAGCACCCAGAGAAAACCACACTGTCACAGGGAGAACGTACAAACTCCACACAGACAGCACCCATAGTCAGGATCGAACCCGGGATTCTGGTGCTGCAAGGAGGCAGCTCGATGGATGTGCCACCGTGCCACCCTTAATTATTTTAATTTATTAATCTTTTTTTAGATTTTTTGTTTTTTTGGGGGATACAGCATTGAAATAGGCCCTTTGGCTTCCTGAGTCCACACCAACAATCGATCACCCATACACTAGTTTGATGTTATCCCACTTTATCACTCTCTACACACTTGGGGTAATTTACAGAGGGCCAATTAACCTACAAACCTGAACGTCTTTGGGATTTGGGAGGGAACCAGAACGCCCGGAGAAAACCCACATGGTCCCAGGGAGAATATGCAAACTGCACACAGACAGTGCGGAGACACAGTGGTGCAGCGGTAGAGTTACTGCTTTACAGCACCAGAGACCAGGTTCGATCCTGACTACGGGTGCTGTCGGTATGGAGTTTGTACGTTCTCCCTGTGATCGCATGAATATTCTCCAGGTGCTCTGTTTTCCTCTAGCACTCCAAAGACAAGCGAGTTTATGTGTTAATTGGCTTCTGTAAATTATTCCTAGTGCCTATAACTAACATATTGGTGATCGCTGGTTGGCACAGATTTGGTGGGCTGATGGCCCTGTTTGACTGTATTTCTAATTAAACTATGGATAGACACAAAATGCTGGAGTAATTCAGCGGAACAGGCAGCATCTCTGGAGAGTAGGAATGGGTGACATTTCGGGTCGAGACCCTTCTTCAGACTGAGAGGCTTCTTCAATCTGAAGAAGAGTCTCGACCTGAAACGTCGCCCATTCCTTTTCTCCAGAGATGCTGCCTGTCCCACTAAGTTACTGCAGCATTTTGTATCTATCCTCAGTTTTAAACCAGCATCTGCAGTTCCTTCCTAAACTAAACTATAAACAGCTCTCGATCTATCACATCACGTGGATGAAAAAACAAGTGGATCAAAGTAGCACTCAATAAAATCAACACTCTAAATACATTTGGGAACAATGCACAGAGTTCTGTATATATTTTGAGGGCCAACAAGTACTTTCATGGCGGGTGATGAGTGTGAGGTGTGTGCAAGCACATTTTGTGAATCTGCTTGATCCTTTAATTTGAGTTTTATCAGTTTAAAGAGATGGCACAGAGATAGGCCAATCAGCCTAAGGATTTCTGGTCGGTGCAGACTGGATGGGCTGAAGGGCCTGCTTCCACGCTGTGTCTCTAAAACTAAAACCAAAGGCAGCACCCGAGGTCAGGGTGGAAGCAGAGTATCTGGCGCTGTGCCTCCCTATTTTGCATGAATAGTCAGGACAGCACATCGTCCTGGTCCCCAATCTCTGGTAAGTGGGATTAAGAAAACAGAAAATGTGTTTTGTCTTGTTACTTCTCACAATTATTAATAGCAGACATCACCTAACAGAAATCACAACGGGATAAAGTATGTTCTGAGGGAAGGCGGGGGAAGATAGCAATGCCTTCATCCATGGCTCATCAATAACTTCAAACCACTGGGAGACAGGATGCAGCAAAGTCGAGGCGTTCAGAAAAAGAAATAACTTAAAACTGACAGTGGACACAGAAACATGTTTATAAAGTGGTATTTAAAAGAACAGCAGTTTCGGCCAACACAATTAGAGGGTGGATGACTGTAGGGAAACTTGTGCCATGAACTGTTTCCTGCAAGTGTCCTTCATATTGAAAATTAAACTCATAGACCTGATGAAGGGGGATGGGGGGGGGTGGGGTGGGTGGTGTGTGTGTGTGTGTGTGTGTGTGTGTGTGTGTGTGTGTGTGTGTGTGTGTGTGTGTGTGTGTGTGTGTGTGTGTGTGTGTGTGTGTGTGCGTGTGTGTGTGTAGAGAAAGTGTGTGAGAGACCATGTGTGTGTGACTGTGCATGTGCCTGTGTGTGTGTGTGTGGAGAGAAAGTATGTGAGAGACCGTGTGTGTGTGTGTGTGTGTGTGTGTGTGTGTGTAGGTGTGTATGTGGGTGTGTGCATGTGCGCGTTCATACATACACACTACAGGCATGTGTGTTTTAGTGACTTAATGTTAGAGTGTAATGTACTTGCATGCGTACACATGGTGTGTGTGTGTGTGTACACATGGTGTGCAAGTACTGTGTGTGAGCATAAGCCTGTCAGCGTGCTTGTGTGTAAATCTCTCGTCTGCACTGCTTCTTTCCTAAACAAATCCAATGATCCTGGTAGTTAAAAACAAGCTTCTATTTTTATTGTCAAAGTTCAACTGCAAATTACATCAGGGTCATGGATGCTGTCAGGCAGAATATTAAAAACACATTTCCCATCAATCATCTGACCACCGGTCACTCCTCTCACAGTATTTCTCTCTCCAATAGCTTATTGTGGACAAAGACAGGCTGTGAGTAAAAGTGCCAAAGTGGAGCAAAGCCAGTTTTACTGAGCTGAGATAAGGTTGAGCAACAGCAGACTGGGAACAGCTACTTGAAGGCAAATCAGTGCCAGTGCAGTGCGAGAAGTTAAGTTAAGTTTAGTTTAGTTTAGTTTAGAGATACAGCACGGAAACTGGCCCTTCGGCCCACCGGGTCCGTGCCGACCAGCGATCCCCGCACATTAACACTATCCTGCACCCACTAGGGACAATTTTTACATTTACCAAGCCAATTAACCTACAAACCTGTACGTCCTTGGAGTGTGGGAGGAAAGCGAAGATCTCGGAGAAAACCCACGCAGGTCACGGGGAGAGCGTACAAACTCCGTACAGACAGCACATGTAGTCGGGATCGAACCCGGATCTCCGGCGCTGCATTCGCTGCAAGCAGCAACTCTACCGGTGACCAGTGAAATAAAAGAGTGAGGATTCCAAATAAAAGGTATCCATCACAAGAAAATATCGGCGTCCAAATCTGAAGCCCAGCGATGTTGAGGAACACAGAGGGGAGGATAAGATAAACAAAGGAAACTTTGGTGTGATACAGAGAGCTCAATACCACAAATAAGCCAACTGAAGTGTGGAAAGTATAGGGACAAAAGTATAAAAGGAACTTGGGAAGGCGAAGAGGGTGCAAGAGAAAGTACTAGTTGGTAAAATCAAAGAAGTCGTTTAAATTTAGTGTAGCATGGTTTCGAATCGCAGCATGGAAACAGGCCCTTCGGCCCATCCAAGTCCATGCCAACCAACGATCATCCAGTTTTCCCATCCAGATAGGACTTTATTCCACTGAGTGCAGGAGGCTGAAGGGTGATGGACGGAGTCTTTTTCCCAGGGTAGAAGAATCAAGAACTAGAAGACAGCGGTTTAAGGTGGGTTTCCTCTGGGTGCTCCGGTTTCCTCCCACATCCCAAAGATGTACGGGTTTGTAGGGTAATTGGAATGTGTTAACCGGAATAAGCAAGAACGAGTCTCCAGTCACTCCCTCTTCTCCTCTCTCCCATCAGGCAAGAAGTACAGACATGTGAAAACACATACCTCCAGAATCTTCCCAGTTGTTATCAGGCAACTGAACCATCCCGTCAACAACTAGAGTGGTCCTGAGCTTGTGTCTACCTCATTGAAGACCCTCGGACTATCTTCAATCGGACTTTACCTTGCATTAAACATTATTCCCTTTTTCCTGTATTTGTACACTGTGGATGGGTTGAATGTAATCATGTATAGTCTTTCTGCTGACCAGTTAGCACGCAACAAAAGCTTTTCACTGTACTTTGGTACACGTGACAATAAACTAAACTAAACTTAATTGCCCTTGGTTTGTAGGGAATGGGATAACATAGAATTAGTGTGAATGGGTGATCGATAGCTGACGTGGACTCAATGGGCCGAAGAGCCTGCTTCTGTGCTGTGCTTCTAAACACTTCAAAAGTAATTCTTTCTCAGTGACATTAGACATCCAATGCAGTGACCCATTTCAGCAGGGAAAGTATATTTAGTCTTGGTCTTGTAGGTCAGAGCATGGAATTCATTTTGGTACACTCAGAGGAAGACTGGGAAGTTTTAAAATTTGATACTCGGGGGTTTGTTACAGTTGGGATGGTTGACAATGAGCCAAATTACAATTTGATTGCCTCTCATTGTAACAAGAACTGGATTTCCTCGGTGAATGTTGAAGTGTGTGAACACACGATTTCCTACTTAGTGCCTTGTCTGTCTGAGATTGACCCCATTCTTTGTTCGTATTTAACTTCCAACGATCATTTTTAACACTGGCAACCACCACAAAAACACCCTGCAGCAACAACTTGCAGTTAACAAAATGGAAAGTGCAACTCACGTGTTCAAGGAAGGATGAAAGGAACTTGTTCATCGTGAAGTATGCCTTTAAGTTCTGCTGCATAGTGGGTGAATCTACATGTCCACCATGATTCCTTCTTGCCACCTTTAAGGGTAAATATGAAAAGAGTGCCCGAAGGGTTCAGTTCGAAGGTCATATAAAATATGACAACATGAAACATGTTTGGGGAGTCTATAGTGTAAGGTGCCCACATTATCACCACTCTGAACTGCACAAACTCATCATGCTGTCATTGCAGGAACAAATTATTGCATTGGCACACCCCATCTTGACTGGAAAGGTTGCAAGAAGCAACAATATATCCTGCTTAGATTGTGCCTCCAACAACCCAGTAGTCTGAAGATGGGTCCCGACCCGAAATGTCACCTGTGCATTCCCTCCACAGATGCTGCCCGATCCACTGAAACCCTCCAGCACTTTATGTTTAGCTCGAGATTCCAGCATCAGCAGTTTCTAATGTCTCCGTTCATCAGGCAAGGACAGGGTGTAGATCAGAGAGGTTTGGATGAAGGTGTGGGATTGAAGGCGTATTTCAATGGAGGAGAGCAAGGGGGAAAGTGGAAGTGATTCAGGAAAGTGGAAGTAAATTCCAACACTCAAAGGACAAAGGACATTTATTGTCACATACACCAATTGGTGCAGTGAAGGTTGTCTTGTCATGCAGCACACAGATAAAGATAAGACATAACATTAAAGAATTTAACAATAACATAAAAAAATATCCCCCCACAATGGTTCCCATTATGAGGGAAGGCACAAAGTCCAGTCCCCATCCCCTTGTTCACCCACACTCATGGTGTAGACAGCTGAAAGAATGGCTGATAATACACAGCAATAGACACAAAACACTCGGCCCAAAATATAAGCAACATCCTCAACAGGGGCAAAGGCAATTAAAAAATAACTCTTGCTCTAGGTTATTGGAAAATAACTTAATAGTTTATTAGAAAAGAAAAAACAAGTACCTCGTTCAGTGGTGATAGTATCCTGTCATATTGTTGTCTAACCTTGTTAGAAAGAAGCACCTCAAACGTTTGTACCTCCGTGTTGGGCTCAAGACCTCGCATTGCACAAAGATTCTCCTGTTGAAAAAAATTAAATTTTGGAAAATACTGTCCGGAAATTAACTCACAGCCCCCATCCTAAACCTTGCTGGTTTCCACCTGCTGCTCGTCCAACCCTCTCAACATTATTCACTTTATTTATTTTCCTCCTTGTGCTTGCTCAATGGCATCTCCTACTTCTGTACATATATTTAGTTTAGTTTAGTTTAGAGATCAGTCTGGAAACAGGCCCTTCAGTCAACCGAGCCTGCACCGACCAGCGATCCCCGCACATTAACACAACCCTACACACAATAGGGACATTTAAAAAAATATTTATACATTTATACCAAGCCAATTAACCTACAATCCAGTATGTTTTTGGAGTGTGGGAAGAAACCGAAGATCTCTGAGGAAACCCACGGAAGTCACGGGGTGAACGTACAAACGCCGTACAGACAATTACCCGTAGTCAGGATCGAACCCGGGTCTCGGGGGCTGTAAGGTAGCGCCTCCACCACTGTGCCACCTAGGGTCTGCCCTATTCCTGTTCCAGTTCCTGGGGCTACCAGTTTTTTTTTTCCTACAGCAAGCAAAGCAATCTCTGACTGAAAGGAGCAAATACCCAGAATAAAGCTGGCCCAATTTTTGACCCTTGAATGCACAAAGAGATTGTCTCTGCACAATTGTCTATACAACTGGCAGCAGAGCGGCACAGCTAGTATAGTTGCTGCCTCACAGTGCCCGAGATCAGAGTTCAATCCTGACTTTGGGTGCTGCCTGTGGATAGTTTGTACATTCTCCCTGGATTTCCTCCGGGCTCTCCCTCCCCCCCCCCACACAAACATCCCAAGGATATGTGTTTGTTAGTGAATTGGTTTCTGTGAATTACTTCAGGGGTCACTGGTCTACTAAATATGAGTCCTTGTCCTGTTACTGTGACCCTAAGGTACTTCCCTCTTAATCTGAAGGCAGTTGGGTACAAGGTTGACTGGTGAATGGGATAGTCCAAAATAAACACCGTGATTCAGTTGTTATTGATTAAAAGATACAGCATTGGAACCGGCTTGCCGGCCCGCTGTGTCCAGGCTTCCATTCACACTATGTTACCCCACTGTCCCATTCACTCCCGACACACTAGGGGCAATTTTGTACAAGGCAATTAACCTGCAAACCCACACATCTGTGGATGTGGGAGGAAACCTGAGGAGTCCCACATGGTCACGGGGAGAGCATGCACACCACACAGACAACGCCCGAGGTCAGGATCAAACCCTGGCCTCTGACTCAGTGAGGCAGCTGCTCTACCACCTGTGCCACTGTGCCACCCCTTTGCTCTTTGTTCTTTCATTGGTTTATTTTGTTGGTTTAAGTTTATTATTGTCAAATGTACCGAGGTACAGTGAAAAGGCTTTATTTTGCAAGCTACCCAAACAGATCAGATATGCCATCCTTAGATACAATCAGTTCCTCAAGTGCATTAGATAGAGCAAAGGGGAAGATACAGAGTGCAGAATATAGTTCTGAACATTGTAGCGCATCAGTTCCATAGAAACATTCCAATGACCACAATGGTAGAATGGTTCTTGGGTAGGTGCAAATTCTACTTGCTTTTAAGTTACATCGACCCCAAAAGATGATTATATCAGCCTATTACCTCTTCTTTCCTGAGGTTAAGATACATTGTCTCCATTCCAATATCAGCTTGTCCATGCACCGATCGGCCATGGATGTAGAAACCGTAACACCTGTGCAGTAAGATGAAGACTGACACCTGTAGGTAATAGAAAAATAAATAAATGCCTTAAAGATGGGGCATCAAAGGAAAAAAAGTGTTTGTATTTCTCTACCAGCTCCCAAAGCCTTTCTCCATCACACCTCAGCCCATGCAACTTCCTTTGCTTGCTTGCAAAGAACCCGAGTGTACGGGGCTTATTTAGTATTGCACACATCCTGAAGAATCAAGAGGTTTTATTGTCACATGTACCAACGATGGAACAGTGCAATTCCTACTTGCAGCAGCATAATAGACTTGTAAACACATAGACAACATATAAGGAAAGAAAATTAGATACACTAATAATCCCAATAGCAGTGCAAAAAACAAACCCAAACTTGTTAGTGGCAATTCAGGATAGTCCATTGTTCATAGTCGAGGTTAGTGTGGTGTAGTGTTCAAGAACTTCATGGTTGTTGGGAAGTAGCTACTTTTGAATCTGTTGGCCAGGGTCTTAAGACTCCACTACCTTCTTCCCAATGGTAGGAGTCAACCATCAGGCAATTAAAAACTACAACCGCCAAACTGGCTCCAAACTATATTGACTTTATTTTAGTTTTAGGTCACGGGGAGAACATACAGACAGCACCGATAGTCAGGATCGAACCCGGGTCTCTGGCGTAAGGCAGCAACTCTCCCACTGCTCCACTGTGCCGCCACTTGGGGGCAGACCTTGGGTATGCAAGCAAAGAATTTCACTGTGCCTTGTCACAAGTGACAATAAAGTATTCCATTCCATAATTTTTGACTTTGCAGTATTATTGTTTGTTTATTTGTCTGTTATATATATATATCTGTATACTTTTAAAACTGTGTGTGTGTATGTGTGTGGGCATACGGCATTTCGCATTTGATTTGTTACTCCACGCAAACCACACGCAAAAACGCCGACATTTTTTCCATTTCGCTAGCGACTTTACTTTTACATTCGCACATCCACTACTTGGTCAATTATTTCCCCACATTTTGAGTAAAATTGATTACAAAACTCAAACATAACTAAATTTCTAAGATCTAAACGGCTTACCAGCTGCTGATGTAACAATGGCCACACCCCGACCAATCCAGGCCCACCTGCCTCCAGTATGCCTCCAAGTACGCTCATGCCACGCCTCCCGCTGCTGGACTCCACTAACGATGTACGCTCGTGCCACGCCTCCCGCTGCTGGACTCCAGCCAGCCCGCCAGCCCGATTACTCCAACCCCCGCCCCCCAACTTCACCTCTCTCCCCCATCCTCTCCTTCCTCTCCCCCTCTTCACGCCCACTCGCCCTCTCCCCCCAGACAGAGCAGAACGCCGGCTGTTGCCAGAATCGTTACAATAGGCGCAATGGTCCTTCCTATAGTGAACCCTGCTGCTGCTCACAGTCCCTGATGGGGCCACTTTCACAGACATAACCGTGAGCGGCCCCAACGTTTAACCAGGGCTCTGGGAACTCAACATCTGATGGGGACGAGGTCTTGTAGGTCTTTTCCTCCCTCTTCTTGGCATGATTTGAAAACACAATCTCAATGAAGTTGTCAATGAAGACAGGATTAATTTATTCAAAATGCAATATTTCCGACTTAAAAAAAAAGTCCAAACATACTCTCAGTTATCAATGACCCTCTCTGTGTGTGCCTCCGTGTCCCTCTCTGTGTGCTTCCATGTCCCTCTGTGTGTGGCTCCGTGTCCCTCTCTGTGTGGCTGTGTGCCTCCATGTCCCTCTCTGTGTGCCTCCGTGTCCCTCTCTGTGTGCCTGTGTCCCTCTCTGTGTGCTCCGTGTCCCTCTCTGTGTGCCTCCGTGTCCCTCTCTGTGTGCCTCCGTGTCCCTCTCTGTGTCCCTGTGTGCCTCCATGTCCCTCTCTGTGTGCCTCCGTGTCCCTCTCTGTGTGCCTCTGTGTCCCTCTCTGTGTGCCTCCGTGTCCCTCTCTGTGTGCCTCTGTGTCCCTCTCTGTGTGGCTGTGTGCCTCCATGTCCCTCTCTGTGTGCCTCCGTGTCCCTCTCTGTGTGCCTCCGTGTCCCTCTCTGTGTGCCTCCGTGTCCCTCTCTGTGTGGCTCCGTGTCCCTCTCTGTGTGTGCCTCCGTGTCCCTCTCTGTGTGCCTCCATGTCCCTCTCTGTGTGCCTTTGTGTCCCTCTCTGTGTGCCTTTGTGTCCCTCTCTGTGCCTCCATGTCCCTCTCTGTGTGCCTCCGTGTCCCTCTCTGTGCCCCTCTCTGTGTGCCTCCGTGTCCCTCTCTGTGTGCCTCCGTGTCCCTCTCTGTGTGCCTCTCTGTGTGTGCCTCCGTGACCCTCTCTGTGCTCCCTCTCTGTGCCACCGTGTCCCTCTCTGTGTGCCTCCATGTCCCTCTCTGTGTGCCTCCATGTCCCTCTGTTCCCCTCTCTGTGCCTCCATGTCCCTCTCTCTGTGCCTCTGTCTCCCTCTCCATGTCCCTCTATGTGTGCCTCCGTGTCCCTCTCTGTGTGCCTCCGTGTCCCTCTCTCTGTGCCTCCCTCTGTGTGTGCCTCCGTGACCCTCTCTGTGCCCCTCTCTCTGTGCCTCCGTGTCCCTCTCTGTGTGGCTCCGTGTCCCTCTCTGTGTGCCTGCATGTGTCCCTGTCTGTGTCCGTGTGTGTGTGTGCATCATATACATAATATCATATGTGTGTATCAAAAAAGTTCAGTATATATAATGTTATTATTGTGTGTATTACACACAATAATAACAATATATATACTGAACTTTTTTTGGCTTTTTATTATGAGTTTTGCAGAGTACTATGCTTACATATCTGTTGTGCGAGTGCAAGTAAGAATTTAATTGTTCCTTTTCAGGACGTATGTCAATAAAATTCTCTTGACTTGAAATGAGAGCATGGCCAGGGTGGTTCAGACTTGATGGATCTTTGATGATGCTGGCTGCCATTTTGAGGCAGCACTTCCACTCTGTGCTTCAGATACCAAGAAAACTCCCAGCAATAGGGTCTGTATCACCCAGTGACTGAACGGGCTCCTCTTTGATGTTGTAATTGGGCTGTGTGCAGGATAACTGCAGAGAAACAACGCACTGGATACTCACATTGCTCAAGGAGCACAAATCGACAAACTGCTTTATCTTGTCCTCAACAAATCGTTCGCAGATTCCGACGAAGAAGAACGTCTATAAGTAGTCAGAACATTTTCGGTTACCACTAACAAAGTTCCCTTAGACCTGAACAGATACAGCATTCTCATTTCAAAAATATGTACTTTAGACTTTAGAGATTCAGGGTGGAAACTGGCCTTTCGGCCCACTGAGCATGCCAATCACCAATCACCCCATACACTAAATATATCCCACATAATAGGGATAATTTACAATATTTACCAGAGCCAATTAACCTTCAAACCTGTACGTCTTTGGAATGTGGGATGAAACTGGAGCACCTTGAGAAAATCCACACAGTCACAGGGAGAACGTACAAACTCCATACAGACTGCACCGGTAGTTAGGATCGAACCTAGGTCTCTGGCGCTGTGAGGCTGCAACTTTACCACGGCTCCACTGTGCCGCAATATATCAGTGGAGGGAAATTCCTTCTGCTCTTCCTGTAGAATTTGGCCACTGCTATGTGTGCCACTCTCTACGTTTCTTAACATATTAGCACCCTCACACATTGCCTTTGAATGAAAATGTGCTCTATAGCCTCCACCACAATGTAAACAGTGAAGCCATTGTGGTAGAACTAGCAGCCAAATAGATCAGTGGATTAGTTTCCCAGTCTAACAGACGTGCAATCCCTTTTCCAGTATCACGTGATCAGTACGTCACTGAGAAATCAGTTTAACTTACCTGAGCTAAGCCGACAGCCAGCCACATTGATATGGATATCCCGTATCGAAGTATTGGGCTCCAAGGCGCAAGGTTAACGTCAGATCCAGGGTGCAGATTCAAATTCAGATCTCTTCTAGCAATGTTTTTTATGCCAATAACCTGAAATTAAAAACAACCTGCATATAGTGACAATGTTACAGGTTCTCAGAGAAGAACGATGGAGTAATTAACCCTGTCAATCGTTCATGATGACACTGCTCTAAGTTAGCATTTATACTTTAGACTTTAGAGATACAACGCGGAAACAGGCTCTTCAGCCCACTGAGCCCTTCATGCCCTTCAGACATGGACTCGGGATCAGGAGACAAAAAATTATTTACTCAAAACCATGTTAATCTTTGGATGGTCAGATGTTGAGCATAATCTAGTTGAGAATCAATACATTTTTAGAAACGAAAAGGATGAAGGGATATGGGAACCAGGCAAGAAAGTGCAAGAGACCCATAAGCAGAGCATTGCCATGCTTAACAACCCGCTGCATTAAAAAATAATCTCCTCCTCATCTCCTTCCCAGACCTTCTGCCAATTATTTGAACAACTGTAATCCACATTTTTCAGGCGTAATTTATTTATACAGCTAAGCACGGATTTGATTCTCTCCTTTCAGGGTTTCCTTAAAGCGGCGATTCTGTGGAGTCCACTGCTTCAGTGGCAACATAGCTCTGAACAAAAATGCATACACTTATAGAAATCGGAGCATTGGGTCAATTCAGTTGCTCCTCAGAGAAGAATTAATCATTTTACGTTTTAAATCTTCCTTCAGTATTTTAGCAATCACAATGAGGGCAGAGCAATGTTGCAGCTCAAAGGGCCACTGCCTCATAGTGCAGGATACTCAGATTCAATCCCAACCTCGGGTGCTGACTGTGTGGAGTTTGCATACTCTGCCTGTGACCATGTGGGTTTCTTCCAGGTGCCCTGGTTTCCTCCCACGTACAAAAGACGTGCATGTTGGTAGGTTTGTTGGCCACTGTGAATTACTCCTTGTGTGTAGGTGAACGGTAGAATCTGGGATGGGAACTGATAAGAATTTAGGAAGTGTAAAATGGGATTGGTGTAAAATGGTGCTAGAAACATAGAAACATAGAAAATAGGTGCAGGAGCAGGCCATTCGGCCCTTCGAGCCTGCACCGCCATTCAATTTGATCAAGGCTGATCATCCAACTCAGTATCCTGTACCTGCCTTCTCTCCATACCCCATGATGGCCAGCATATACCAAGTGGGCAGAAGGGCCTGTTTTCATGCTGCATTTTTCTACGACACTGATTTTTAGAAGAATTTTCAAATATCCTTCTGTATTGCACATGGGACGAGCTCAGATGGAGCACCTTGGTCAGCATGGACAAGTTGGGCCAAAAGGCTTGTTTCCTTGCTGAGACTTTCTATGCCTCTACTAATTCAATTGGGTATTTGTGGAGATTAATTGGTTCTTGATTGGTAAGGAGGACAAAGGTTACAGGGTTGAGAGGGGAAAATAGATCAGCCATGGTTGAATGGCAGAGCAGACTTGATGGGCTGAATGGCCATCTAATCCTGCTCCCATGTCTTATGGTCTAATAGGGAGAGAATATTCAATGGAATGCAGTCCCTGACTGTCTTTACTGGGTGTAAAGGTGCATGGCCTTGACAGGGCAAAGGCTCTCTCTCAGCTCTGACTCCTCACTGTTCAAAAGCTCGTCTGCAGTCACTGCCACATTACAACATGAACAGTGGCTGATGGATGAAGGTGCTTAGCAGTGTCACAAGAGTGATCATTTAATGAGATGGAAAGCAGGTAAATGTGATTTTTTTTTTCTTGAAATTCTGTTGACATATTGTCAATTACATAAAAACATTACATTTTAAAGACACTTGGACAAGTACATGGATTGGAAAGGTTTAGAGAGATACGGGCAAAATGCAAATAAATGGGGCCAGCTTTGATGGGACGCCTTGGTTGACATGGGCAAGTTGGGTCGAAGAGCATATTTACTTCACCGGATGTAAAGTTGCAATAGAATAATAGGGAGAGAGGTGCAGCCTTCATGTTCGAACAGTCTGGTGGAGCTGCAGTTCCTCATCAGCGGGTTTGCAGGCTAATTGGCCTTTCTGAAATTGTCTCTCGAGTGGAGTGAGCAGTTGAGAAAGTGGGATAACATAGAACTAGTGTGAATGGGTGATCGACGGGCGGTGTGGACTTTTTCCAATTCAACTTTCATGCTGCATGACTCAACGGCATTTGAAATGCTGAGTCAGCAAAAAAAAAACTGCTGGAGGAATTGACTGGGTTGAACAGTATCTGTGGGGGCAAAGGAGTGGCTGACATTGCGACATTCATAAATTCATAATTCGTAGGGATAGAATTAGGCCACCGAGCCTACTCCACAATTCAATCGTGGCTGATCTATCTTTCCCTCTCAATCCTCATTCTCCTCCCCATAGCCTTTGATGATTATCAGGACCATAACCTGCTCAACAAGACTGCAGAGCATTACTGTATACTGTAATTTGACCACGTTACAAGCAGTAAACCCAGTTCAAGGTGCACTGACGAGGAGAGGACTGGGATTATGTTTCATTAGATCTAATGATAGCGCAGGAGTAGAGTTGCTGCCTTCCAGCGCCAGAGACCTGCGTTCAATCTTGACTAATGGGTGCTGTCTGTATGGAGTTTGTATGTCCTCTCCTTTGTATGCTAATTGGTAAAATTGTAAATTTTCCCTAATGTGTAGGATGGTGTCAATTTGCGGAGATCACTGGTGGGCGTAGACGCTGTGGGCCAAAGGGTCTGTTTCCGCACTGAATCTCTAAAACTAAACGTTAAAAAGCATGGGGTATCTCAGAACAGCTGCTATCAGGTACAAGCCCCCCCCCCCCCCCCCCCCCCCGCATAGCACTGTCATCATGTGGAACTGTACTAACAATCGCAGACAGACAGCTCTGTATGTGAAACATTATCCTAGTTCAATCGGGGCAGCTCTCCTGAGAGGCATTGTTGGATCAGACACAAAGGACCTTCATTCCTTCACTCTTCTGGGTCTGCGAGTGCTTTGTTTTTCAGTGTTCCATTTGCCAGAGCTAACAAAATTCTTATGTTTTTTTATCCCCAAAGAAAAATGCTTGGAACAAAAAAATGTTTCATTAAATTTTACCCAGAGCAATAATTCACTATTTATTGCCTGTCTCTGTCTGCCCTTGGGAAGATTGTAACCAGCAACCACCTTGAACCACAGTTGCACAGCAGTTGCACATTAGTTGGTGCAGCTAAGTGGCTGAATGGGTCAAGGCAGAGAGACTACCATCTCTCTTCAAGAAGGGTCCAGAACTGAAACTGTCACCTATTCATGTGTAGAATGGAACTGCAGATGCTGGTTTATACCAAAGGTAGACACAAAGTACAGGAGCAACTCAGCGGATCAGGCAGCATCTCTGGAGGAGACGGATAGGCAACGTTTCCGGTGTGGTTCCTTTTTCAGACTGATTGTAGTGGAAGGGGTTGGGGGTGGAGAAAGTTGGATAAGAGGTGGGGGGCAGGACAGAGCCAGACAAATGATAGGTGGATACAGGTGAGGGCGAGTTTGTTTGGCAGATTTAAGAAAAAATGTCAATGATACAACCTGGAAACAGATCACCCAGATCAGATGGTAGACAAAAATGCTGGAGAAACTCAGCGGGTGTGGCAGCATCTATGGAGCGAAGGAAATAGGCAACGTTTCGGGTTGAAACCCTTCTTCAGACGTTTCAGCCCGAAACGTTGCCTATTTCCTTCGCTGCATAGATGCTGCCACACCCGCTGAGTTTCTCCAGCATATTTGTCTACCTTTGATTTTCCAGCATCTGCAGTTCCTTCTTTAACAGCCAGATCAGATGGGTGGACGAAGGCTAGAGATGAAACTAAACAAAAGACTGTGAGATAAGAAGAGAAGAAGCAAGAAATGTGAAGCCAGAGGAAAGGCCATAGGTGGAAGTGGGTGGGGAAAAGGGGAAAAGGGGGCAGGATGCAGATCCCTGATGGCCATTCTTATTACTAGCTTTTTAATCAGTATTTCATTTAATTAAAGAAACATCAATTTTTTAGTCGTCATAGTTGGGTTTGAAATTCTGTTCACGTACTTTCAAGCCACACGCAATGATCCATTGTCATGAGTTACTTCAACATTTTGTATCTCAGTGCATCATTGTGGGCTCCACCTTTCCTTGATTATCGTTGCTTTTTGCATATCTTTCATTCATTTGTCCTGTGTCCTTCTTTCTCTCTCGTTTCCCTTTCCCCTGACCCTCAGTCTAAAGAAGGGTCACGACCCGAAACGTCACCTATTCCTTTTCTCCAGAGGTGCTGCCTGACCCGCTGTGTTACTCCAGCTTTTCGTGTCTATCTATCTTCGGTTGAAACCAGCACCTGCAGTTCCTTCCTACACATTTCAAACATAACGTTGGGGACTTCAAAGGAGTACTTTTGGGATTGAAGAAATGTCGTGAAAATCAGCAGTAACACCAGAACGAGCTAAAGAAAGAAATGTGGGCTTCAAGGAAGCTGCTCAAAATTTTCCAACACACTGTCCTGGTGAGTTGTTTCTGGAACAAATGATGCGTTCCTTCCTGCTCATTTGATACAAGACAGAGCTTTGAGTTCAGCTACACTGAAAGGAATTTGCTTTGCTCTTTGAATAGTGGCCAGAGGAATTTGGCATATGTAAGGTCACTAATCCCTCAACTACACTAACTCAGGGGAAATTTTGTGTTCCCTAGTTTTCATTCTGCCCAAGCCAGACAACAAACTAACTTCATGCCAACCTGAAGAAGTACCGGAATATTTGTTTCCCTGAGTGAAAGTGGTCAAATAACCAAACAAGGACATTATAAGCATAGATCCATGTTTTATTCCCCGTTTATGTGGGAAGAAACTGCAGATGCTGGTTTCCACCAAAGATAGACTCAAAATGCTGGAGTAACTCAGCAGCAGCTCCGGTGAAAAGGAATAGGTGACGTTTCGAGTCGAGACCCTTGGTCCCTGATTTCATTCGCCTCCTAATTTGAGGTGAAAAAAGTCACCATGATTCTGAAGAAATGTCTCAAACTGAAACGTCACCCATTCCTTCTATCCAGAGATGTTGTCTGACCCGCTGAGTTACTCCAGTATTTTGTGTCTATCTTTGGTGGAAACCGGCACGGCACCTACAGTTCCTTCCTACACCATCTCTAACCCTGTAGGTTTGTGTCTTGTCACGGGGATAATGAAAAGACAAGAAGATAGACTTTTTGCTCCTGGTCTAACTCTACTGGCCTGGGTAAGTGCACATAAACCATATCCACTGGTTCCACGTTATATCGCGCTAATCACATCCTCAAAGAACTCAAGTAGATTTATCAAAAATTATCTTTCTTTCTCAAACCCATGACTGCTCAATCCTATTCTTCTTCTCAGGCTGTTCAGTTATTACATTCCTCCTTTATAGATTCCAGCATTCTTCCTATCAGAGTCAGCCATTTCCTGTTTCCTCTCTCCTTTTTCTTAAATAAAGGCTTTATCATACAATAGGCGGCACAGTGGTGCAGCAGTAGAGTTGCTGCCTCACAGCACTAGTCCCATGATTGATCTTGACTATGGGTGCTGTCTATATGGAGTTTATACGTTCTCCCTGGGACCGCGTGGGTTTTCTCCGGGTGCTCCAGTTTCCTCCCACATTCCAAAGACGTGCAGGTTTGAAGGTTTATTGTCTATGGTAAAAATTATAAAACTGGCCCTAGTGTGTGGGCTGGTGCTAGTGTACAGGGTGCTCGCTGGTCAGCGCGGACTCCGTGGGCCAAAAGGCCTGTTTCCACGCTGTATCTGTATCTGTATCTCTAATGTCTAAATCTATAAATCTAAAGAAATAAACCCCTAAATCTGTGGTATTTGAGAAGGATTAACAAGAGCCTTCCCTATCTGTAAAACCTTCTCTTTCTGTAGATCCACAGATTAAGGTCACCAACTTTTCCAGCTCAAAAGAACATTAATTTACCTTTATATGTTACACAGAGGCATCAACCAAAGGATTTATTGTATTCCATTAAGAACAAGAGCCTTGCCCATGATGGCATGAAGCTAACCAATGAGTAAATCAGATTGGTATCTGCACACTACGTAGTTTCTTGTTTCTACAGTTGCTAAATAACTTCTACGGCTCCTGAACCTGGACATTACAGTTTCCAGGCTCCCATACTTTCTTTCCGATGGCAGGATTGAATAGAGGGCAGCGTGAGGGTGGCGTGGGTCTCTGATAATGCTGGCTGCCTGTTTGAGGCAGCAACTTTGCAGAGTTACGAAACCAGCATTTCTGAAAATGCTTGTTTTCCAAATCCATGGCATTTAAAATAACATAGCGAGACCTGCTACGTCACGGCTCCAGAGACCCAGGTTCAATTCTGACTTTCATTGTTTCTGTTAAGAGATTGGACATTCTCCCTGTGACCACGTGGGTGCTCTGTTTTCCTCTCACATCCCAAGGATCATAAAGTGGTATGGGGCAAAATGTAATACAGACCTGAGAGGCAACCTTTTTACTCAGAGAGAGGCGGGTATATGGAAAGAGCTGCCAAGGATGGTAGTTGAGGTGGGTGCCATAACAAAAATGTAAAGGACATATGGACAGGTACATGTATAGGGAGGGTTTAGCGGGATATCGGCCAAATAGGACTAGCTTAGATTGGGCATCTTGATCGGCATGAACGAGATGGGCTGATGGGCCTGATTCCATGCTGTATGACTCTCTGACTTGCAGGTTGGTTGGTATATTGGCTGCTCCAAATCCCTCTTGTGCATGGTGGAGTCTGGCTGGAATTGATGGGAATGTGGGAGAATCACAACTAACAATTAGAACGGCCCTCTGCTGAAAATGAATATGGAGAAAACTTTTTTTTTAAATGTTTATACTATTTCGTTTTAATTCTCCACGTCAATCTGTGGCATTTTTCTGCTCCTGTTTCTTACATTGTTCAGTCCCAATCTTTATTTCCTTTCTCTAAAACATATTAAAAGTTATGAAAATCAAAATCTTATGCTTCTGGTTTGCTGCCCACTGGAGTATAAGATTTAGATGATTTGCTGCAGTTGTGTAGGTTCATGTTAAGATATAACAACACATTTATTTTCATACATGGTATACCAAAGCCTCATGAGAGCTGTTCTTGGATTTTTTGTAATCATGGTTAGGCCAATTAATTCAGTTTAAGGTGTACACACACACACACATATATATATAAATAAATATATATATATATATATATATGTATATATAAATATATATATATATAAATATATATATATATATATATATATATAGATATATATATATACATATATATATAAATAAATATATATATATATATATATATGTATATAAGGTGTATATATCCCTTAATATATAAGATACCCTTCCAGCTATTGGCCTGACCTAATGTTGTTAAAATCCCTTTAATACATGATTGTTTATTAATACATGATTGATTGATTCATCAATTGATCAATTGACAGATATAGCATGGAAACAGGACCTTTGGCCCAACGAGTCAATGCCGACCATCGTTCACCCATTCACAATAGTTCTATGTTTTCCCACTTTCCCATCCACTCCCTACACACTTGGGTCAGTTTATAGAGGCCATTTAACCTACAAACCTGCACGTCTCTGGCATATGGGAGAAGATTGAAGGAAACCCACGCAGTCACAGGGATGACGTGCAAACTCCGCACAGGCAGCACCCAAGTTCAGGATCAAACAGGATCTTTGGCGTGTGGAGCAGCAGCTCGACCAGCTGCACCACTGTGGTGAACCAACAAAGCTTACTGACTGCAGTGACCTTTGCAGCATAAGCAATCCATAGAAAGTTGAAGCCACAAACAAACTACTGCAGGTAAGGCAGCATCCGTGGAGGCAAATGGCCAATGAGACCCTTCATATGGACCACAAACCTAAAACTTGACTGTTTATTTCCCTCCATAGCTGCTGCTTGACCTGCTGAGATCCTTCAGCAGTTTGCTTTTTGCTCCAGGTTCCAGCTTTTGCAGTCTCTTGTGTCTCCATACAAAGTTCACATTAAAGATAGACACGAAATGCTGGAGTAACTCAGCAGGACAAGCTGCATCTCTGGAGAGAAGGAATGGGTGACGTTTTGGGTCGAGACCCTTCTCTAGACTGAAGAAGGGTCTCGACCCGAAATGTCACCCATTCTTTTCTCTCCAGAGATGCTGCCTGTCAAGTTGAGTTACTCCAGCGTTCTGTGTCCAGCATCTTCAGTTCCATCCTATACATGAAGTTCACATTAATTCAGTGATTCTGTGCTGACTGCGTCTATGAATGCTCCAACAGCACCCCCTATGGTGGAGCAGTGCATTGCTGCTGTCTCCGTATCGAACTGCATGAGTGTGGGTAACTTTAACAGTACAGCACAGGGGTACACAAAAAGCTGGAGAAACTCAGCGGGTGCAGCAGCATCTAAGTACAGCACAGGAGCAGGCCCTTCAGCCCACAATACCTGTGCCAAACATCATATCATGATAACCTAATCTTGTTTGCCTGCAGATGATCCATATCCCTCCAATCCCTGCATATCTATGTGCCTATTAAAGTCTCTTAAATGCCACTATCATGTCTGCCTCAACTACCTCCCCCGACAGTGCGTTCCAGCCACCCACGACCCGCTGTTTCGTGAAACTTCCCCCACACATCTCCGTTAAGCTTTGCCCTTTTCACCTTAAAGCTATTCCCTCCAGTCTCTGATATCTCCACCCTGGGAAAAAGGTTCCAACTGTCTACCCTATCTATGTCTCTCATCATTGATATACTCCTATCAAGTCTCCCCCTCAACCTGCAGGGTTCAAGAGAAAATAATCTCAACAATAACCAATAGGTCCTGTTTCACAGACTAGACTTTAGACTTTAGAGAATCAGCGTGGAAACAGGCCCTTCGGCCCACCGAGTCTGCGCCGACTAGCCAAATAACTTTATAACTTTGTCAGTGCCTTAAACGTGGCGACCTTTTGCATACTTTGTGTATGGCATGCAAGGCAAAGAATTTCACTGTGACATGTCACGTGTGATAATAAAGGATCATCCATTCAAATACGAGTGGAACCATAAATTCTGGACAGTGTAGAGATTTGACCATGATGTTATTCAATGACAGGGCAGGCTTGAGCAGTCACGTTAATTATTCTTACTCCCATTTCTCATGTTCTTAAAACTACAACATCCCTCCACAGAGTCTGCATTAAGGGTCACTGCGTCAAATGTGAAAAGATCACTTACCTCCAGCAGCAAAAGAATAAGGATAAGTTGCAGGATCGGATTTATCTTCCTCTTAGTCTGAATCTCATTCCACTCATTGGCTATGAAGTAGGTACGCCAGATGCTTACCGATGAGGGGCTTGGTTTGTTTTCTGTGGAAAACATGTCATCAGTATCATCAGTCTAACTCTTGCCCACCTGACCCATCAGCCAATCCACCCAACCTCACCTGGATCCACCTATCACTGTCTGAAAAACGTCCAAGGATGCTACCTGTCCAAGGATGTCCAAGGATGTCCAAGGATGCTACCTGTCCAAGGATGCTACCTGTCCAAGGATGTCCAAGGATGCTACTTGTCCAAGGATGCTACCTGTCCTGCTGACTTACTCCAGCACATTGTGTCCTTTCCATCTCTTGCCTCTGCCAGGAAGTCATGTGACTTCCACCTTTCAGTTCTTTCCAAAGAGCTTTATGTTCCCAATGATATTCCTTTCTTGAAACGTCGTCACGATTGCAATGCAGGAATTACGCTGCCAACTTGTGCTCTGCAAACTATCTACATGCTTTACCAAACAATGGCTGAGTTTAGTGGGGAGAAGGCAGGTAAATGTGGCAGAGAGGGAAAAATAGATCAGCCATGGAGCAGACTCAATGGGTCAAGTGGCCTAATTCTGCTCCAATGAGTTATGAACTCACCTGCTGGTTTAGACAACTGTCTTCCCTTTGGCTTTTCCCAATCTATCAGGAAGATTGATACTGTCATCTGAACCATCATAATGTGAATTAATTGCAGTGCCTGAAAGAAAACCATGTTTCAGAACATTAGAGCAGACCAACTTTCAATTTCACCCCTTAGAAACTAGCACATATATGATATTATTACGTCAGGCTCGATCCTGACCTCGGGTGCTATCTGTGTGGAGTTCCCATGTTTTCCCTGTGACTGTGTGGATTTCTTCTGGGTGCTCCAGATTTCTCAAAAATGTTTGGGAGGTTTGAAGGTTAAGTGGTCACTGTAAATTACTCCTAGCGTGTCGGAAGTGGATGGGAAAGTGGAATAACATAGAACTAACATGAACGGGTGATCGATGGTCGGCATAGATCTGGTAGGCAGAAGGGCTTGTTTTCCTGCTGTATCTTTCAATCAATCAATCCTTCCTGAGTTTGGAGCAAACCTGGATGCAAACTAGCTTCATCTAACCAGTATTTTATAAATACTCCATCCTATTAATTTTAGTTTAGTTTGGAGATACAGCGCAGTAACAGGCCCTTCGGCCCACCAAGTTCTCTTTGTATGTCAGATAACTAACTGTAAATTCTCAGTTACTTTTTATTAATGTTTGCGAAGGTTGGGTGCAGAAATCTATTCCAACAAATGTTCATATCTTCCGTAGAAAGACATAAAATGTTGCTGTAACTCCATAGGCAGACAAAAATGCTGGAGAAACTCAGCAGGTGAAGCAGCATCTATGGAGCGAAGGAAATAGGTGACGTCTCGACTCCGCTGAGTTTCTCCAGAATTTTTGTCTACTTTCGATTTTTCCAGCATTTGCAGTTCCTTCTTAAACAACTGTAACTCCATAGGTCAGGCAGCATCTCTGGAGAAAAAGGATGGGTGACATTTTGGATCGGGACCCTTCTTCAGACTGGAGGTAGGGGGCGGAGGAGGGAGGTGAAGAGTTGGAGGCAAGAAAATACCAGGACCAATTATAGACAGTCACAAATGCCCTTGGGCAGGACGTTGCCTGGTAGGTCCATTGTTGGCTCTGGAAGGTGTGATCTCAGGGTTAACAATATTGAGGACTGTGGAGCTAGTAAAACGACTTAGGATGAGGATGGGGGCAACTTTAAATTCTCTAATTAAGTAACTTCATTTTATACTCCAGTCCCCTCCTTTCTTGCCCCTTCCTCTTCCCCAATCGTTTTACCAGTTCCACAGCCCTCCCCATGGTTTCTCTTGAGATCACACTTTCCCTGGCCAACAATGGACTGCCAGGCAACACCCTGCCTAAGGTCATTTGTGGCTGTCCCTGATTGTTCCTGGTCTTTATACGATCCCCTCCCACCCCCTCTACTTTCAGTCTGGAGAAGGGTCCCAACCTGTAACGTCACCCATCCTTTTTCTCCGGGGATGCTGTCTGACCCGTTGAATTACTCCAGCTCTTTGTGTCTATCTTTGGTGTAAACCAGCATCTGCAGTTTTGTGGACGTCATTCCAAATGGAAAGAACGTACAAAACCCAAGCAAGCATGGAGCATATGGTGTTGATCTGAAGTATCTGCTGAAAGAGGTTCGTCGGAGCCTTATGACCTTAACACCCACCTTCAACGCAAAAGCACAAGACACGTAGATGATGAAGCCGGTTTCAATCTCACTGCCAGCAGGTGGCAGTGTAATCTCAACTGTGGACTGCTGGCCCTGTGGAGACACATGCAAGAATTGTTAGCCAATGTAGAGTCCTCACACCATGCTCTGCACAACTGGCTCCTGTGCCTAACTGACCTGCAGAAGAAGTATAATTTCAACAAATAGATTGACCCATTAAACATAAGTATTTGATTAAATCTCTGCTGATCCATTTGCAACTATTCATTCGTGTTAAATTTGTTTTGATTCGGTGCTGGAGAATTCGCCTGGTAACCCTAAGAGAATCACTGTCAAAACTGAACTAACATCACTGTGATCATTCCTCCGGGGGCTCCAGTTTTCTCCCACATCCCAAAGACATGCGGGTTTGTCAGATAATTGGCCTCTTTAAATTGCCCCTAACATGTAGGGAAAGTAGGATAACATAGAACTAGTGGTGAATGGTGATCGATGGTCGGCACGGACTCAATGGGCTGAAGGGCCTGTTTCCATGCTGTATTTCTAAACTAAACTCTTCATTAAACACTGGCTGCAGGTCTATAACTCTCAAACACCTGCGTTCCTTCCATTCTGGCCTCCTTTATGCATGCATCTACAAGCAGTATGGGCCGAACAATTCGAAGGCCCTGCTCCTGATTTCTCTATACTCTCAGAAGTCTGGATTAAAGACATGAAGACAAATTCAATTCTAACTGTTGAAACTGGGGATCCTGTCATCAATTAAGTAAATATGGAATAAAAAGCTAGCTTTGGTCAATGTGACCACAGCATCAATGCAAGAAGCCATTCGCCCTTGAAAATAGCTCAGCAAAGGCCATTTAATAATGAGGTAATAAATAGCAAACCTACCCATGACATCCAAGATTAAAGACAACTAGCTCAAATTTCCATCTGCATTACAGAAACATCCCTTCAGCCCAACTCGCCCATGCCAAGCAAGATGCTCCGTCTATGGAGTCCCCACTTACTCGTGTTTTGGCCCAAAAACCTTTCATGTCCATGAAACCGTCCGTCTCTTTTGAATGTTGTTATAGTACCTGTTTCAACTACCTTCACTGGCAGTTCCATCCCCCTCAATGTGAAAACGTTGCCCCTCTGGTTCCTATGAAATATTTCCCCCCTCACCTTAAACACGTTCCACACACTGTTTCTGTTCATTTTCTTTTTTTAAATTTAAAAAAAAAACTTTATTCAAAATAAATAAAATATGCAAAACAAAAATAGTGCAAAAACTCTTCAGGCATTCTCAGTCTCTAGACATTCAATAGTGTCATACTCTGTGGTGTTCAGCTATGATCACAGTGAATGGCGGCGTTGGCTCGAAGGTCCGACTGGCCTACTCCTGCACCTATTGTCTATTGTTCCCACATTTCTCTAAACAAATCACCCTTGCCACTCATGTGCCTTCCGGGGTGATATCCCTTCCCTTGTTTGAGGGACGTCCCCACCAGACCCTGCCCCTCAATGTCTAGCAGTGGAAGGACCCTAGACCCTCCCCCACAGAGCCTTGGCGTTGGCTGCACCGAGCTTCAGTGCGTCTCTCAGCACATACTCCTGCAGTCTGGAGAGGGCCAGTCGGCAACATTCCCTGATGGACATCTCACTTTGCTGGGAATCAACAAGTTTTTTGCAGACCAAAGAGAGTCTTTTACAGAGCTGATGATCTTCCAGCAGCACTTGATGTCCATCTCCAAGTGTGTCCTCAGTTTTGTTCATTTTCAACTTACGAACACTTTGGGTTACTAGCCGTTCACTGGAACACAATTCTGTCATAACCTGAAGACTATTTTAGGACAGTGATGATACTTCAATGTTACTTTTTTTTTAAAGCTGTGAAGCGTTTTCAGATTTAAGATTTTCAGATTGACTATAAGCTTGGAGCATTTCCTGAGGCTCTATATAAATGCAGAAATGGTTTCATCTGGTGTCACACCAGTGAGAGAGTTTATCCATCAGGCTGTAATCAGGCAATAACCCTTACCTTGTAAGCAATAAGCCAGTAAACACCGGTACCATACGTAACAAGGAAGAAGGTGTTCGACAGGGCTCCAGCAAAGTAGGCAAGATATTTCACAATAGTCTGTGCAAAATAAGAGAGATAGTGATAGCCAAATATTGATCTAAGCAACAATGACTATTGGAAGAATGGGTGAACCATTGCTTTGAAAATGAATCAATTTTACTGTTTAGTAGACTTTAGACTTTACTTTAGAGCTACAGTGTGCAACCAGGCCTTCGGCCCACTGAGGTCCTAGTGTGTGGGATATAACCAGTGCACAGGTGATCGTCGGTCTGTGTGGACTTGAAAGGCCTGTTTCCACGATGTATCTCTAAATTAAACTAATCAAGGATGTGTCGCATCCTAGCTACTCTCTCTTCTCCCCTTCCCATCAGGCAAAAGGTATAGATGTGCGAAAATGCACACGACCAGATTCGGGGACAATTTCTTCCCAGCTGCTATCGGGCAACTGAATCATCCTACCACAACCAGAGAGCAGTCCTGAACTACTATCTACCTTTTTTATGACCCTCGGACGATCCTTGATCGGACGTTGCTGGATTTACCTTGCACTAAACGTTATTCTCTTATCATGTATCTATATACTGTAAATGGATCGATTGTAATCATGTATTGTCTCTGCTGACTGGTTAGCACGCAACAAAAAGCTTTTCAATGTTCCTCAGTACACGTGACAACAAACTAAACTGTTGGGTTCAAGGCTGCAGGGTGCATGGACATGGAATGGTGTGACGGTACTAGGCTGGGGACATGCGAGGCGTCTGTCTCCCTCTACTTCTCTGTCTTCATCCAACACCCTGTGCCTGCCCTTACCACAACATCGATGAACTCTAGTCCGCTCCTCCTTCTCCAGCTGCTGGTCTCCAGCATGGCAGTGAACACAGCCAAAGAACCCAGGACCCCGAGAGCGATCTGTAGAGGAACCACAATCAGCGGTCAGAGGCAAGGAGGGCACTTCACAGAGAATGGAGAAAATACTTCAAGGAAGCTTATGCAATATCACTGACTGTAAACGTGTGCATGGGTTTTAATGTTGCAATTCACATTATTGTTTCAATGCATCAACGCTATTTAAGGAGATGCTTAGCAGTGGAAATGGGGCAAGACAATTTCCCAAAAGGTCTCAGCCCACTTAGGTCAATAAAATTTCTGAAGAAGGGTCCCGACCCGAAACGTCACCTATGCATGTACTCCAGAGATGCTGAATTACTCCAACATTTTGTGTCTTTTTTTTTAAATAAACCAACGCCTGCAGTTCATTTTTTCTACTCAATACAATTTCTGTCGCCCATTCCCCAACCATCCAGACGAGGCCTGAATTTATACTGCTTTGTTTCATGATGGCTGTGAGGATCACTGACACGGCCAGCTTTTATTGCACGCAACAAAAAAGCATTTAACTGTACATCGGTACTCGTGACAATAAATTAAACTAAACTAGGGCGGCACAGTGGAGCAGTGGTAGTCGCTGCCTTACAGCACCAGTAGACCCGGGTGTGATCCTGACTACATGTGCTCGTATGTACACAGTTTGTCCGTTTTCCTCGTGAACGCGTGCATTCCCTCTGAGATCTTCAGTTTCCTCCCAGACTCCAAAGACATGCAAGTTTGTAGGTTCATGGGCTTGGTATGAATGTAAATTGGCCCTAGTGTGTGTGTAGGATAGTGTTAATGTGCGGAGAACGCTGGTCGGTACGGACTCGGTGGGCTGAGGGGCCTGTTTCCGCGCTGTATCTCAAAACTAAACTTAACAAAACTATTGGCCGCCCTTTCGGTGGTGACCCACTTTCCTGAACCACTGCAGTCCTTCCGATGGAGGATGAGGGTCTGGCCACTGTGCTAATGGGTCGAGGGGGCCAGGATTAAGATGACGGAGAAGCGATATATTTCCAAATCAGGATTGTGAGCGACTTAAGGGAAGTTAGTGCCTGCTGCCTATTAGTTTAGTTTAGTTTAGTTCATTGTCAGGTGTACCGAGGTACAGTGAAATGCGTGCTCTCCAGTCAGGGGAAAGACTATACATGATTACAAGCAAGCTGCCAACAGTGCACAAATACGTGTATAACGTTTCGTGCAAGAAACAGTCCACTCTAGATGTGGGAGGAAAGTTTCTACTGATTAGTTGCAGGCTACAGTTGCTATTGACAAACCAAATATCAGGACTGCTGAGGAACCTGTTTAAACCTGCCAGATTAAAGAGTTTTCTTCCAGTAGCAATTGCATGCTGCACAAGGCTGCGAACATTTGCAAAATGACTCTTGACAAGGTTTGGTTTAGTTTAGTTTATTGTCACATGTACTGAGGTACAGCAAAAAGCTTTTTGTGGCATGCTATGCAGTCTGTAGAAAGACTATACATGATTACAGTTGAACCTTCCACAGTGTATAGGATAAAGGAAAATACGTATACTGCAAGATTAAGTCCAGTAAAGTCCAGTTAAAGATAGTCTGAGGGTCTCCAATGAAGTAGATGGCAGCTCAGGACCACTCTCTAGTTTTTGATAGGATGGTACAGTTGCCTGATGACAACTGGGAAGAAACTGTCCCTGAATCTGGAGGTGTGCATTTTCACACTCCTGGACCTCTTGCCCGATGGAAGGGGGGAGAAATGGGTGTGAGCACTTGTCTTGCAGAACAGTAGAGGTTGTGGGTTTGGGAATAGCCAAGACAAGTAACCCTTTGAGTAAATCATCCACAATGAAGATATGATCTGCTGTTGGCAGGGAGATAAGCCCTTACGTTGGCAGTTCAAGGCAGCTACAGTAGAACTCCAATAATCTGGCATGCCCAGGACTTTGCTGCTGGACCTGCAGAGTTTCCAGACAATCAGAGGTTATTTATGTTAATCCCCCCCAAAGGGGTATTCTATGAGCTACCTTCTCCTGACAGCTGCATAATTGTTCGCCGCCATTTATGAGATGTAACAGGATCTTTGATCTGATCCATTGGTTGTGCGATCATTTACCTCCATCATTTAGTATGAAAGTAATGCTTTGTTGTAGCTTCGCCAGTTTAGATACAGAAGGCTGTGGAGGCCAAGTCAATGGAGAGTTTTAAGGTGGAGATTGATAGATTCTCAATTAGTACAGGTTCCAGGGGATATGGGGAGAAGGCAGGAGAATGGGGTTGAGAGGGAAAGATAGGTCAGCCATGAATGAATGGGCCGATGGGCCTAATGGCCTAATTCTGTTCCTAGAACTTATGAACCTATCTGGTGCTGCTCCCTGAATGAACCAGGGTTGATCCCCTGGTATGATGGTGAGGAATGGGGCAGGACATGAGGTGACAGATTGGGGTACTGTATATGTCTGTTGCCATCCATAGGGGCTCATGAATGCCCAGCTTTGAGCTGCCAGACTTATCTGACTCTACCCACTTTAGCGCAACTGTGGTGCTTAGAGTTTAGAGACACAGCGTGGAAACAGGCCCTTCGGCCCACCGAGTCCGTGCCGACCTTAGATCACCCATACATCATTTCTACGTTGTCTCACTTTCGCATCCTTCACACCAGGGGCAATTTACAGAAGCCAATTAACCTACAAAGCTGCACGCCTTTGGAATGTGGGATGAAACCGGAGCTCCCAGAGAAAACCCACGCGGTCACATGCAAGCTCTTTACAGAGAGCACCAGTAGTCAGGATCAAACCTGGCTCACTGGCGCTGTGAGGCAGCAGCTCTACCTCTGCGCCACCGTGCCGCCAAGTAAGGTATCTCTGGGATAAGACAGAGATTGTGGTTCTGCACTGACATTTGGCGATCAGTGTCAGTGTGAGTGTCAATGGCTGCCCTCAGAATAAGGTAGCCCACCTAGTTCAAAATATGTCTAAAAATGCATTTTTCTCGGAACTCATGGGGATCATTAAATATCCCTGACAATGACAAACCGTGCCGCCCTACACAGTATGATGCATACGACATGCCCTACACGCCGCACGGGATGGTGGAGGGAGACCTTGGTGTGAAGATGGGCCTGCCTTTGCTGCCAGGAGACCATTTCATCTCAATGGAAATCCTGCAGTGAGCATTGGAAACTGTGTCGGGATCCAAGCTGGCCAGTAATCTGCTCATTGTAAACAGCTCTGTTTTCATTGTCCACATTTAGTTACTATAAAGTCCATAAAATAAACCTTCATCGCTCTTGTTGACAGAGGATATCGGAGGAACAAAACCACACTGTTGACATGAACAGCAAAAGCCAGAGACAATATCTGAAACCGATAACTTTGAGCATACATTCACCAAACATTCAAGGCTGGAACATTATTTTTAGGCTTGAATGACTGTTTACAGACATTACCCAAACCCTCAGCCACCTTCAACAGGCTCGGGCAGTGTTGACCCGCTGGGTTAATTGACAACATTTTGTTGAATAGTCCACGCACTTGATTGTTTTTAATCGACTCCTTCTGATGAGATTTTTGAACCACAAACATCTATGAATAAGGATTTTCTGCAACACAATATTCAGATTATTGTGCAGAAAGTCTTTAAAAGAAACCCATTAAATAGACCAAATCAGACAGATCAACATTGTGTAGTCCAATTGTGGTCTCCATAAAATTCTTATCCCGTCTGTAACTCTGTAACAAGTGGTGGCATCATTTTGCTTTAGTTTTGTTTTGTTTTTAAAGATACAGCGTGGAAATAGTGCCTTCGGCCCACCGAGTCCACACCAACCAACACTCACCTGTACTCTAAGTCTATACTATCCCACTTTTGCATCCTACACACTAGGGGCAATTTTTAGAAGCCAACTATCCCACAAACCTGCACATCTTTGTAACTTGGGAGGAATCCAGGGCACCCGGAGAAAACCCATGCGGTCACAGGGAGCACGTACAAGCTCCACACAGACAGCATCCTTAGTCAAGATCAAACCCAGGACTCTGGCGCTGTGAGGCGGCAACTCTACCACTGCACCACTGTGTTCTCAAATTACCCGACTGTAGATCTCGTTGGCAATGTCAACATATATTGTCCATCCCTAATGGCTCTAAACTGAGAAGGCAGTCAACAGTCCCACACACTGGATCAGAGGGTCACACATGGAATGGCAGATAACCTCCCCCACAGAACATCAGTGAACCAGACAGATCTTCCGCACAATTCGCTAGTTTCATAGTCAGCATTACTGAGACCAGCATTATTTTAATTGCAACTTTATTTGAATACATGAATTTAAATTTCCTAGCTATTATAGTCATGGGGTCATATAGTGTGAAAACAGGTCCTTCGGCCCAACTTGCCCACGCCGACCAACATGCCCCATCTTCACTAGTCGTACCAGCCTGCTTTTGGTTCATATCCCACTAAACATTTGTTCATGTGATAGGAGCAGAATTAGGCCATTCAGCCCATCAAGTCTACTCTGCCATTCAATCATGGCTGATCTATTTCTCCCTCTCCCTCTCAACCCCATTCTCCTGCCTTCTTCCCATAGGATAGGATAAGTAAACCTATCCTAACCGTGTATCTGTCCAAATGTTTCTTAAACATTGTGATAGCACCTGCCTCCACTAGCTCCTCTGGCAGCATGTTCCATAAACTCACCTCCTTTTGTGTGAAAATGTTTAGCCCCACAGGTTCTTATTACATTTTTCCCCCGTTTAATTTAAACCTATGCCCTCTGGCTCACAATTCCCCTGCTCTGGGTAGAAGACTCAGTACATTTAACCTCTCTATTCCTCTCATGATCTTATATACCTCAATGTCTCGCCCCTCAGCCTCCTGCGCTCCAAGGAACAAAGACCTAGTCTGCTCTGTATATAGCTCAGTCCTTCGAGTCCTTGCAACATACGTGTAAAGTATTTTCTTCACCCTTTCCAGCTGTTGTTGTGGGGTTTGAACTCATGTCCTTGGGTCAGTGATCTTGAAATTTGGCTGCTAATCAAGTGTCTATTCATCGCACCTCCATGCCACCTTGATTAACACTGTCCAATATCAATGCTGACCAACTTAACATGGGACTCAAGGGCAGGATTTGCCACTAGGGACTGCGCATGCTGGAATCCTGAGTAAAACAGAAAGTGCTGGAGTAACTCAGCAAGTCAGGCAGCATCTGTGGGAGGAATGCATTGTTGAGGACCTCACACTTTAAACAGTTTTATGATATTCCTCAATCCAACCCGTGCATCGAATTACATTAAGTGCTGGAGCAACTCAGCGGATCAGGCAGCATCTCTGGAGAATGTGGATGGGTGACGTTTCGATGTGCCTGACCCACTAAGTTACTCCAGCACTTTGTGTGTCTTATTTTGTAAACCAGCATCTGCAGTTTCTTGTTTCCCTTTCTAATGACATTACTGTGCCAGTCAATGAAATGGAGGCAGGGTGGGACTTGAAGCAGAGCTGCCTGTTTTACAGAAAGCAAAGTCCGTTTACTCAACACAGTCTATTTAAACAACAAACAGCCTACGGACTCAAAAAAATATGAACTCCTGCAAAGAGATAAAATCAGGATGATTTAGCCCAATTCCTGTGTACCCGACCCGAGGTCGACTAGACCCAACTACATGCAAGTGCTAAAACATTTGTGTTTGAGCCAAGCTGTGCAGAGCTGGTCTGGTTCAGTCCTTTATCCAGGATAAATGGGCAACACAGTGGCGCAAGCGGTAGGGTTAGTGCCTTGCAGCACCAGAGACCCGGATACAATCCTGACTATGGATGCTGTCTGTACGGAGTTTGTGCGTTCTCCCCGTGATCACGTGGGTTTTTTCCGGGTGTTCCAGTTTTCTCCCACACTCCAAAGACGTTCAGGGAAATTTTAATTTAATTCACAGGTCCGAACCGAAGAACTATAGACACAAAGTGCTGGAGTAACTCAGTGGGTCAGGCAACATCACTGGAGAATATGGATAGGTGACCTTTCAGGTCAGGACCCTTCTTCAGACTGAAAGTATGGGGTGGGTGGGTGGGCGGTTGATGAGCTGGAGGCAAGAAAAGACCAGGAACAATCAGGATGGTCAACAAATGACCTTAGGCAAGGAGGTGCCCATTGTTGGCTAGGGAAGGTGTGATCTCAATGGGGATACAATGTGGTGAACTGTGGATCTGGTTAAATGACTAGGGTGGAGGAAGAGGGTAGGAGGGGAGGGGAGTGTTGGTGGAAGCTATTTAAAATTAACAACATTCACACTGCTGGGTTGTAAGCAACCCATGAGAAATATGAGGTGCTGTTCCTCCACTTTGCGTGTGGCCCCACACTGGCAATGGAGGAGGCCCAGGACAGAAAGGTCGGTTTGGGAAAGGGAAAGGGAGTTGAAATGGTTGGCAACCAGGAGATCCTGTAGGCCTCGGCAGACCGAGTGTACTCAGGAGCTACTATGAAATATAATATGAAGGCAGGATAGGAATGGTGACCCTAAAACTACAGGGGCATTGGTGTAAAACCCATTGGTTCACTGATGTCCTTCAGGATAGGAACTCTGCCGACCTTACCTGTTCCGTCCTAATCAGTAGTCCACACCCATCGTATTGTGACTCACCACCCGATGAAACAAACCCATCACTCATTCAAGGGCGTTCAGGGACAGACTATAAATACTGGCCTTGCAAGTCTCACATACATCCCAGGAACAATGTGGGGTGGGGGGGGGGAGGGAACAAACACTCCACAGTAAGCACCATACTCCGATGTATTTTGCTCGTTGCAAGAAACCTCAAAACCAATCATAACTGAACAAGCTTCCTAATCATTTTTCAAATGATTTATATCACTGATATAACAAAGCGACGTCGTTTATGAGGGGTGGTGCGATCGTAATGGCTGGAAGTGATTGCAATTATTATTTTCTCAGTACTGCTAATGGACAGGACGAGGTTGTAATGCGTTTTTTTTTCTTTTTACTTACATCTGTGTCTCTCTTATGCGCTGCCTGGTTCATTTCATACTGAACACCAAATGTCACCTGGAGGGGGGGGGAAAGAATTGCAATAAATAATCAGAGGGCGCTTTTTAACTGGTATTTAATTATGTAACCACGGCAACATCCATCACAGAGGCCATACTTTCCGATCACCAATTGTCAAGGGCAGCATTGTAGCTAAAGAAATATTTTGCCTCAGGTGGTCTCTGTCAGCATGTTTGATTTATTGAAAGTTTATTGAGCTGCTTTCCAATCAGTTTATTAATCTCACCGAGAGACATAGATAGGATTTGGGCGAGTTAAGTTTCTGCTTTAAAGGCAAATCAACCTTCTTCCCCACTGCTCTCCCACAAATGAAGAGGAAGCTTCAAATAAAGACCAGTGAGATTAAAGGGTCTTTTAATGTTGTTAGATTATACAACATTCAATGTAAATTCCATATCCATTTTTCTCTTTCTCCCTGATTGCTAATCATTTAACCATCATTAACATACCCTTAATCTTCCAAAGCAACTGTGTTGAATGTCTTAAAGGGCAGCACAGTGGCACAGCTGGTGGAGCTGCTGTCTGCCAGTGCCAGAGACCCGGGTTCGATCCTGACCTCAGGTGCTGGCTGTGTGGAGTTTGCACATTCTCCCTGTGACTGCGTGGGTTTCCTCCGGGTGCTCCGGTTCCCACCTATATTCCAAAGACATGCGGGTTTGTAGGTTAATTGGCTGCTGGAGTGGATGAGAAGGAGAACCAGTGTGAATGAATGATCAATGCTTGGCGCAGACTTACTGGGCCAAAGGCCCTGTTTCCATGCTGTATCTCTAAAAATTGGCAAAGTAACACAGCACGGAAACAGGGATTTGGTCCCAATGAGCATTCACCAACTATCAATCACCCATTTACAACCAATCCTTCAATAATCCCATTTAATTCTCCCCCATTCTCATCAACTCCCCCCTGATTCTACCACTCACTGCAAACTGGAGCACCTGAAGGAAACCCAAGCGGTAAATTGAAAAACCCATTCACAGATAGAAGATGCAAACGCCACATAGACTGCACCAGAGGTCAGAATTGAACCTTTGGGACTTAATATTTAGGTTTGTTTAGTTTAGTTTAGTCTAGCTTGGTTTAGTTTCGCTTAGTTCAGTTTAGAAATACAACATGGAAACAATGTGGAAAGGAACCACAGGTGCTAGTTTACAGATGCTTCTTCTTCAGAAATGTCTCGACCTGAAATGTCACCCATCCTTTATCTTCAGAGGTGCTGCACGACCCGCTGAGTTACTCCAGCAATTTGTGTCTATCTTCAGCATGGAGACAGGTCTTTCGGCTCACTGTGTCCACACCGTTCATCGATCACCAGTTCCCAATAGCTCTATGTTATCGCACTTTCTCATCCTCTCCCTATGTACTGGGGGCTATTTACAGAGGCTAATCATCCCAAATATCCACACGTCTTTGGGATTGATTGATTGAAAGATATGGCCCCATAGCAGAAGCGTCCACGTCGCGGGGCTGGAAACTGGAAGTATCCCGAGCTAATTCTGCTACCACCATCATCTATTGCAACACGTGATGGCTCCCAATGATTGTTGCCGGAAGCTTGCGTTGTTTTCAGGACGGATGATGATAGAGGTATCAACATTTGAGACATGGAAGATAGACACGAAAGAAGATTGATGATATAACGGGGAAACAGGCCCTTTTGCCCACGGGGTCCACACCAACCACTCATTCACACTAGTTCTATGTTATCCCATTTTCCCATCTACTCCCTGCACACCAGAGGCATTTGTTTTGCTGAGGCCAATTAATCTGCTATCCCAGACAAGTTAATTGGCTAAAAACAATTCACTCTGCATTGAAACAATGATTTGATCGGAAACCCTTCCCCAATAACAGCTAAGGGGGGTTTCTACCTGAGCTTGTTCTTGGAGATCTTGTGCCTGTGCATATCGTACAGTCAGTAAAAACGGTGGCTCACTGGTTGGGCTGCCAGTCGGCAGGTAGGTCCTGTAATGAGATAAAGGATTCTGTTTCATCGCATCCCATTGAGGCACCTGGTATGTCAGAGCCTATTCTAAACTCAACAAACTCCTCCAGGGATCACAATAAAACTCCCAATATATCACTGACCAAAACAGATAGAATGAACCTTCAAAGCCTTCAAAGTTCCAGTCTCCAAAGTCATGAACTGATGCAGAGGGGCTAAGAAATAAACAAGGCTGAGAGCTGGGGAGACAAGGCATTTCAGGTGCTAGAAACACAAAGTGCTGGGGTAACTCAACGGCCCAGGTGGCATCCGTGTAGAGAATGGATAGCCGACGTTTCGGGTCGGGTCACTAGGTAATCCAGCACTTTGAAGATTGCATACACTAGGAGCAATTTACAGTGGCCAATTAACCTAGACTGTGCAGGTCTTCGGGATATGGTGGAAACTGGAGAACCTGGTGGAAACTTGCATGGTCAGAGGGAGAGAGCGCAAACTCTCCATAGCAGCACACAAGGTTGAGATGAGTGGGTGCACTGGAACAGGTAACTCCATAGCTGCATCAGTGTGTGTTCCAATGACCCATTGTGCAGATCCAGTGACCCACTCTGCAGATCCAGTGATCCACTGTGTAGATCCAGTGATCCACCGTGCGATCCGGTGGCCCACTGTGCAGAGTCGCCGATCGCATCCAATGATAGGATGGGAAAGAATAGTAATAGGAAGGAACTGCAGATGCTGGTTTATACCAAAGACAGACACAAAATGCTGGAGTGACTCAGCGGGTCAGGGAGCATCTCTGGAGAAAAGGTACAGCTGATGTTTCGTGTCGGAGCCCTTCTTCAGTCTGCGATGGTTCTTCAGTCTGAACAAGCTGTCCTGACCTGAAACATTACTCATCCTTTTTCTCCAGAGATGCTGTCTGACCTGCTGAATTACTCCAGCACTTCGTGTCTATCTTTGGGAAAGAATTGAGAATGATTAGTTATTGAAACTTAAGTCAGTGGCAAAGAGGGAGACTTAGGAACAAACACACCCTTAGACTCTGTGACAGAATTGGACAGACTTAGTTAAAGGAAAAACGAGCATTTGAATATCTGAAGGTCGCGTACTGGAATCTCTAACAGACTTCCTCTCACCTTAGGACCAGGTCTTTAGCATAACTGACGGAGCTCGGTGGGTTACTGAGACTGCCCTTCCTCCCTGTCAGTCCATCTACCAAAAAGAATCTCCTTACTGCTCCAGCTCCTGCAAATAAAAATAATTGCATTTAACAAATGTCTCCATCACAAATAGCTCTACAGCTATTGAAATACTTCTGTAGGCAATCGTGTAGTAAATGTTCAGTCACTTTGCACAAAGTAAGTTCCCACTGTGCAATATAGTTTTATTGTGCAATTTGCACTATTAATAATATTGTTATTATGTGCAATAAACCCATATAATTTAATAATAACCCATATAATTTAATAATATTGATTGATGATCTTACTGCCATTTGTTTTCAAAATAGTTCAGGTGATTTGGAATAGTAGAATTAGACGATTTGGCCCATCAAGTCTATTCCGCCATTCAATCATGGCTGAT
Organism: Okamejei kenojei; assembly: GCA_035221665.1. Taxonomy (NCBI): domain Eukaryota; kingdom Metazoa; phylum Chordata; class Chondrichthyes; order Rajiformes; family Rajidae; genus Okamejei; species Okamejei kenojei. The sequence goes on along the minus strand of CM069147.1, from coordinate 35,328,668 downwards.
CTATCACTCCCTCCTAAGACCCATTCTCCTGCCTTCTCCTGCCTTCTCCCCATAACCTCTGACAGCTGTACTAATCAAAAATCTATCTTTCTCTGCCTTAAATCCAGTGATTTGGCCTCCACACCCTTCTGTGGCAAAGAATTCCACAGTTTCACCACCCTCTGACTAAATAAATTTCTCCTCATCTCCTTCTTAAAAGAACGTCCTTTAATTCTGAGACTATGACCTCTAGTCCTAGACTCTCCCACTAGTGGAAACATCCTCCCCACATCCACTCTATCCAAGCCTTTCACTATCCTGTATGTTTAAATGAGGTCCCCCCTCATTCTTCTAAACTCCCTCGAGTACACGGCCAGTGCCGACAAATGCTCATCATAGGTTAGCCTACACATTCCTGGGATCATTCTTGTAAACCTCCCCTGTACCCTCTCCTAGCCAGCACATCCTTCCTCAGATATAGTTCCCAAAATTGCTCACAATATTCCAAATGCTGCCTTATGGAGCCTCGACATTAAATTCCTGTTTTTGTCTACACCTCTCTTGAAATAAATGCTAGCATTGCATTTGCTTTTTTTTTACTACCGATTCGACTTGCAGATTAACTTTATGGGATTCCTGCAACAGCACTGCAAGAACAAACGACGGAGGAGACCACTGCCAGGTATAACACTCCACTAAACTGTGCCTCACTGAGTGTCCCCATTGTTAATCAAGCCATTTGGGGGCACATTGGAGGGGGCATCTGAGCCCAAGTGGTTAAACTCCAAAGAGTACTCTGGCTACTCGCCTCGGGCATCACGGCCTTTGCTAGGTCAGTGGAGGGGGCGCCTCTCTCAGATACACAGCAGGACGCAATGACATTAATGTGCAATGCACATTTTGAAATCAATTGCATTAGAAAGAATGCCATCCGTCCTGCTATAAATCCTAAATTTGCTGGGCTATGTAAGCCGGGGAATATACAACACCCAAACCTCCTGTTCGGAGAAAACCTGACCAAACAGGTTAAAGAACTCGATGAGGAGTCAAAGACTGTTGGCCTCATGAAGGTGCCTTCAAAGGTATCATCTATCCGGAGACTGTACCCCTACCCTCCTCTGCATACCAAATGGTTCGCTGGCTATGGCGGATGTGGTGCTGAGCAACAAATGCAGAGGCCTTTTTTAGGGCAGGGCCCAAGCCGGGCCATGCTCAAAATGCGGCGCCCTCCAGCAGCCCTACCCCCCTCCCCCCCCCCCCCCCCCAGACCTCAGGGGCAGAAGCAGCGACCTTACCGCCGGTAACCTCTAAGGTAAATGAGACTGCAATGGATACATTACAAGTTGGGGGGAAGATTGCAATTTTTCTAACCCGTTTATACTGCATAGTATTCAAGGTTTCCAAATTGAGTTCATTTCTGACTTGCCTCCACCCACTCAGCATTCACCTGGCCGTACTTCTGTGTTTTCACAACAGGAGTGTATTAGTGCACAAAGAGAACTTGACTCTTTGTTCAATAAAGGTGTAATTGAGAGGGCGAGGCGTGAGTCTTATCAGGTTGTGTCAAATATCTTTACTAGGCAAAAGAAGGATGGAGGATGTAGAATTATCCTAGATTTGACAGAGCTTAACACCTTTGTGCTGTATCAACATTTCAAAATGGAAACGTTTGTCACTGCTAAACAACTGCTTTCCAAGGGATGTTATATGGCAAGCATTGACCTCAAAGATGCTTGCTATTCAGTGGCCATTCATGAAAGGCACAGGAGATTTTTGAAGTTTAACTGGATGGATGTTGTGGCAGTTTAAAGCATTGCCTAATGGATTAACCTCAGCTTCCAGACTATTCACAAAATTTGCAAAAACCAGTCATGGGGTTACTCAGAGCACAGAATCATATTGTCATGGCATATTTGGATGACTCTTAAACAATTATGCACTCTTGACTCTTGATATAACGGTTCAGTCATTGGGAGGACTTCCAAATTAGCTGAATTATCTGTGTCAGTTACAAAACTCATTTTCGAAAAGATAGGTTTCATAATCCATCCAGTTAAGTCTAAATTGGTGCCATCTACGATAATTGACTATTTGGGATTCACTATTAACTCAGTACACATGTCAGTGACTCTGCCTCGGGGCAAGCAACTAGAGTTAATTGAAGCCTGCAGGAAACTCATTGTTGATAATCACCCTTCTATTAGACATGTGGCTCGGGTAATTGGAAAATTAGTGGCGGCATTCCCAGCTGCTCAGTTCAGGCCTCTGCACTACCAAAACGTACAGCGTGCATGGAACAGGCACTTAAGCTTCAGAGAGGTCATTTTGATAGACCCATTCAGCTACCAGCTGAGGCTCTGACTGAGTTACAATGGTGGATTGCCAATATTCAGTGATGCTCTAGTACCATTTGTCAATACTCCATCAGTTATCCTGCAGACTGATGCCAGTGCACTAGGATGGGGTGCTACCAATACCGTCTCGAGCTGCGGTGGCAGATGGGATCTGCAGGAAGCATACATGCTTCAATCACACGGTATTAACTATTTAGAGTTGTTGGGAGCACTCTATGGGTTAAAGGCTTTTTGTACCAACAGGCATCATGTGCATGTCCGACTTCAGATTGACAACACTACTGCAGTAGCGTACATTAATCACATGGGTGGCAGTAAGTCTGTATCCTGTGATAGGTTGTCCAATCTCATCTGGCACTGGTGTAATGTGAGAAACATCTGGGTTTCAGCTATCTATTTACCAGGTAGATATAACACAGTGGCAGATACCAGATCACGAGAGTTCAATGATAACAAAGAATGGATGTTAAATCACGAAGTGTTCAATGAGATTGTCCTTCGTTATGGTGTACCAGACATTGATCTGTTTGCTTCCGGGCTTAATCATCAGTTACCAATTTACGTGTCATGGGAGCCAGACCCAGGGGCAGTAGCGGTGGATGCATTCTCGCTACACTGGGGTGGTAAATTTGTGTATTTTCCCCCCATTCTGCCTCATTACTCGATGTGTGGCAAAAATTCAGCAAGATTCCGCCACTGGCATTTTGGTAGTGCCAGACTGGCCTACTCAGCATTGGTTCCCTCTGGTTCTAGCCTTAATTACACAGCCTTTTATGGCAGTGCCCAAGAGCAGAAATCTGCTGGTACACCCAGTGACAGGGGAAAGCCACCCTCTTCATGACCGTATAAATTTGTTGGTTTGCAGATTCTGAGGAGACCGTTCCTGGGGCTCTGGCTTTCAGAGCGTACCATTGATGTCATTTCTGCGGCCTGGAGGAAGAGCACACAGAAACAGTACATCTCTCACATAAGAAAATGGAAGATGTACTGTTCCCGCTCTCACATTTCATATCACACAGCTTCAATTACGGATGCTTTGGAGTTTCTATTGTCACTTTTTCACGATAACAAACTTAGTTACAGTGCCATTAACAGTGCCCGCAGTGCTTTGTCCAATTATTTACGGCTGGTGTCAGTACACCACACAGTAGGGTCCCACCCGTTAATAACAAAATTTATGAAGGGCGTCTTTAACTCCACTCCACCTAGACCTAGGTACACACACATATGGGGTGTCAGCGTGGTCCTCATGCTGCTCCGTCAGTGGGAACCAGTTTCATCTCTGTCCCTAGACCACCTTACATTGAAAGTAGTCATGCTCATGGCCCTGGCCTCAGCACAACGGGTCCAGATGCTGCAAAAACTCAGACTGGACAGTATGGGTTCTTCCTGCAATAACATCACCTTTTTCGTTCGGGATCTCATCAAGCAGAGCAGGCCAGAGGTACAGGGGTTCAAATTGAGTTTTATGGCATACCCCTCAGATCCACGAGTGTGTGTAGTATCATCTATAACCCAATACATAAAGGTCACCAAGAGCTTGAGAGGCTTGGAACTCTCCTTCTTTGACAGCTACACCAAACCTCACAAACAGGTTACGGTGCAGACCATCTCGAGATGGATTAAACAGGTTCTGGCTTATGCAGGAGTGGACAATGATAATTTTAAACCTCATTCCACCAGGGCTGCATCGACATCAGCAGCAAGGGATATGGACGTACCTCTTGACCAAATTCTGGCGGTTGCGGGATGGTCGAATGAGAGGACGTACCAGAGGTTTTATAATAAGCATATTGCCAGATCCTGGATTTTTGCTGATTCTGTTTTAAGTTCTGTTTCACAGTTTCCCCCTGGGTGAGAGGGGTCATAGTTTATTTTCTTTCTTGTTATTAAAGCATTAGTATTGTGAGACATATCATGCTTTGAATGCATTAATTTTCTCACTCGTCCTGGTCAATTGATGTAGCTGTGACGCATGGACTCGTTCCTCAGCATGAAATCACAGACCTTCAAAGTCTTCACGTAGTCACTCACGTGACTCCGAAGTAAAATAGTAAGATTAAACGAGAACTTACCAGTTTGAAGTTTGATCATTATTTTATGAGGAGTTACGATGAGGGATTACGTGCCCTCCGCTCCCTACCCTCGTAACATAACGATCATCTGGTAGTTCTAGTCATCTGTAATCTTACTATGTTAGTTCAACAACGTTTTCTGTGACTTCACACCGCTGCTTTGAAGATTGACGCGCATGCGTGGGGACGGCCTTCTTCACGTAATCCCTCATCGTACCTCCTCATAAAATAACGATCAAACTTCAAACTGGTAAGTTCTCATTTTATCTTACTATTCTTGATTAGTGAGGGTCAGGGATTATGGAGAGAAGGCAAGAGAAAGGGGTTGAGATAGAAAGATAGATCAGCCATGATTGAATGGCAGAGTAGACTTGCTGGGCCAAATGGCCTAATTCTGCTCCTAGAACTTATGAACAATAAACTGAGAATGTTTTGATGGACTGAGTGCCTTGGCCATTTTATGCATCTATTTCATCGCAGTGACTTACTTACCCAAGCCATTCCTGTCTAGATTTAGGCTGCGTACTGGGACAGGCCACACCTTTGACTGTCCTTGGTTATCCTTGTAGTGGAGAAAGAGCTCATAAAGCACTGGCTCTGGGAATCGCTGGAGAAGGTCAGAGACTCGTATTGTGCACTGAAATAAAACAATGAGCAATCATACGCTGAGTAAGGTCTCCCAAACCTGGCTCCAATTGTTCAAAAAAGTGTGTCAGCAATTACAAGCAGCCGACCCTGTGTAAAGTCGGCTTCTAAACCTTTTAAATGGAAAAAAAACATTTACAATGGTTTCTTAAAACTTCCCAATTTCCCAAGTCCCCTGACTTGACATTGGTGCCCAAAAATTGGTGTCATCTGTTTTCAAGTCATTTATGGGCAGCAGGCATGACTTTAACAATAAAACCATGAAGGAGGATATTATATTTTAGATTTTAGAGTTTCTTGCCCAGAGTAGGTGAATCGAGGACTGCAGGACAAAGGTTTGAGTGGAAAAGATTTATTAGCAATCTGAGGGGTAACATTTTCACACAAAGGGTGGTGGGTGTATGGAGCAAGCTGCCAGAAGAGGTAGTTGAGGCTGAGACTATCCCAACATTTAAAAATCAGTTAGACATGTACATGGATAGGACAGGTTTGGAGGGATATGGACCAAATGTGGGCAGGTGGGACTAGTGTAGCTGGGACATGTTGGCCGTTGTGGGCAAGTTGGGTCGAAGGGTCTGTTTCCACACTGTATCACTCTATGACTCTTTATGACTCTATATCTTCATTCATTTCTTAAGACTCAAGATAAACAAACGTAGTCCAAGTCATGCTGCACCTGTTCCCGACAACACTCACCGACTGGGCATAGAATGAGCCAAATTTGTACGCTGCGTCGAGCAATGTTTGCGTGTCGGGACAGAGCTGGTGGAAAACATAAACGTGTGTTAAGACAGAGCAAACCATTTCAAGTATGATTGTAAGACATAGGAGGAGAATTCATCCATTTGACCCATCGAATCTGCTCCACCATTAGAAATTTATTTTTCCCCTGATTTATTTCTCAGACCCGCTCTCAACCCCAGCATATTTGACAGCACTGGTCCAGTACTCGCTGCAGTTTAGAAGGATGAGGGGAGACCTCATTGAAACTTACCAAATAGTGCAAGGCCTGTATAGATAGAGTGGATGCAAAGAGGATGTTTCCACTAGTGGGACAGTGTCGGGTAAGAGGGCATAGTCTCAGAATAAAAGGATGTACCTTTAGAAAGCAGATGAGGAGGAATTTCTTTAGCCAGAGGCGATGACTCTGTGGAATTCATTGCCACAGACGGCCAAGTCATTGGCTATTTTTAAGGTTCTTTATTAGTAAGAGTGTCAAGGATTACGGGGAGAAGACAGGAGAATGTGGTTGAGAGGGAAAGATAGATCAGCCATGAGTGAGTGGCAGAGTAGACTCGATGGGCCATGGGAATGGTCTACTTCCGCTCCCATGACAAATGAACGTATTAACTCCTGCCCGTCACTGTAAAATCTGACACCGGTGAGGGATGTAGCCACTTTGTCCGGCCAGAACGGACCCAGTGATCCGTGCAATGGCCCAGCATTGTGCCTGTCATTTTGGAGAAACCATCAACATTTGCTGTCTTTGTGATGTGTCAACACCACATGGAACATGAACACACACTGTGAAGTCCATCAGGTAGTGATTTGCTGCTGCTTAATGTGGGATCGCATGTTTATTTTTGTGGCTTTGCTGGCATCTGGACCTGACAGTTGTATCTGGGGCAGCGCAGTGGGCACGCTGACTCACAGCACCAGAGAACCAGGTTCGATCCTGATGTTGGGAGCTGTCTGTATGGAGTTTGCACTTTCTTTCTGTGACCGCATGGGTTTCCTCCAGGTGTCCCGGTTTCCTCCCACATGCCAAAGACGTGCAGGTCTGTAGGTTAACTGGTCTGGAAAATTGCCCCCAGTGCGTAGGGAGTGGATGCGAAAGTGGGATAACTGAACTAGTGTGAATGTGGGATCAATGGTTGGCGAGGACTGGGTGGGCCTAACAACCTGTTTCCATACCATATATCTCTAAACCTAAAAAAACATTGTTGCTATAATTGGTACTCCTAACCTCTTCAAGGCTTAAAACAGAATCAGGACGTTCTGCCCGCTGAATTTGTACTGACCATCAAACACCCATTCATACTAATCCTACATTAATTATCTTTCCATAAATTCACTTTGCACTACTGGGCAACTGTTCCAATGTTAGCAGAGGCAATTGACACTGAATGAGTGAACTGTATTGGCTTTGTCATCCGTGTTGAAAATCACTTAAAATATTATGCATGTTAAAATATAAAGCCCAATTAATGCAAGTGCAAGACTTTGTTATTGCTTTTTTAAACCATAATTAACATTGAAAGACTTTTCTAGACATGATAAAACTTTTTGTTTTAAAAATGACGTGAATTCTCTGTGAAAGTAACAAATTGAGAAAATTAGAGATATTAAGATATTATCTTTTTTTTAATTATGTTTATGACACCTTCGATTTAACGGTGAGCAATGTGCATTTTCCAATTTAAGTACCCGCATCCTCTCAGGGTCATTAAAGGCTGACCTTCATGATGATGTTCCATGAAGTAAGATAATAAAATATAAATGCCACCACCGGAATGCTGAGTGTGATAAGTGTACTGTTCCAGTTTTAAAAGCATCTTACCGCTTCATGAAGAAGCAACACAAAAGATGATACTGTGCAACTTCTCACCTGTAAAGTACCTCCTCTGACATCTTCCCAACCCAGAAAATTGCCACGAGCGTCATATTTCACAATTTTTAAGACGATCTATAGGCGAGCAAAGAGAATAAAATTGGAGCAGAACACACAACCAACCAGATACATCAGTTCAGCAATGACCCCTCCAGTTTTACTTTTACTTTACTTTAGTCATGCAGCTCGGAAACAGGCCCTTCGGCCCCTGGGTCTGCACCGACCAGTAATCACCCCATACGCTGGCATGATCCTGCACACCAGGGACAATTTACAATTTACAGAAGACAATTAACCTACCAACCTGTACGTCTTTGGAGTGTGGGAGGAAACCGGATCATTCAGAAAAAACGTACGTGGCCACAGGGAGAACGTACAAACTCGTTGGAACAGCACCCGTAAGCAGGATCGAACCCGGGTCTCTGCTGCTGTAAGGCAGCAACTCTACCACTGCTCCACTGTGTTGCCTCATGGACTAGAAAGACAAGTTGCACTGATAAAGGATAAATCCTCTGGTCCAGATGAGATTTATCGTGGGGTGCTAACAAACAGAAGGGGAAAAAGCATGGAGCACCTGATCATTAAAAGCTCTGGAGATTCAAGGGCGTGCCTGAGTTCTGGAAAACTGCAAACATTACATTCTTCTTCAAAAATGGGAAAATGGATCAGGGATGAACCCTGTAACTACAAATGAGGCTTTTTAACCTTGGTGGCAAAGGAATTCTAAATACAGTAATCAGAAGCAGAATTTGTGGCAGTTTGGTTGAGGGGATGGGCATTTGCAGAGATTTGCTGGGGGGGGGGGAGTGGAAATGAATAGATTGATCTACCACCAGTCAGCATTGACCCTATGGGCAGAATAAACTCCTTCATTAGAAGTGATCCCGTCACGAGCCGAAACATCACCTATCCATGTTCTCCAGAGGTGTTCCCTGACCCGCTGAGTTACTCCAGCACTTTGTGTCATGTTCATAAGTTCTAGCAGCAGAATTAGGCCCATCAAGTCTACTCAACCATTCAAACATGATCTGATCTATTTTCCCTCTCAACCCCATTCTCTTACCTTCTCCCCATAACCCCTGACAACCTTACAAATTAATTTGTAATCATTTTACTAATTACTAATTTTTAATCCTTTTGTGCAAACCAGCATCTGCAGTTCCTTGTTTCTGGAATAAACTTCTTTCCTGCGCTAATAATTTGAGTTGTGAGCGATTTCACGGACAGTTGAGTGTGATGAAAAGTTAGCACCGCCCATGAGGCTTAAGGCCATGGGAGCCTTGTAATGGCTATTCAACCTTGTGGTTAATTTACCCTCTTGAACATCTGCTTTACCACAATTGACTTTATGGCCCAGTTTTTTAACCTAATTGGATGTGTGTGTGTGGGTAGATAACAGCTGTTAATTCAGAGTACATGTCAGTGTGTCCTTCTAACTTTGATTTGTATTCAGAGATTAATGCTTGGGATGGGGTGTTGTTTATTAATGCGGCATTGGAAAATCATTTGTAATTAACCCAAGGCATTCTGAAATTGGTAAAAAGGGATCAGAAGTCACGTGCTTTTTACTTACTTCCACACCCAACTCCGGATAGCATCAAGATCGACTCCCTAATCACCCCCTCCCCTCTCTATCTGCCATCCATTTCCCCAAAGCCACTATCCCAACCGTTGACTATTAACAACTGCTTTCAATGGTCTATCAGTCTCTTGTGACCCCCTGAGCTAATGCAGTTAAACAGTTAAACACAGTAGGAAGATTTATCGTACAATATGGTCGGCCTGTTCTCGGTTATCTGTATCCTGTATCTGCACACTGTAGATGGCTTGCTTGTAATCATGTACAGTCATTTCTTTGTCTGGATAGCAGGCAATAAAAAGCTTTTCATAGTACCTCGGTACACATGACAATAATAAACCAAACTAAAATAAATTTGGTAGGAAGGAACTGCAGATGCTGGTTTAAATTAAACTAAGTACATTAGACCTGTTTGCACGTTGTATCTCTGAACTAAACCTGCTGAATGTTTTAAGCATTTGGGATTTTCTATCTCAGCCGTCAGCCATGATCCAAGAATATTCAGATTCCTGCAAAGAGAAAGTGTTAGGTTGCAAACCCTTTGTCAGAGTTCCAAAGCAAGTTTAATTGACAAATAATTTCCAACTACATTAATAGCACAAAAGTCACAGCAGGTTGGGAGCGAGATACCATTTTCACACGGCTAATGGTGGAGAGGCAAAAATCATAAGGCAGCGTAAGATGATTTACAATTCATCACCCTGCCTCAATTTGCATAATTACCACTTATTGTCTAATTAATTGTTTGTTTAAATATATTTACTGAAATGTTTTTGTCACGTTTATTATGGGTTTTACAGGGTGCTATGTTTACATATCTGTTGTGCTGCTGATGTACCTACAAAGTACACTGACCAGTGAGCACCTCGTAACCGCAGCTACGAAAAGGTACTCTAACTGGCTGGAACAATAGTGATGGCACAGCGATGCAGAGGGTAGAGCTGCTGCCTCACAGTGCAAGAGACCTGGGTCCGATCCTGACCTCGGTTGCCGCCTGTGTGAAGTTTGCAAGCTCTCCCTGTAACCGTATGAGTTCCCTCCGTGCGCTCCGGTTTCCTCCCACACCCTGAAGACGTGCCGGTTTGTAAGTCAATTGGCCTTTGTAAAATTGCCCCTTGTGTACAGTGAGAGGATGCGAATGTGAGATAACATTGAACTGGAGTGAACAGGTGAACGATGGTCAGTGCAGTCTCGGTGGGCCTGAGAGCCTGTTTCCCTGCTGTATTTCTGAACTCTGAACTAGATGGCTCATTTCATAACCCCCCTATCAGCTAGTTTAAGCCATGAATCAAAACATGCCGAACGATAAGTGCACACGCACCTGTGAATCCTTCTGGAAAGAAAGCCCTTTGGGGGCTGTTTGCCCCAGAGATGCTGCGATATTCGTGTCCACGTAGAAGAGTTTCGGGAGGTAGTTAGTCCTTCAGCAAAATAAAGAAAGACAAAAAGCATGTTAAACAATTGAAGACAAGATAAGCAGCCATTAAAAGAAAGATGGGCATCAGTTTCGAATATAAGAAATAATAGCTGCCAAGCTTATCACAATCGATATCATAAATAATAGGCTCGCTCTATATCAAGAAAGTTGTGCAAAAATACTTTAAATAGTTTCTAGGTACCTGGAAGGCAATTTCCTTGTTTTCACACTCCCAGTGAGGGAGCTTGAAAGCACAAAAACAGAATTAGCAATTTGTGCCTTTTGGTGATCTCAGGAGATCTGTGGGCATTTCACCACCAAGTAGATACTGTTGAAGTGTTGATACAAGAGACTGCAGATGCTGGAATGTTGAGCAAAACACAAAGTGCTGGAGGAACTCAGAAGATCAGGCAGCATCTGTGGAGGGAATGGGCAGACAGCATTTTGGGTTGAGACCCTTCTTCAGATTGTTGGAGTTGAGGAGAGAAAGCTGGTAAACAGAGGTAGGAGTGGGACAAAGCCAAGCAAGTGATAGGTGGATACAGGTGAGGAAGGGGTGATTGGCTGATGGTTGGAGACAGTGACAAACGCTAGAGGTGAAATGGAGACAAAAGGATGTCAGATAAGGAAGGGAGAGAAGGAGTGAAATGTAAAGTCAGAGGGAGGGATTTGGGTGGAAGGGGACAGAAGAGATGAGAAAGAGGGGGAAATGGGGGACTTGGAGAAGGGAGGGGTGGGAGATGAGTTGAAGGAGGGGAAAGAAAAAGGGCGACAGAGTTTGTGGGAGAAATGTGGGAGGGAGTGGAATGAGAGGGGAGGTTTAGTTTAGTTTAGAGATACTGCATGGGAACTGGCTCTTTGCCCACCGAGTGCAAGTCGATCACCGATCACCTGTTCAGACTAGTTCTAATTTATCCCAGATTCTCATCCACTCCCATACACACAGTGATTACTAGTTCTATCCTACACACTAGGGACAATTTACAGAAGCCAATTAACCCACAAACCCGCATCTCTTTGGAATGTGGGAGGAATCCGGAGCACCTGGAGAAAACCCACTGTCAGGTTGACTGCCGTCACAGGGAGAACATGCAATCTCCACATAGATATCAGGTGAGATCAGGATCCAACTCAGGTCTCTGGTGCTGTGAGACCGCAGCTCTACCAGTTGCACCACTACACCCCCATACAGTTTGAACCTGGGGCATTTAATGTCAATGATTACAATCGCTTTATCGGAGCCTTGAATGTGTCTGTATGCACGGCATGAGGAGAGTAATTCCTTTAGTCAGAGGATGGTGTATCTGTGGACTTCATTGCCACAGACGGCCGTGGAGGCCGTCATCAATTTGAAAGCAGAGATTGATACTTGATTAGTAAGGATGTCAAAAGTTATGGGGAGAAGGCAGGAAAATGGGGTTGAGAGGGAAATATACATCAGTCATGATTGAATGGTGAAGTGGACTTGATGGGTTAAAATGCCCAGTCTTCTCCGCTGCCTCATGTTCTTGTTGCGAATTACTGCCTGGGCTAGGCACTGCCAGCGAGATTGCTTGTACTGCAATCAGTCATCATTCAAAGCCACAATGCGGGCACATCTAGTCTTCCTGTGTACTCAGCAAAGGTGCAGCAGCCCTCTCAGTGACCCAGTCGCCTCCTACTCACCAGATCATACAGATAAGGGTGTGCTCAGCTTTCATGCCCGAGATAAGGATGAGTCAGCCTGAGAGAGGCAATCTTATCTTGTGCAAGGTGGTTCCTTGCCCCAATCATTATCTTATGATTCATCGCAGCTCTCAGCTGCTGTCATGCCACACTCTGTGAAATGAAATGATGCCTGACATAGTAATCCTGAATTTCACTCCCTCTTCTCCCCTCTCCCTTCATCCAAGCGATATAGAAGTGTGAAAACACACACCTTCAGGGACAGTTTTGTTCCCAGCTGTTATCAGGCAACTGACCCATCGTATCAACAACTAGAGAGTGATCCTGACCTACCATCATTGGAGATCCTCAGATTAACATTAATCGGACTTTACTGGACTTAATCTTGGAGTAACCGTTATTCCTTTTATCCTGTACCTGTTCACCGTGAATGGCTCGAATGTAATCATGTTTGGTCTTTCCGCTGACTGGATAGCACGCAACAAAAAAGCGTTTCAAAGTACCTCAGTATATAAACTAAGCTAAACGAACAGCATGCCTTGTCAAGAGTTACTTTGCAATTGTTAGCTGCCGTATGCAGCATGCAATTACTAATGGAAGAAAACTCTAACCTGGCAGGTTTAAACAGGTTCCACGGTGGCACTGATATTTGGTTTGTCAATAGCTACTGTAACTTGTATTAGTCATTAGAAAACCCATTTCCCCCACACCCAGAGTCTGCATATTTGTACTGGCAGCAAATATTCTCCCTGGTAGTTTTCCTACACTTGCTCTGGGTTTTCCGTACAAGCTACCTTTGCTAATCTTACAGGTATTGGGCAACTGTGTATACGTCAACGATAATTTATTAGCTACCATTTAAACAACCTATTCCTGGCTGGATCGATGGAGAAGTAGCACTGGAGAATATCTGTGCTCCCTCTTCCCCCCCTCACCCATCAGGCAAAAGAAGTGTGAAAACGCACACCTCCAGATTCAGGGACAGTTTCTTCCCAGCTTATCAGGCAACTGGACCATCCTATCAGCAACTAGGGAGCAGTCCTGATCTACCATCTACCTCATTGGAGCCCCCCCCCCCCCCCCCCCCCCCCCCCACCCACCCCCTATAATTAATCGGACCTTTCTTGCACTAAAACGTTATCCACTTTATCGTGCATCTGTACATTGTGGACAGCTTGAGTGTAATCATGCCTAGTCTTTCCGCTGACTGGATACCACGCAACAACAAAGCTCTTCACTGTACCTCGATGCACTTGACAATAAACTAAATTAAATTAAAACTAAATAATTCCAGTCGCCTTGCCTTTAACACTGCATCTCAAAGAGCACTTTGAGAGCACAACAGGCCACAGTCAGGGCTCCATCTGCAAAATTATATCGTTCGCAAGACTCCATCTAGCTGATTCACTGTCAGAAAGTGTTAGATCATAATCGTATAACAAAGACGCTGGAACAAAAAGGCCAGTCAGAGGAACCGGGAGTTTTACATTCCGCGCCCTCAATCACGGCTGCGGGAGGCGCCCCTGGAGCACAAAGGCTGAAGGTGTCCGGGTGAGGAGAGGGATCCCAGTTCACCAGCGATCCAGAGTGGAGGCGACCGCTGCAAGGGGCCCTTCTGGTGCCAAAGCCTGGCGACTCTTGCATATGGACTGAGTGGGCTGTTTCTGTACATTCTGTGCTTAATGGGGATTGTACTTATGTATGGCATTAATCTGACTGAACTGTATGCAAAAAAGGTATTTCACTGTACCTTGGTACATGTGTAATAAAGAACCATTGCACCATTGTATTAGCAGGACTGGACTCTTTGCAGACACATCATGTACTTATCAACCTTCCTGTCATCACTTCAATATTTACTTAACAAATTTGAATTGGCAGAAAGGGAATAGACATCCTTGGGCTAAGCATATGTAATTCAACAGCTTATTTCTAGTGTTTATCTGAGGAGCCAGAAAAGGGCTGGATTCAAGCCAAATCCTGTCACTGCAGTTTGAATACAAATTTGCACTTATATGGCACCTTTCATGTATTTTGATGTTGTATTTATGCGTTGTACAGTCAATGAAGTACATTTGATGAGTCACAACATAGAAACTTAGCACAGAAGGCTCCCAAAATACAGCATGGAAACAAACCCAGCTCCCACAAACTTCCCACGCTGACCAAGATGTCCCAATGTCACTTGTCCCACCGGCCTGTAATTGGCCCATATCCCTCTAAACCAGTCCTATCAATGCACCTGTCCAAATGTCTTTTAAATGCTGTTTTATAGTAGAGCTGCCTCAACAACCTCCTCTGGCAGCTCGTTCCATATACCCACCGCCCTCTGTGTGATATTACTAAACGTTTGTGTTCATTCATAGATGCGACCACCATAGATGCCATTCATTAATGGCATTTATGGCCAAACCAAAGGGTGTTGTGGGTAACTCAAGGACTAGTTTGGAGTCATATTTAGGCCAGACAAGGTAACAAGGGCAGATTATCGGCCCAAGTTATATTTTATTTCCCACTTGCAATTGGGGACTTGGAGGCCTGAGCTCTAGGGAGAGTTTGGGTAAGCCAGGACTTTGTTCCTTGCAGCGCAAGTGAATGAGGGGGATGATCTTTAGTAGGTGTAGATCATGATGGGAATAGATTGGGTAGATTACCCAGAGTAGAGAAATCAAGAAGCAGAGGACATAGGTTCAAAGTGAGAGAAGATAGATTTAATAGAGACCTGAGGGTTTTCACACAGAGGATGGTGGGTATAATGAATGAGCTGCCAGAGGAGGTATTTGAGGCAGGTACTATAACAACATTTAAAAGACATTTGGACAGGTACATGGAAAGGATAGGTTTGGACCAAACACGGGCAGGTGGGACTAGTGTAGATCATCTAGGGCATCTTGGTCGGCATGGTTAAGTTTGGCGGAAGTGGTGTTTCCATGCTTCTCCAATCTTCTACACCCCAGCAATATTTGGGTGCTCCATTTCTGCTCCAAAAATCCTGCTCCATTTCTCCTCAGATATTAAGATATAATAAGATATTAGACTCACATGGCAGGCACGTTTCGGTACAGAATGAGGGCTTCACCGCTGACCAAACCATTTACATCGAGCAGCACCAAGTTAGTGAGAAGCTGGCATGCTGTCTGATTACTGTACTGCGTGTTCTGAAAACAAAAGAGAGATCTTACAAGGTTGTTTCCACTTACAGTAGAACTTCAAGCTGCAGAGGACGTTTGGCCTTCCTTGGATGCTGAGGCGTCAGCTCAGGCCAAACCAACACTGAACCCCATGGTGTAGACTTCCTGACACCAGTCCTCACACAGTGGTTTAATTTTATTTAGTTTAGTTTAGTTTAGAGATACAGCATGGAAACAGGACCTTCGGCCCACCGAGTCTGTGCCGACTAGCGATCACCCTGTACACTAGCACTACCCTACACACAAGGGATAATTTACAATCTTTACTGAAGCCAATTAACCTACAAACCATTGTGTTTTGGAATGTAGGAGGAAACCGGATCCCCCAGAGAAAACCCACATGATCACAGGGAGAACGTACAAACTCCGTACAGACAGCATCTATGGTCAGGATCAAACCCGGGTCTCTGGTGCTGTCACACTGTGTGGTTTTAGACATTTACTCAGCTTCAGTAGTTTATAGCAATGAGACAATGTCGTTTTCAAATGAGTAAAGGAGAAGTTGCGATTTAAATATAACTTCAACACAAAAAATTTATGCGGTTCGATACTACAGGCTGAACCACAGGTTAACTGTTTACAGGAAGTGCTGTGGGTTCAGCTTGAAGGTCACGCAGTCAGCTTGTCTCAGTTCAATGTCCACGGGTGTCTGCAGATTATACTGACTGAATTAATGCTCAGCAGTTGAATTTATTCATTTAGAAGTAAAAGGTGTTGAATTTATATGGTTTCCGACATAGCTTCCTCAGCCCTAAACAGTGGCCTATCCATAATTATAATTCAATATGCAGCCCATGCTTTTCACTACCTGAGTCAGTTAACAATACACCAATTTAGTAAATAGTAAATGTTTGCTCCAGACTGACTTGTCATGGGAACAAGGTGCTCAAACAGGTGGGGAGCCCCATAAGCCTCTGGTCCCCAGAAGAATTGGGCAGGAGGAATGTATTGCAGAAGCTAAATCATGAAGGAGTTTTGCTCAAAGTCACAGAAAAGTTGACCGATGGAGAATAAACTCATGAAATACTCAGGGCTCAGACTCCTCGGCCATGAGAGGACCTAAAGAATGAAACCAATGAAATGGATCACCTGAGGGAGCAGCTCAAATCCAATTAATACCGGATTACACCAGCGGTAAACACACCCCCATAGAAACCACGGCTCTGGGAGTTATAACTTACTGCACAGGCCAGGTAGCTTGCTTGAAGGTGCATTTCATACCAGATGGAATCTGGCATTGATCCTGAACTGGCCTGAAAGAAAATATCATCGAGATTCAATCTTGCTTCATACATAATGCAGTGTAATTCCACCCGTCCCGAACAGCTCCATCTAAGACCGCAGAGAATTGTGGACGCAGCCCAGAGATCACACAAACCAACCTCCCTTCCATTGTGTTGGAAGGAACTACAGATGCTGGTTTAATCCGATGATGGACACAATAAGCTAGAGTAACCCAGCGGGTCTGACACCATGAAGAGTCTGAAGAAGGGTCTAGACCCAAAACATCGCCTATTCCTTTTCCCCAGAGATGTTGTCTGACCCGCTGAGTTACTCCACCATTTTGTGCCTATTTCCCTTTCATTGACTCAATTTACACCTCACGCTGCCTCGGCAAGGCCACCAGCATAATCGCACCCCGGCCACTCCCTCTTCTCCCCTTTCCCATCAGGCAAGAGGTACAGAAGTGTAAAAACGCACACGTCCAGATCCTGTGCAACTTTCTTCCCGCTGTTATCAGGCAACTGAACCATCCCACCAACAACTAGAGAACAGTTCTAAATTACTATCTACCTCAGTGGAGATCCTCGGATTATCTTTGATCGGACATTACTGGTCTTGATCTTGTACTAAAGGCTATTCACATTATTCTCTTTATCATGTATTTGTACACGGTGAGTGGCTCGATTGTAATCATGCACTGTTTTTCTGCTGACTCATTAGCACGCAACAAAAGCTTTTCACTGTACCTCAGAATATGTGACAATAAACTAAACAAAAGACCAGACTAAAGACTAGTGTCTCCATATGACATTCACAGAACTGTCCTGCCTGGTGCCATAACCAGGAACTCAGCCAGGAACCCATTATCCATGTGTGGGGAGCGAGCAAGATAGTTTAGTTTAGTTAAGAGACACAGCCTGGGAACAAGCCCTACAGTCCACCAAGTCTGCACCGACCAACGATCGCCTGTACACTAGTTCTATCCTACACACTAGGGACAATTTACAGCAGCCAATTAACCAACAGACCCGCAAATCTTTGGAATGTGGGAGGAAAACGGAGCACCCGGAAAAAACCCATGCAGTCACAGGGAGAACATGCAAACTCCAGACAGACAGCACCTGCAGTCGGAATCAAACGTAGGTCTCTGGCGTTGTAAGACAGCAACTCTATCGCTGCGCCACTGGGCCGTCCTCAAAGATCATGAGGGGCATGGGTGAAGCAAACGCAGAATGATTTTTTCCCTGGGAAGAGGATTCGAAAAACCAGAGGGCATGGGATTTAGGTAAGAGGGAGGGTAGGGGGAGTTTTAAGGGAGACCTTGGGGAAACTTTTTCACTTGGAGGGTAGTCTATATCAGGAATGAGGTGTCTGAGGAAATTGTGGAAGCTGATATAATTACACCTTTCCAAAGACATTTGAACAACCATATTGATATGTAGAGGGCTATGGGATAATTGCAGTCAAATGGGAGTAGCACAGAATGCCAACTTGACCAACATGGACAATGTGGGCCAAATGGCCTTTTTCCATGCTGCATTGCTCTATGACACTGAAGAGTGGGGCTATTCAACTACAATAGGGGTGGCATCTCAATCAAGCCCAAATACTATTTCCACTGGATCTCAACACATTCGTATCTGCTCACCTTTTAGTGATCAGACACTGGTGTCGAGGGCAAAATCCAGCACAGGGAAGAGAACAAAGTTGGAGGATCAGACGGCCATTGTATATTCTACCCAAATTCCTTCAAGGTCAACAGGAACTGCACTAGTTATCCAGCTCTGTTAGTGCCAGTGCTCACCTCTACACCCCACCCAAAGCAGGACAGGGTTTAAAAGCTGCTTTGTCCCAAAGAGATAAATTAATACTCACCGGTATTCTTGTGTTTTCAAAGCAAAGTCCTCCTCTCTGAAATGAGAATCACAGAATATTGCACACTAATAAACTCAGGAGAGGTGTTTCCAATCATCCACCAGTTGCTTGGGACAAAGGCCACTAAATCCAACCAATTCCTCAATTCGAGCAAACAATTCCAATCAGATTTACCCATCCTTTACCCAAGACCTATCATCCATCCATCACAACTAGCATCGCTAACCTTTCGGCAGTGTACCTCACACTTACTTGTTTCTCTTTGCAAAAAAGTTGAATTTCTAATGTTCTTACTCTTAATCTTCTCTTTTTTTCCGTCTTAGTCATAGAGTAATACATAGACTAACTTATCTATGTCAACGAAGGTGCCCATCTAAGCTGGTCCCCTTTGCTGACATTAGACCCATTTGCACATGATGTTTCCTATCTATTTACCTATTAAAATGTCTTTTAAATGTTGTCATTGTATCTGCCTCACTTTCTCTGGCACTTCCTTACTATACGTACATCAGTCTCTGCGTGAAGAAGTTGCCCCTCAGGTCCCTTTTAAACATTTCCCCTCTTATCTTAAACCAATGCCCTCCAGTTTTTGATTGCCTTTCCCTGGGACAAAGACTGGGTCTCCACCATTCTAGGCAACAAAGACCCAGCCTATATCCCCTCTCCTCAAGCCCGCCAGTCTTGGTAACATCTAAACCTTCTCTGAACTCTTTCCAGCTTAATGATATCCTCACTAGAAAACCGGAACCACACATATTAACGTCATTTTTGACACTTCCATGACTGGGAAGGATATGCTTTTATCTATCTTGTTTTGTCCTCTTACAATTAAAAACATGTTAATATTCATAAGATCATAAAACCATAGGACACAGGAGCAGAATTAAGCCATTCAGTCCATCAAGTATGCCATTCAATCTATTTTTCCCTCTCAACCCCACTCTTCTTCCTTCTTCCCGTAATCTTTGATGCCCCTACTGATCAAGAACTTATCAATCTCCACTTTAAAAAACACACAATGACTTGGCCTCCACAGCTGTCTGGGGCAACAATGTCTGCAGATAATCACCCAGTTTAATGGAAAGAAATCAATGTTAACAGTAAAAACAGAAATCTGGTGGAGACACGCAGATGGTCAGGCTGCATCTGTGGTGAGCGAAACAGTTAACATTTCAGGTCAAAGACTCTATCAAATTTTGGGCTCACAGTTAATTTTACTGGAGAAGTCTGCTGAAATAAAATATATAAATCTGTACAAAATATTGGTGAAGCCACATTTAGGGTATTGTGCTCAGTTTTGGTCAGCTTGTGATACAGAAGATGCCATTAAGCTGGAAAGGGTGTAGAGAAGATTTACAAGGATGTTGCCAGGAGTCGCGGGACTGAGCTATAGGGTGAGGGCTTTATTCCATGGAGCGGAGGAGGATGAGGAGAGATCTTGTACAGGTGTATAACATCATGAGAGGTAAAGATAGAGTAAATGCACAGAATCTTTTACCTAGAGTACAGTAATCGAGAACCAGAGGACATAGGTTTAAGGTGAAAGGGGAAAGATTTGATAGGAACCTGAGGGGCAACTTTTTTACACAAAGGGTATATGTAACGAGCTGCCAGAGACAGGTACTATCACAACATTTGAGAAACACCTGAGACAAGTCCATGGATAGTACACGATTAGAGGGATATGGGCCAAATGCAGGCGTGTGATTAGTGTAGAAGGGGCATGTTGGTTGTTGTGCTCAAATTGGGCTGTTTCCACACTGTATCTATCATCCATAACAAAGGATCTTGGACCTGAATCATAAACTCTATCTCTTTCCACAGATGCTGCCTGACCCGCTGAGTTTTTCTGTTTTGTTTCAGATTTCCAGCGTCTGCAGATATTTTTTCATTTGATTTTCGATTTGAAACTCTTTGTAATTCCAGACAGGTTTCAAGCATTCAGCAATGTTTGCCAGAACTCTAACACGAACACGAACACGAACTCTACTCAGTTGCTCACCAAGTTGTTAGATGGACAGGTACAACTGTTCGTGGTCCAAATAAAAGTTTCATGGCAGGGGACACACCTGCAGAGAGAGAGAAAACGCACTGATGACCAGGATTGATTCAAGCTTTACTAGTAAACAACATAGAGACAATAGACTGCAGATTTTGGTTTACCAAAAGAGAAGGCAAAATGTGCTGGGGTAACTCAGTGGGCCAGGCAGCATCTCAGTGAAGAGTTAAGGGCCTGTCCCACTTACGTGTCCTTGTCACGCAAATTACGCGACTACGAGCTAATTCCACACTACGAGGTACAGATAATACACACAACAGCCATGAAATGGGCCTAACTGTATGGTCGGACAGTGAACACCAAGCTCATGTTTGATGGGCCAAATGGCCGCCTTCTGCACTGGACTGGTTCCAAGGATCCAGACAAGTTTAACTGTGAACAACCTTATTATTCATGCACAGAGCAGGACTTACATGTTCCCCAAGGCGTTGGGCACGGTCTGGTTGGCACATGCTTGACAGCTCGCTGTCCTCAAAGCCAAATTCTCCACTGCAAAAATAGAAGATTGTGATTTCTCTCTGAGAGTAAATTACATTTTGTCTAAAGTCCTTTAGATCGCACTTAGGCCCAGCACGATACTGAGGAGACATGAGGAGAAAATAAAAGCCATGCGGCAGCCACTAGTGGGAGAGTCTAGGACCAGAGAGCATAGTCTCAAAATAAAAATACGTACTTTTCGAATGGGGATGAAGGGGAATTTCTTCAGCCAGAGGGTGGTGTAACTGTGGAATTCATTAACACAGACGGCTGTGGAAGCCAATAAATGGGTGTTTTTTAATAGGAATGATAGGTTTTTGATTAGTAAAGTGTCAAAGGTTACGGGGAGAAGGCAGGAGAATGGGGTTGCGAGGGGAAAATAGATCAGCTACGATAGAATGGTAGACGCGAAGGGCCGAAAGTGTCTTTTTTTGTGAACCAGCATCTAGTTCCTTGTTTTATAAACCTGCGAGGAAGTCCTACCTTGGACAAGCGAACCTCCACATTGCTTGCAGTTTGGACATGTCAAACAGAGCCTCCCATCCACCGACACAACTTGATTCTGTACAGCCAGCAAAATTAACATTGTTAGCACTTTGCATTTCAGGCAATTAAAAATAACAGCACAGGAGGAATGATGATCATGAGTTCAATAGCAATGCCAAGGCAAAGGACAACAGATCTTGAAGGCCAAGATAAGTCTGCGTTGACTGAATAACATCCAACTGCAAGGGCATCAGGTTTACCAGACAGTCAAAGCCCATTTAATCTCAGCAAGTGAGTGGAGAACGTAGAATATAGATCATAGAACACTACAACACAGGAACAGGGCTCTTCGGCCTACAATGCTTGTGCTGAAAATGATGCCTAGCTGAACTGATGTAATCTGTATAGGAAGAAACTGCAGATGCTGATTTACATCTATGATAGACACAAAATGCTGGAGTAACTGAGCGGGTCAGGCAGCACCTCTGGAGAAAAGGAATGGGTGACATTTTAGGTCGGGACCCTTCTTCAGACTGAGAGGCAGGGGAGAGGGAAACTAGAGGTATGAAAAGGTTCCAAACAAATCAGAACCAGCACCGATGACCAAGGAAAGGTAGAGCACACTATGGTCCATTGTTGGCTGTGGAAGAGGTGATAATTAAGGGATATATGGATGCAAACAGTGTAACTAGCAGGATGACGGGTAGGGGAGGGGTGGAGATAGACTCTATTCCCTGCACTTCCACGTGTCTATCTAAAATCCTTTTAAATGCCACGATCGTGTCTGCCTCCACCACTAACCTTGGTAATGCATTCCAGGCTCCCCACCACCCTCCGTGTAAAGAGCTTGTCCCGCACATCTCCATTAAACTTTCCCCCTCTCACCGTACAGCTATGCCCTCTAGAAGACCCATTGTCCTGTGCTCACTTACGTCTCGGTTGCACAGATTGCACTCTGCTGTGGGTGATCCAGTGTCAACCATGGTGTAACCAACTTTACAGATGCAACGGAGTCCTGCAGTAAAGATAAGCAGAGTTACCAGCAAATTACATCCACTTTTGAGCAGTCTGTGATTGCATTTCCATTAGAAACTAATAGAGCTGCTGCCTCACAGCACCAGAGACCCGGGTTCGATCCTGACAACGGCTGCTGTCTGTGTGGAGTTTGCACGCTCTCCCTGTGATTTAATCGGGTGCTCCAGTTTTCTCCCACATTCCAAAGACTTGCGGACTTATAGTCAACTGTCTACCAGTTCTATGAAGGTGAGTCAGGGACTGGAAGTAGACTACAGGGCAACCAGCTACATTATCAGGCCCAGAAAAGTAGTCGCAAAGGTCAGTTCTGTCCCAACACACAATAAGCGATCCAAGTTCAAGTTCAAGTTACATTTATTGTCACCTGCCCCAACTGGTACAATGAGATTTGAATTACCATACAGCCATACGAATAAAAAATAACACAATACACGATAGAGTTTAACATAAACTTCCCCACACAGCGG
This sequence comes from Okamejei kenojei, assembly GCA_035221665.1. Lineage (NCBI taxonomy): Eukaryota > Metazoa > Chordata > Chondrichthyes > Rajiformes > Rajidae > Okamejei > Okamejei kenojei. The sequence goes on along the minus strand of CM069147.1, from coordinate 35,305,529 downwards.
AATCAATGTTCCCATTGTGAGGGAAGGCAATAACGTTCAGTTAACAAAAGTTCAGTCGACTTCCGGTGGCGCTATGGTGGCTTAGGGTATGCGCCATTTAGCTCCGCACCGCTAAAACGCTGAAAAACCACTGAAAATCTAAACCGGACAGATTTAAAAATACTCACCGGCAGACATTCAGTAGTCACGTCAGTGACGTCATCAGAACGCGACTCCGGTACTTTTAAAATGCCCGGTAGACCCTCGCCAAAACCACGGAGGAAGGAACAACTAGAAGTTATAGAAGGCCCCGAAGAAGCCTTGACCTCGATTATGGAACACCCCCGAGAGGAAGCAGCAAGGCAACCTCCGGGTTTAGAGGACATCCGTTCACTACTGGGTGAACAACTTTCGGCTGTGAAGGTGGAAATTTCAGCTGTGAAGGCAGAAATCTGTGGCAAGATTGATAAGATTGATGCCCATATAGAGGAGGTGAATTCCGACTTGAAAGGGGAAATCCACAGGCTTGAAAACGATATCAGCCATAAGTTGGAACCTATTCTTGCTACATCAAAAAAACAAAGCGAAGCTATTCGGGAATTGGAATCTACTGTGGCTTTAAAGGCCGAGACAACACACAGGCTGACGACTGAGGTGGAGCGTATCTCCAGGTTACTTTCCAAAGTAACAGAAAAATGTCTTGATTTGGAAGGGCGCTCTGAACGTCAGAACCTAAGGATTATTGGAGTGAAAGAAGGCAAAGAACATGGTGAAAATCTCCAAGATTTTACGGCTCAACTACTTCAAGATGTGCTCTCTTTGGATGAAAAACCTAGACTTGACCGGGCTCACAGAGCTCTGAGAGCCCGGTCAGACAGTACAGCTCCACCCAAGACATTTGATTTTGAGGGTACATCACTGCCATGTTCTAGAGGACATTCTGCAGAAAGTTGACAAACAGAAACCCAACTTTTGAAGGTGAAAACATACGAATCTTCAGAGACTTTCCTGCCGAAGTCGTTAAGAAAAGAGCACTCTTCTCCAAGTCAAGAGCTATTTTGAGGGACATACCAGACCTCCGATTTGGCCTATTATATCCTGCCAAATTGCGAGTTACTTATAAAGGGACTGAACTATTTTTTACCGATCCTGATAAAGCATTCAATTTTGCCCAAGACACTGTGGGATCCGTCAAGGGATAAGTAATTGTGCTACTGAGTTTATATCGTGATGATATTCAAGAGGGTTAAATTGTGTTTATACTGTGTTTATAATGAATATGTTGTTATAAATCTACTGACTTAGAGTTGGTTAATATGTCAAACAGAAAACTTGAGCGATAGACAGAGAGAGAGGAAGAGAGGGGGGGGGTGGAGAAGTAGAGAGAGAGAAAGAGAGGGAGGGAGAGGGAGGGAGAGGGAGGGAGAGGGAGTGAGAGAGAATGTATGTGGGAGAAAGTTTGAGAAAGTTGTGGAAAGTTTTGGGAGAGAGGGAAGGGGAGAGGGAGAGAGGGAGGGATGGAAAAAGGGAGAGGGGTAGAGAGAGAACGAATGTGTGAGACAGGTTGGGAAAATGTCGGAAAGTGTTGAGAAAGTTTTGGAAAGTCTTGGAAAATTTAGAGAATGGTTTGGAAAGTTTTGGAGAGTTTGAGAGAGGGAGAGGGAGAGAGAGGGAGAAAATGAGTGTGTGAAACGGCGTTTGTAATCAATAAGTTGTCATAAATTCACTGACTTAGAGTCAAAACAGTATTAATAGAAAGTTAAGTAATAATTAATAAGTAATTAGTCAAATTTCTCAATATTCAACTACTTAATTCAAGGTACATCGAGCACATCAAGATACTTAATTTCTTGGGAATGTTGATACCCTGACAGATTTAAATACTGTTACACATTGTTAAGATTTGTTCTGTTTAGTTTTTATTAACTCCTGAAGGTGCAGAATTACTTAATATTATCTATCTTGTGGAAGCTTTCACTAACCCAACCACCTTTGAGTAGTATTCACCAGCAGCATTTCTATATGCTGCAATTTTCATTGGTTTTCCTTTTCACTTTCTATTTTCTTTACTAAATATCTTATCTATTTTTTATTAATCCAGATTTTTTCTTGGAGATATGTCTGGGCGATAGGGGAAAAGGGGATAGGGCTCACCCACCCAGCAATTAAAGGAAATATTTCAAATGATGTATTGGACCATTTAAATCAAGAGACCATGTAAGCTTAAAAATGCAAGATGATGTAGCTAAGAAAATAAGAGGAATTACATTTTGTAGTTGGAATGTTAGGGGCGTCAATGAGCCAATTAAAAAGGGGCAAAGTATTAGCCCACTTAAAATCTATTAATACTGATATAATATTTCTACAGGAGACGCATCTCAAAAATGGAGCTCACAACAGGCTGAAGGGTAGCTGGATTGGTCAATCATATCATTCTATTTTTTTTCTTCCAAAGCAAGAGGAACAGCAATTCCAATTTGCAAAATGAATACCATTCAAACACAAATCCACTATAGCTGATAAGGAAGGCAGGTACATTATAATATCCGGGGAATTATATTAAACTCCACTGACTATGGTGAATATTTACGCTCCAAATTTCAATAATCCCCAATTTTTTAATAAAATATTTAATATAATCTCAGACTTCGGTCAGCAGAATTTGATAATTGGAGAGGATTTAAATTGCGTATTAGATCAATACTTGGATAATTCTTCACGTCAAAGGAAAAGTACTTCAAAATCAAAATCGAGTGAACTTTTAAACACGTATATAGTGGCTTGCAAATGTTTTCATACCCCTTGAACTTTTCCACATTTTGTCACATTACAACCACAAACGTAAATGTATTTTATTGGGATTTTATGTGATAGTCCAACACAAGTGGTGCATAATTGTGAAGTCGAAGGAAAATGATACATGGTTTCCAAATTTTATTATAAATAAAAAACTGAGAAGTGTAGCGTGCTAAAGTATTCTGCCCCCCCCCCCGAGTCAATACTTTGTAGAACCATTTATCGCTGCAATTACAGCTGCAAGTCTTTTGGGGTATGTCTCTACCAGCTTTGCACATCTAGAGACTGAAATGTTTGCCCATTCTTCTTCGCAAAATAGCTCAAGCTCAGTCAGATTGGATGGAGTGCATCTGTGAACAGCAATTTTCAAGTCTTGCCAGAGATTCCCAATTGGATTAAGGTCTGGACTTTGACTGGGCAATTCTAACACATGAATATGCTTTGATCTAAACCATTCCATTGTAGCTCTGGCTGTTTAGGGTGGTTGTGCTGCTGGAAGATGAACCTCTGCCCCAGTCTCAAGTCTTTTGCAGACTCTAACAGGTTTTCTTCCAAGATTGCCCTGTATTTGGCTCCATCCATCGTCCCATCAACTCTGACCAGCTTCCCTGTCCCTGCTGAAGAAAAGCATCCCCACAGCATGATGCTGCCACCACCATGTTTCACAGTGGGGATGGTGTGTTCAGGGTGATGTGCAGTGTTAGTTTTCCGCCACACATAGCGTTTTGCATTTAGGCCAAAAACTTTAATTTCGGTCTCATCAGACCAGAGCACCTTCCTCGACATGTTTGCTGTGTCCTCCACATGGCTTGTGGCAAACTGCAAACGGGACTTCTTATGGCTTTGTTTCAACAATGGCTTTCTTCTTGCCACACTTCCATAAAGGCTCGATTTGTGGAGTGCACGACTAATAGTTGTCCTGTGGACAGATTCTCCCACCTGAGCTGTAGATCTCTGCAGCTCCTCCAGAGTTACCATGGGCCTCTTGGCTGCTTCTCTGATCAATGCTCCCCTTGCCTGGCCTGTCAGTTTAGGTGGACGGCCATGTCTTGGTAGGTTTGCAGTTGTGCCATACTCTTTCCATTTTCAGATGATGGATTGAACAGTGCTTCGTGAAATGTTCAAAGCTTGGGATATTTTTATATAACCTAACCCTGCTTTAAACTTCTCCACAACTTTATCCCTCACCTGTCTGGTGTGTTCCTTGGGCTTCATGATGTTGTTTGTTCACTAATGTTCTCTAACAAACCTCTGAGGCCTTCACAGTACAGCTGTATTCAAGTGGGCTCTATTTACTAATTAGGTGACTTCTGAAGGCAATAGGTTGCACTGGATTTTATTTAGCGGTATCAGAGTAAAGGGGGCTGAATACTTTTGCATGCCACACTTTTCAGTTTTTTATTTGTAAAAAAATTTGAAAAGCATGTGACATTTTCCTTAAATATCTTATCTATTTTTTTCAATTCACAATTATGTGCCACTTTGTGTTGGTCTATCACGTAAAATCCCAATAAAATACATTTACCTGTGTGGTTGTAACGTGACAAAATGTGGAAAAGTTCAAGGGGTATGAAATCCTTTTGCAAGCTACTGTAAATAATACAAACATAACTGACGTATGGAGGATTGCCAATCTGTCTGGAAGAGAATACTCTTTTTATTCAGGTGTTCATAAAATGTATACACGAATTGACTACTTCTTGGTAGATGCAAAACTTATCCCTTTTACCTATAACCCAAAATATCACAACATTATTATTTCGGACCATTGTCCTCTAACTTTTTCAGTAAAATTGGAAGGAATGTATAATAAACAATCGTTTTGGACATTCAACCCACAAATACTAGCTGAGGCAAGTTGTTGTGACTATTTGAAGCTACAGATGAAAACATTTTTTGAGACAAATGACAACCCCAGTATTTCTCCAGCGTTGCTGTGGGAAACTTTTAAAGCCTATGTTAGAGGCTGTAATATTGCATACCAAGCTTTTCAAAACAAGAAAAATAAGACTGAACAATTGGAATTATAAAAACAGATTAAACAGTTAGACTTAGAAAACGCGGTTGACCCAACCACTGCAAAACATAATAAGATAGCTGCATTAAAATTTAAATTAAATCAAATTTTGAATTTGGTGATAAATCAGACAAGCTACTGGCACATCAACTCCACACATTAGAGAATGACCATACAATACACAAAATTAGATCAGAAAAAGTAGATCTGCTTACATTGCCTAAGGATATTAATGAAAGATTCTTACAATTCTACCATACACTATACTCATCAAAAACAACAGCCGATCCTGCAAAGATGAAACAGTTTTCTTGAGAATTGCAATCTCCTATCCCTTAATGAGGAGGAACAGGATGAATTAGGAGCAGATATAACAACAAAATACATCGTAGAGACTATTAAATCATTGAAAAGTGGAAAAACACCGGGTCCTGACGGGTTTAGTAACGAATTTTATAAAACAAAAAATTATTTAATTTCCCACGTTTACAAGCCCTTTATATTCATACATTTAAATAACAGACTTTACCACAAAACCTTGCTGAATCAACTATTACATTGATTCCAAAAAAAGATACAAATCTCGAGGAGCCTGGATCCTACAGGGCAATAGCCCTTTTAAATACAGATCGGAAGATACTAGCTAAGACTTTGGCTCGCAGATTAAGCATGGTTATTAGTAAACTAATACATCCAGATCAAAATGGGTTTATACCTAAACGACATTCGTTTTATAATTTGAGACGTTTGTTTAACATAACATATTCGCAGAGAATGACAAATGAAGATCGAACAATTATTTCTTTAGATGTAGAATAAGCTTTTGACCAAGTGGAATGATCTGATCTTTTCACAGTGTTGGAAAATTTTCAATTGGGAGAAAACGTTACTTTATGGGTGAAGCTTTTATACACTAATCTGACAGCCAGAATACTGACAAATCAAATGCTTTCACCTAACTTTTTTTTATCTAGGGGTAATAGACAAGGATGTGCTCTTTCACCAATGTTTTTTGCTTTAGCCCTTGTCGAGAATATCAGGTCCCATTCAGACATTTATGGATATAATAATAGAATATTGACTGGCCTTGAGGGGGATACAACATATATTGCCTGAAGTAGATTCATATTGCCCGAGTCGAAGACGAGGGCAATATGGATCTAGTGAGGGCAATATATGTCGTATATCCCGAAAGAGGACAGTCAATATTGTTATTATTACCCATTATCAGACATCTAGAGGAAAATTTGAACATCTCAGCTCGGCGGACTTCCACGTAAAATTTAACCAAAATGGACGCCAAAGTCTTCCTGTCTGCCGTTTGAATATTCTAAATTTCCCACGCAGCGTCACGTTGCCGTCACGTTGCCAAGTTCCCGGATGTGAGACCAGGGGAATATAAGACTATATTCCCCGCTGTTTTAACAGGTAAAGTCCATAGGCGTTCGCAAGAAAGGGGAATATAAGAAAATATTCCCCTGTTACCCCTGCTGGCAGTAAAAACAAAGGGAATACAATTTTGTAAAAGCATACCTCAGATGTGTGATATGGGTAATAATAATAGAATATTGACTGGCCTTGAGGGGGATACGACATATATTGCCTGAAGTAGATTCATATTGCCCGAGTCGAAGACGAGGGCAATATGGATCTAGTGAGGGCAATATATGTCGTATCCCCCGAAAGAGGACAGTCAATATTGTTATTATTACCCATATCAGACATCTAGAGGAAAATCTTCTGTCAAAAGTCGCGAACCTCTTCTCGCAGGAGGCTGCCATTTTGCTTGTTTTGTCGAGAACAAATTCTAAATTTCCCACGCAGCGTCACATTGCCAAGTTCCCGGATGTGAGACCAGGGGAATATAAGACTATATTTACCGCTGTTTTAACACGTAAAGTCCATAGGCGTTCGCAAGAAAGGGGAATACAAGAAAATATTCCCCTGTTAACCCTGCTGGCACTCAAAACGAAGGGAATACAATTTTGTAAAAGCATAGCTCAGATGTGTGATATGGGTAATAATACCAATTATTACCCATATCACACATCTGAGGTATGCTTTTACAAAATTGTATTCCCTTCGTTTTTACTGCCAGCAGGGGTAACAGGGGAATATTTTCTTGTATTCCCCTTTCTTGCGAACGCCTATGGACTTTACCTGTTAAAACAGCGGGGAATATAGTCTTATATTCCCCTGGTCTCACATCCGGGAACTTGGCAACGTGACGGCAACGTGACGCTGCGTGGGAAATTTAGAATATTCAAACGGCAGACAGGAAGACTGCCGTGTCCATTTTGGTTAAATTTTACGTGGAAGTCCGCCGAGCTGAGATGTTCAAATTTTCCTCTAGATGTCTGATATGGGTAATAATAACAATATTGACTGTCCTCTTTCGGGAGATACGACATATATTGCCCTCACTAGATCCATATTGCCCTCGTCTTCGACTCGGGCAATATGAATCTACTTCAGGCAATATATGTCGTATCCCCCTCAAGGCCAGTCAATATTCTATTAATATACCACCAATAAAATCTCGTTATATTCAGATGATGTACTTCTATACATTACTAATCCCCAAGTTAGTATTCCAAATGTTCTAAACATTATAGAACACTTTGGTTCTTTCTCAGGATATAGAATAAATTGGAATAAAAGTGAAATTATGCCATCAACAAGATCCTTCTCAACTCCAAAAAAATCCTTTCAAAATTGTTACTGACAAGTTCAGATATCTCGGAATTTACGTGACTAGAAAGTATTCCTCTTTGTTTAAAACAAACTTCCCACCATTAATTACTAAACTACATGCCTACATTCAATTTTGGAAAACACTTCCTATCTCCCTTATAGGTAGATTAAATGCCATAAAGATGATCTTCCTTCCGCAACTCTTATATTTATTTCAATCAATACCGATATATCTCCCTAAATTTTTTTTTTTTTTTTTAATTGATTCTATTGTCACTAAATTTATTTGGGACTACAAAACTCATAAAATACATAAAAGACATTTGTGCAAATCCAAAGAAAATGGAAGATTAGCTCTTCCTAATTTTCTTTTTTACTACTGGGCAACTAACATTAAAAATAAAACCTTCTGGTTGGACGATACATGTCAACGTAAATGGGTTAAAAATGGCGAGGGAAGATTGTTTGCCTTTTAGTACAGGCTCGATCCTCCTATCTCCAACACATTTGAATAAGTCAACGTATAAGCAAAATCCGATAATACATAGTACTATCCGTATCTGGAAACAGTTGAAATTCAGTCTTAAATTGAGAAACATGTCTCTCCTTCTTCCTATTGCAAACAATCCCTCGTTTAAACCGTCTACTTTAGATATGGTGTTTGTTCAATGGAAGAACCTTGGAATTAAGATGGTGGGAGACCACTATAAGAAGGGGACTCTCTTTTCTTTTCAAGAACTACAGGAGAAATATCACTTTTCAAGAACTACAGGAGAAACACCAACAATTTTTTTAGATACCTTGAAATCCGAGATTATGTGAAAACATACACACAAGACTCTCCTCTTATGGGTCCAGATATATTAGACGATTGTTTGAATGGACATGTCGATACAAGTAAGTTGATATCATACATTTATAACACTGTCTTAAATATTGATTCCCCACCTTCTGAGATTTATAGGCGAGCATGGGAGGATGAGCTGGGTTTACCCATTTCAAAAGATATATGGGAGGAAAGCCTACTATACATACATTAATTATAATTATTAATAATATGTATAATTATTATACATACTTTAAATGTCAGGCATTGCCTGATACAATTCAAAGTATTGCATAGGTTATACTACTCAAAGGCCAAACTGAATGTGATCTTCCCAACTGCTTCCTCTCTCTGTGATAAATGTCACCTCCAAGAAGATACCCTAACCCATTCTTTTGTATCCTGTATAAAAATACTCAAAATTCAATTGGAGTCAGATTCAAAATTAAGAATATTAGGAATGTCAGAGGGCTGCCCTGATTTAACGATATTCCAAAGACCTTTCCTTGACTATAGTTTAATAACTGCAAAAAAACTTATACTTAAATTCTGGAAAAGATAGCAGTTCCCAGAGTGAAGATGTGGATCTCATAAATGACCGAGACACTACATTTAGAAAAAATAAGACTTGTTTTGTCTGACAAATCAGACTATTTTTCCAAAATATGGTCTCCTTGCATTTAATTTCTTCATCAACAGAATGGTTGAAGACAAATTCAAAACCGATGCTGGGGTCGGGTGAGCGGGCGTGGGGAAGGGTAGTGGGATATATCTCCGCTTTTTTTTCAATTCTTTGTTAGTTCAGGGGTTCTTGCTTCTTTCTTTTCGTATCTTTCTTCTTCCTTTTCATTCTTTCCTTTTTACTTTTTTCCGATTCGCTTATCAGTTTATAAAATGTTAAAACTGAAGCTGTACGAAAATTGTATAACTGTTATGTTGATTACTTTCTCCTTGTACAATTGCTTCTAATAAAATAAATATATTAAAAATAAATAACATTCAGTCAAAGATCCTGTAAGAAATCTGGAAACTTTCCTCTATGCCAGTGTTATATCACAGACCAGAGGACTTAGCTTTAAGGTGAGAGGGGTAAAGTCTAAATGAGATGTGCTGGGCAAGTTTTTCTTTACACAGAGAGTGATGGGTGACTGGACCAGCTGCCAGGGGCAGTGGTGGAGGCATATATGATGATTGAGGCTTTTAGATAGGGACGGATATGCAATGAATGACGGGAGCAAGCAGAGATGATTAGTTTTACTTGGCATCATGTTTGGCAGACAATGTGGGCTGAAGGGCTGCACTGTTCTACGTTCTATGATCTTTAGTTTTAGTTTTAGAGATACTGCTGGAAACAGGCCCTTCGGCCCACTGAGTTTGTGTCGACTAGTGATCACCCATACACTAGTTCTATCCTACACACTAGGAACAGAACAGGTGAGGGCAGCTACACATGCCAGCTATGTATCTCCCAAAAACAACCATAGGCACTCCCCCCATGACCTCCATGCCTGTGCAAGGGATTCAGTCTGGGGGCTTGTGATGCCAGCAGACCCACCATGACAACATATCATGTGTCTTGGGCCTTAGATCCAGCAACAATTTCACCATTGTCTTTATGATAATGTTGTCATTTATTAAAATGGTTGAAGAGTCAAGATTGTTAATTGTCATATGTGCCCACAACAGAACGCAATTCTTTCTTGCTGCAACACAACAGGTCTGCAAACACAGTACTCATAGAAAACATAGCAAGTTTAGTTTAGTTTAGATTAATTTAGTTTAGTTTAGTTTAAAGATACACCGTGGAAACAGGTCTTCGGCCTACCAAGTCTACGTCGACTAGCGATCGCCCCGTACACTAGCACTACCCCACACTAGGGACAAGTTACAATCTTTACCGAAGCCAATTAACCTACAAACCTGTACATCTTTGGAGTGTGGGAGGAAACCGGTGCACCCGGAGAAAACTCACGCGGTCACGGGGAGAACATACAAACTCCATTCAGACAGCACCAGTCAGGATCGAACCTGGGTCACTGGCGCCGTAAGGCAGCAGCTCTACCACTACGCTACTGTGCCGGTAATAAACAAAAAAAAATCAATAAATTCAAAATCCCAATGGTTGTGCGGGAAGCCTTAAGTCATTAGAGCAACCAAGACAGTTCATAGTTGAGGTTAGTGTTCAAGAGCCTGATGGTTTTTTGGAAGAAGCTGTTCTTGAATCTGGAGGGTCACAGTTTTCAGATTCTTGTTCCGTCTTCCCGATGGCAGGAGTGAAATGAGAGCAGGGCCAGGTGGCGTGGATCCTTGCAGCCTTTTTGTTGCTGTGCCTCCTATAGATCCCTTTGGTGAGGAGGTCAGTACCTATGATGGACTGGGCAGTGTCCACTACCTTTTGTAATCTCCTTCGTTCCTGGGCATCAGAGTTACTGAATCAGGCCGTGATGCAACCAGTCATTATGTTCCCTCCAATACTCGCGTTCAAAATTGCCTGCAGACTGTAAATTGTAGATTGGCTGCTGATTAATCTTCCCTAAGACAAACTATTCAAGCGTACAATCTTACGGTATCATTTTCATCTCGTTACCTCTGTTTTGTGGACAGTTTAATAAATACGAGAGCAAAAAAGATCAATTCCTTTCACTGCAGTTGTTTTTTAACTGGATAGCTCTGAGGCACAAAGCTAATAATGCAGGGGAATAAATGTTTAAGTAGCGAAGGAATGAAGAAGTGGCAAAATCTAATCTAGTCAAATGGAGTTCTTTCTAAACTATTTTTTAATCATTGCCCCCTCACCCCCACCCTTTTCACTTTCCTAATTCCACTCTGAGTTTATGAGGAGCTTGAGGTCATTCATTTAAAAGCCTGTGCCTTCATTTTGATTAAATTGATCATTTGAGTTCCTCAGTCTCTCTTCACAACCCAATGATCCAAGTCTGTACTGACTTATTACTTGCACTGTACTGCTGGAATTGGAATCAGTGAATTGGAGGCAGCCCACTCGACCTTCACAGCCGTTTCTAACCTGAAGGAGATGCTCAGCATAGACAGAGCGTTCAGAGATTTCTATATAAGTGCTGAGTTATTCCAGCACTTTTGTGTCTTTGTTTTAGTTTAGTTTAATTTATCTTAGAGATACAGTATAGAAACAGGCCCTATGGCCCACCCAGTCCACACCAACAAGCGATCACCCGTACACTAATTCTATCCTACACACTGGGGACAATTTACAGAAGCCAATGATAAACCTGCACATTTTTGAATGTGGGAGGAAACCAGAGAACCCAGAGGAAACCCACGTGGTTACAGGGAGAATGTACAAACTCTGTACAGACAGCACCCACAGTCAGAATCGAATCTGGGTCTCTGACGGAGTAAGGTAGCAACTCTAACGCTGTGTCACTGAGCCACACTACCAGTAAACCAACATCTGCAGTTCCTTGTATCAACAGTAACCAGGAGATTAGTTTAAGAAAGAACTGCAGATGCTCAGGCTTGTCTACAACATACAACATGCTTAATACAAAATGCATATCATCATTATGAAGTACGTCCATAACACATAATGCTGTATCTCTAAGGTCTAAACATAGTCTCATGAGTTTCAGCCAAAAAAAACATTTTTTTTGTAGTGTTCATAAGTGATTTTTGATGGAAACAACCTGAGAGATCCAACTCCAAAGCAGATATAAAATTTTACAGAAGTTAATTACTTTAAACTTTAGAGATATAGTGAGAAAAGACGGCCATCGACCCACCAAGTCCACGCCAACCAGCGATCGCCCCGTACACGAGCACCATCCTATATATTGGGCCAATTTACAATTTTACCGAAGCCAATTAACCTACAAACCTGTACGTCTTTGGAGTACGGAAGGAAACCAGAGCACCCGGAGAAAAACTACACAGTCACGGGGAGAACGTACAAACTCCGTACAGACAGCACACATAGTCAGGATCGAACCTGGGTCTCTGGTGCTGTAGGGCAGTAACTCTACCGCTGCACCACTGTGCCATCCAAATTAGAGATACGGTAAATCATTTGTTGGTCACTAGTTCCAATAAATGCCTGTATAAATTACCTTGAGATCTAACTCCAGTAAATTCAGTCCTACTGACATTGTGAAACCCAGTGTGAGCGAGGAGAACAGCTTCGACTATAGCTCAGTGTTCAACACCATTGGTCCTTCCAAACTCGCCATCAAACTCAGTGGACCAGATCTCTATTCCTTCCTATGCAACTGGATTCTTGACCATGACCCTACAGATGAACACCAGGCCATCATCTCCCACATCGTTTCCGATCTCATCGCCTCTGGTGATCTCCCATCCACAGCCTCCAACCTTATCGTTCTCCAGACCCACATTGCCCACTTCTATCTCCTTCCCAAAATCCAAACAGGACTGCCCCGGCAAACCCATCGTCTAGGCCTTCTCCTGTCTCACAGAACTAATCTCCAAATACCTTGATTCTAATCTATCCCCCCCTTTGTCCAGTCCCTTCTCACATACTGTGCGTTCAGTCCCCTGCTCTATCCTCTCTACACCCATGACTGTGTAGCCAGACACAGCTCCAACGCCATCTTTAAATTTGACAATAACTCCATCGTTGGACAAGTAACAGGTAACGATGTGTCAGAGTACAGGTGGTAGATCGATAATATGGCTGAGTGGTGCCAGAACAACCCAACATTAGCAAGACCATGGAGCTGATTGCTGACTTCAGGAGAAGGAGAATCGAGAACCAGAGGACGTAAGTTTAAGGTAAGGGGGGAAGGATTTAATAGGAACTCAAAGGGAAGTTCTACAGTTTTTTCACAGGGTGGTGGGTATATGGAGTGAGCTGCCGGAGGAGGTAGTTGAGGCAAGAACTATCGCATCATTTAACAAATATTTAGGCAGGTACATGGGTAGGACAGGTTTAGAGGGATATGGGCCGAACCCAGGCAGATGAGACGAGTGTAGATGGGACATGCTGGATGATGTGGGCAAGTTGGGCTGAAGGGCCTGTTTCCACACTGTATGACTATGACTCTGTGAGGGATAAAGTGATTAAACCCCACTATTGTAAGGGGCTTTAAAGAGGATTCAAACCGATAGGGGCCAGGGAGAGGGTTCTGACACAGCTGTGTATAAAAGTTACCAGAGCAGTCCTTGAGTAAGAAGTGATAGCATTGTGTAGCGGTAGAAGGGAGTGATGTAGATAGATCCCTATCAGTAGAAGGGAGTGATAGATGGGACCCTTGTCACTATAGCTTAGCTTTAGTGCTGATATAGGAGAACTGAGAGAGTTCAGTTGGAGGTGAGTAAAACTAGGGTAGGTCATGAACAACTGAGCATGCTTAATAAAATAAATGAATATTACAACACACCCCTGGTCAAGAAACTGCTCATTACCATGCACATGTCTGGACATGCGATGTATGATGTGGGAGGTACGGGGGGGACGTACCTACAGATTGTGCACCTCAGTGTCTGATTGGAGGGGGTCAAAGGAGAGGAGGTTGGATGTAGAATTGTGTGTATAAAGGGGGGTTTACCCTTCTGACTTCGGTGTGTCTCAACTTGGAGAGGCATCCGACTCTGCAGACTCGCAAATAAAGAATCTCTTGCTTCCACGATTTAGTCTCTGAGTAGTGACTGTGAGCACATCGCTTATCTCACAAACTGGGGGCTCGTCCGCGATCGCCACTCCGGCTGCTCGTGGAGGCAAAGAAGGAAGGGAAGGTGCACCCTGATGATTTCAGCGGTCTCTGATCTCCTTGCTTGCCATCAGTGGTTTGAGCAAGTGATATTCGGGCAAGAGACTCAGGAAGCAAGAGGGAGTGTCAGATAAAATAAACAAGGGACGGTCAAGCGATTCTTGTGCACAAGACCCAGGTAGAAAAACTGACTATTAAGTATTGCCTGGGCGACCGAGGGTCTGTCGGACGGGAATAGTCCGATAAGATAAAGATAACCGGAACGGGAAAAGTAAGAGTCCGGGGGGAAACTGGACAAGGCTCAAACTGGTGAAGAGCCGCACATTCCGCCTGATAGTCCATTGGGGCAAATGTAGCAATCTTGGGGAGAAGGAAGCCCCGGGGGTAAAAGATAAGGAGACTATGATTAAATTCTGTTATTTTGATTAACCAAATGAACCAATAAAGGGGAGTTCAGTCTGGTGGCACTGGACTGTACAGAATATTCAGAGTATCACTCAGACATTGCAAAAATCTAAGGAAAACCACAGTGCCAAATGTTTTGAGTACGAAAAGTTAAAAAGGAAGGAGCAGCACATGAAAGAAATATTGAGTTGTTTCACACAATCTATAGAAGAAACTCATATACAGATTGGTCAGGTACATGAGGAGTTAGTGCAAAATATGTTAATTTTGAAACTTTAATCTGTGTAGAAATTGCATAATTTCATTGAAGTAAGAATGGAACTAATGTGATTTGTGTGTAAAAACCGGTTTTGTATGAATGAGGAAGTTTATATATGTGATAGGTTTGTTTGCGTAGGCCACATGCTGTAAAGGGTAGGTGTGTGTGTGTTCCTTTAAGAAATTGTAAGCAATGGGGAGGTTACGAACAGCTGTAAGGTAACGGACAACGCTTTGTATCATCACAACTTAAAAGGGGAAAGTTGGAAAATGTAGGTTGCTTGGCTTCTATAGATTTCTTTTCAGTAAAGTTAATTTGGAAAATTGTTAGTCGTATGTATTTAAACTAGGAATTGGAATTTGGGAATTGTAGGGAAAATGGTTTGAACAAAATTAGAAATAAGTTAATTGCTGAACAACAAGCAGCTTTTATTGTTTGTTTAGATAAACATTCTGGTTGGAGAAGGGTAATAAATTAATGGGGCCCAGGGGGAAAAAAAAGGAGTTGGCAGACAATGATGTCAATAATGGGAAGTTTATTTACTTCAGAAGAAAGACAGATGGTCAGACAAGCAGGAATAAAGATCTGGGAAAAGGGGTTGCAGGCTCCGGGGGTAGCAGCAGACGCAGGTCAGCAGTTACTAAAGGTTAATTTCGTAACCAAGTCATGGCCAGATATTAGAAAGAAACTGGAAAAATTGGAGGATTGGAATGACAAACCATTAAATCAATTGTTAACAGAGGTTTAGAAAGTATATGTACGATGGGATGAGGAAAAACAGAAGGGAAAGGCAAAAATGATGTTGCAGACAGTACACCAAGGGGTAAAGAAGGAGGGAAAGTGATGACTGCCCCCGAGGTAGAAGGGGTCGTGGTAAAATATGAGAATCGAGAAGTCAGTGGAAGATTTTAAAAGGAAGGTGAATAAATTTGCAAAGGAGGATAAACTATCTGAGAAGTAAGAAATTGAGTTTAGAATGAGAAAGAAACATAGAAAGATAGAAACATAGAAATTAGGTGCAGGAGCAGGCCATTCGGCCCTTCGAGCCTGCACCGCCATTCAATATGATCATGGCTGATCATCCAACTCAGTATCCTGTACCTGCCTTCTCTCCATACCCCCTGATCCCTTCAGCCACAAGGGCCACATCCAACTCCCTCTTAAATATGGCCAGCGAACTGGCCTCAACTACTTTCTGTGGCAGAGAATTCCACAGATTCACCACTCTCTGTGTGAAAAACAATTTTCTCATCTTGTTCCTAAAAGACTTCCCCCTTATCCTTAAACTGTGACCCCTTGTCCTGGACTTCCCCAACATCGGGAACAATCTTCCTGCATCTAGCCTGTCCAATCCCTTAAGAATTTTGTAAGTCTCTATGAGATCACCCCTCAATCTTCTAAATTCCAGCGAGTACAAGCCGAGTCTATCCAGTCTTTCTTCATATGGAAGTCGTGCCATCCCAGGAATCAGTCTGGTGAACCTTCTCAGTACTCCCTCTATGGCAAGAATGTCTTTCCTCAGATTAGGAGACCAAAACTGTACGCAATACTCCAGGTGTGGCCTCACCAAGACCCTGTATAACTGCAGTAGAACCTCCCTGCTCTTGTACTCAAATCCTTTTGCTATGAATGCCAACATACCATTCGCTTTCTTCACAGCCTGCTGCACCTGCATGCCTACTTTCAATGACTGGTGTACCATGACACCCAGGTCTCGCTGCATCTCCCCTTTTCCTAATCGGTCACCATTCAAATAATAGTCTACTTTCCTGTTTTTGACACCAAAGTGGATAACCTCACATTTATCCACATTATACTGCATCTGCCATGCATTTGCCCACTCACCCAGTCTATCCAAGTCATCCTGCAGCCTCCTAGCATCCTCCTCACAGCTTACACTGCCCCCCAGCTTCGTGTCATCCGCAAACTTCGCGATGTTGCATTTAATTCCCTCGTCGAAATCATTAATGTATATTGTAAATAGCTGGGGTCCCAGCACTGAGTCTTGCGGCACCCCACTAGTCACTGTCTGCCATCCTGAAAAGGACCCGTTCACTCCTACTCTTTGCTTCCTGTCTGCCAGCCAGTTCTCTATCCACATCAATACTGAACCTCCAATACCGTGTGCTTTAAGTTTGTATACCAATCTCTTGTGTGGGACCTTGTCGAAAGCCTTCTGAAAGTCCAGATACAACACATCCACTGCTTCCCCCTTATCCACTCTACTAGTTACATCCTCAAAAAATTCAATAAGATTTGTCAGACATGATTTACCCTTCGTAAATCCATGCTGACTTTGTCCAATGATTTCACCACTTTCCAAATGCGCTGCTATCCCATCTTTAATAATTGACTCTAGCAGTTTCCCCACTACCGATGTTAGACTAACTGGTCTGTAATTCCCCGTTTTCTCTCTCCCTCCCTTTTTAGAAAATGGGGTTACATTAGCTACCCTCCAATCCTCAGGAACTACTCCAGAATCTAAAGAGTTTTGAAAAATTATCACTAAGGCATCTGCTATTTCTGGGGCTACTTCCTTAAGTACCCTGGGATGCAGCCTATCTGGCCCTGGGGATTTATCGGCCTTTAATCCATTCAATTTACCTAACACCACTTTCCGGCTAACCTGGATTTCACTCATTTCCTCCATCTCATTTGACCCGCGATCCCCTGCTATTTCCGGCAAATTATTTATGTCTTCCTTAGTGAAGACAGAACCAAAGTAGTTATGCAATTGGTCTGCCATGCCCTTGTTCCCCATGACCAATTCACCCGTTTCTGACCAGACCAGAAAGGATTAAAGTGGGAAGCAGAGGGATAAATTGATGAGACTGCTTTAAAAAGATAAGAGCAGGCCAGACACAGATTATCCTTTGGGGCACCCATAAACTGAGAGGGCTAAGAAATACCTTACCCAATATTCCTGATGGGGCAGGAAATGGATTATGGCTTTGGAGGACGATTATTGGCTATGGGAGATTTGAAGGCACTGTTGGTGAAAGTGATAGGAACCACTAAACTGACAGAACTCCTGAAGATGGCTGGTATAAAAATGCTGTGAACAATGCAATAAACAATGGCATGCTGTTTGACACAGTCAGGCAGGGAGTATGGCAGGCCCTCAGACAAAAATCCAGCAGCCTATCTGGAGAACAAGCTGAAAAGGTGGAGACTGGAAATTGAACAAAAATAGAAGGCAATCAGTTAGTGAACACTATATTTTGAACCACAGTGGTGGATGTCATTCCTCCTAAAATCAAGTCTAGATTGGAGGAGGTGGTGGGATTGTAATCTATTTCCCACCCTGATTCAGTGATCATTTGGTCAATGAGGTTGAGAAATATCGCAAAGATAGGAAAAAGACTTGCAGACCAGCAGGAAGAGGTGCAGAGAAAAATGATGCAAATGTAACTTGAAGAGCTCAAAAAGAAAGAGTGTGAAACAAGTCAGAAAGACCTGGTTGAAAAGTCTGAAATAAGTGATGCACCGACACACAGTGAGTCCTATGACAGAGCCAAACAGGGGCCAGAGATTCCATGCCAATAATAAATGTATTTGGGAGAGTGTTTCCTCAAATGCCCTATCAGGAGTGAAATAAATCTGGATATAAGCCCAGACAGGACTGGGGTCCCCAAGGGAGGGAGGGATCTCAAGGAAGAGGTCAAGGAAGGCTAGTAATGGATAAGGTGTGTTGGGGATGTGAACAGGTATGGTAATCGGGGGATAATGGATAGCTATGGTAAGAACATTGTATTAAATTAGGCTAGGATGCGGCAGGGTTTTAAATACTAGCCCCATGATTTTAATCAGATGTTGTAGGCAGATTTGGAAGGTGTTGATATAGTATGTGGATGATTTGTTGGTTTGTTCCACAAGCGAGAAGCAATGTGAGAGAGACACATTGTAATTATCTTGGAAAAGATGGCATAGGAGGTCATAATGTATCAAGGAAGAAGTTGTTGTTTTGTCAGCAGCAGGTAGAATATTTTGGATGAGTAATATCTAAAGAAGTAAAAGCTATAGCGCAGGATCAAATTGAAGCGATAATTGAAGTTCCCAAACCTCAGACAGTAGAACAGATGATGATGATATTGGGAATGGCAGGATATAGTTCAGACTAGATTGGGAAGTATGTTGAAATTGTGATGCCATTAAGGAAAATAATGAAGGAAGAAGGACACACAAGTCTGAGAAATGTTTTACAGTCAGAGCCTTTGAATGAAGGGGACAAAAAGGTTTTGCTTGTGGATGTTTCTTGTTAAAGGGATCATAATAGCAAGTATGCAGGGTTTGAAGTGATGCATCAGGATGAATTAGACTCTAAGGTAATCAAATTGGAAGCTTACCTGCAATCTTGCTTAGCTCAATTGGCAGAAATTAAGGCTTCAAGAGCAGGAGATGTACATGGAGCCTGGCACATGTTTGGAGCAGAAGGGAAACAGAAAGGCTTTGAGAAAAGCAACGGAGACCCCATGCAAAGTTAGCAGTGTCCCCCTATGAAATGTTGTTTGGGTTACCTTATTTGGGAAAGATAGAAGGAATACCCACCATAGAGGGCAGTGATGTATTCTTGAGGAACTATTTATTGGCAGTGTCTCGTTCCCTTACAGAATTAAAAGCTAAAGGATTATTGGCTCAAAGCCCACCACTCGACTTTCCAATACATGCTGTAAAGGCCGGCGACTGGGTACTGGTCAAGAATTGGAAGGAGGAGAAACTCCAGCCCAGGTGGACCGGCCCATACCTAGTATTACTGACAACCGAGACAGCAGTACGAACAAAAGAAAAAGGGTGGACCCACGCAATCCGGGTTAAAGGACCCGTTGATTCACCCGCTCTTGATAAAGAGGAACAGTGGATGATGAAGCCAGGAAATAAGCCCCTAACATTAACTTTTAGAAAAAATTAAATGTATAACTAGCAGTATGAAAGGAGCATTTGTGGTATTGTTTGCTCTGCATGTAATTATGGTAAAAAGTATTAATAACTGTGATAAATGTTATCATCCTATCAGATACGGAGGGCGGACAACCAGATCATTTACTTATCATTCCCATGAGAACGATGCTTGCTATAACCTGAGGACTACAACTATTTGTGAGGACGGGGGAAAGAAGTATTATAGGGTAGAGAATAGGGGATATGTAGGGAGGTTTGGGTACATTACCTGCCCAAAGGGGGAGAGATGGGTTTGTATAACTAGGACAGGACAGTTAGGTCTCCCTTTCCAGGCCTTAGGATGGACATTAGATAAAATAAAGGAGGAAGTAATAACAAGGTTAATGAAAGTAGTAGTCACCAAGCCTCCCCCTCCCCCACCTACTCAGCCTCAATTGCACCAGACACTGTACGAAGAAATAAAGAAGCAGATTGAGATCCCTGAAGGAGGAAAAAAACCTGTTTGTGGACTTGGCCCTCCGGATAGCTGGAACCCTGAATGTGACTAACTGTTGGGTCAGTGGCGGACCACTGATGAGATCATGTTGGCCGTGGAGAGGATCCATTGTTGAAGTATGGGACCTGATGGAGTGGAACCTGACAGTTGGACAAGACCGAGATCCCCAGGCATGGGTCTTGACAGACGCTCCGGTTGGGACTGAGTGTATCGCTAGGCCCTGGGCAAGGGATGCCATCCTAGTAGGCAGCAGCCCCTGCCAGCGCATCGTCACCCAGTGGCCAAATCAGTCCCGAGTGTGGTGGCCAGAGGAGCCTAAATGGTATCCAACTAAGAAAGACGGGAGAAACTGCACTATCTGGATGAAGACCGATGGAATGGAATTGACTGGACTATGGAACTGCACCGGGAACAACCCTTATCAAGGAATCCCGGTGTTGTGAGACATATGGAACAAGGTTACCTCTAGTGGACCGGCCCCTGAAGGACTGTTATATATGCGGACACAAGGCTTACTCGGTGTTACCAACAAATTGGAGCGGGACTTGCTTTATTGGACTGGTACAACCGGGATTTTTCCTGTTAAACACCGAAGAAGGGCGGTCGCTAGGAACACCTGTATTTGACGACCTATATCGGAAGAAGAGGAAAATAGACATTGGAGAATGGGAAGATGGCGAATGGCCACCCGCAAGAATCATCTCATACTATGGACCAGCCACTTGGGCACAGGATGAATCCTGGGGCTACCGAACCCCGGTATACATGTTAAACCGGATCAGGCAGTACTGGAGGTAATTACCAACCAAACTGCGGGGGCACTGGAGATGCTGGCAAAGCAGCAGACACAGATGAGAGCAGCAATATACCAGAACCGGTTGGCCCTAGATTACCTCCTGACAGAAGAAGGAGGGGTATGCGGGAAATTCAACCTCTCTAATTGCTGTCTAAACATCGATGACAATGGACAGGCAGTGATGGACATATCAGAAGGAATCCGTAAGTTGGCACATGTTCCAATCCAGAAGTGGAATTCGATTATGGGAACCCGATGGTGGGATTCCATCCTCGGAGGAACATGGTGGAGAACGGCGGGACTTGTGTTTCTATGTGCAGAGGTTGGACTGATCTTTATCCCCTGTTGCATCCCTTGTTTTAGGGAACTTATTACAAGGAGTATAAGTCAGATGCAGGCTGTAGTCGTGCCTATGGGAGAGAAAGGGGATAATGCGGCCAGGGAAGGTCCAGGATCTACAGGTAAAGGAGATTAGGACAATGTTACGTCAATTCGAACTGAAGGAGCTTTAAATTGAGGTTTAATCAATAGATGCGTAGCAAAAGAAAAAGGGAGGATTGTGAGGGATAAAGTGATTAAACCCCACTATTGTAAGGGGCTTTAAAGAGGATTCAAACCAATAGGGGCCAGGGAGAGGGTTCTGACACAGCTGTGTATAAAAGTTACCAGAGCAGTCCTTGAGTAAGAAGTGATAGCAGTGTGTAGCGGTAGAAGGGAGTGATGTAGATAGATCCCTATCTGTAGAAGGGAGTGATAGATGGGACCCTTGTCACTATAGCTTAGCTTTAGTGCTGATATAGGAGAACTGAGAGAGTTCAGTGGGAGGTGAGTAAAACTAGGGTAGGTCATGAACAACTGAGCATGCTTAATAAAATAAATGAATATTACAACACACCCCTGGTCAAAAAACTGCTCATTACCATACACATGTCTGGACATGCGATGTATGATGTGGGAGGTACGGGGGGGACGTACCTACAGATTGTGCACTTCAGTGTCTGATTGGAGGGGGTCAAAGGAGAGGAGGTTGGATGTAGAATTGTGTGTATAAAGGGGGGTTTACCCTTCTGACTTCGGTGTGTCTCAACTTGGAGAGGCATCCGACTCTGCAGACTCGCAAATAAAGAATCTCTTGCTTCCACGATTTAGTCTCTGAGTAGTGATTGTGAGTACATCGCATATCTCACAACTCTATAAGCAAAAGCTGAAGGGATGCGTGGCAATGGTTTCAAGTTCTTGGATTTATACATCTCTGGTGACCTCTCATAGGTCAACATCTAATGATGAAGGGGTAAGCACATCAGTGATAAGCGAGCCGCTCCAATCACCACACCCCCATTCATCATCACTCCACTCCTAAGTCACCCTAGTCTGTCATACCTCCACCTCCCCCTTCTACGCTCACTCCCTCACACCTCACTTCTCCACACTGCTCTTCCACCGTTCCCCAACTCCCTACCACTCCCCCACCTTCTCCTCCAACCCAGATCTCCTCCTTCACTCCTCTTCACTTCCTCAACCCCCACTTCACTCCTCCAACTCCTCTTCCACTCCTCTCCTTCAATCCTCCTCCACATTCTTCACTTGCCCATTTCCCCAACTCTTCCTCCACCTCCACTCATCATCCTCACCCCTCCCCACCTCCACAATGTTGGTTCAGGGCAGGGGGTGCATATAACACTGCCATGTACACCCGCTGTTAACCCCACAAAGAGCCAGGAGGCCACAGTTAAAAGGAGCGTTTGGGCCTTTACAGCCCTGCTCTCGTTTCCCTCAGGAATCCACTCTGCTCCACCGTGTAACTGCCATAAGCTTCCTCACAGAAACAATGTCCAGCTGCTCAAAGCCTTACCCTTGCTCGCTTACAGCGGTACAAACAGAATTAGTCCAGAACAATCTGATTCTTTGCTCCTTTAAATGGGTGCACATTGAAAACTGTACAGAACTAAGGCAAATTCAATCATCACAAAGTTCGTCCAGTGGAATCCTGCACACATTAAATATTATATGATTCAAAAGCTAAGCAAAGCTTGAGGGGAAAAGCTTTTACAGACATAAAATGCTGGAGTAACTGAGTGGGACCGGGAAAACCGTTTAAATGTACTTAATATATCCAGGTGTAGAGTTCAAACATACTTTCAGAAAGAATGCAAAATATCCCTGTCAGATAATGGCTGGAATGAGCCAAATTTAATTTATTCTGTACAGAACGATAATTGTCCTGATATTGTTTACAGCAGCACAAACAACCTGACACAGTGGTGGACTAACAACATTATTTTTGCCACTGTGGTTCATTTAGGAACAAAAGCAACAGTAGCAGGCCATTCAGCCTTTTGTGACATTCCTACTACCCCACCCCCAAACCCCTTGATACCTTTTTAACTAGTACTGATCTCTGCTTCCACAACTAGGAGTATAATCGGTCAGCATTCCATCATTTATTCATTGCAAATACTAATCCTAAACTTCTGCATTATTTATCAGAGCAAAAACATGGTTTTGTAATTATATTCTGTCAGGTTATCAAGCTTCAAGATGTAACCTCTCGCTTCAAAGGCACATTTATTCTCAAACTGACATTCGGTTTCCTAAATGTAAAAGGTTATTAAACTATAATGAGTAAGAAGCCATTTATATTGCAGAGTTCAATACATTTTTTTTCTCCTCAACAACCCAAAATAGAAATCATAGTCAAACAAGAGGCAAAATCAAAAACTGCAGATGCTGGAAATCTAAAATAAAACATAGTCAGGTCAGTAGGTCAGGTTATATCTGTGGGGACAGAAATCGAGTTACAATAGACAATAGACAATAGGTGCAGGAGTAGCCCTTCAAGCCAGCACCGCCATTCACTGTGATCATGGCTGATCATCCACAATCAGTACCCCGTTTCTGCCTTCTCCCCATATCCCTTGACTCCGCTATCTTTAAGAGCTTTATCTAACTCTTTAAGAGCTTTATCTGGGTCTCTATTTCTGGGTCCCTTCATCGAACTTTCATCTCAGACCTGAAACAATAACTCTATTTTAGTTTAGCGATACAACATAGAACCCGACCTTTAGCCCACAGAATCCACACCAACCATCGATGGATCATCCATTCACACTAGTTGTATGTTATTCCATGTTCTCATCCATTCCCTACACACTAGGGTCAATTGCTAAAGAGGCCAATTAACCTACAAACCCACGCGTCTTTGGGATGTGGGAGGAGACCAGAGCACCCGGAGGAAACCCACGTGGTCACAGGGAGAACATGCAAACTCCACACTGACTGCACCTGAGGTCAGAATCAAACCCGGGTCTCTGGTGCTGTGAGGCAGCTGCTCTACCAGCTGTGCCACTGTGCCACCCCACCCTTTCCTCGGGTGCTGCCAGACATGCGGAATGCTTCCTGCACCTCCTATTTTTGTTTCAGTTTTCCAGCAATTTTGGGGGAAGAAAGGGGGAGGTTGTTCCAGATTCATGGTAACGTTTGTATGATTTAACCCCTGAATCACTATAGCCCTGGCACTAACCTCACTGGCTTACTCCCTGGTTTGGATTCCCCACCAGGGACGTACATTCTCCCAAACCATACTTGAATCATCATAGAGATACAGACACAAGGAACTGCAGATGCTTGTTTACTAAAATACATAAAGTACTCAGTTAGTCAGCAGGTCAGACAGCATTCCCGGAGAACATGGATAGGTGATGTTTCAGGTCAGAACCCTTCCTTCTCATCATCTTTGAGTTGTGCCGAACATGATGCCACAACCAACTGATCTCATTTGCTTGCACATGATCCATATCCCGCTATTCCCCACACTTCCATGTCCCTATCTCAAAGCCTCTTAAACACCACCATCATATATTTAACACTTCAAATCGGGGAGGCCTCTTACACTGAAGGAAACTCAACTTAAATCTGTCCCAAATTAGTTTAGGATTAATTTTTCGGCTGCTCTATGCAACATGAGGGCAGGTGGAGAAGACAGGGACACATCACTGCTGTCAAAACAAGGAACTGCAGATGCTGGGGGGTTTACAAAAGAAAACCAAGTGCTGGAGTAACTTACATGATTGAACAGCAAATCACTGCTGAAACATCACTTAGAGTGACCAGAGGTTGGGCATACCTGTTGTTGGCAGCACAGGAAGATGAGGGGTGATCTTATAGAGGTGTACAAAATCATGAGAGGAATAGATCGGGTATTTTACCCAGAGTACGGGAATCGAGAACCTGAGGACATAGGTTTAAGATGAGGGGGATGGGGGAGATTTAATGGTGAGGGGGATGGGGGAGATTTAATGGGAACCTGAAGGGTTGCATTTTTACACAAACTTCCAGAAATGTCACGATGACTCTATACTGGGGTAATTCTGCGGCTCAGGCGGCATCTTTGGATGAATAAGCTGCGGGAGGAGATAGTTGAGGCAGGTACTATCACAACGTTTAAGTAGCATTTAGGCAGGTACTTGAGCAGGGTAGGTTTAGTGGGATATGGGGCAAACGCTGGTAGATGGGACTACTGTAGATGGGGCCTGTTTCTGCTCTGTATGACTCTGAGAAGTGTATAAGCAAGGCCGGCGTCTTACCATCGGCGCTCCGCCTGAGGTGCGGGGGGCACGCTGAACACTTCAAGGCTGAGACATCGTAGTAGTGTGAGCTGGGGCAGGACTGGGGCTGGACGAAGGGGAGCGACAGGTCTGCGCTCTGCCCCGCACACAGCGCGGCCAGGGCGAGGATCAGCGCGCCCAGCATCTTGCAGTGAGTGCGGCAGCAGACCGTCTCCAGCAGCTCCCTCTGTGTACACGGACGGCGTGGCTGGGATCTTTGGTGGCTATGGTTTCCAAGCTCGGTGTCAGATTACTCCTTCCTGCGCAATCCCCCTCTTCCCCGGCATCGTCCTCTCGTAGAGTCGCACAGCAGCGAAACAGAGCAACTCCGAGCTGCACAGTGGAATGAGCAGGCAGACAAAGTGGCAGAGGCTGGTAAAATCATTTAAAATCAGCACATTTAAATCACACACTTGCACACGTACACGAATAGGCTCTCCACCCAAAACAAGAAGGGTCCATACCCGAAACTTCACCCATCCCTTTTCTCCCGAGATGCTGCCTGACCTGCTGAATTACTCCAGGATTTTATGTCTATCTTTGGTTTAAACCAGCAACTACATTTCAGTGTTTCTATCCTATCCACGTTCTCCAGAGATGCTGCCTGACCTGCTGAGTTACTCCAGCACTTTGTGTCTTTTTTTTGTGTATTTACCAGCTTCAGTTCTTTATTTCAACATGAATAGGAAAGACAGTGAGTGATATGGGCTAGGTGCAACTAGTGGCATTAGTTCATGTATGCAAACTAGTAATGGGAGCTCAGCTGGCATGCATGAGTTGGGCTGAAGGGCCTGCTTCCACGATGCATCAATCAGTGACTCTAAGCTGGGGTAACTCAGTGGCTCCGGCAGCATGTATGGAGGACATGGATAGGCAAATGTTTTGGGTCGGGACCCTTCTTCAGTCTGATTGGAGTAGGGAGGGAAAGCTGGAAAATAGTTCAAGAATATGCTTCCGTTTTTTAGTTTCGTTTGTTGTCACATATGCCAAGGTACAGTGAAAAGCTTTTGTTGCGTGCTCACCAGTCAGCGGAAAGACAATACGTGATTACTGATGAGCCATTCACAATGTACAGATACGTGATAAGGGAATAACTTTCAGTGAAAGGTAAAGCCAATAAAGTCTGATCAAAGATAGTCTGAAGGTCCCCGATGAGGTAGATAGTAGTTCAGGACTGCACTCCAGTTGCGGTAAGCTGGCTCATTTGCCTGATAACAGCTGGGAAGAAACTATCCCTGAATCTGGTGGTGTGCGTTTTCACACTTCTATACCTTTTGCCTGATGCGAGAGGGAGAAAAGGGAGTGGCCAGGGTGCGACTCGTCCTTGATTATGCTGTTGGCCTTGTGAGGCAAGTGTGAGGTATTAATGGAGTCAATGGAAAGGAGGTTGGTTTGTGTGATGGTCTGGGCTGAGTCCCCAATTTGCTGCAATTTCTTGCGGTCTTGGATGGACTTGGCGGTCTGCCTTAAAAATATTCAATGTCTCTGCTTCTTTTGTACCAATGACTCAAAGCCCCTGGGACAAAAAACATCTCCTCAGTCTAAAACAGGCAACTACTTATGTATTTAACAGGCATCCGTCTTTCCAAATGTGTCCTTAAGAGGAAACATCCTGTCCACATCGACCCTCTTAAGACCTTATATATTTGACGGGTTCCAGAAATCTGCGGCAAAGATTCTTCCATTGTTAGCTTCTTATTTTATCACTTACCATAATATATAAACCATTCCTCAATTTAAGATGTAGAAAGAAGGAACCAAAGATGCTGGTTTACAAAAAAATGACACAACGTGCTGGAGTAACTCAGCGGGCCAGGGAGCATCTCTGGATAATGTGGATAGGATCTGAAGAAAGGTCTGGACCTATACTTATCCATATTCTCCAGGGATGCTGCCTGACTCACTGAGTTACTCCAGCACTTTGTGTCCTCAATTGAAGATACTTTGTTCTTGATGGGGCTGTTTATCTAGCCGAGGTCCTCATGGTTTGGTGATCAGAATAGTTTTATGGTTTGGTGATGAGGCATGCACACATCTTTTGCAACCAATACACGTGCACTCATGTGAAGATCACCCACCCATCTTCATTCATCCGTGGAGATCATTGTTCTGAGTGTCGGCAGCACTAAGTAAAACGCCTGTTAATGGTGATAAGCCGATGTGTGCCATCAGGTTAGGTCAGCACAGCAGCACAGCGGTAGAGTTGCTGCCTCACAGCGCAAGAGACCCAGTTCGATCCTGACTACTGGTGCTGTGTGTACAGAGTATGTACGTTCAACCTGTGAGCGCGTGGTTTTTCACCGGGTGCTCCGGTTTGCTCCCACATTCCAAAGACGTACATGTTTGTAGGTAATTTGGCTTTGATAATGATTGTAAATTGTTCCTATTGTGTAGGATAGTGTTAGTGTAACAGGAACCGCTGGTCGACGTGGACACAGTGTGCCGAAATGTCTGTTTCTACGCTGTATCTCTAAACTAAAATAAACTAAAGGTTAATTTTTCATGTTTCTAGCATTCACTGATGCCAAGTCTAGAGCTAAGTACTTTTGCTAAAGTGCTTTTGCGAAGACATTGGTAATCCCAAATACTTGGGCAACTTACAACCCAACCATATGATCATTGAATTCTCCAATTTTAGGTAACCTATAGCAACCTCTCCCCTTTCTCACCTACATCCCCCTTTCTTCCCTCCCCCTTTCCCCAGTGCCCTGGACTTGCGCCTATGTATCCCCTCTCCCTCCCCCTCCTACCCCTCCTCCTCCTCCTCCTCCTCCTCCTCCAACATTCCATCCTCTGGCTTCACGATTCGCAACTATTTAATTATTCTGCCTCACACCTTCTGTCTTAATCTCTTGACTTTGTCCAAACATCTGCCGATGAAAACATTTGCCTGGCCTGTGTCTACCCATTACCTGCCATGCTTGGTCCTGCCCCTCCTCTCCCCCACGACAATCAGTTTGAAGGAGAGTCCTGACCCCAAACATCACCCTCCACGATCTCCAGAGATGCTGCATGAACTGCTGAGTCACTCCAGATTTTTGTGTCCCTTTGTTTAAACCAGCATTTGCAGTTCCTTGTTTCTACACTGATTATAGACACAAAATACTGGAGTAACTCAGAGAGTCAGGCACAAACTCTGGAGAAAAGGAATAGGTCTTGACCGGAAACGTCACCTATTCCTTTTCTTCAGAGATGCTGCCTGACCCACTGAGTTATTCGAATATGTTGTGTCTGTCTTCAGTGTAATCTAGCATCTGCAGTTCTTTTTGTGTAGGAAGGAACTACAGATGCTGGTTTAAACCCAAGATAGACACAAAATGCTGGAGTAACTCACAGGGACAGGCAGCATCTCTGGATAGACAGAATGGGTGATGTTTCGGGTCAAGACCCTTCTCCAGCCTGAAGAAGGGCCTCGACCCGAAACGTCACCCATTCCTTCGCTCTAGAGATGATGCTTGTCCTGCTGAGTTACTCCAGCATTTTGTATCTATCTGCAGTTCCTTCTTATATATTCTCCACTGATTACGTGGCATGGGCACCAAACACCGTGGTCCCTTTTGGGTTACTACACTCCATCGGGTTACTACACTCCCCCCCCCCCCCCCCCCCCCCCCCCCTGACCTGAAAGATACACCTTTTTAGATCATATTCAGCATCTGCATTTTAGAGATCACTGATACTCTACTTACTGACCACACAGGATAAAACAGCCAGAGCTGCAATTTTATTTCCAAATAAGCGATTCCTTTAAGTGGGGCTGGTAAACAAATCATCCAGGTCACATAATGGTTGGATAGCAACTAACACTCTTTAAATTTGTGTGTGAGAGAGAGAGCGAGCACCATGAATGCTGAACACTGTGAAACAACCCTCCAATGCTGAACATGCCTGTTGCAAATCATGTTGCCAGGACACACGCAGAAGATGTGTCATGCATTAACCTAGTTTTCCCAAGGAAGCTGAGTGCTGTGAATCCTTTAAAGATAAGTTAAAAACATTCCACTTACGCTGGAAATATAAACGTTGCAAATAACACATTTATTGAGCAGAACATGATGCCAAATTAAATATCTCACTAAAGCAAGGGTTCCCAACCTGGGGTAAATTCACCTGCCCAGGGGTAAATTTGTTGATTCTGGATTTGTACATTTTTTTTCTCATTGATTGACAGTGTTTGGTTCTGGTAGACCCGTATCTGTTCATCATTAGTTGTTCATAAATAAGTGAAATAAAGTAACATTGTTATGTGTTCTTAAAGTCGCCAGGGGTAAACGGGACAAACAAGGTTGGGAACCCCTGCACTAAAGGTTCAATGGTAGGGTAATACAGCAGGGTTACCTAGGAAGGAACTGTAGATGCTGGTTTACACCGAAGATAGACACAAAATGCCGGTGTAACTCTGGAGTCTCCAGAGATGCGGCCTGTCCCACTGAGTTACTCCAGCATCTTGTGCCTATCGTTGGTGTAAACCAGCATCTGCAGTGCCTTCCCACATGGTTCAATGGTGCTTTATTGTTACATGTGCAATGGCACACTGAAATTATTTTCCAACAAATGGGCCAGAAGAGTATTGCCATACCTCAGCACACACCGATTAGCAAAGTGTAAAGAAATAGTCCACAGATCCCGCATGCAAGAGGCGCCAGGGTTTGGCACCATTTTCATAGTCCAGTCCGCGCTCTACTTTTTATGAGTGGTGCCCGATCCAGCCAAGTCCCAGGCTGCCGTGTGGGTTGGC
Source organism: Okamejei kenojei (assembly GCA_035221665.1). Lineage (NCBI taxonomy): Eukaryota > Metazoa > Chordata > Chondrichthyes > Rajiformes > Rajidae > Okamejei > Okamejei kenojei. Next base: position 35,275,318 of record CM069147.1, on the reverse strand, counting down.
CAGTGGACTGACGTCCCTCTCTTCACCCGTCCATCTTCATGCCCCGGGGATGCCTCCCGCAGCCGACAAGCAGGCACGGTAGGCAAGACGTGAAGGCTTACTTCAATGCTCCATCAACATCTCAGCGAGGATCCTACATCAAAAATAACAGAATTGTTATGGCAGAGAAAGCCATTTGATTCAGCCCATCAAGTATCTGTCAGCTCATGAGAGGGCAATCCCATTGATCCCATTACTCCATTCTTTCCTCATGGCCCTGTAAATTATTCTTTCCCATATGTGGGCAGCACAGTGGTGCAGTAGAATTGCTGCCTTACAGCGCCAGAGACCCGGGTTAGATCCTGAATACGGATACTGTCTGTAGGGAGTTTGTACGTTCTCCCAGTGACCGCGTGGGTTTACCCCAGGTGCTCCGGTTTATCCCACACTCCAAAGACATGCAGATCTGTAGGTTAATTGGCTTTGGTAAAGATTGTAATTTGTCCTTAGTGTGTTACATAATTATAGTGTATGGGGGTCACTGGTCAGCGTGGACTCGGTGGGTCAAAGGTCCTGTTACTACACTGCGTCTCTAAACTAAACTAAACTAAACTAAAATGCCTTTCCAATTCTCGTTTGATGTTCCTGATAAGTTGTTTTTGCTACCCTTGTGTTCGTGAAGATATCTACTCTTTGCAATGGTTTTTTTCGGTGAAAGTACACCTCGGTGTGTCATATTGGAACCTCTAAAGAGTTAAAAACTAGTTTTTCATATTTTTAGATTCATAGTGGATATCATTTTAACAACATGTTTACAATTGAACACGTGTTGATTTTATACTTTTACATAGGAGGGTATATTGATGGGAAAACATTGTGGATAAATGTAGTTTAACTTTAATTGACATGCATGGATAGGGAATGGGTAGGAAAGGTTTAGGGATATGGGCCTATCCTGGTCAGATGGGACTCGTGTAGATGGGGTTTCTTGGTTGGGTCTACTTCCGTGCCATATGTCTCTTTGACTATGCATACCCACACCTTGATTACTATAGAAAGGACCAAATCTTTGTATAACTATTGCTCACGTCCCACTAACATCATTCGTTCAATGTGTGGAATCTACATCCCCTAGTTCTTGAACAGTATCCCTCTACCTTTCTTTTCTACATAGAATCTGTCAATCTGCGCCTTAAAAATACCCATTGACTTGGACTCCACAGTCATCTGTGGCAATGGATTCCACCGACTCGCCACCCTCTGACTAAAGAAATTCCTCCTCATCACCTTTCTAAATGTACGATCCAGCAGGCCCTGGTGGTCAGACATCTAAATTTGTTTTTCTTTAATAGATTGGGCTCAATCTGCAGCTGGATCTGTGAAGGGTTTGGAATCGTTGGACTTCCAAACCCTTAGAAGATTGTTAACACAGCTACAGTACATGTTTCAAACCACTTTATGTAAGGAGATTGTAACAGAGCCCAAAATAATTTGCATTTGTGTCCTTTTTTTTAAGGTAGTATCGGATCCCTCCCAAGTTGTTTCACAGCGGTAGAGTGATGGATCAGTAAATGGATTCAGAAACAGAGAACTTAATCCCCTCAACAGCCAATCTAGCCCCTCAGCAGCATCCAATTATAGCCTTCTGTTTGGCTGTCTGCACACAAGCGAAGCAGTCACTTAAGCAGAACGCTCCATGTTAATGGCCGGACATGTGACATCTGGGGGAATCAGGTTCCAAGGGTCAGGTTAGCGCGAAAGGTTATCGAGGGAAAAATATCTGTGTTGGTTTTAGACATTCTGGCAGGACAGAGTGGGGGTGGGGGTGGGGCGAGGAGGGGAGAGGAGAGAAGGCTCGGCCAAAGGTTGCAATGAATGTACGTGCGCTGATCATACAGATTACTGTCCTCTTACGTGTGTGTTTAATAAACATGGCTGGCCTTTCATTCCTAGTTTCCGACAGTCTTTACATCCATTCCTGAAGGTGAGATGAGTACAAAAACTAAGTTTGACAGAGCTACATTATTTGACACCAAATCTTGAGGTTCATTTATATGTTGGATAGTTAAAGGAACAGTCTGTTGAACAGGAATTGTGAATGGTTTGTGAGACTGCCAGGACTTTACAGGGTATTTTTTACCATTTAATAATTTAACCTGTAAGTACTCCTTAAAGTGTATGTATCCTTTAACCTTTAAATGGTAATTACTGCATTGGGCTTTTAACACAGTAAAGTACCGTATCTCCAAACTCAGCATCTCCAGAGGACCATTTTCTGGTTCAAGGTGAGAGGGCAAAGATTTAATAGGACAAAGTCTGTATATAGAACGAGCTGTCAGAGGAGGAAGTTGAGGCAGATACTATAACAGCATTTAAAAGACATTTGGACAGGTACACGGATATAAAAGGTTGGGAGAGATATGGGTTAAACACGGGCAGGAGGGATTAGTGTAGATAGAGCAACTTGGTCAGCATGGACAAGTTGGGCCAAAGGGCCTGCTTCCGCGCTCAATGGCACTATGACATGTTTCACAGGGAGGTTAGCAAAATATGAAATTGTACCACTATTAGGACTATCAGGATTTTAAATGATTTGAGTGGGATGATTGGAGATATTTAGAAAGGAAAATTCAGAGCTCCGGATCTAAGCAGCTGAATGTAGAGTTAACACTGGTGTGGCAAATAAAACGTCCCTCTGTTTTGAACATCATGGATCTTTTCAGTAAGATTGTTATATGAATTGTTATTTGCAAGATGTAAGAATTGGAGCAAAGCAAAGCTCTCAGCAACCAGTAGGGCTGATGGAGATGCAGATATATGGAGGAAAGAGACTTTGGATGGCTTTGACGAGCAGAATGAGAATTATAAAGAAGATAGACACAACGTGCTGGAGTAATTCGGCGGGTCAGGCAACATCTCTGGAGAAAAAGGATGGGTGACGTTTGGGATCGGGATCCCTCTTCTACACATGAGAATTATAAAAATGGGTGTTGACTGACCAAGATCTAATGTGGGTCAACTATCGGTGTTGGGTGAACAGAACCCAGGAAATATATTTTGTAAAACCACCAAAACGGATGGGCATTTTTAACTTTTAATTTATCATAAAATGCTGACTACAAAGATGCTTCAATGTTCCTACCTGGTAACAGCAGGGTCTGAAAAAGGCCCTTGACCTGAAACGTCACCCATTCCTTCTCTCCAGAGATGCTGCCTGTCCCGCTGAGTTCCTCCTGATTTTTGTGTGTAACAGCTGGTTCAATGGTACATTGTTGTCACGTGTACCTAAGCACTGTAAGTTCTTCTTTTGCATACAGTTTAGCTTTAGTTTGAGAGATACAGGGTGGAAACAGGTACTTCCGCCCACCGAGTCCACGCCAAGCAGCGATCCCCATACACCAGCACTCTCCTACACATGAGGGCCAATTTATAATTACCAAAGTCTTTTGAGTGAGGGAGGAAAGTGGAGCACCCAGGGAAAACCCACGCGGTCACGGGGAGGACACATAAACTCGATACAGACAGCACCCGTAGTCAGGATGGAACCCGGGTCTCTGGAGTTGTAAGGTAGCAACTCTACCGCTGCGCCACTATGCCACCCCTTTTGATATGTAATTCAACAAGACTCTGGGGTAATACCAACCAAAAATGTAGCATGAATCATTGATGGGATAATCTAGAATCTGAATCTGGACGCGAACACTCAAAATGTGAAGATTGTGCCATATGCACAGAAGGAACAACTTCTATTTGCTGTAAGACAAGGTTTTGGATGGGGAAAGACCATATTTTAAACAAATGAGAGAAAAAAAATAATTGAACAGCAAAAATAACAAAAGTGAAATAGTAAAATAGTGTTGTGGGGATAATATTTAACCTTGTATATACAATAGTACTTGCACATTTCTGCCAACAGAAGGTTAGAAGTTATTGGAGTCTGGAAATGTATTTGTTAGTCGTTGCCTACCTCCAGTCTTATCAGAACGGTACATCTTACACATTCAGCTACTCTGCAGCTGTGGTGCTCACAGCTTCTTCCTCGAGTCGTAACAAGCACCAAGCTGAGACTGCAGCTCTCCACGACAAAATATGTGTAGAAAATTGATTTTTAAAAATCCTGACAAGGAACTGACTACTTCATCCACAACTGCAAATTTCTTTAGTCAGAGGGTGATGAATCTGTGGAATTCATTGCCATAGAAGGCCGTGGAGGCAGTCAATTGACATTTTAAAGGCAGAGATTGCCAGATTCTTGATTAGTAAGGGTGTTATTGGGAGAAAACAGGAGAATGGGGTTGAGAATGAAAGATAGGTCCATTCTGATAATGGGAACTTGTAATGGGAAACAAGGAAATGCAGAACAGTTGAACAAATACTTTGGTTCTGTCTTCACTAAGGAAGGCACAAACAATCTCCCAGAAATACTAGGGGACCGAGGATCTAGTGGGAGAGAGGATCTGAAGGGAATCCACATTAGTCAGAAAATGGTGTTAGGCAAACTGTTGGCACTGAAGGCAGATAAATCCCCAGAGTACTCAAGGAGGTGGCCCAAGAAATTGTGGATGCATTGGTGATCATTTTCCAATGTTCTCTCGACTCTGCATCAGTCCTGTGGACTGGAGGGTAGCCAATATAACTCCACTTTTTAAGAAGGAAGGGAGAGAGAAAACGCAGAATTATAGACCAGTTAGCCTTACATCGGTTGTGGGAAAGATGCTGAAGTCGATTAGTAAAGATGTTACAGCAGCGCATTTGGAAAGCAGTGACGGGATCGGTCAAAGTCAGCATGGATTTATGAAGGGGAAATCATGCTTGACTAATCTTTTGGAATATTTCGAGGATGTAACAAGTAGAATGGATAAGGGAGAGCCAGTGGATGTGGTGTATCTGGACTTTCAAAAAGCCTTTGACAAGGTCCCACACAAGAGATTAGTGTGCAAAATTAGAGCACCTGGTATTGGGGAAGGGGATTGACATGGATAGAGAACTGGTTGGCAGAGGAAGAAAAGAGGAGACATTAATGGGCCCTTTTCAGACTGGCAGGCAGTGACTGGTGGGGTGCCACAAGGCTCGGTGCTGGGACCCCAGTTGTTTACAATATATATTAACGATTTAGACGAGGGAATTAAATGTAACATTTCTAAATTTGCGGATTACACAAAGCTGGGTGGCAGTGTGAGCTGCGAGGAGGATGCTATGAGGCTGCAGGGTGACTTGGATTGGTTGGGTGAGTGGGCAGAAGCTCGGCAGATGCAGTATAATGTGCATAAATGTGAGGTTATCCACTTTGGTGGCAAGAACAGGAAAGCAGATTATTATCTCAATGGTGTCAGATTAGGAGAAGGGGAAGTGCAACGAGACCTGGGTGTGCTTGTACATCAGTCACTGAAAGTAAGCATGCAGATGCAGCAGGCAGTGAAGAAAGCTAATGGCATGTTGGCCTTCATTGCGAGAGGATTTGAGTTTACGAGCATAGACTTTATTGCTATTGAGTCAGTGCAGCGTAGGTTCACCAGGTTGATTTTGGATGATCAGCCATGATCATATTGAATAGTGGTGCTGGCTCGAATGGCCTACTCCTGCACCGATTTTCTATGCTTTTATGATTGAATGGCATAGACTTGATTGGCCAAATGGCCTAATTTTGTGTGTCCTCAACACACAGAAGACGAAGGAAATCATTGTGGACTACCGGAAGACCAGAGGCGGCAGGCACACCCCCATCCACATGAACGGGACTGAGGTGGAGCGGGTCTCCAACTTCAAATTCCTCGGGGTACAAATTCCTTGAGGATCTGTCCTGGTCCCTCAACACCGCCAAACTGATTAAAAAGGCACAGCAGCGCCTCTACTTTCTGAGGAGACTTAATAAAGCTTACCTGTCCCCTCAGATCCTGTCCAACTTCTACCGCTGTACCATAGAAAGCATCCTGACCACCTGCTTCACAGTGTGGTACAGCGGCTGCACCACAGCTAACAGGAAGGCACTGCAACGGGTGGTGAAAACCGCCCACACATCATCGGTGCCCCGCTCCCTGCCAGGGCAGTCCTTCACCGCACACGGTGTCTGAGATGGGCTGGCAAAATCATTAAGGACCCCTCATACCCCAATCATGGACTGTTTGCCCTCCTCCCATCAGGGAGGCGGTACAGGAGCCTCAGGTCTCGCACCAGCAGGCTAAGGAACAGCTTCTTCCCCAACACCATTACCCTGCTGAACCCACAGGCCCGGCGCTAGCCCCCCACCCCCCCCCACTCCTTCTCATCAGTATCATTTATAGTTTATATAATTTATAGTTAAGCTCTTATTCACCAGAATATAGCACATGTCAATCTTTAGCACCTTAACAACTATCTGTATATATGTATATGTCTATGTACATTCACCAATATATCCTCATTTGTATATATTGTCTTAATCAGCACTTTACTGCTTTGCACCCTGGTTAGATGCAAAACTACATTTTGTTGTACTGTACTTGTACTACGTGCAATGACAATAAAGGTGAATCTAATCTAATCTAAACTTGTTCCTAGAATTTATGAATATGCTCCACCATATTTCCACTGAAGTGCTACAGGTACAGGCAATGCCAGAATGATGACCATTGAATTGTCTCATTTTAAATAATGTACTGACATTTCCCTCTCCCCCCCATTTTGTCCACCCTAGTCCTTTCGCCTGTTCCACAGTTCACAACGATGTACATTGACACAAGACACAAAGCTGGGTGGCAGTGTGAATTGTGAGGAGGATGATATGAGGATGCAGGGTGGCGTGGACAGGTTGGGCGAGTGGGCAGATGCAGTTTAATGTGTATAAATGTGAGGCTATCCACTTTGGCGGCAAGAACAGGAAGGCAGGTTATCATCAGAATGCTATCATGTTAGGAAAAGGGGACGTACAAAGTGATCTGGGTGTCCTTGTTCATCAGTCACTGAAAGGAAGCTTGCAGGTTCAGCAGGCTGTGAAGAAAGCGAATGGCATGTTGGCCTTCATAACAAGGAGTTGAGTATAGGAGCAAAGGGGTCCTTCCACAGTTGTACAGGGCCCTAGTGAGACCTCACCTGGAGTATTGTATGCAGCTTTTGTCTCCAAATTTGAGGAAGGACATTTTTGCTATTGAGGGAATGCAGCGTAGGTTCATGAGGTTAATTTCCAGGATGGCGGGACTGTCATATATTGAAAGAATGGAGCGACTGGGCTTGTATACACTGGAATTTAGGATGAGAGCGGGTCATATTGAAACACATAAGATTATAAAGGGATTGGACACGCTGGAGGCAGGTCCCGATGTTGGGGGACTCCAGAACCAGGGGCCACAGTTTAAGAAAAAGGGGTAGGCCATTTAGAATGGAGATGAGGAAAAACATTTTCACCCAGTGTTGTGAGTCTGTGGAATTCTCTGCCTCAGAAGGCAGTGGAGGCCACTTATCTGGATGCTTTCAAGAGTTAGATGGAGCTCTTAAGGATACAGAGTCAAGGGATATGGGGAGAAGGGAGAAACGGGGTACTGATTGTGGATTGCCATTCACAGATAAAGATATGGACAGAGAAATGGTAGATGAGGTTTAATCCCAGCAAGTCTGGTGTAATACTTTGGGTGTAAGGAGAAAGTATACAGTTAATGGCAGGAATCTTAGCAGCATTATTGTACAGATGGATATTAGGGTTCAAGTCCATAGCCCCCTGAAAATAAAAGCACAAGTAATACGTGAGAAAGAGGGCATGTGGTATGGTCAAGGTGTTGAGTATGAACATTTGGAAGTTACATTGCAGCTTCATAGAACTTTGGTTGGGCCACATTTGGAGTCTTACTTGTATGCTTTCAAAGCAGTGCAGAAGCGATTTATTAAGGTGCTGACTGGATTGGAGGGTATTAGCTATTAGTAAAGGTTTGACCAATTTGGATCACTTTCTCTGAAGCACTGGTGGCTGAAATAAGACCTGTAAAATAGTAAGATTAAACGAGAACTCACCTGTTCGAAGTTTGATCGTTATTTTACGAGGAGTTACGATGAGGGATTACGTGAAGAACCCGCCTCACGCTGGTAACGGCATACTTCAAAGCAACGGCATGAAAAACACAGAACACCAAAGCCGGAGTAACATAGTAAGGCTTATAAAAAGACTTAGAACCACCATTTGATCATTTATTTTACGAGGGTGGGAGTGGAGGGCACGTAATCCCTCATCGTAACTCCTCGTAAAATAACGATCAAACTTCGAACAGGTGAGTTCTCGTTTAATCTTACTATTTTACTTCGGAGTCACGTGAGTGACTACGTGAAGAGTTTTAAAGCTTTCTGTGTTTTTTATGTCGTAGAATTAATCTGTACGACAGTCCGGCTAAGTAAACACATACATGAGAAAGCAGACAAAAGTTAGATCTTTTTCACAATTAAAATTTTTTAATGGTTGAAACCATATAATACCCTCCTTATATTTGAGGGAAAATTGATTACAAGTGACAAAAGATATCAGTGACTACACAACTGATTATAGCAATTAATAGCAAACAAAGCAGGTGATTATAGTGCTCCCAACACCGCGTGTCCAAAGCTTGTCATAGTGTGAACAGGTTTGTTGTAGAACTTTGAAAAAGTTTCTTCTTTACTCCACCCTGCGATTTTTAAAATATGCTCGAGAGGTACGTCCCGCCCCTTCGCCGCGGACGTAGCTGCCGCCCTGGTGGAGTGAGATTTGAAGACATCAGTGTCTACTCCCGCTAAAACCAACACCTGTTTCAACCATTTTGAGATAGTTTGAACTGAAGCTTTTGTGTGTGGCTTTTTGTGCGTAAGCAGCAATGTCTTTTCGTTTCCTCGAAAAGTGTCCGTAATTTTAATATATTGGTTCAAATGTCTAACCACACACAAAGCAGGCTCAACATGAAAAGCTTGAAAAGTTACCTTTGTTCCAGATCTGCCTGGTCTACTTTGTTTGATCAGATCGTAAACATAGAATACAACATTATCTGTAGTCACATGCATACAGTCTAAACGCAACATTTGTAAAGTTTGCACTCTTTGGGCTGAGACCAGTGCCATTAACATGACCAATTTCAATGTTAACCTATCCAATGTCAACCCTTCAATTGGCGTCCATTCTCTAAGTAGAGCAAGAACTATGCTCACATCCCAAATCTCTGTATATCTAGGTTTTGGCGGATTCATGTGAAAAATTCCTTCATGAATCGTGATATTAATGGATGTGACCCAATTGACTTCTCACCAATCATAAGTCCTAAATAGGACGACAAGGCACAACGTGCAGTGTTAATGGCACTGTAACTTAAATGTTGCCCAAAGTGCAAATTGGCAAGGAATTCCAAAACATGAGTAACATTCACAGATTCATCAGAAATATTTGACTGTGTGCAAAATTCTTCCCATTTCTTAATATGTGTCATATATTGTTTCTGTGTACTATGTCGCCATGATGCACCAATAACTGTCAAAGTTTGGTCCGACAATCCCAGTTCCTGTAGTGGTCTGGTCAAAACCTGCAGATTAACAAATTCATATATGCATATAATGGGTAACCTTGATTTGTTACTGGATTAGTCAAGATATCACTACAGTTAGGAATCTGCATATATGGTTCTTTAATCATATTTAGCATAACTGGGAACCAAGGTTGAGTTGGCCAATTTGGCACTACCAACAATCCGGAAGCTGAATCTTGCTCTATTTTCTTCAAACATCTCTGGATCAGAGCAAATGGTGGAAAAGCATAAAAGAACATTTTTCCCCAGTGTAATGAAAATGCATCTACTGCAACTGCGTCCGGATCATGTTCCCAAGACACATAATGAGGCAATTGATGATTAAGCCTGGATGCAAACAAATCAATTTCTGGCAAGCCAAATTGTTTAACAATATTCTTAAATATTGCTGGCTTAAGCATCCATTCCGTATTATCTTTAAAAATCCTGGACCTTCCATCTGCTACCACATTGTCTTTACCTGGAATATAGCTTGCTGAAATCCATATCTGCCGATCAATACACCATTGCCATATCTCATTGACCAGACAATCACATGATACTGATCTAACTCCCCCCATGTGATTAAATGTAAACCACAGCCGTTTTATTGTCTAATTGTATTAATACATGCAGACATTGTTTAGCAGAACAATATGCTTTAAGCCCATAAAAGGCCCCCAATAACTCCAAATAGTTAATACCATACTGTTGGAGCAACACTTGCTCTTCAGTTTTCCATCTACCTCCACAACTGGTAGATAAATCTGTGGCCCCCCCATCCGAGAGCACTAGCATCTGTTTGCAAAACCATTTCAGGCTGTTTAATCATGATCTTTTTAGTAGCTTGTGGGACATTTTCAACCCACCATTGCAATTCCAATACTGCTTCCTTTGTTAATTGCATAGGTCTGTCAAAGTGACCTGCCTTATCTTTAAGAGCCCTTACTTTGTCCCTTTGAAGATTTTGATAATGTAATGGCCCAAACTCCACTGCCGGAAAAGCTGCCACTAATGTACCAATGACTTTTGCCACTTCTCGGATGGAGGGATAAGGTTTGTGAATGAGATAATTACACACTTGCAAAATATCATTTGTCTTCTTTGCTGGCAACGTAACTAACATAGTTACTGAGTTAATTACAAACCCAGAAAATCAATTGATTGAACTGGCTGCAGCTGGGATTTAATTGGATGAATTAAGAATCCAAGCTCTTTAAACAAAGCTTTAGTAACTGAAATTGAGTGCTCAGCTGACTCTTGACTATCATTAACAATCAGAATGTCATCCAGATAAGCCATTACAATGTGTTTCTGTGCTCTTAATTGAGCTAAAACTGGTTTCAACAGTTTTGTAAAGAGTCTAGGAGCTGAACTTAATCCATTTGGTAAAGCTTTGAACTGCCAAAATTGCCCCTGCCAATAAAACTTTAAGTATCTCCGAAAAAGATGATGAATTGGTACAGAATAATAGGCGTCTTTTAAATCAATCTTAGCCATATAAGAACCTGCTGAAATCAAATATTTTGCAGTTTTAAATGTCTCCATCTTAAAACGTTTGTATTCTACAAACTTATTTAGATCTGTAAGGTCTAGAATTATTCTACAACCACCATCTTTCTTATCTCTGCGAAATATATTAGAGACAAATTGATGCTTATGTTCATGAGTCTTTTCAATTACCCCCTTTTTCGGATAATTTTGCCAATTTCCACATCAATCTCCATTCTTTCTTCTGGAGAAAACACATAAGCATAAGCAGGTTTATTCTGTACAGGAGGATTGACCCCTTCTTTAAAAATAATAATAGCTCCTGAAACTGCTTGTAATATAAACCGATCAGAAGTAATATTAAGCCAGGCATTATAAAATTTTTGCAATCTCCCTCCAACTGGAGATTCATCCACAGTTTCTTTAAGGATAGAAGTCTTTAATACCTCTCCATAGGAGCGTGATGGTCTCCTCTTTCCCGAATGCAGGGAAGCAGTGGCCTGTGTAGCACGATAATACCTTCGTGACAAATTTCTGCCTCTATAACGAAAATCAAAACTCCTTCGGGCCGAAAACCCTTTCCTTTGTCCAAAGACAAAAGGCTTAATAGTGCTAAAATATTTAGCTTCTTCATCCAACTGCTTCAGTTGTTTCGGCAGATTTTCTCCAAACAAATATCCAGGAGCTTGAACTCCACTTTCTTGACACAGGCTTGCAAATCTAGGGTGAAATATGGGCCGAATCGCCATTTTCCTCATGCAATTGATCTCATAAAACGAATTGCACATTAAACCCAAAGTATCTCTTTGAATCTTGTCCATTTCCAGTTTCTCCATTTGCCTGCCAAACGCCGTGATGGCAGCCGAAAATAATTTTAGCACCTTTTGAAATTTCATTTCTTGGGCTCTCATACTTGGAGTCATAGATGCCCATACCATCGGATTCACCGTAGGCACTTCCAATGAGACACAATTGCCTGGTGCTTTATATAATTCTGATAATTCATTCATCACAGTACTATGAAGCTGGTGAGATACCATATAATTTATATTGGCAGCCAGGCTTTCTTCCATATCCTCACCACTTCCTTCAGGTATAGCAAAACTTTGTGCTATCCCAGGCAGATCAAGCCTTTTCTTTTTACTTTGTGGCGTGCTTTCAAAAATCATTTCAAATTCAGCAGGGTCTGCCTTCTGCAGCCCTAATTCCATCGGGATATTATCCCATGAGACTTCTTCCAGCCCAAATCGTGGGTCTGGAGTATCATATTCCCAACTTGGCCCACAGCCATATTCATCATATTGAAACCCCTCAGGGATTTTCTGGGATTCATGAGGGTACTGTGACCCTTGTCTCATAATAGTTTGGAGAACTTTCTCCATATGCTCCATTTTTAGCCACATAGTTTTTATTAACTGGAGGTCTTTCAAAATCAGAATCATCAGAATCCACGGGCCTCACAGTTTTCTTTTTGCATTTTTTAGGAACACTTTCCTCCGTGGTTATAATTTCCGGAGAATCTGGAAATTCTATATCGGGTACATCAGTGGCCAACGGTATCGGAACCGGGTCCACTCTAGCTTCGCTTCCCGTATATTTACTCTCACCCCGGGAGGCTCTTTTCACCCGCGAAGCCTTCCTTCCCGATTTCTCCATTTTGTTAAAATTTTTATCTTGTGCTCATCAGCACGTTAGCGTCTAAATTTTACTTTTAGTTTCGCTGTTGGAACATCCAGCGTAACCTAAAACCCGCGCCGATGTAACTTCACTTACCTGCGGGCCGTTCCGACCGCTGCGAGGAGCTGCTCCTTACTGCAGCTCCACCTTCTGCCGTCAGCGTCGACGTCATGCCGTTACCAGCGTGAGGCGGGTTCTTCACGTAGTCACTCACGTGACTCCGAAATAAGACCTGTAAAATAAAATGATAAGAGGCATAGCTGGGTTACGTAGTTAGAATCTTTATCCCAGATTGGAATAGTCAAACTCTAGAGGACATAGATTTAAGATGAGAGGTGTAAAGTTTCTAGTTGTGCAGGACAAGAGTTTTTACAGAGATAGGTAGGTGCCTGGAATGTGCAGTCAAGGGTATTGGTGAAAGCAGATACGATAATGGCCCTTAGGAAGCTTTTAGATTGGTACATGAATATGCAGAGAGTTGAAGGAATTGGATCAAGAGCAGGCGGAAGGGTCTTTTTAAATTCGGCAGCATGTTCATCATAGACATTGTGGGCTGAAGGGCCAGTTCCTGTTCTGTGCTGTTCTATGCTCCATCAGGCTGCCAGAGTGAAACCTATGCAGCTATATATTAGACTACAAATATTATAATGTAAACAGTAGGCAAACATATTTTACAAATGTGAATGTTGGAGAAGTGATGTATCTTTATGTCTCTCACGCTAAATTTCCTCTGCCAGGGGTATTGGTGGAGGCAGATATGATAGTGATAGTGGGATATGAATCATGTGCAGACAGATCAGATCAGTTTAATTTGAAATCATGATCAGCACAAACATTGTGGGCCGACAGGCCCGTTCCTGTGTTGTACTGTTCTGTGTTCTACGTGCTATGTTCTATGTTCTTAACAGATTGACTGTCATTCCTTTAGGATAATGGATGTCTTCACTTTTACTTAAAGGCAATACGTAGTATTAAATAAAAAACTCACAGCTTGAAGTGCAATACAGAATTTTAATGACACCAAAGTACAAAAATATAAAGCAATATTTTCACAAAGCACGATTAACAAATGGAAAATACAGTAGTACCATACAGTCAACTTGGCCTAGATTGGTCACTGAGCAGGTTCCATTCTGTAATCAAACAACATTGACCACTACGCAAGATGTCATTGGCAGCCAAGATTTACTGCATTATTAACAAAATATCTGACCACAAACTAAACATTACAAAGGTTAAGACAAAAATCATTCCCTTCAAATTGACACAAGATGACAATTTTTTTTGCAGCATTTTAAAGTACATTTTGATAACAGTTTTTACTCCCTAAAATGGAACAACATGCAGACATGTGGACAAACAAATAGCAGTCATTTGAATCCGACATGTTGATCAGACATGTACTACATAAACTGAAGAGATCATGTAGAAAGAATGGGAAATCTATATTCCACTAAAATACTTTGGCAGATCTGGTAGAACTGAAAACCAACTGTGTTTAATTTTGCACAGTTCACTATTGCACCAGTGAAAGTCATGATGGAATCTCAACATTTGAAAAATAATTCTTAATGTATGTTCGCACTGACAGCCAAATAGCAAATACATGTGAAAAGTATCTTGAATCCATCAATAGCATGTAAGTTTACAAGCAGTTTCAATGAACTTATTTATAATATTTATAATACTGATGCATTTGAAAACAAAATAAAGTAAGATAGCTCAAGAACAAAGAATAAAATGTGCGGGCTGAACTTTACAGGAAACCATTGGAAGATAGTCATCTAATAATTCTCCCTGAAGATCCTAATGCAAGTACACCACCGATTTTCTGGCAACTGCTGGTCCGGCCCCATTTTAATCTGGACAAAATCCCCCCCGCTCCCAGAAGTTCCCCTTAAATGTGGCGGCTGGGCCGGGTGAGGCGGCCGATCGCAAACTCATCGGAACATCCGCCTCGATCGGTGGGTTGCAGCCGAGGCTCTGGAACTCTGGCCCAGCCAGAGCCGGCAGATCCGTTCCCATAGCCGACTTCCACAGACGACTTTGCGGGCCGGTATTTCGGCCCCCCAAGGCCATGCCCTGTGTTGGTCCTGCAAAATGGATAATCCAGAAAGGTTCTGGAGCCAAGGGTGCCGGAAAATCGGTGGCGGACAAAGAATTTGAGTCTGTGCAAAATGACTCACTTGCAATTTCTTGGCACTGACAATTCACCAGGTTTATTTTTGCCAAAACAGCAAACCCTACGTTCATTATAGACATCCCTCCAGAATAAAAGCCTAGATAAGGAATACTGGCTGCACTGAGGGATGCTGATATAGGCAATTTAGTAATATTCATAATAAATCCTAAGGCTCGCTCCGTCAGAATATGATAACAACCATTATATATTGGGGTAGAAATTTTAAATAATGTCAAAAGAGATTGCATTTTTCAAGTCACACACATAATCAATGAGAAAGATAAATCTGACAGAAATTGTGCATTCCATATAACATGCTGATGTTTAATTTGTAAAAATAGATTCAATTCTTTACGTACATGAAAAAATACAGACATTTACCACAGTAAACCGTTGCATTTTAAATTTTAAATTTAAATTTTAAATTCCCAGTAAATTTCATAAATGGGTGGTTAAGATAATGCATATTTTCTAATCTTACTTTCGCTGTGTTTTTTAATCTGTTGCCTGTGTTTATTTTAGACAGTCTTCGCTGTCTCTCCATTTACAGACTTCGGAGTGAACTCTGTGGTCGTTACGTACATCCTACTTCACTGGCTCGGAAATATCATTCAGAATAAGAGCTGTCACTCTATTTGCCATCCCTCAGATGCCCTTTCTTATCTTCCTTTCTGCTCCACAACAGCCTTGGAGCAGCTGAGAGAGAGTCAGAGATGACAGGAGAGAAAAGCCTTCTTCCGTGGTATCATACACTGGAGCCATGCACACAAGAATAGCATTCCACCATTCTGTGGGACCAGCACTCCCTTTTCATACATATGCACCATTTGCTGCTGTCCACCACAGGGAATATATTTAAACGAGAAAGTTTTAAATTGCTGGGAATTAACATCTCAGATGATCTGACGGTCCCAGCACAAAGATGCAATCATGAAAAGACCATACCAGCACCTCTACTTTCTTTTAAGTTGAAAGAGATTTAGTATTTCACTCAATACGTTGTCAAACAAGATGCACGCAGACGATGGCTGGTACAGCAATCCCAGTGCACAGAGACACAAGAGGCTGGCAGGCAGTGGTGGACTCAGCCCGGTCCATTATGGGAACATCCCACCCCATCATCACAAACATCTACATGAGGCACTGCCTCAAGAAGGCAGTGTCTATCATCGAGAACCCCCACCATCGGACCATGCCCTCTTCTCGCTGCTACCATCAAGGAGCAGAAGCCTCAAGTCCCACACCGCCAACTTCAGGAACAGCTACTTTCCTACAACCATCAGGTTCATGAATCGACCTGCACAACCTTAATCCTACCTCATCAACAATACACTATGGACTACCTTTTGCACTCCCATGGACATATTTGTCTAATTGTGATTTACATTAATGTCATGTTTTACATGCTTTTTCATTTCGGTTTCTTGCATAATTTATGTATAACTTATGTTTGGTGTGTTGTACGTGAAGCAAGATTTTCATTGTTCCTGTATCCCACTGTTTATAATCTCAACTTGCCTTTGAAACGTGAAGGGGATTAAGAAATATAGTTTTTACTATTTTCTTCAGGATTTACAGGGAACCTTTTCCCGTTATCCAGTTGCTCAAGGACAGGGGACACAGATGTCAAGGAATGGGCATAAGATCAATTGAATTTAGGAAAAATAATTATTTGAAGCACAGGAACTGGTCATGATCCAAAACTCTCTGCTGTTAGGATGACGGAAAAAGAGTCAGTCAGAGAACAGGTACGTGAGATAAAATAACCTGCAGGATTACAGGGAAAGTGGTGGGAAGTTAGACAGGGAAGATGGATCAATCACAAATGACTGATCTAATGATCTCCTCCTGATGTTTTAATTCCATGATTCAATACAACATCTAGGCACCTTTTACAGAATCAAGGGTCCCGACCTGAAATGTCACCTCTCTATGTTCTCCAGAGATGCTACCTGACCCGCTGAGTAACTTCACCACTTTGTGTCATGCATGCTAGACTTATATTCTTAGATTGGGCTTGCGATATAACTGAATGAGGTTTGAAGTCCATAAAATGCCTACCATTGCGTTGAAGTTCATTGTGTTGAAGGATTCAGTTCAATGGTGCACAACCTATTCTGAATAAGTGGCATTCATTATTTAAATCATCTAGAGTGAAATGATAATACACGGCGATAACTGAGATTGTTGAACCACATTTCCCCTTAAAGAAGGACACAAAGCGCTGGAGTAACTCAACAGGTCAGGCAGCATCTCTGGAGAACATGGGTGGGTAACGTTTGAGTCGGGACCTTTCTTCAGCAAGTAGAAAGACTGGAGGATAGACAACTCAGTAGTTCCAGAAATTATTAATATTCTCATTCAATCACTGCTATGTAATTAAGACTTGATTGTTACAAAAGTTGAGGTCGGTTCGGATCGGCCTAGGCTCTCGCTTAGAGTGATACAGTGTGGAAACAGGCCCTTTGATCCAACTTGTCCACACCAACCAACATGCCCCATTTATATTAGTCCCACCTGTCTGCGTTTGGCCCATATCCCTCTAAACCTATCCTATCTATGTACCTGTCTAAATGTTTCTTAAGTGATGAGATAGAACCTGCATTTCTGTAGAGAATCCCACAATCAAGGAGATGTGTTGGATGTGGGTCAGTTCAGGTGATTATAGCCAACAGCTGAAGTAGGGTTGGGCCTTCCCATGTCAGCACTGCTTGGTGCAAGAAGATTGCCTTTGTCAATGCCCTTGATCTTTATTTAGTGTTTTACCCAGAATCAGATCAGTAACATGTTTGAGATTATTATCTTTACAACGATGATTGGGTTGGCCATAACTTTGTGTGAGCAGACCTTTAACTGGGTGGACGGCAAGTTTTAGCTGAGAAGGCCAGAAATCAGTGCATTATCTCAGGAGAGAGAGTTTAGAAGAGAGCATGTCATAAAGCTCCTTGCCAGATGCTCAGTCATTCATGTTTAAAGCTAAGACTGGTAGCTTCTATGGGCCCTGTTTGAACCCCATTTCTAGTAATGGTATATTCTAAGGTTCATAGAAACCATAGAATATGGCTCATACATTGAAGTGTCCTCTTCTTGAAACATTGCAACAGTCGCCAAGATGTTTAATGACTACTTCTGAGTTTTGGCATTTTTATTCCCTTCCACATGAAACTAAAGTTAAAACTAATTGTTACAAAGGCAGACAATTAGAAATCAGTCTGCACCAAGATAACACTGCAGAGAAACAACAGCTTAATCTTGACTGCTCTTTTTTACTGGACTCCATCTTGCACTAAACATTATTCCCTTTATACTGTATCTGTACATTGTGGGCGGCTTAATTATAATCACGTATAGTCATTTCACAGACTGGATAGAACGCAACAAAAAGCTTTTCACTGTACCTCTGTACATGTGACAATAATAAACTATCTACTGTAGAAATAGACACAAAGTGCTGGAGTAACTCAGTGGGTCAGGCGGCATCTCTAGAGAAAAAGGAATGGCTGACGTTTCGGGTCGGGCACCTTCCTCAGAGTCTGAGGAAGGGTCCAGACCTGAAACGTAATCCATCTTTTTCTCCAGAAATTCTGCCTGACCCGCTGAGTTACTCCAGCATTTTATGTCCATCTTTGGTATGAACCAGCACGTGCAGTTCGTTGTTTTTACTATCAACAGTAGAGGCTGTTCTCAGGAAGGGTGAACAGTGGGGAGGGTAGAATAGTAGGATGAGGAAATTGAAATGTAGTGTGTGGCCTAAGTGTGTGCTTAAATATTTGCAGGTTTTTTCATACACCAGTAACAATGTGAAAGAACCAGCATTCCCTAACTTTGCTTGCTTTCAAAACTATTTATGGGAATGTTATTTAGTCAGAAAATACCACAAAATTGGCACACCAGTATATTGAGTTGGATGGTTTACTTTGTACAGGCCATTAAAAAAAAAAGAGATCCTTCTAATCTTAAAAACATTTCAAGAATCAAAGAGTCTAAAAAATATTTCACAATGCAAATAAAGCCACAACAATAATCTTCAAATTAACAATAATCTGTAGCAACACACCATTATTTATCTACAGATTAATACCAGTGGATGCATGGGGTTTGAAGTATTCCAGTCTATCAAATACATTCCAGATACAATCTGTATATTTCTTCCTCGTTTAATGAAATGAATGTTTATTTTTTTTAGAAAACCACTTTAAAAATAACAGAAACAAAAATAAGTAAAACAACTTTGTGGAATTTAGTCCTCTTGTTCTGTGCTGATATAATCCTTGAAATAAATTACTGTAAAAATATTTTTTTAATATCGATTCATAGAAAAGAATGTACAAATCAGGAAGAGGCCATTTGATGCATCCAATCACTGCTAGCTGTGGAGTTTGGCCCAACCCATAATTTTTTTCCAAAACATCTGAAAATGTTCTCATCCAGATCATTTTTTCAAAGTATTATTTCAAAATTATTATCCTTTCAGTGTGGGCCATTCAGATCAAGACAATATACCGCATGTTAACAGTTCACCTGTCTGTGGAAACAGACCACTCCCCCCCCCCCCCCCCCCCCAACCAACACTCTCCTTGGAAACTTATAACTCAAACTCACCCTTCAAATTTCATGGTTGCAAGAAGAAAACTGAGTTTCTGCAGTCTCACCGTAGCTCACACTAATATGGATGTAATATTGTTCATCAAAAAAAAATCTAAGTTTGTGTTATGTGCACTGTACAAAAATTGAGTTTAGTTTAGTTTAGTTTGGTTTAAAGATGCATCCCGGAAACAGACCCTTCGGCAAACCAAGTCCACGCCAACCACTGATTACCTGTTCACATACGTTCGATGTTATCCCACTTTCTCATCCACTCCCTGCAGACTAGGGGCAATTTTCAGCAGCCAATTAACCTAGAAACCTCCATTGGCAATGTTCAGTAGCCAATTAACCTACAAACCTGCATGTCTTCAGGATGTTTGAGGAAACTGGAGCAACTGGAGGAAACTCACGTGGTCACAGGGAGGACATGCAAACTCCACAGAGACAGCACTCGAGGTCAGGATTGAACCCGGGTCCCTGGCACTGTAAGGCAGCAGCTCTACCAGCTGCATCACTGTAATTATAACATTCAAAAAATACTTCTCCTTATAAGTTCAGCTGAGTACATACTTTATCAATTCATAATGATAGAGGAGTCTCCTGGTGCTTATTGAAAACTTGAAATCCTCACCATCCTCCTGATCTGCACAGTGTCTATTTCTGTTCTATTCTGATCTTTCAGAGCTCATTGATTTTTAGAAACTCTAATCTGCGGGTGGCCAGCAAATGCTTGACCACATGGTAAGCATGCTGAGCTTGGCATAATGCATTAGATTCCATGTGATGTGCATGTTGCTCAATAGGTAACTTAACAAAAGAAGCTAGGCAGAAGTACCAAGTAGAATTTTTAATAATGGCTCCACAGCAGTAAAGGCTTTGAGTTATTGCTGCTGCTTATTTTGGCGTGTCTGTCCTGAGTCTATATTCATGTGATGCTGTAGCTGAGCAATATTTCCTTACACCTGACCATACTTGTGCATTTGACAATAAGCACGAGCTGACTCGATTCCCATCACCCATCCTTTTTCCTCCAGAGATGCTCCCTGACCCGCTGAGTTACTCCAGCACCTTTGTGTCTATCTTTGACTTGCCTTTAGACACAAAATGGAGTAGCTCAGCGGGTCAGGCAGCGTCTCTGGAGAAAAGGAATAGGTGACGTTTCGGGTCGAGACCCTTCTTCAGACTGTGAGTCAGGGGAGAGGGGAACTAATCTGAAATCAGAGAAGGTGGAGTTGTTCTGTTTGTTTAATGCGATGACCATTTAAGATTTATTAGAGCGGCAGCAAATTGTGGTTTATATAAAGGTACACGGATGGAAGGTCAGGTGGCAAAGAGCTTTAAAATGTTGGGCAGAAGATTCAACGGAATATTAGGAAAAAAACATGAAGCAGATGCAGATGATAATGATCTGAAACTCACTGCCTGAAATGGTGGTGGAAACACAATCAATCCGCAACTTCAAATAGGAAATGAATATTCACTTGTGAGAATAATTTGCAGAGATGTGGGGAAAGGAACTTATTAAAACACTCTGCTAGGAACTCAAAGGCCTCTTTTGTGCCATAATTTTAATTCCACAAGTTCTGACTTGTCAATAAGAAGGGTAAGATAGACATTAGTCACATTCAATCTGGAACATGCAACAATTCAGCACAGGAACACGCTCTTCGGCCCACACTAATCAAGGTCTACACCAAGCAAATCTTCTTTGCCTCCTGAATGACAACTCAGACAAGAACTGAAGCCAAAACTGGGAGGATGCTTGTAGCTCAACCACAGGGAAACTGCTTTCATTTTAAAGGTATATTTCATTCACAAAAATAATAACGTATATTTAAAGGGGCACACTGTACATTTGTTAAACAGATATACAGATACAATTTGATCCACCTTCACATTACATCATGTGGCTCACACCCATGGACGTTGTAGCACCAAATGTAAAATCTGCAATACGCTATGTTAGTGTTGAAACTAAACAAATCCTGAAGCTAGTCTATTTTTGCTTCATGGTTTAAACAAGGGCTTCAAAGTTTACAAGAGCAAATGAATTTAATCTAAATATAGAGATTACTATCTATTGGTCAAAGTGCATAGAGTTCATTTCTCTTGTCCATCACAATACTCTAAAACTTGTCCATAAAATAATTATCTATGATAATTTTTTCAAATATATTATATTATATCCTTTGCAGAATTTTTTTTAATAAAGGGAGCAATGCTTCGTTAGAGCCTTTGGTTGATTTAGAATGATCAGGACCATTAGAACAGGGATACAGCATGGAAACATGCCCTACGGCCCACCAACACCACGCTGACCATCGATCACCCAGTCACACTATATCTATATTATCCCACTTCCATATCCTACACACTAGGGGCAATTTACAGAAACCGATTAACCTACAAACAGCCACGTCTTTTGGATATGGGAGGAAACCTGCGCACCTGGAGAAAACCCACATCATCACACGGAGAGCGTGCAAACTCCACACTGGCAGCACCTGGAGTCGGGATTGAACCCAGGTCTTTGGTGTTGTGAGGAAGCATATCTACCAGCTGTGCTACTGTGCTGCCCATTGGAACCCGTAGAACTATTAGAACCATTAAAACCATTGGAACCATATAGGAAGGAACTGCAGGTGCTGGTTTATACCAAAGATAAGACACAAAATGCTGGAGTAAACTCAGTGGGTTAGACAGCATCTTTGGAGAAAAATAATAAGTGATGTCTTTGGGTTGAGTCGCTTCTTCAGACTGATAGCCAGGGGAGAGGGAAACTCGAGGTATGAAAAAGGTTCAGAACAAATCAGAGCCAGCACCAATGACTGTGGAAAGGTGGCCGTATGAACTATATGAACCCATTGGAACCATTAGAACTATCAGAAGCATTAGAACCTTTGAGCAAGTGCTGGTCAGGTTGATGCTTCACTCTGTTTATAATTTAAACTGAAGCTCCCCTCCCTCATAACTTACTCTTTACACTTTGTCCAAAAAGACATCATTAGTGTCTGACTCCCTTCCCTCTAATCTCCCAGTGACCATAAAATGCAACTTGCCAAGGTTGTCACCACCCTTATCAGCCATGCGAGATTATTCTGGTCACCCCGTGAGGGCTGCCAGACCATGTAACCTTCCTTTGAAAAGGGGGTACGAGTCAAAGGATGCCTGCATTCATTTGTTCCAAGTGGCATGTAGACTTGCAACGTGTTTGCAGAAGTGGTGACAAGGTTATCACGTATCACAGACACTTATTTTCTCTATAGATGACGCAAGCTTTAGAAATTAGCTAGAAATATCTCTGGTAAAGTAGTCCATCAGACAGTGCCATTTCACAATTCTGCCATTTCACAATTCCACCCTCAGAACTAAAATTCAACTCAACTTATTGCTTGTATTGTCTGTGACCAACGTTCCCTGACACACAAACACAGACTGGAAGGTGTTAAGGAGAATTTCCAGTTTTCACGGTGGTCCCACGGCAGAATTTACCTTCAAACAGAAACCGAAACCTTGTAGCAGACGGGGAGGAGGGGGGGGGGGGGGGGGACTGGGCGAGACTGTCAAATACTGTACCACCATCCCTGATGCTGCAAATAAACCTTTCCCCCCCTTCTTGGCTCAAATGAAGTGAATCCAGCCGTTCTCCCAGTCCTTGGGTGGCGAAATTTTGACCTTGTGGCTTAGTACACGATAGTCGTGGCCTTTGTTGTTGTCCCAGAACTCTTGACCTGCTACCGAGTAGCGGATGGCGAACTGCAGAGCGCCGCCCGTGTCCAGAAAAAGTGGGGTGACCAGCTTGAAGGAGAAGGTGTCGGTCTGGCCGTCCGCAGAGTGCGCGTTGTGGCTGGCTACAATGTCCACGTATGATGTCCACTGGTTGAGGGTGTATCTGACCAACACCTGCTTCTCGTAGGAGATGTTGGACACCCTGATGAGCCCCAGGATACTGAAGTTGTCGGTGGAGATGGTCTCCAAGCACACCTTGTCCGTCCTGACCCTCTGCAGGAAGCCGGGGCAACTGGCCGGGTTGATGAACATGGGCTCCAGGGTGTGTGCCGCGTTGTCCAGCAGGAAGTCCATCATGTTGGCGGGCAGCATTCGCTCGGGTCGCTCTTTCCGCAGCCTGGCCATGACCCGCTGAGGGATCTGGGGCATGTCGGCGTCGCAGAAGTGCCTGATCGTGGTCAGCTCCAGACCCAGGGAGTCTGCGAAGCGGACGCTCTTCCTGCTGGCCCGGCAGGCGCTGGCTTTCTCCAGGGAAGTGCCGCTCCGGTCGGCGGGAGCCGGCAACGACTTGGCCCTCCTGCGCTGACCGGGGCTGGGAAAACCTTCTCGGCTCCTCTCTTGATGCTGGCACACGGGGTGACAATCGTTCCCTCCTTCCAGACCGGCGCCGGCACATTCCTCGCCCGAACTGCCGTACAGCTCCGCCATGCAACTGAAGTTCCGCGGAATGCACAGGCTCGAGTGTGCCGCCGGCTTCTCCATCAGTGTCGGGCCAGTCGCTTCCTCCGCTGGAACTGGGTTGGCAGGAGATGGCAACTAAGAGCTCAATAGTGGGAACAAAACAGACCCGACTAAAACCACATGATCTTTTCCCCCGTGTGTCTGGACAGCCCCGGCTCCCGCGGTAGCACGGCAGAACCTGCCCCGGTAGAAAGGGGAGGGAAAGACATTAAACAACCGAGGGAACGATTCGGGCTCAAAGTGCAGTGACGCGGGTGACAATCAAGCCTTCGCAACAGCCCGGCCGACGAGGACTCCCAGTCGCGTAACAGGAGGGAGGAAGCGAGAGAGGAGGAGGGAGGGCGGGTTCCTCTTCAAAATTTAAAGCGCTAAGCGTGGCAGCACATAAATCAAACGGAGATCCACTTAGAGCCTCGCCAGCATCACAACTGGTCGGCGACACTGAAGCATCAAAGGAGGGAAGGGATATCAATCAGGCCAGGGGGGCACATGAGTGCCAAGGGTTCCGGGTATCATTATATTTCTGTGACCACGACGAGACGTCGCTAATGTGTAGCCTCCGAGAACGTCGGAAGAATTTTTTTTGCGCAGTCCTTGTTTTGTGTACATGTTCCATTCTGAATAAAGTTTATTTTGATTTGTTTTTAATTATATAAAAAAAATCGGCAAAAGACTTGGCACCAAAATGAATGTCTGTAAACATGATATTTCGAGCTGGACACTGGACACGGGTCATGGGAAGCGGGAGGGAGACGGTAATGGTAGAGGTTGTCATGGTTGCATTGGGTGGAACAGGATCAGATTGGAACTGGGTGGGGACTGTGAGGGGTGCAGGATGAATCTTATTTATTTGAGCTTGGGGTAGTGGAGAGGAACGGGAGTTGTGGGCGTTTATTTACTAATGTCACCTGATTGAAAAGCTTTGCATGCTATCCAAACAGATCATAGAGTCAACCGGCTCTTCTGCCCAACTTGCCCACACCGACCAATATGTTCCCATCCACACTAGTCACACCGACATGCACTTGGCCCATAACCTTCTAAACCTATCCTATCCATGTACCTGTCCAATTGTCCCTCAAATGCTATGATGGTACCTGCCTCAACTACCTCCACCGACAACTCATGCCATACGCCCACCACAGCAGATATACTATAGATGAATGCAAGCGTCATACCCAAGTACAACAGAAGGAGCAACGGGAAAGTTACAGTGCAGAATATTGTTCTCAGCATTGTAGCACACCTGTTCCAAGGCCAGTTTACACCATGGTGTAGAGATGAATCGGACAATACCCTAACTTATGGAAGGGCCGTTCAGAAACCTAATAACAAGAGGGGATGGAGCTGTTCCTGTTACGAATGGAATAATTCATCTTGGAGGCACATCTTGCTGACGTTGGCATGCTGATCTAAATGCAAAGCGCTGGAGGAACTCAGCAGGTCAGGCAACATCTATGGAGGAAACAGACAGATAAATGTTGTCTGGTCTTGGATGTATCTTGGTTTAAAACAAGTAGAAGAATGAAGCAGGTTGGAAAGAGAAAGAGTTAATGCTTCAAATCAATGACCTTTCATCAGAACTAGGACTCCCCCTCCCCTTGGGGCACAAAGGCTGAAGGTGGCCGGGCGAGGAGAGGGACAATGGTTCACTGGCGATCCGGAATTGAGGCTACTGCTGGGACATTGGCAACGATGCCAAAACCTGACGACACTTGCATATAGACTCAGGGAGCTCTTTGAATGCATTATGTACTTAATCAGGGATTGTACTTATTTATGTATGGCAATAATCTTACTGATCTGTATGCAATAAAGTATTCACTGTACTTGGTACATGTAAAAAAAACATTGATGTGTTAAATCTGATTATCCATGCGCAGATGCTGTCTGTCCTGCTGAGCATTTCCAAATTTGAATTCATACCATTGTAAAGAGAGCGCTAGAAGGCTACAGTGAGGTGGGGGGCATGGATAGAATAAGTGAGTGGGCAAAGATCCAGCAAGTGGAGTATGATGCGAGTTGGCAGGAATAATTTAAATTAAAAAAAAACTAAGCCAGCTATCTAAATGATCATAGAATATGGTTTGTGCCATACATGATGCCGTTAAACTGATCGTATCTGACTGTACATAATCCATATCTCTCCACTTCCGTGTGCCAACCTGAAAGTTTAAACGCCACTATCATATCTGCCTCCACCACCACCCCTGGCATTGCATTCCAGGCCCCCACCACACTCTGTGTAAAAAAACTTGCCCCAAACATCCCATTAAACTTCCCCCCTCTTACCTTATAGCTGTGTCCTTTAGTGTTGGATATGTCCACCCTGGTTTAGAATTATTATTGCCACCTGTAGCAAGGTAGAGTAAAAAGCTTTGTTTTGCATGCAATCCATAAATACAATCAAGCCAAAGACGAGAGAACACTGAGCTGCGAGGTGCCTTGCTGCAAAGATTAGCGTGGAATTAGGACATCTAATCAATGTTATTATTACTTGGGAACTGACTACAGTGGTTATGGTTT
Source organism: Okamejei kenojei (assembly GCA_035221665.1). NCBI lineage: Eukaryota > Metazoa > Chordata > Chondrichthyes > Rajiformes > Rajidae > Okamejei > Okamejei kenojei. The sequence continues at coordinate 35,248,918 of CM069147.1, read as the reverse complement.
GGTTACATAGGGAACTGGTTGGATGAATTTGCAAGTTCCATTGTCAACATCAAAGCCATTCTAGCCTGGTATCTCCCATTTCCAGCGCTTCAGGTTTTATGCTCTGACATTTCAGTTTAAATTCAGCTCCTCTACTTAGCATCCAAACATAGTGTCTGTTGTTCACCAAGTTTTATCATTCAGCCAACACCACCTCCATGTGTCACTCACCCTCTCCTGACCTACATTTCCGTCACATACCTTCCCTGTACTTCTCTCTATCCATGAAGCACCTTTTAAATTGCAGCGGAAGGGATCTTCTCTAACTTTGATCAGTCCCATTTTTGATCTACCCAAAACATTAACTCTACAGAGTTAACCTACTTTTCCGAGTTTCTGCAGATTTACTCTGCCTTCAAATTCACTTGGACAATCTCTGGCATCTCCATCCCCTTCCCCCTCCTTTCTTGATCTCTCTGTCTCCCTCGCAAAAGACTGACAATGTACTGTCTACTGCAACCCCAATGCTTCCAGTTAACACGATTACACCTGCCACCCTGCCTCGAGATGTTAATTCTGGCCAAATTGGAGATGCCAGAACACTTAAATTGAGTAAAGGCTCCTGGCTGCAATGCCATTTGGTCAATTTAAATGTGCCTTCTGCAGAAATGGGACAAGCTACAGAATGGTACCAGCTTGTCTAGAGCCTAGATAAGAGTTGCAGGGAAAAAATGGGACATCTTCAGATTCTGACAATTAGGTGTAAATTGCATGAAACGGATTGGGTGAATGCAAACCAGGCATACACATTGTAAATATTGTTGCAAAGCATTATTTTGCTAGATGTTGATTGGGTTAAGTGTTCAGCCTTGTCTGGGTTTCTTGAACATCTAGGCATATGTTGCATAATTCATCTCTGTTAACTTGCATCTAGAAACTTCGTCAGATACATTGTATTAGTTACTGCATTATTGGGTTAGGGAAATGTCTATCATGTACTGTGTTAATCGATATCTGATATTGCACTGTATGGAGACCACTCCCATATGGTTCGGCCCCTCAAGGTTCGGGGACCTATAAAAGAGAGCTCCCACAAGGTCCTGTGTTGATCTTCTGGGAGAACACTTAGGACTGTGTGACCTTTTGGAGTGTCTCAGCTTGCATGAGGCTAGGAGGGCTTGGTCAGGTAGTTACAAGGATCAAACCCGTGGTGGTTAAGTACAGTAGTGGGGAACTATTATTGTGTTTTTCCAAAATAAAGTATGGATATGCAAGTGCTTGACTCAGTATTTTATTGACTGAAACTAGACTTGGGGGGAACTTAGAACGAGCTGCCATTCCCTATTCTCAATTTTACTGTCTCCACCACATTGGCTTCCAAGATGTGGCTTTCCAGTCTATAACATTTGAGATGTCCTCTTTCTTCTGTAAACCTAGTTTTCTCCCTTTGTTGTGTTTGGATTCCTCACCCATGTCTCCTCTGTGTCCCACAGTTCTGCTCTCACTTCCCCTCCCCCAGATGGAGCACGGTTAGTTTCCTTGATCGTTTCTCCTCACCAGCCTCGACATCCAACACATCATGCTCCTACATTTCTGCCACATTCAACATAATCACACCAATAACATCTTCTCGTCCCCACTCGTTTCTGCATTCCATAGAGACTGCTCCCTCTTCACATTCCTTTCCTTGCAACCTGCCCCCTCCCCAGGTGCCTTCCCCTTCAAAGACATGAGATGTAACACATGTCCCAATACCTCTTGCCTCACCTCTAAACAGGGCCCCAAGCAACCTTTGCAGGTGAGACTGAGGTTCACATTCACCTCTTCAAGTCACATCTATTACATTAAATGTTCCCAATGTGGCTTCCCTTACATCAGCAAGACCAAGCATAGACTAGGCAGCCGTATTTCTAAACACTTGCACTTGGTTTGCCAAGGTCTGTTGTATCTCCCAGTTACTAACCATGTTAACTTACTTCCAAATGTGCATACTGTCCGCTCTGTCTTTGGCCTCCTCCATTGTCAGAGTGAGGCCACACGCAAACTCTTGGGTAGCTTACCACCCAATTGTATGAAGATTGAATGTTCCAATTTCAAGTAATATCCCCCACCTCCTCTCTTGCCTATGCTTCACACTCACCCCAAAGCACATTCCTTCCCTCCCCCCATCACCCTTACGATCTGGTCTCATCCCTGTGTCCATCACCATATCCCCCTCTTTTCCCTTGCCCAGTCCCCATCCACCTATATCCCTCCCTCAATTTCACATGTCACTCCATTTCTGAAACCTTTTGTCCCCTTTTAAATTCTAGCCATGGTGACTTACTCCAGCCATCAGCCAATCAAACTCAACTGTATCACTCCTCGCTTGCCAGGCTTTGTCCCGATTCCACCTCTCTTTTCCAGATTTCTCTCCCCCCACCACCCCACACCCGCAATCGGTCTGATGAAGGGCGAACATCAGATCAAGCAACATCTCTGGAGGGAATGGACAGGTGAGGTATCGGTACGGGGCCCTTCTTCAGACCGATCAGAGGGCGGTATGATGAAGTATACTAGAGGCGGTGTCCAGTTTCTGATCAGTCTGAACAAGGGTCCCGAACCGAAACGTTGCGTCCATTCCCTCCACAAATGCTGCCTGACCCGCTGAGATGTTCTAACACTATGTTTTAAATGGAGATTGTTATGCTTTTGTTTATCTTTGACCCAACGACTCAAATTAATTTGCACGTCTAATATATCAATGTTTTGGATTTAATAATCAACGAGTATTACAACTGATGGGGAAAGAGATCTGTACATTTATACTTGGCTCATTCGTGGCAGGATATTGATTTCCTCTGTTATTTCCTCTGGTGTGTGAAAACCAGATTAAATCGCGATTTTCATGTGCTGTCCTGCCCTATAAATACGCGGTGTCATCTTCGTGATGGCAGCAAGAGAGATGTTGTTTATTTGATCTTTTGCTACCGGGCTCATTTCTGATGAAGTCGTGTCACAGCCTTTTTATGTGCGTGTTAGCCCGCGGCAGCGAGTGGGACCGCGCGTCGTCATGTTCGCTGGCAATATGATGCACCGAGGCGAGCGAGAGACGGCTACGTGCGCACACGCACGCACTGATATCTCAATCTGCACAACTCTGTACGTGCGCCTGACCCCGCACCACAAAGATGAACCAATAAATTCGTATTTCTATACTTTGCCACAGGGATGCCCCAGACTGCCAATGACTATCGCTGGCGGGATACATTTTGCTTTGAAGAGCAGTTTGCCATATAATGAGGGGGAAACCCGATATAGGTTACGTAAGCAATGTGATCCCCTCCACTCGTCATTTTCAGTAAAGCTTCAAATAAGCGCCAAATGGTGTCAGTTACAAAATTCTGAAATATCTCAGCGTGTCCGAAACGTCTCTCCAGAGATGCTGCCTGTCCCGCTGAGTTTCTCCAATCCTTTGTGTCTTTTTCCTTGTAAACCAGCATCTATCTACTGTTCCTTCCTACACGATGTCAGTTACAATGCGCATCTATTTTTCGCTCAGTCACTTGCAAATAGCTGCAATTGCAACCTGTGAAATTGCGGTTTTAAAATACAATCAATCGCACGTTTGAATTTACTTGGCTGGGAGAGTTGTTATTAAATGCAGAAGCAGCTGACCTCCTGTTAGTTACGTCAGTTTGTGTCGACAAGTGTAAATGCCACTTTTATTGTAAATGGAGTTTTTTAACCATACTCCAAACTCCTCTGCTGGCGGTAGAGTCGCATTACAATGGTGCCCATACTCACGTGGACACTTGTGAATGGACATCGTGAGATTTATTGAAGGGTGAATAGACACAAAATGCTGGAGTAACTGGGTGGGTTACTGAGAGCAGACGGTATGTAGCATGCCTAGAGGAAACCCTTCTTCAGACTAAAATATAGAGAAGATCGGGAAAAAAAAGATGACCTCAGAAGGCGTCTAGTCCAAAAATATTGTCGAGAACAGCAGGGAAAAGATTTACACATGACAGTTGGACTTTTTATAAAATCAACTGACCATAGATGGTACACAAAATGCTGGAGAAACTCAGCGGGTGCGGCAGCATCTATGAAGCGAAGGAGATAGGCAACGTTTTGGGCCGAACCCCTTCTTGGCAATAGATGGTCCCTTTTAGTTTAACACCTTACCTGAAGGCCAGAACTGTGACCTTGCAGTACGGTAGTGCACTTAATGTCTGTCTCGATCTTCGGTGTTGGACTTGAAGCCACAAGCTTCCGATTCCAAGGAAGTTACTCACCGAACCGCAGTCATTTTGGGCCTATCACTCGATTCATGTCAACTGGCCAGATCTACTTCATAGATGTGGATTTAAGGCGTGAGAAAGTTAGTTGAAGAACAATCATCCATCGTCACTACAGCAGAATAAATATTTAATCCGAGCTCATAATTAACCATACCATTCCGCGAAATGCAGAATTTTAAAAATCAACCGAGTTGCCAGTTCTGTCTATAAATGCACAAGGCAATAAATAATAACAAGAAAATGGCATTTAAGTGGATGACGCTTATTGGAATTTAATGGTTCCTTTGAATTGACGACTTCTATGCAAGGCAATGAATAATTAAATAATTGTCCCTTCCAACCCTACTGGGGAATGGAGAAACATTCCTAGCCTCCGGGACATGAAAACTAGACTGGCGAGTTCAATGAAAGGTTTGATGCTTATATTCCGACCTATGCTGGCTATTTGCCAACAACTACTTCCCTTTTCTCTTGATTACAATGGGGGCTTTCTGCGATTGAATGTTTTACGTCGTGATGCCGTTCACAATCTCGAGATCCCTGCTGGAAGATATCTGGGATCAGTCAGAGAAATAGTACATTATGTGTAGGAAAGAACTGCAGATGCTGGTTTAAATCGAAGGTAGACACAAAATGTTGGAGTAACTCAGCGGGACATGCAGCATCTCTGGAGTGAAGGAATGGATGACGTTTCGGGTCGAGACCCATCTCTCCAGAGATGCTGCCTGTCCCGCTGAGTTACTCCAGCATTTTGTGTCTACCTTCAAATAGCACATTAGGTTAAGTATTTGTGGAAGGAACCTTCCTATTCAGTCACGTGCACCCGAAGACAAACAAATCGGAGGGATTTGGCAAGCATCCGGACATCTAGTATTTCCATGGAGACCTGAATTTGGCACAATGCAACTATTGTGTAATTGATTTCCCGACACGTACATTGTTCAGTTCCCGTCAAGTAACCTACAAAAGAGCTGAAGTATAATACGGCAAAAATTCAAAGTAGCAAACAGGACTAACATTTTTAATACAAACGATAAAATGTTGCAATTAAATATCAGATTTGGAGAGGAAGGAAAAGGATTCCAAATCTTTCCACATTCAGGAAATTATACCTTTTATTGAAATTTACAATTTAGTATTAGATTAGATAATGTCGTTGCCCAAGTACAGTGCAGTGAATTGAGCAATAAGAAATAGAATAGGAAATTGCAACAGCAATTCATGTACAGTGCTCTCCATAATCTTTGGGACAAAGACCTATCATTTATTTATTTGCCCCTGCACTCCACAATTTGAGATTTATAGTTGAAAAAAAAAATCACATGTGGTTAAAGTGCATATTGTCAGATTTTAATAAAGGCGATTTTTATACATGTTGGTTTCACCATGTAGAAACTGCAGCGGTGTTTATACAGCCCCCCCCCCCCCCCCCCGTTTCTGGGCACCATAATGTTTGGGACACAGCAATGTCATATAAATGAAAGTAGTCATGTTTAGTATTTTGTTGCATATCCTTTGCATGCAATTACTGGTTGAAGTCTGCAATTCATGGACATCACCAGTTGCTGGGTGTCTTCTCTGGTGATGCTCTGCCAGGCCAGTATTGCAGCCATCTTTAGCTTATGCTTGTTTTGGGGACTAGTCCCCTTCAGTTTTCTCTTCAGCATATAAAAGGCATGCTCAATTGGGTTCAGATTGCGTGATTGACTTGAACACTCAAGAATTGACCATTTTTTAGCTTTGAAAAACGAATTTGTTGCTTCAGCAGTATGTTTGGGATTATTGTCTTGCTTATTATTGTCTGATATAAATTAATCTTCATCTCATCTGTCCACAAGACCTTTTTTCCTACACTGTGGCTGCTCTTTTAAGTACTTCTTGGCAAACTGTAACCTGACCATCCTATTTTTGCAGTTGACCAGTGGTTTGCATCTCGCAGTGTACCCTCTATATTTCTGTTCATGAAGTCTTCTGCGGTTAGTGGTCATTGACAAATCCACACCTGACTCCTGAAGAGTGTTTCTGATCTGTCGGACAGGTGTTTGGGGATTTTTCTTTATTATAGAGAGAATTATTCTGTCATCAGCTGTGGAGGTCTTCCTCGGCCTGCCAGTCCCTTTGTCATTAGTAAGCTCACCAGTGCTCTTTCTTCTTAATGATGTTCCAAGCAGTTGATTTTGGTAAGCCTAAGGTTTGGCTGATGTTTCTAAGTTTTATTCTTGTTTCTCAGTCTCATAATGGCTTCTTTGACTTTCATCGGCATAACTTAGGTCCTCATGTTGATAAACAGCAATAAAAGTTTCCAAAGGTGATGGAAGGCTTGGAGGAAAGACTAGGTGCTGGGAGCCATCTTATTCCTGCATGAAAGATCAATTAAATACACCTGAGCAATTACAAACACATGTGAAGCGATGTGTCCCAAACACTATGGTGCCCTGAAATGGGGGGGAGGGGGGGAAGGGGAAAGAGACCTATGTATAAACACAGCTGCAATTTCTACACGGTGAAGCCAAAATGTATAAAAAAATACCCTTTAATAAAATCTGACAATGCGTACTTTAACCACGTGATTTTTTTCTATTACAAATCTGAAAGTGTGGAGTACAGATGCAAATAAATAAATGATTGGTTTTTGTCCCAAACATTATGGAGGGCATTGTAGTTTATGCAGGCTATTTCAACTAAAAACTGCCAGTGTTCTTTTTATTTTCACCCTCAAACTCTTATGTTGTAGTTGGAAAAAAATAGAACTGTTGTACTATTCACTACAATTTTGCTGCTTGATGCCATCGTTCTATTAACAGCAAAGGTTTGGTTGTGTGTTTTTATATAAAGATATTGTTCAGTTCCATGATGAGTAATCGAATAGGCTAACTCATTTAAAAACTGCAACAGTAATTCATACATCACACAAACCATTATCATAGAGGCAAATTGATAATATAGACATAGAAAATCGGTGCAGGAAGAGACCATTTGGCCCTTCGGGCCAGCACCGCCATTCATTGTGATCATGGCTGATCATCCACAATCAGTAACCCGTGCCTGCCTTCTCCCCATTACCCTTGATTCTGCTAGTCCCTAGAACTCTATCTAACTCTCTTTTAAATTCATCCAGTGAATTACTTTGGCCTCTATTGCCTACAGTGGCAGAGAATTCCACAAATTCGCAACTCTCTGGGTGAAAACGTTTTTTCTCATCTCAGTTTAAATGGCCTGCCCGTTTATACTGAGACTGTGGCCCCCTGGTTTTTGACTCCAACATTGGGAATATTTTTCCTGCATCTAGCTTGCCCAGTCCTTTTATAATTTTATATATATTTCTAAGATCCCTTCTCGTCCTTCTAAATTCCAGTGAATACAAGCCCAGTCTTTCCTCATATGACAGTCCCGCCATCCCGGGAATTAACCTCGTAAACCTATGCTGCACTGCCTCAATGGCAAGGATGTCCTTCCTCAAATTAGGAGACCAAAACTGCACACAATACTCCAGATGTGATTTCACCAGGATCCCTGTACAACTGCAGAAGGATCTCTTTATACCTGTACTCAAATCCTCTCGTTATGAAGGCCAACATAACCTGAAATAATTGCATTGTGCAATAATATTATAGACATCAAGGCCATGAACAAGATTCTCAGCTGTATTACTAACAGCCAAGCTTTCCTCTTGGCTTTCTGCACCCATTTCACGCAGATTGGCCAAATATGCTTTTTGTGTTACAGTGCTCTACGATATACTTCCATTGACCAAAGCCAAATAGCAAGGGATGAATATCAGGGAGAATGAAAAACAGGTCTAATTAAAAGTGGTGACATTTTGAAACAGGCTCCCCACAGAAGTCATCCACACCAATTGCATCAGTACTTTTAAAAGAACCAAGCCATTTCAACAGGATTTTTTTTTTGTGGGTGGGGGCGGAGCAGAGCAAGAAAATCAATGATCAACATTGCCTCAGCTTGATGATGGGCTGTGTGATGCAAGAATCACTGTGTCGCAGTTTTGTTTTAAATATGAGCTAGCCCTTCCAATTTCTTAGCACTGCACCAAATAATATCTTTATTATATACAATAAACTGTCTTCAATTATACAGTCACCCAAGCACTCACCTTGAAACTTTGCCGTGAAACATCCACGCAATGAATACTAGTTAGTGAAAACATCACATTAACTCATAAACTCTTACACAATAGGTACATACAAATTGGAGTTGGTCTCAAGAGGACTCATCGTGCTGGTGAGGCGTGACATTTTGGCCATGTCAGTTTGATGCTTCATTACACAAGAGCAAACCATTTTCAATTAGTTTCAAATAACAGAACTTTTAATCTCTACATGTGCTAGTGAGATTAAAGAAGGTATATTAATGTATCAGAAAATTACAATTACAGATTTTGGTATGAGCCATAACTAACATTAACATTTATAGCATGCTTGAGTAATTGAATGTTGCATCCAATTTTCTGAAATGCAACAGAAAAATTCTACATGAACCTCCAGTAAAGTGATCAAATCACAGAATATTCATGGAATTTCATAACCGCTTTGCCAAACCTATGAGCGCCACACCATTTACATGTGATGACAATTTTATTTTATTACTCTTTAGTTCTCAACTTCTAGAAGTGCATTTGGTTTTCAGTTCGGGTGACATGTAAATATTAAAACTCAAGGCATCACAACAGGGCAGCACGGTGGCACAGCGGTAGAGTTGCTGCTTTACAGGGCCAGAGACCCGGGTTCGATCTGTACGTTCTCCCCGTAACCTCGTGGGTTTCCTCTGAGATCTTCGGTTTCTTCCCACACTTCAAAGACATACAGGTTTGTAGGTTAATTGGCTTGGTATGAATATAAAATTGTCCCTGGAGTGTGTAGGATAGTGTTAGCATGTGGTGATCACTGGTCGGTGCGGACTTGGTGGGCCGAACTGTTTCCGTAGTGCATCTCCAAAAACTATGTAGGAAGAGTTAAGTGGATCAGGGGATCGCTTACAGTCCTTGTTCATAAGGGAATGAATATCAGAAAATGGAGGAGTTCAACAAATACCCCACATACACAATTAATCTGTTGATCTTAAAAGTGTACAATGACTAATTAAGCAATATTTTATCTTCCAGGTCGGAAATGTTCAGAAAACGTCAGAAACAGGTAACTAAATGCCTCAAAAAGATACTTGTCCCCCTTCACCTTTTTGACTTGTGTATGCTTGCCAAGATAAACTAATGGCTTCTCACTGAGGAAGATAAACTATCTCCTGGAAATACTAGCAGACGAAGGATCTAGTGGGAGGGAGGAACTGAAGGGAATCCACATTAGTCAGAAAATGGTGTTAGGTAAACTGTTGGGACTGAAGGCAGATAAATCCCCAGGGCCTGATGGTCTGCAGCCCAGAGTACTCAAGGAGGTGGCCCTAGAAATCGTGGATGCATTGATGCTCATTTTTCAATGTTCACTCGACTCTGAATCAGTTCCTGTGGACGAGAGGGTAACCAATATAACCCCACTTTTTAAAGAGGGAGAAAACGGGGAATTATACACCAATTAGCCTTACATCGGTAGTGGGGAAGATGCTGGAGTTGATTATTAAAGATGTTATAGCAGCACATTTGGAAAGCAGTGACGAGATCGGTCAAAGTCAGCATGGATTTATGAAGGATTTATGAATGGATTTAAGAATGCTTGACTAATCTTTGGAATTTTTGACGATGCAACAAGTAGAATAGATAAGGGAGAGCTAGTGGATGTGGTGTATCTGAACTTTCAAAAAGCCTTTGACAAGGTCCCACACAAGAGATCAGTGTGCAAAATTAGAGCACATGGTATTGGGGGTAGGGTATTGACATGGATAGAAAACTGGTTGGTAGAGAGGAAGCGAAGAGTAGGATTTAACGGGCCCTTTTCAGAATGGCAGGCAGTGACTAGTGGGATGCCGCAAGGCTCGGTGTTGGGACCCGTTGTTTACAATATATATTAATGATTTGAGACTAGGGAATTAAATGTAACATCTCTGTCTGCGGATGACACAAATCTGGGTGGCAGTGCGAGCTGCGAGGAGGATGCTAACAGGCTGCAGGGTGACTTGGATAGGTTGGGTGAGTGGGCAGAAGCATGGCAGGTGCAGTTAACCTGCAATTTCTACCCAGTTTCTGACACTAATCAACAGCACCCGATATATTTTTGTTTGTCTAAAGCAGCAAATTTTGACGCGTTCGCCATTCTGCTGCAAATGCTTATCAAACTCTCTCAGCCTCACATAAAATCCGCGTGATAATATCACTCGATTCCCCCAGGCAAAAATCATTTTTATAACCACCTACATTGCAAAATATAGATGTGCTGAAAGTATGACATCTCTGGGTGGAATCATTTCAATCTTTTAAACTCCACAAAATTTGAAGGAACAGGGACGCCATTATAAATGCAAGAGGGGTTTATGCAAGAACTCTGCACCAGATTTAGAAAAAAAGTCCAAGGACAAATGGTTCTATGGATGGGCAAGGAATGAAAGCTGTAGTAGTTTGACATTTGCACCAGCTTCTTTCTCTATTTATCTATTCAAGTGAAAGGTTAGTATTTTAACAATTCGTCAAACAAGTTCACAGTCTTATCTGTGGAGTAGACTGGTTAATTCCCAATAGATCAGGATGGAGGTCACAAAGTCACACAGACAGCAAGACCATACTAAACCTTTCTACACTTTTGTGACATGCCTACCACCTCCATTTGAGCTTTTATTGCAGAAGGGTCAAAATACACAAGAACTAATGTGATAAAGGGATCAAATGTTTTTCACTGCTTCTGTACAATGTGCAAATTACTGGATGTTCAAATAATAAAGATCTGAAAATAATTGCAATTTAATAATCATGCAGTTATCGCACAAACATTGATTGGTGTAACTAATTTATTGGTGTGTAAAAACAAAGCTGCAGCTTGATAAAGGGCTAGTTAGTTGACAGCTGAAATAAAGCAAAAGGATACTTGCAGACAGAATGAGATGATTCTAGTGTGATGGTAGATGTATATATTTTTTCTGGTAAAGGGGTCAAGGGGAGCAATTGATCAAATTCTCATTTACACTCAGTTAAAAGTAAATGTCATTTCATAAGAATGAAGGCTTCTTTAAGGAACTAAAGCTACTTTAGTAAACCAAATAATAATGATGGTTGTAGCTTGAGAGGAACAAATCTGGGCAACAAGGCAAAACTTGTAATGCACTGCCATTGAACTAATTAATTCTATTTATTTGTGCTTGCTGCATTCTAATCATATCCACAAGACAAAAACCAGGACACTAAATTTGATCACTGCCTGGATGCAACCAACCCCAATCATTCAAGTACAAAGGAGATAAATGTCCAATGAACGTCAATGAAAAATATTTGCCACAAGTGGTTCATATCACAATACTCGAGATTAGAGGCCATGTAACACTGCTGAGGGACCAGACGATGTTGTTCTAATTGCAAAGAACACATTTTAATGTCCCAGAAAATCCAGCTATGTATCCATTCAGTAGAAAGAACATAAAACAACCTATGGGTGTATAGCACTGCAGTAGGCCGTTTGACTTAACAAGTCTATGCCAATAAACATACGCTACGCAGGATTCACCACAACTCTACAATGCTGCTCATGTTGATTTTTTTCAATGTAGCTGTATAGCATTCACATTCTCAACACTCACTTAAAAATCTTAAACTGCAGGCTAATATATTTAATCCTCACAGTTAGTTGGACAGCAGTCAATGATTGGTCTTTGAACTCTTAAAAAAAATCCACCATTTTTATCTTTGCACAGTATGGCAAATTACTCACTGACCCTGAGAGTAGTACTAGTTTCAAACATTGGACCCAATGTCATTCAGCCCCATCCCCTTTATATTGTCCCTCAAAATGAACTAGCCAACAGCATCTGATTTCATATTTTCTTATGATAAAGACCATTCTGCTCATCGCATGTATGTTGGATCACAGCAATTGTTTCCGTGTGATCTCTTTCTCTCTCCCAACCATCTACACTGGAGGCAATTTGCTAGTCAATTAACCCACCAGACATTACATCTGAGAATGTGGGAGGAAACTACTGCAACCGGGACAAACACACATAGACAGCACTGATGGCCAAAATCTGCATTGAGTCAACCACCCACCCTCACCTGCAACAAACATTACAGTTGGAAGCAATCCTCAACATTGTGATCACCCGGGATCTACTCTGACTTCATAAACCATGTTACGCATAAGAAAAACAGTTTAAGATTCAATCACCTCACTACATTGGAGATGTACGTATAAATAAACAATATTTCAACTTTCCCAAAATGGTATGCCAATCAAAGGTAGTAAAAATATTTCTCAAGAAAATGTAAAAAACTGCCGATGCTGGAAATTGGAAAGAGAAATAAATGCCATTCGGCAGGTCAGGCAGCATCTATGGAAAGAGAAAGTTAATATTGTAAATCAAGGATTAGCAGAACTGATCAAATATTCCAATTAAACATTAGATGTATACTTATTCCAATGAAACGTATTAGATGCAGGATATGCGTGCTATCCCATAAGTTGAAAGGGCCTGGGGAACTGCAGGTAATGTGCATGGACACGTGTTACTGCAGGCTGAGGGAGAAGAGAATCCGGGAGAACATGAGGGACATCATGTTTAATGGACATTTTAATGGGTTGTATGGAAAAGTAGGAAGAAGCCTCATGGAACATAAATGTGGGGTGGTTCAGTAGGGCTGAATTACTTTGTTTTGTGATCGACACAAATTAGTATGTCAAAGTGCTGGTTAAAACGTTTGTCTATAATGCATATCAGGGACATTTAATTCTGAACATAGTTCCGCTGTTTAGTATTAGTTTACTATAGGATTTATTCACTCAGAATTAAAGCTAGATTTCATTGCAAGGCGTTGCTCCTTCATACTAGCAGAATGAAGGAAATGGTTACAATTCACTCATACAATACATGCAAATTCTGATAGCATATGTCCACCAAACCACCATGCAGGCTACGATCCTTTGATGCAACTTTATTCCATGCATGTGGATTACAAGGAAGTTCCCATGCCTGAACAAATTTATTTTCACGGTTACCCCATATGTTTTGTGGCTTTGTAAAAAATCTTTTGTATAAATAGAAATTAAATTTAGAGAAACTATCACCTGAAGATAGAGGAATGATTTTAGTTATCCATTTAAAAATTTGTTTAATGTTCTCGTTGATGATCAGTGCTCTGTTCAAATAATTTGTGCCGGGATTAAATACAAATAGCCAACGTTTCGGGTCAAAACCCTTCTTCAGATTTCGACCTGAAACATTGCTTATTTCCTTTGCTCCGTAGATGCTGCCTCATAGTTTCTCCAGCATTTTTGACCACCTTCGATTTTCCAGCATCTGCAGTTCTTTCTTAAACACTATCTGTTCAATATTCTTTTTGTATCTCCCTTTAATCACTCAACAAGCAACATTTTCTTGAATAGTACAAAATTCAAAATATGTCCAACTCAAGTGTACACATACCCAAGATATTTTCAAAAATTAAGCCTTGTCACTCACTACAAATATTAACACAAATTAAGTTGAAGTATAAACTGCAAAAATGAAATTTCAATTGAGAAGTCATTTAAAAAAATGTATTATGAAGCTGTTATATAGAAATAATTCCCAAACAACACTGGAGATGGAAGATAGCATTGTACAAAATGCTCCGATCCAAAACCAGCTACCCCGTTCTTGTTTTCGACCATCAGGCATTCAATTAAAAAGAGGGTTTAGGTATAGGGTTTCAAAAGGAGCGTCCAATCCTAATTAACAACTCATTGATATGTAAGAAGTGCAGATGCTCATTTAAACCGAAAATACACAAAAAGCTGGTAATAACTCAGCAGGACAGGCAGCATATCTGGAATGACGCTTCGGGTTGAGAGCCTTCTTCAAATCACCAATTCCTTCTCTCCAGAGATGCTGCGTGTCCTGCTGAGTTACTCAGCTTTTTGTGTCCAAAAACTCATTGATGGTGTATTATGATGATGTGCGCAAAGAAATGCATTTAAACACTAACTACAGGTTCACCCTGGGAGATGACATGGCTCTGTTTCAAAGAAGTTTGCAACCCAATCAATTTGCAAATTAAAATGTAACCATTTGGCAATATATTTAAAAACATAGGCCAACCAAGGGCAATGTGCAGTTTAACTCAACCCAATTTCTCTATGAAATGCAATTTACTGACTCAAGTCTCTAGTCTGCAAAGAGCACACAATATCTAATGTTCCTTACAATTTGATGCAACATTCAAGTCACTACCACAATTTTCAATGTATGTCATTAAACACAAACCCACCTAGGTCTCCAAACTGAAAATTATTAGATTGGGGGTTAGTTGACATTTAAAATATTCCCTTTTCAGAGTTTCATTGCCTTGTTTTGCCACACAACCCCCATCAATCCCGTCCACAAGCACAATGATAGAAAGAATGTGAACAGATTGGGTGACAAAATCAACCAATGTACTGTCATAACCACTGAAAATGACAGAGCAATTTCTCTTTGCATAGTATTTTCTACCTGTATATCAAATTATCACCTTATAAACCTGTAAGCACTTGCAGCTGTAGCAGTTTCCTAACTCCATTATGTTCTTATTCCTTTATTTGAATGGAGTAATTAGAACTCCATTATGTTCTAATGTTTTGCCGCATATATACAACAAAAAATGTTCAGTCATTTTGAATTTATTGCCGACTAACATTCATTAAAAAAATGCAAGCAGCTATTCAAAATATCACAAAATTATATATATATATATATATATACATATATATATATATATAATCAAAATATGCAATTACATACAAAATGTTTCCCTTCTGATTGATGATTCAGGCTGTCTAAAGCTTACTGGCAGCAATTTAACTGTACTTTGCAGTCACTTTGATTGCAAAAAGTACAGTCAAATTGCTAGCATTAAGCATTAGATTATATTAGAGTTTAACTATTTCTTGTGTTATAGACCAGAACTTTGGATTTGTTGTTTATTATGTTACTTGTAGGATAAATTGATGGACCGTATACATCCCAGTCTTCTTGCTCCCTGTAGTTTACCTGACTCTTCCATCTGAGACAATGGAAAAGAACTGGGAAAGTATGACAGGAAATGTAAACCTCCATAGGGCGCTTAATACAGGCCAGAGTAATAATTACAATGATTTTTGTTCCAAAGCACAGATCAATCACAGTTTAAAACTACCAAATAGCAAGAACATGCAGGGATCATCATATCCCGCTGATGTTAAGGTTGTACGTTTTTGGAATTTCTTCGTACTCTTCAAAAGGCAGTTGGAACATGACTAGAGTGTGATAAGACAGGAAACATGCAGTGGACATAGGTTTCTTTAATATTACTAAAGGATTCCTGCAATTAAAATATGATGTGCTGTTTGACAAGAATAAGAACTTAGAAAGCACTAATGTACAGTAAATTGTTGTTGTAACACTAAAATCTAAGCAATAAAGAAAAACACTTGCAATAATTGTCAGTTAAAAGACAAATATTGTGGCCCTGACATGGTTGGTATACGAATATATAAATTAAATATACATTCCTTTCTGCTTTAAGCCCTCCTCCTCCCCCAAAACATTAGTTTTAGACAGTGTACATCAGCCAAGGTTTGACAAGACAGAAAAGTCGCCTATTTCAATGTTTAGATACAATAAATAAAACATATTGAATCCACCATATTAATTTCCATCAAACATGTTTAACCATAAAAGTCTTTCACAAGCCCAATAAAATATCTAATGGATTTGCAATGTCTGTTGTTTTCCAAAGTTAAATAAGTGTTTGCTTAGGTACAGTTCCCTAGTTTGCTTAGGTACAGTTCCCTAGTTTGACTGTTGTTCTTCATGCAGACCAAACCCATCTGGAAGCTGAGGCAATAGTTGAATTGGGGAAAGGGGAGAATGGGTGAAGTTACTGTTGTCACTACCACCATATAAAGACTTCCATTAAGTACATGCCAGATGTACACGTCACTGAGATTAACTACGATGTATTTGCCAAATATTCCAGCAAACGTCATCATCTAAACATATTCAACAATAGCTTGGTAGCTAGACTTCCAATACCAACAGAATGGTAGTATATCAAAAGGAGGATAAATACCTCTATAATCTTCCTGCCCACCAACTGTTTACAAACTGAATTAGCGTGTGCCCACCTGTCCATAATCAATGGTCAAAGGTACCAAAGAGCATTGTTCCTACTGCTGGGCTTGAAAATAAAATCAAGCAAAATTTAACGTAACAAGCCATAATTAGAGCTATTTGTTACCAAGAAGCAATTTTCCTTACTCTGTAATAAAATTCTTCCCCACCTTCACTTTGAGTTCCAAATACAAGCCACGATATTATTTCATTTCCAGGGTGAAGTAGTTTTCAAAATGAAAGATTAGCTCAAGTTCTTATCTATAATTTCCAGAAAAAAAATTAAAAACAAAATACTGAAACAAGATGTACCCCAACACACCACACCTTTACTGTACACATGCCCCAGGTACACCGTCTCACTGTGAAATCATACACAAAACATTTTTCTTTCTTCAGTT
This sequence comes from Okamejei kenojei, assembly GCA_035221665.1. NCBI lineage: Eukaryota > Metazoa > Chordata > Chondrichthyes > Rajiformes > Rajidae > Okamejei > Okamejei kenojei. The sequence continues at coordinate 35,232,039 of CM069147.1, read as the reverse complement.
TTTACACACACAAAATTAGAAATATGGAATTACAAAAAAATACACATTGAAGCTTTTACCTGAATCTAAAAAAGTTGACAAAAAAGTTTAAAAAATGACCATTTTCAGTGGCTTACAGTAAAAAAATTAGATGACACGCTTTCTAACCTGCCTCGTTAATGCATAGAAGTGGAGGAAACCTGCAAAACAATTAGTCACTGTCCACTGGCTGGTGATTTTAAAGAGTCATTTGGAGCAGGCACTTTCCTAATCTGCAACGGTTGCACTCTACCAGATAACATCCAAAGAGCTCCCACGTGTTGCAAAGAAAAAACAAACTCGGTGTGGTTAAAAAAATAGGTCTCGTTTAAAAAGTCGATCTGGAAAAAAATGTAATCAATTCTTGTTTTAAAAATAGGCTTAGTCTCTGGAAAGCAGTGAGAATGGGCATCACAGTTAAGTTCTTGACAGCACTGCGGAGGTCAATTTGGCTACCTTACCCATAAGTGGGAGAAAAGGTTGCTCTTTGCCCGGGAGGGAGGGTGGGGGTCTGGTGTTGCTTGCAGAAGCTGTTAGCTGAAGTACCTGCCCCTTTTGACGGCGCTGGCTGCCTGCGGGTTGCTGTACTGCAGGTCGATGTCAGAAGCGGAGACGGGCTGCAGGTCAGCCCACGGGTCCTGCAGCATGGAAGCTTTGTAGTACTGCTCCACGGGCGCCGACGAATTCCTCTCCAGGATGCAGCCGCTCCCGCCGAAAGGTGTCGACGTCCTGGGCGAGCCCGGGTAACGCCGGTAATGCCCAGAACCGGGGGAAGGCTGTCGAGGCGATGCTTGACCCGGGGAGTGAGGGTGATAAGGCGGCGAGGAGTAGTGGCTTCTGTGCCGGGGTGTGAAGCTTTGCGGCTGTTGGTGGCCGGGGGATGGACTCTTGTAGCGGTGCTGTTGGTGGTAGGGCGACAGGCCTTGCTGCTGCTGCTGCTGCTGAGGGGACTTGGTGAAGGGCCGCTGCCGGATTCCGTAAGGCGGGGTGCCGGCATTAGTCGGGAGCCCCCAGGGATATGTCCCTCCGCCGCCTGCGGCCTGCACCGCGCCGGGGAACGGGCCCGGGCCCACACCCGGGCCTACAGGCGGCGGGCTGCGGAAGCCCTGCCTCATCGGGCGGAACATTTCTCCCCCACCCCCTCCAACCCCCGCCTTCCTTCCTGCCTCCCCTCACTCACTCACAACTCCGGCTCGCCCCTCGCTGTAACGGCAGAACCGAGGCTCACACGGGGGGGGCCGCGTCGAAGATTCCCGACGCCCGTCAAGCCGTCGTCGTCGTCGTCGTCGTCCTCCCCGCTCTTCCGGCCGCTCTCCGCTCGTCATTTCCGCTCGTCTCGATGGCGAGCGCCCGCTGACGTCACGCGTTCCCGCGTCCGACCGGCGCGTCCCGTTGGCATGGCGACCGCTGACTGGTTGCCATGCCCTTGTTCTGAGCTGTTGAAGGTGTTGTGAGTGAGTGTTTAACGTTTAAAGAAAGCAAAGCCAATATTTATTTGTATGTGATCCAGCAAATGTGTTTCTGGGCAGGCAAGTAACGGAACTTTTTAACTGTCTGGCCAACTTTATTTTTTGTATCAACATTTTTCCTAGTGAAAGTGAGGAGGTTAGGGAATAACTGAGGTTATTCAGTCATTTCAGTTGCCTCTCCTGCAGATCTGTCCAATTGACCCACCAAATCAAACTTTGCCCAGTCCTAGCTCAAAATCTATATTTTTATTCTCCTCAGAGTTTATTTTGGCCATTCATTGTAGGACATCTTTGGTAACACCATCAAAGCCATTACTTCCGGCATTAATTGATTGAGAGATACAGCATGGAAATAGGCCTTTGGCCCACTCTTCCATGCTGAACATAAATCACCTTTCACATCAGTTCTTTGTTATCTAACTTTCTCATTTACTCCATACACACTAGGGACAATAGACCTACAAACCTGAACATCTTTGGGATGTGAGAGGAATCCCATACATTCACAGGTAGAACGTACCTACTCCACTTAGACACCACCCAAGGTCAGGATCGAACCTTGATATCTGGTGTTGTGAGACAGCGGCTCCCAGCAGCTGCGACATTGTGCCACCCCTTAAATCTATTCTTCAATGTCTAACCTAAAGCTGAACTCCAAAGTGAGATACAATGGTGTCCTATGTTTATGTGATTTAACCACTCGCCCTTAAACTATTACCAGACCTCCATATTCCATTTTCTCTTCCAAGTCCTTGAAAATAATACTGAGTTACAAGTACAAGCCAATTTCCCCCTGTTTGACCTCAACATTTCTCCTCTTCCATGGAGCTTGACTGCCACTTTGATACACCAACATTATCGTCCTCGTCCAATATCTGTCCTGCATTTTGAGTGACTTTCCTCCTTAGCTATTTTAGGTTAACCAGCACATCTCTTCTTGCTCTCAAAATGTCCTTTCTAACTTTGCTTAGGATCATGTTTTGGCTCTTTCTCACATATCTAACACAATTTGAAGGGTGGGGCTATGAGCTAGATGTCTGCTGCCCTGAATCTAAAAATTTCCAGGTGATAAATATATTAGTGGAGATTCTGAGATATTAGTTACGATATATCAGCTGATGCACTATTTTTACTTAAACAATATTATTTACTATATATTACAGTATACCCTCATTATTATGAACTTTTATATAACATATTTTGGTTATAGTGGACTCTTTCAGAACACAGGGTGCTGATTACATTGTGGAGGTTATTGAAATTGACAAGGCTTAGAAATTGACATGCCATGCTTCCATTGACACATAACTCTATTAAACAATGTAACAAACAGCCTTTTGTATATTTAGCTGGTAGTAACAAAAATACTTTCTAGCTGTTAAAAAGAACATTGTACTCTCAGCAGGTTAGACTGGTTAGTGCCTTTGGAAGGAGTATAGAGTTAACGTTTCAGATTGATGTCCTTTCACCCTGAACTTCAGGCGGGCAGTTGATCGTGGGAATCTCACTTAGAGCTGGACAGGGTTTCCACACCGCCACCCAAAACCTCCCAATTTGTTCCCAATTTCTGCTTATGGAAATCAGCGGCATGGACAGTGGTTACTACTGTTCCCCAGCTGTGCTGGACAAGATGGTGCCGGACAACCTTCTAGGGCCGCTGCGCTCTGTGTGGTGAGAGAGGCCCCACTGGGCTCAATGATGGCGTTCCAGGATTCTGACCTGGGCAGTGATGTCAATGGGGGGAAACCTTTACTTGGTTATAGCGGACAATCGGCAATAACATACCTCATTCCCCTCTCCCCCGCCTATGGTCTATTATAATGAGGGTTTACTGTATTTTGTTGGCACAGTGGTGCAGCCTCACAATGGCAGGGTGCTGTCCATATGGTGTTTTCATGTTTTCCCTGTGACAACATGGACATTCTCCCACATCCCAAAGATGTGCAGGTGGGTAGATTAATAGTCCACCATAGATTGCCCCTCGTGTATAGGTGAGTACTTGGATTTGGAGAATTAACAAAATGTAGGGAGAATTAGATTAATAGGATACAAATGAGATTAATAGGATAGAGTATCTCAGCTGATCAAGCAGCATCCATGGAGGCCATGGATAGGTGACATTTCGTTAGAAGGTCCTGAGGCAGGACCTGCGTGGCAGGTAACGGGCAAAAGGGGGTATGATTTGAAAGGCAACTGGTTGGAACAAAGGCCAAAGATAAGAAATGACGGAAGATATGGGACAGGCTTGAAGGGTTGAGAAAACCCCACTCCCTCCTATGTGCTGACCTACTAATAACCCTGAAGACCCTAGCACTCTCTTTTTCCAGCTTTCTTCTTCCCCCTCTCCCTGCAATCAGTCTGACCCTAAACAACATCTATCCATTTTCTCCAGGGATGCGGCCTGACCTGACTCCAGCATTTTGTGTCCTTTTGTGTATTAACCAGCATCTGCAGTTCTTTATTTCTGCAGAATGAGATTACTGTAGGTTTAGTGTGGTTGATGCAGCTTCGGTGGGCTGAGGACATCAGTGCTGTATTTCTCCATCATTCTACCATGTAATATATTATTCGGTTAAGACAACATTTAAAAATAGATTATCTGTATATGTTTGCTTTTGAAAAAATTTGATCCTATGTAATTTGCACCTGGACGAATGAAGGTGGAATACTGGTGTGATTGAACTATCCTTATTATGTATGACTGCATCAAACACTTGCCACTGTTTCGGATGGCATCTTTCTTTATACATGAAGTAAGTGATCTAATAGTAACTGTATGTGAAGCAATGTCATCAAATATTAACTGTGATGCCTTATTTAATATTTGATGATCTTGCTTTAACTTGAACTTAGTGGGGCATTAACTTCATGCTTCTATTCCTCCGTCAGATAAATAGTTGGAGCTTGCCCTGTTAAAAACCGTAGCTGGAAAATGGACTTCCTGGACGAGGAAGTGGTTGACGATAATAAAAAGGTATTTTGTGAATCTCCTGGAGATGACAGTAATGATAGTAGTGACAATGATGCAGCAATGAGCCCCACCCATTTTCTACATTTGTGGGAATCGGAAAGAAAACTCATTGATGTTCTGATCACACTTAGTGAGGAAGGCTATGAAGATGAAATGTCGATGGATCCGTTCGTCCCTTGTGGTGGATGGGATGATGCAGTAAGTGGTTTAATCTTCTTACCACAGAATTTTCTGTTAAGCATGTGATACAATTATCATACTTAATTGATACCAAATTTTCTGTATATTTCTAATTTATAATTTTTGGGGGGAATACACTATATTAAATTGAAGACTGAGTGGAATGGTCCTATATTTTAAAAGAATGTTGACCATTGTCACTGAAACAAATAAAGGTACTGGCAGGGTATATGGTGAAAGATTGTTTTGTTTTAAAATTTGGTAAGTTTCTCAACTGGCAACCAAAATAATAGACACAGAGGCTATCTGTTGAACAACAGTGACCACTTTTTTCAAACCAGCCCCCATTTGGAACTCATGCAGCACTAAATTCACTCTAATAACATCAATATTAAAATAGGATCAAGATTTTAAAATACAATTACTATGCAAGTCTCATTCATTTGATATCTAAGGGCCTTTTTTGAAAAAAATTCTTGAAGCTTTATTTTTTATCCATCAAAACTTCAATTTTGCTCATTTAAGATATTTTGCAAATAACCAAAGGAGGGAAACAGTTTAAAAGAAAATATAGTACATCTCTGATATAGTATGCTATAGCCAAAAGGGCAGTAGAAACAAATTGAATAAACTTTCAAAAGAGATAGGAAAAATAGAAAAGTTAGTTAAGAATCAAATGGGCCAAATAGTCTCTTTCCAAACTGTATGCTTCCATGCTACCAATAACTACTGGGTATTTGGGAATGAAGATGAGAAACGGTGTATTTTTTACATAATATGGCAAACACACATTTAAAAATAAATCTGCAGTTTCCCCCCCAACAAGATCCAATTGAAAGTATGAACTGTTCATCTTACCTGATTGTAATCATGCTGGATAATGATTGGCTCGATTGTAATCATATAGTCTATTCACTGATTGGTTAGCACACAACAAAAGCTTTTCATTGTACCTCTGTACAAGTGACAATAAACTAAATTCGACTGATTACAGTGTCAGTTGAGGATTGCTTTCTGTGTAGGTCATCGACTGATTCTAGATTCATCAGACCCTGGAGATAGGGAACTGCGTTGAAAGTAAATGTTTGAAGAATTAAGATCAGGAAGTGATAGTCCAAAACTTAAATATTACCACATCTATTATTCATTTTGAATTTGTTTGTTGACTTTACAGTTGTGAGGCTAAACTCACAGCTAAATCTCTTCATTGTGCACATCTGGTAACAGCCAGTAGATTGTTGCCAGAATTCAAAACTCTGCCAGACCTAGCCTAGGAACACTTTAGACTTTACTTTAGACTTTAGAGATACAGCATAGAAACAGGCCCTTCAGCCCACACTGACCAGTGATCATCCTACACACTAGGGACAATTTGCAATTTTTTCACCAAAACCAATTAACCTACAAACCAGTATGTTTTTGGAGTATGGGAGGAAACCAGAGCACTTGGAAAAACCCATGTGGTCACAGGGAGAACGTGTAAACTCCGTACAAACAGCAGCGGTAGTCAGGATCAAAGTCAGGTCTCTGGTGCTGTAAGTAGCAAAGGTACAACATTTTGAGATTTTAAAAATCAATTCTGAAATTTATCCCATCAGATAAAGCATAAACATGTTTAATTTGACACCTAATTCACTTTCATATCTTCAGTATTAAAAAAGTTATGGCCATTTTCATACTCGGAAATTAGCATCATGTTCCCTATTGCTTTTCCATTGACTTAACACAAAAGCTGTGATCGAGGACAGTCAAAAGCCCATAATTTTCTTAAAAATTAAGAAAACTGAATTCAATTTTCAGTTATTATAGATTGGAGCGTTCTGAAACAAATATAAAACATCTTACTTGGATGACCTGAAATGAAAGCATATAATTAGTTAATTACCTAATTGTAGCTAATTACAAAATTGCCGTTGTGACAGAAATAGTAATGAACACCCAGACTGCTTTGAAAATTCAAAAATGTGATATTCTCAAGATCAGAACTTTAATATTATTGTATTATATGCTGCAAGTCCATAACAGATAGGTAAATAAATTACAATTTCTAGCAATAGACCAAGTCTTTATGGAGAAGATCAGTTGCTAGCTGGTACATTGACATATCATAATCAGTAGCATCATCATACTCCTCAGATTGTAACCAATAAGTAACTCTGTACATATTGTTTTTCCTCGACTTTTCAATTTTGGCATTGTAAACTACACGTTTTTGCTCTTGAAACAACACGACATGCCTTTCTGCCCATTACTTTCCCATTAAGAATGTCCTGTAGATTCCATAAGAAAAGGATAATTTTTAAAAATAGCCTAAGTATCCAAATAACAAACTAATCCTATTCACACAAGAATTTACAATATAACATGATTTTTAAATCTCACTGTCATGAATTTATATGCCAGATGGAAGGAATTCAATGTTTAATTCCCATAAATTCACCGAGAAACATCCACTCAATATAATCAAAATCATTATTTTTTGCACAATACATGTGGCTAAAACTGTTGTGTATATTTAGTACAAAAATCGTGACTATGGATAGACAATAACACAAAATATAAATGATTTAGATGCTCTTATGACATGATTGTCCAAAAAAAATAGTATTTTAATTATCTTGCGAGTGGGTGTTTCCTGGAACGTGATCGATTGGAACGTTGCGTTTGCAGTGAATTTGAACCCCATATTGGCAGGAAAGACACTGCCGGCTCGTATGGGGCACAAATAACATTTTCGCAACGTAAAATTAGATTATAGCCATCCCAAGAAACAAGATTACATGTAAAATAAATGACTTACCCTTTGTTTTGTCCCGTTCTTGCGATCCGTCACGTTGTAGGCATTGAGGGCGTTAGAAGTCGTCTTTTGTTATAATCAAATTATTAAATTGTCTAGTGATTTAAAAAAAAACGGGAACGGAATTCCGATCGATTTTTCTTCAGCAGCTAGCAGCCCGAGGAAATCCGCCTCCGACAAGCAGTACAAAACCTGGATTTTAATCCCCCCCCCCCTCCCCCTCAAAGGCGCCAAAAGTTGTGCACACGGCCAGCGGCAGCCGCTGAAGGTAGGTTTTGTAACATCGCTACTATACGGCCAATTTGAATCCATTCTCGTAGGAGTTCATTAACTTGACATTCAAATGTAGGATTTGTCTGGTCTAGGAAAATCTCACCTCTTCACCAATGAAGCAGAGTCATTGGGCAAACTCAGCTAAAAGAGTACCTGCAAGATTAACTCAAGCCAAAAGGATCTATCAATTAATAATTGTGAACAAATAATTTACATTGCAAACAAACACTTGTAATGTTAGATCTTAAAATGAAAAACATAGATTTCCATGGCTTATTAGAAAATAGACATGGTTTGTTTCAAAACAGAGCAATGCTTAAATTCTGCCAGACACCGGTGAAGATGGAGATGTTTCAATACCGGACTACACATTTACCCATCTGACTTACCAAAGGAATAACACACTTTCTACATCAGGGGTTCCCAACCTTTTTCGGCCCCTTTACCTCTGGCAACTTTAATAGCACATGACAATGTTATTTCACTTATTTTTGAACAACTAATGATGAACAGATACCAGAACCAAACACAGTCAGTCAAGGAGAAAAAATATGTACGAATCAAGAATCAACAAATTTACCCCCTGGGTAGGCGAAATTTACCCCAGGTTGGGAACCCATGTTCTACATTGTAATTTATTAAACAGCTGTCACTCATAATTCTTAAAACAGCTAATGTAACTTTAAACGTTTCTTTTCCCAGGTGCATGGCTGGAGAACAGATAACCTCCATTCCTGCTTTCCCATGTTGAAAAAAACAAATAAATCAAGAAATGACAGTCACTGTGCGGTCTGTGCAGAGATGGTACCCACCGTCGCAAGGAAAACAGGCCAAGATATTGAACATTCTAAATCATTTAGTAACACATTTGTGTATAACGTCGCAGAGGAGGATTTCAGCTCAATCCCAGCGAAAACTCCAGCGAGCCAGATGCATACATTCAGCTCTGCAGTTTCACAGGTGCAAGCAAGTAAGGCAAGCGAAGAAATTCATACTGAAGACAAGCCAGAAACTGAGATTAACCCACATAAAGATAAAGAGTATGAAATGATCCTGGGCACCATTCAACAGATGCCCTTTAGAAAACATTTCTCCCTACTTCCACCTGTAAAAATGGTCAATGACAGTGAAATGTCGGCTCCGAGTGTCAAACCAGGGACAAATTTTAGTTGGGGAACACAAAATGGCAACTCAAATATGAAAATTATGAGTGAAACATTGGAGAACAGTGGCAGCATTGCCACCAAATACTGCCTCAGGACCCATCATTGTAACATGGCTATGCTACAGGTCAGCGACATAAAAAAGACTGCAATATCTCCTCCTATTGGAATTACAAGGTTCATGAATCATTGGTGCTGGCGATACCCCTTAATGCAAGACAACCATAATCTGTTCATCAATGGTGTGCCAGCCTCCAAACTAAAGGGATACCACAGAGTGGGCCTACAGCCTATGAAAATAACAAAACATCCCACAAAGAACACGAAGCAGGATATCCCTGGGAAATCTGCTTTCAGTCACAGTGGTTCAACTGATAAAAGGGAAAAAGTCACAGGGCAGAATATTCTCCCTATTCTCCCACAACCAGGCCCACCACCACCTTCCAGACCTCAAATAGCAGTCTCTGTATTGCCCCAGAGACTTTTATAGTCTTAAATGTACATCTCCTAGCTCTTCCATTCTCCTAGGCCCCACACTTGCTGAGACCCATTGTATTGCCCATCCTCTTCCCTGGACCCCAATGCATTACATAGACTTTAGGGTTTGTTGTGATGTCATAAGAAATTCTTTGGTTCTGGCAAGAAATGAGCAATAATGACACATATAATCTGAGAAATGTTTACTGGAGAGTAGCAAGAGTGTATTCGGGTCAGATACAAACTTTCTCTCTCCCACTCCATGTTACAAATATTCCTGTAAATCATTCTGTATAAATGAATCCAATTATTTTAAAGACCCAGATGATGTTTTATTTCAATTGTTATACTTCACATCAATGCTTAAAGTCTTAAATAATGATCTTGATAGTGCATATGGTTTTGTGTCACAATTTTATTTCAGCTTGATAGAAACAAGAACAGAGGAAAGAATTTTCAGAAGTTCACAATTTTGTGTGCCTGACACAAATTCCTCTCATCTCATTAATAATTCAAATTGCCCTGCCGCAGATGTTCTATTCCCCAAAACAGACCAGTCTTTCGTTAAGAGCTGGAAGAAAACATGATACGCATAGGGTGGCACAGCAGTAAAGCTGCTGCCTTACTGCGCCAGAGACCCAGGTTCGATCCTGACTTCGGGTACTGGCTGTACGTAGTTTGTACGTTCTCCCTGTGACCACATGGGTTTTCCACAGGTGTTCCGGTTTCCTCCCACATCCCAAAAAACGTGCACATTTTTAAGGGTTAAATTGTCCCTGATGTGTAGGTTAGAAATAGTGACAGTTGTGGTGATTGTTGATCAGCGTGGACCCGGTGGGCCGAAGGGCCTGTTTCCACACTCTATATCTCTCTAAACCTGTTAGTTACCCAAAGTCTTGATGCAAAGCAGATTCAGCACATGGAATCGGGGTAAGAATTAAATTGGGAGGACCGCTAAAAAAAAAGGCTGGTATTTCTCAAACGCAAGGATTATGGAATGAAGTAACTCAGATTAATGGAATATTGAGTGTTGATAAAAGGCCTGAGAGGAGTTGAGATGGAAATGTTTTCCCGGGATTTTTATCCAATCGGGCAGAATCGCAATAGTTTGCAACCATAAAAGGACTATCAGGAAGCATTTCTTCATACCATCCAAAACTCTCAAAAAGGTTGCTCATGCTAATTCAATTGAGAATTACAATGCTGAGGATCACACAATAGCTGTTGGAAATTAATGCTTCAAGAAGATGGCAGAATTAAGATACATGTCAGCTATAATCTAATTAATACTGGCATAAGCTGTATGGCAGCTGTGCTTCTATATTCCTACATGAGTTATAGCAGAGAGGCTCGAGGTGAAGGGTGGGATGATGGGGATGTCTGGCTAATGATCAATGAGAACCCAACAAATATAATGCATGCTCATTCAGGAACCTGGATTGGCATTGAGATTATCTATTTTTGCAATAAATGAGAAATCCATGACGAACAGCAAATGAAATATGGGAAAAATGCTTGAAATTTGAAATAAAAGGAAAATATTGGAAATACTCAGCATGTCAAGCAGCATCTGTGGAAAGAGAACCACTAAGATATGCTAGATATAAGTAACTGGAATAACTCAGCGGGTCATACAGCACGGATAGGTGATGTTTTGGGTCAGGACCCTTCTTCAGAATGATTGTAGGGGCAGGAGGAGTGGGGAGGAGGAAGCTGGAAGAGAGAAGGGGCAGGACAAAGCCTGGCAAGTAATAGGTTGATACGGGGGGGGGGGTGAAGGGCAGATGATTGGACAAAGTCCAGATATTTAAAAATAGGTGTGAGACAAAAGGATTAATGAGTTGTGAATTGTAAACCCAGAGGAAAGAATGTAGGTGGAGGGTGAGGGGAGAAATAGGTATGAGTCATGGTGGAGCACAGAGGTCAGGGGTGTGACCTAGTTTGGGGAAAGAAGGAGCATTTTGTAGTTACCTAAAATTGGGGAATTCAATGTTCATTGTTGTTCCTCCAGTTTGCGTGTGGATTCACTCTGGCAATTTAGAGAGCAGAACACCAGGGCACAGAGGAGAATGGGTATGGGAACCATCGATGACAGCCCGGGGGGGTGGGGGGGCACATTTACTGAAGAACAAGGACATCTTGGTAGCAGATGCAACAGAGACGGAGAAATTGAGAGTAGAGGATAGCATTTTAGCAAGAGGCAAGTGGGAGGTGTCGTAGACCAGGCAATTATGGGAGTCAATAGGTTTGTAGTAGATGTCAGTCAATAAGGTTTGTAGTAGATGTCAGTCAATAGTCTATCTCCTGTGATGAGACAGAGAGATTAGAAAAAGGGGAGATGTCAGAGAGATTGAGAAGGGGGAGAGAGGCGTCAGAGATAGGTCAAGAAAGGGGAGAGAGGTATCAGAGATAGCATCCTGATAAAGATGCTGCCTGACCTACTGAATGTTTCTAGCATATTCAGTTTTTATTACATGGTGTATATTGCTTCCTTAAAAAAAGACATAATGCTCTAACCATCTTGGTCGTGGTGGTCATCCCTTTTTTGGTTCAGCAGCCCAATATCACAGAACTCAGATGGGAAGCCAGGAATAAAATAACAAGATTTTACAGACTGAAATAAAGACTAAAATGAGGTAGAAGCTTATCAAATTAATATTTCATAACATTAACAGCTAAAATATTTTGAAATGAATGGGAAGTGCAATCTGAACAGCCAAAATTAAAGTAGAAATAATGAACTGCAGATGCTGGTTTCAAGGCTTGCCACAGATTACATCAGGCAGGGTTATGACTATTTCTTTTGGACAGAAAATATGGCTAGCATAGCAATTAAAAACTGACTTTGGCCTTCAAAAAAGTATAACATTTTCAATCTATCCTACAGAGGGACTAGTATATAAGTAACTTAATTTCTCATTAATGGCTGATCTTCCTTTTTTGCAGTGTCTCCGGAGTAGAATTTAAAGGTAGCAACGTTTAGATTATCACCCTGAACTGCACATGTGCAGAAACACCAAAGCTGCTGACAATTTCAGTATAAAATCACAATCAATGCTAATAGTTTCGCTCTCACAATACCTGGGCAGCACATTATATTTCCAATATGTCATTTCCGAATATTATGTCCTCCTTAATTGGATGTATTATTATGCAAGCATTGTCTGTAGCTCTACCCTTTTAACACTAGATGGAGCATCATGAGCATTGTTGCTTCCAGTTTTCCTAATTGACTTGGTCTCCTTCATTCAATGCTCTGTTAAAGGTATCCATAACCATCGTAAGATACCATTGTTTTTTGCATTCTATATTTTACCATTCCCAAAAGGAAACAACTTATTTTAAGCTTTTGGTTATCTATCCTAACATCTAACATGGATAAGTGTCATTTTTTGTATTTATAACATCTAAGTCTTGAGATGTTTTGTTGTTATACATAAATGAAAATTATTCTCACCAGCTTCTGACTCCCACCTATTGTATAACTAAGATACTGATAAGACCTGATCAAAAATCATGTCAAGTTTACTACAAAAGTAACTTAAATTGCAAATGCAATGAAGGTAATATAGAGATTTAAATCTAAAAGTTCTCCCTCTCAAATCCTCACCAATATTCCTCCAGTGGTTTGCATTTTCTCACAGCGTCTCAGAACGACATAGGTTTTTACATACTAAGTTGACACAGTGTGAATACCATAAATGGTCTCCAAATAAACAGAAATCAGCTTGGATTTCCACACTTAAAAGTCAGCAAGGCCTATTGAAGTACAGATATCTAAATGTTCAGTCCATCGAGGATTGGGTTCATTTGTAAATATCCACTGCTATTGAGCAGCCAAGTAAAAAAGATTTTTGAAGCTAACAAAATAGCAGATTAAGTTATTGACCTTACCCTTAACACCTTTTCCTGTCTCCATGGACACTGCTTGACCTGCTGAGTATTTCCAGTTCCCGTTTTTATTTCCACGTCAAGTTGTGTGTGAATGATTATCAGGGTCAGGCAAATATTGCCTGGTGAATCCATACTCTTGAGGGCATTTGTCACCTCAAGAGGTTGGCAAGAGAGAGAGAACCCCTCATGCAGAAATCCTCTCGCTGACTTTGCATAATGTTTTTCATAGACTAATCCCCAACCTTTTAGTACAAGTGCAAATCTCACTGATAAGAGCAGGCACACTGAGGACCAAGACAAAAAAAAGTTGATTAGAATCGAGTTGTGGGATTTTCTATTACTTTATTTCATTAACACATAATCTGTTCCCAAGACCATCAAAAAACAAGTTTTGTTCTAAATAGCCAGATACTTCACAGCAAAATTGTTTTAGGTTCTTCTGATTAATTACTCAGAGTTGAATGGCACAGAAACAGGCCCTTCAGCCCATCATGTTCATGCCAACTTATTTGTCCATCTACACCATATCTAATTTGTCAGCATTAAGATGGTATCCTGCTATGCCTTACCTAATTAGGTGTCTGCCCAAGCCATGCAGATGTGGGAAAATGCCAAATCTACAGTTACCACCTCTCTGGAAAAAACACTTTCAGAAAGCAAGTCACAGAATTCAATTATATAAAATAGCAATCTTCCCACAATACTTTAATAGATGGATGCCAACAAACCAAACTACAACACACTGTTCATATTGGAGAAACTGATCTTTATTTTGTGCAACTTTGCAAAATTCTAACCAGCATCGGTGTTTGACACAAAATATCCACTAACATCAGACACCAGCAAATAATTTTAATGTGCAAAATTTCAGCTAACTGGAGTACAACAAATCTTGTGACATTTTAACATTACTCAAGCATCAACTGAAAATAAATTCTCATCCACAATATTGAAAAGAAAAGTCACATTCAGATCTTCATTATTACATGCATTTACACATTGACTATACAGAAGATAACAATTCATTAGATGTCTTCAAATAAATAAATGTGATATAAATATGCGAGTCAATGCTGTATTCAGTAGCAGTTTATCAATGCAACATCTCAGTTACATAAACCCTTTTCTGCGTCTTCTACAAAGGCTAATTCAGGCAAAAGTCATGAACCATGAATTTTATTTTGTCCATATTTTCTTTGTGCCAATGTTGCTCTTTCACTTCCAGGAGGTGTCAGTAGGTTTCCACAACCCCAACAAGGTGGCTATTCCCATGTGCAAGCCTTAGCATCTGAAGATTCACCACCCATCCCGTTCTTATCTAACATTGCCATTCCATATCAGGGCTGCAAACAACAGCCAAACAATGCCAGAATTATAATGTTAATTCATTTCAGACTGATTGAATGGTTGGTTTGACTTTGCAATATACCAAAATTCTCTATTCACCAGAGGTATCTGGAGAACAGTGAAATGGCTCAATGTCCCATCATAAGTGGTATGAGTTTGTGTATGGGACTGATACAGAAGCTATTACAAGTTGAGAGTTTTGAATGGTTTCTTGCCATTAATAAGTTAAAAGCTAAATTTCAAGCAGCATGCTACTTATCAACCTGAAATAAATATCACAGTGACTGTCAATTTCATTCGGATAGCTCACTTTGGTTATGTCCATTTACAAAAAATGGGCTTTCAAGTAAGCAATCCTACATTCTATCTAATGAAATAGCAGGACACTTAGTGTGCAATATGTAAAATGAACTGCATCATTAATTCATTAACCATTAAAGAAATGCTGTTACTATTTACTCATCCAGCATGAAATGGTTCTTTAGCAAGAGGACATATACATACCGGAAAATAATAAACAAGCCATAAATCTCTCACTTTCTTCATTAATTAAACAAAACACAGGAATGATCTATTTAATAAAGGGTGAACGTTAGTGAGGTCAGCAGTCAAGGCTACAATGTTAAGTTACAGTCTATGGTTTGCTCCTCAAATCAAATAACGCAGAGGTCCTATTTAGTGAAATGGTAAAATTAATCCAAGTACTTTGAGTTGAAATGCCTGCTAGTCATGCCAAGATTTCTATGGCATAAAGACCAATCATTTGATCAAAATGCCAAGCTCTATTCATAAACGTCAGGCCGCACCAGGAAATAAATCACAGCCATTTTACTGGATTGGGGAAAAGTGGGCAGTTGATCTGGCAACATCATTTTAAGCTACATTGTAAACAAAGAATAATACTGGCGGTTATAGTTTTAACACTGGCAATGAGTGAATAAAATAGGTTAAGACAATGAATCATTTATGTCATAGTAACAATGTACTACACATTAGAAGCATATGAACAAACTACTCTTTTACAGTGTTAAATAGGTCCAATAATTGCAGCATAATCCTATACCAAAGAGTAGATGCAAAAAGAGGTCTTGTAATTTGACCTGGGTATTAGAACAACCTATGTCAATTAAGATGCTAAAAATATACCAAATGCAGGGTGATCCTTGAAACACAAATACACATAGGACAACCTAGCCGATGTGTACACGTAAGCTGTTCAAAATAACTAACTTTGGGCTGGAAGAATAGATGGTCATTTTGGGTGCAACATGGTTTTGGGCCTAAATGGGCACACTGTGCTTATGAAAATGTGCTCATGAAACAAATAGCACACGTACCAACCATATGCACTTTCAGGAAGCTAATGAAATGTAATATTCGGAGAAAAACAACAGGATATGTGAAAGATAGAAAGCCACCGTTGAAAAGGCTAAATGCTGTTAAAAATATAAAATATATTATGGATTCCTGGGCTAGGTTACAACTCATATTTCGTCTCAAAGCAGCTTTTCTCCAGTAGATTGATACAGAAAGGCAAGCCCAGACTGGCCCGAAGTTGCTGTGTATTCAGACAATGACCGATGACTTTGAAATGCATCTACCAATTGATGAGAGAGAGAAGCCCAGACTAGTCCCAGTGAGGGGTATTGAGACAATATCCAATGCCTTTGAGGTGTGCAGTGACTGATGACGTTGATATGCGTCTGCCTTGTACCAAATGACCGATGCCTTTGATGTAACTGCCTTGTACCAACTGACAGGATGCCTTTGATGCGACTGATGATTGACAAGAGACAAACTCAAACGCATCTTGTGGTAACGTGTATTGACTGTACCTCTGACCATGACTAACATCTTTGGAATGTGCTTAGGTGACAAAAAAACAGTATAAAATACCATGTAATTCTTTGTTCATGGAAGTGGAGAAAGGAGGGTCATGTGTCTATGTTGCTTACTTGGCTGGTGTATCCTCGCTACTTCCATCGGCCGATAATTAGTAAACTTTGAATTGGTCTACCTAACTGTTTTGTGAGTTGTCTGTTTAATAAGAAGTAACCTTTTTCACCGTATCATTTGTCATCAACGAAACCAAGTTGAAGCCTCCAAATTTCAAGTGACATTTCAACTTGAAATATGAATCGTGACAGCAATCCACTGACCTGGCCACTGTTTACCGATTCTTCTACCTGGGAAGAAAAGTGCCTGATTCTATCACAGCATTATGAAAGGGCTATTCACACAATGCCCAGTCCCTGTGCCTCTACACCAGCACAACGGAACACACCGCATCCCATTCCTGCCATAAATATAGCTTCAAAATGCCCCTTTGAAAAGTTTCCAATGCCTCATGGCTTTTAACTGTCTTCAAAGTCCAAGCTGCAAGTTATTTACAAATAGTGTTTACACTAATTAAGGCATGACAACCAAATACAGACAACCATAGCTCTGTGAAACATGTCTTAGAGCAATTTACATTTACAAATGCATCCCTGACTTCATGATATTTATTGATTCTTTGTTAACTGTTCAAATGGTGGAACCAAGGGATTACAAGCTTTTTTTATGGCAATTCCTTTCAAGATTCACCAATTCTGATAAAACATTGTAGCGATTTTATGGTGTAGCCACCAATTCAGGCCGAGGCTGGTTTCCAGAAGTGCTTCTGGTTGCACTCAAGCTCCAAGTTTATTGGTAGCACCAGAAAATATCAATTTTCAAAGGATTGTAAATGGAAAAGACATATCCACCTGAGAGCGCAGAATACAGAAATGGAAGTTTAATCATTTTTCCTGGGAATCCGGCAAAAAAGATTCAGTCGTGAGATATAGCAAGCAAAAAGGTTTCTGATAAAATTAGTTTAACTGTATGTTCCAAAACAGGCATCAGAAATATCCAGTGACGCAATGATATATATTATTCAGTCCAGGTTTGAATGGAACTCATGACATTAATGGGGTACCAAACATGATATACACTGCAAGCCTTGATTTTGAAGCCCAAGATCTCCCTAGAACCCGACATCTATTTGCCCCACCAATGCCTGGGTATTTGGGTGGCATTAACTTGCAAGTAACTAGACCTGGACCTGCACCAGAGAATAAGTAATTCTTTAAGAAAGGCTGATTAGATATAACTCAGAATACATTATTATATTTGGTATGCTTTACACAGATTGCAGATGAAGAAAATGAACTATCTTTTGATTAATTAGAACTTAATGGATTAATGGATGGATCCTCAGCTGAGATTTCTTATGTCAGGACGAATGGTCACACATAGTTTAATAATATTCCCGATTACCTCATGTATGTCAGCAACATTTTCATCATATGCAAGAAAATCTTGTTCATTTTTTCCTGCTAAAAATAGAAGCACACATAACTGAGCAGAGAATAACTTCATATTTTCATGTGAACTGTTGAAGTAAATTGTGAATATCCAGGATATGACACTAAAGAGTTTAAAAACAGCTGAAGCAGCTGTGTGCAGATTTAGTAATTAATGACAGGAAAGCAAAGAGTGACTACACTGGAGATTCTACATTGCAGGAATAGAAGGACAAGGTTTGCTAGTAAACATCCCGAGGACAGGTATTCCTTTTTATTTAAAGCAATGATCTAGACTTTAATGTAATTGCGCACAACGACTATAATCTGACTGCATGAAGTGCATTAGTTCTATTGCAATGATGCATATTCAATGAAAATTAAAAAAATGTAAATACTGGAAATCTGAAATAAAAATACAAAATGCTAGAAACACTCAGCATGGCAGGCAACGTGATGAAAAGTGCTGTTTGACTGGACAAAAGGCTCAAAATATGATGTGTAGAAAGGACCTGCAGATGCTGATTTGTACCAAAAATAGACACAAGTGCTGGAGCAAGTCAGCGAGACAGGCAGCATCTCTGGAGGAAAGGAAGAGGTGACATTTCGGGATGGGGCCTTTCTTCAAAGGTAGGTGGAAGGAGGGGGAAGAAACTGGAGGCAAGAAAAGGTAACCCAGTAGTATAAACGTTGCTTTCTATAATTTCAAGTAACCCTCTCTTCCACCCTAGTCATCCTACTAGTTCCACTGTTTGCATCCCTGTATCCCTTCGTTATCACCTCTTCCAAGGCTAACAATGGGCCACTGTGGCCTCCACCCTTCCCTAATCTTATTACCAGCCCTGATTTGTTCTGGCCTTTTCCTACCGCGTTCACCCCCCCCCCGCCCCCCCGAAACGCCACCTGTTCCTTTTCCCCAGTGATGCTGCCTGACCCGCTGAGTTGCTGCAGCATTTTGCATCTATCTTAAGCTCAAAACATAAATTGTGCTGCCAAATGGAATGCTGTGCTTTAGTTTAGTTTAGTGATACAGCGCAGAGACAAACCCTTTGGCCCATCGAGTCTGCACCGACCAGCGATCCCCGCACATTAACACTATCCTACACACACTAGGGACAATTTACATTTATACCAAGTCAATTAACCTACAAACCTTTAAGTCTTTGGAGTGTAGGAGGAAACCCAAGATCTCGGAGAAAACGTACAAACTCCGTACAAATAGCACCCGTAGTCGGGATCGAACCCGAGTTTCTGGCACTGTAATCGCTGTAAGGCAGCAACTCTGCCGTGCGCCAACGTGCTGCTTTCTTACTCAAAAGCCTGTTCTTGTGGGCTGGGAAGATTCACATATGTAAGTTATCCCTTAGACAAATATGCCAGACATTCATGAAACTCTAAACCAGAAAGTAGTCCGGTACAAAGAGAATAAAGAAGTGTCACACAATGTACCAAGTTGATATATACAAGTGTAGTAACAGGGGAAATTATGTTTTTCATCTGATTCTGTAATTGCCCTGTGGGATACGCACGTCTTATTGTGTATCCAATAAAGGCACTGAGAGGGAAGCTAAACAGGTAAATTGGATGAGAGATGGAAGTAATGTTTGCATAATGAATGAAGAATCACAGTTATGTTTCATCAGAAGCCTAAAACATTAGGAGACAGTAGATGTGTCATTGAAGAGGAAATATGTAGAGGCCCCAAGAGGAAGAAAGATCCCAATACCCACATTAATTTAATGATGTGTTGTTTTTGATTTCCAGTCCCGTTTAAATTGATAGCTTCAAAACAAGACACAGTTAAATTGTATTTCAACTTAACAGCAAACTTTGGTACTTCAGAGCCCCAAAGTGAAATCTATGCCTCGTCATCTTTTTACCTCAATTGGTGCTTTTAGCAGCATTTTCAAAGAAGGAAACCAGTTCATTACATGTTCGTGTCTCACCTGAACTGAAATGGCACTACATTGGGTTCCACGCCATGTCAGCCAAGAGAAAGTCATCCATTACTGTCTGTGTTTCATTGCTAGTGAAAAAAAGACTGCCAAGGTTTTCAGAGTAACTACTAGCTGTCTGCGTTTCGACACAGTTTAACTGAACCTGGCTTTCAGTGGTACTACTGAAATTATTTCTACTGTACAAATCGTCTGTTTGGGTTTCTGTTCCAGACGATTCTGCATTTAGGGAGAAACTGGGCTGTTTCAAAATGCTATCCAGAGGTAGATGTGGACTGCTGTCCAATAAGAAAGTGAAGTCTGTTTGAGTCTGTGTGTCAAACATTTCCTGTCCTAAATAGCTGGACTGTCCCCTGCTGTTGTATACCTGGGCAGGATGGTCTGAAAACAAAAAGTCAGTCTGAGTTTCAATATCCAAAGATTCCAATGCAGACTCTGTCTGTAAATTGCCAAACTCATTTTCTTCCGTCTGCGTCTGTATGTTGCTTGCAGATAAAAATTCTTCAATGTCAAAGTCAATACCCGCATTCTGCGACTGGCTGCCTGTCATACACTCAGCAGAAACATTGCTGGCATCAGATAAAAGACCCCGGTGTTCTAACGAATGGTCCGCTATGCTTTCAGATAGGATATTTTCTAAGTCATTAAAAAGGTTAATCGTCTGAGTTTGATTGTCTGTCATTGAGTTCTGTTGAAGTAAAGTGGATTGAATGGGAAAATCAACAGCTGACTTAGAGTTCTGTAAAAGAGCATCATTGTTATAGGATAGTCTTTGGTCCGTTCCCATTGCTTCCCGGGCAAAAGTAGTTTGAGTTTGCCTGCAGACACTGCAAGACGTAACTAAAGAATGATCTAAAATCGCTTTGTGATTATTTGTGTTAATTAGTGTTTGAACCGTAGGGTCTTTCTCTTGACCAGACTTGACCAAAGTCTGAGTTTTCCTGGAAACATTACATAATGGGAAACAGGACTGACCAAAAGGATCTGTCTGAGCACTTATCGAAGTGGTGATTTTGGTGTCTGGTTCAAACGTTTGTGTTTGGACACTTACAGGGAGCAACACTTGAGCACCAAAACTCAAAACAGTTTGTGCACAGGCTGACACAGTGCTCTCGGGAGCACAGTACATGTTTAGAGATTCCGGTGCTGTGCTCTGAGCAAGGTACGATATGTCTGTCTGAACGTTCATGGAAATGTATTTGTTCTTTTGACCCAGGTCTCCGAATGTTTGTAATCCATGATTACTGGCAAAAGGTGAATCCATGTTAACTTGCACTGCAGTGCTGACGGGTTTAACCATCATGATGCTGGGCATCTTGGAGGTGGGCAGGCCACCTTTAAAATTCAATGCTTTTGTCTCCATGGTTGGTATCAGAGTTCCCACCGATTTAGGCAAAACATGCATTGTATTCACAACAGATCCTTGATTGTCAACAGCAACAACAATGGACTTGACCGAATTATCCATGGACATGCCTGAAGATAAAAGAACTGGTAAAGGTGTTAAGTGCATAATAGGAAGCTTGACAAGTGCAGCTTTGGGCTTTGGCAACAACAATTTCTGAATTTGTTTTACAGGAGCCGGAAGCTGTTTATTGCTGATATCGCCACGGGAGTGTTCAGTGTAGGTTCCCTTGTTTATCTCCACCGTCTCTTGCACTGACTGGGTTTCCTGCTTTTTTGCAATGTTGTTCAAGTGATTCTGATTTAACCATTCACTTTTCCTCTTCTTGCGTGGTGGTTCCCTAGACAGTAGACAGACAAGTTAGCTCATTACATGCCATAGATGAAAACAAGAGAGCTCTTTTGCAAAAACTCCTGTAATCTTTTATTTTTGGATGAGGTCAATTTTATATCAAGAAATCCATTTACAATTATTTACCCGAAAGTATAATTTCCACCCTCAGTGTGCCAATCACCCATCCAGCAGTGAAAATAAATGGAACACAGGCTGCCACACGGGGTTTCTTTTAAACACTGACACATTCACTGTGCCATCTGTGAAGCATTCAGGGCACAACCATAGTTGACTCTTTGTAATCATGGACACCAAGGTCAATTACGGTGTCCACAGAATTTTGGGAAAGAAAAATTACTTGCTGCTCATCTCTTTCCCTTCACTTATCTTTAGCCATCCATTCATCTCCATCATTGTATCTTTTTGTAACAAATAGGCATATAGTATCAATGCCAAACAGATAAAAGCAGGCTGGCTAAGATTATTTTCATTCATTTATCATAAATGGAAAGGAGAAACATTACAACATACTAAACTTAAAACAATCAAACAAAAGTTAATAAAAGCAGAAGAATGGAATTAGAATAAAATTCTGACAAGGAACCAGCGTAGACACAGATACTCGTTTAAGCACATTTGCACATGAATGCAATTTGCCCAAGTTAAATTTCCTGTGATTCTGTTATTCATTTTTTAAAACACAATAATTGCTTACTACCTTTACTAAATCAGTGGAAAAGCAAAATGTAATACCATTTAAATTTAGATTATAGACTCATTGTTACAAGGGAACAGATTCAAGGGTCTGACTAGTAGAACAGAAAAAGGCTCACTTGTCTGTTTAGTTGCAAATCAGTGTTATTGGCAAGAGAGGACAAAAACAATACTCGTCTCGGTACGCGAGGGGTCCAGTTTTACAACAGCACACTTCTCTTTCTCTGCCTCCGTCCGCGGCGTTGATCGGGACTCAGCTCATCGGTGAACCCCTCTCATACATGAACACATCAGATTTATTGGCAAGAGAGAGAACAAAAATAATACTTGTCTTAGTGTCTTATTACTTGTCTTAATGCATGGTGTCCGTTTTACAGCAGCACACGTCTCTCTCTGCCTCCGTCCGTGGTGCTGATCGAGACTCAGCACGTCGTTGAACCCCTCTCGTACATAAACTTGAACTAACTTCTGGCTTAATGTTAAGAAATCAGGTGTTGAAGTAACCGCTGGTAAGTCCTGGCCAATAGCGCTGCTCCCAAATTCAAACTATAACCAATGGCAGGGGACTGCATCCCAGCAAGCACCCGTTAATCAATCACTGCACTGCACACTTGGCCCATAAAGGAAATACACACAGCGCTGCTGGTTTGGCGCGCTTAGCGCATGGGAATTTAAACAAAGAGTTGTCGGCTGCAGCGCTATGGGTTCTAAATATAGCTCTACCGGCCACAGCGCTAAGGGCTTTAAACATAGCGCTATGTGTCACTTTCGGGAAAATGCAAGGTCCAACCACTCTCGTCACACAGCTATTCACTGGAAACTAGAACAAACAGTAACTGGGAATCAGCCAGTTTAAATTATTGACTGGGAAAGAACAACAGGCAATACTTGATGTCAATAGAAAAAAATCATAAAAACTAGCATAAATGATAGGCAGGAAGATTAACTGGTGAATAAATTAGGAATGTTTCCCAAGACGCAAAGTTGATTGGTTTCAGGGAAGGTAGAGAGTACATGAAGACTGTAGACTTTCCTCTTTAATTGAAGATCGCTTTTTTTGCCAATAACGATTCTAAAATAGCAGTGAGCATACTAAATCCATGGCCACATAGATTACAAATGAATACTTAAAGAATATGTTGATCAGGGAAGGTATTGCTTGGCAAAATTGGCAGTCCGTTCTCCGATATTGTTTTTCACAACAGTGCTGCATCTCGATGCAAATTAAATTTGAGCGACCATACAATAAAGCTAAAAGGAATAAAAATCACTTAAAAAAAAAAAATACAGAATAGGTAACCTGAAAAAAATAATAGAAAATGGTGGAAATATTTTCCAAAATAAACAAATGTCTGTGGAAGTGAGAGAAAGTTAATGTTTCAGGTTAATGACCTGAGAGCAGCTCAGGGATCGGGGTGTGGGGTGGTGGGAGAAGGTGATGGATGACTGGTGATTGACAGCAATGCTAGCGTGAGTAAAAAAGTTTGCGAGTTTGGAACTTATCTTAAATTGTCAATCTCAAAACAAATTAAAAAATTATCAATTGTAAGTGGCGAATACCATCATTTAAACTTGCATTTAAACATAACTAGATCACTAGATCCTTGTAAAGCGCTTCCACAATCAAAGACACTCTCAATTACACCAATAAAATGTCGTCAAATACCAAAACACTTTTCACAGAGTTGCCAGAAGCCAGCTGATCCCCGGTTACTGTTCTAGTTCCCTCTGAGTAACTTGTTGTCCACAGCTATTTGACTGTATGTTGCATGAGAGTCTATAACCTATGTCTCGATGTGATAAATTACAGAAAATGTTGGAAGGCTTAGGAAGTCGGCATGTCTCCAACAACTCTCACCAACATTTACAGATGCGCATTTTAATCAGGATACACAACAGCATGGTTTGGGAACAGCTCCATCCAAGACCGCAAGAAATTGCAGAGAATTGTGGACACAACCCAGACCATCACACAAACCAACCTCCCTTCCAACGAGTGCATTTACACTTCACGCTGCCTAGGCAAGGCCAGCAGCATAATCAAGGATGAGTCTCACTCTGGTCATTCCCTGGAATCCCCTCTCCCATCAGGCAAGAGGTACAGAAGTTTTAAAACGCATACCTCCAGATTCTGGGACAGTTTCTTCCTAGCTGTCATCAGACAACTGACAGTCTAGCTGTCATTAGACATCCTATTGACAACTAGAGAGAGGTCCTGACCTACCATATTGGAGACCCTGTGCCTATCTTTAATCAGACGTTATCTGGACTTTATATTTTATTCCCTTTATCCTGTATCTGTACACTGTAGACGATTCGATAGTAATCATGTGTGGTGTTTCTGCTGACTGGATAGCACATAACAAAAAGCTTTTCCCTGTACCTCAGTATACATGACAATAAACAATGAATGAAATACCATTCCGAATTAAAATCACAAACTGAATAAAAAGTAATATCTATTGACATATCCCCATCTCATTGCATCATTGGTAATCCTATCTGTATGAACACTGACAACATAATCTAAAAATTGCTCCCGAGGTCGAAGTGCCACAGTCAATATTTGCAACAGATGAAAGGATTCAACGCAAGGCTGGTGCCACAGGACATCAAACTAACAACTATTACCAGACAAGTGGTTTACTGACTGGAAGCTAAAACCATCCCCACGGCTAGGTGAATCTAAACGTAGCACACTCCACCAGGACACATGCAGTTTTAGCAACTACTGTGTGTCAGGTATTGTTAGGCATGGACATCTTTCAGGAGTTATAGAATAGGGCTAGCAGTCAGATAGTACAAATGGGAACCAGTTTTCAAAACAAAACATAATATAACATTCATTGATACATTCGTGGATTGTCACCTTGTCGTGGTGGAGAAGCTTGTGTGGACCTGAGATCGATGCCGTCCGGAGCTATGCTCCTGGTAGGGCCACCCATGGCGGTAAGGTCGAGGGGGAGTCTCTGACAAGGAGCAATCCAACCAAGACGGTGGAACAGGCGGAAGGCGATGGCTGACCTTAGTGGAGCGTCACAACGGCTGGGAAGGCGGATGAAGGCTGCAGCAGAAAAGGGTCTCCGGTCGCCTTGGACTCCATGCCACTGGATCCTGACCCAGATCTGTCAAGGACCGTGGGGTGGCTATCTGTGCACCGGTCCCCCCCACGTTAAATACAGGCGTCCTCCATATAGGGAATAGCACCCTGGAGACACCCATGGTCAGCCACGACTGAAAGGGGCCTAAGATGATACATTTAAAGTCATTAAAACCTCCCATTGGGCAAGGGGCATTCTGATTCTGCACCATATAACAAGGTTGGGGAAGAAAACAAATTAATGTTTATGTTAACCAGCCCTTAGTGAAACCCCCAGGATGAAATCACCCTGGCTGTGATCGATTGGATAGTAAGGAATTATGGAAATTGTGTTCAGCCAGGATTTGAAGAGGGTCGAGAATCAGCTACTGTCTGTCCAGTCTTTGTGGTGAGACCAGCAATAACATAGGACATTTAGCATCTAATCTCCTCTCAAGGGCGGTACTGAGGCGCAGCGTTGCCTTACAGCGCCAGGGACCCGGGTTCAATCCTGACTGCAGGTGCTGTCTGTACAGGGTTTGTATGTTCCCCCTATGACCACAAGGGCTTTCTCTGGTTTCCTCCCAGACCTCAAAGATGTACAGGTTTGTAAGTTAATTCTGGCTTTAATAAGTTGTAGAACTGTCCCTAGTATGTAGGGTAGTGCTAATATACGGGGTGATTGCTAGTCGACGCTGACTCAGCGGGTTGAAGGGCCTGCTTTCACGCTGTATCTCTAATGCAAAGTCTAGAGTGTTCCTGACTTCAGTGTTGCAACATGCAGAAATTAAAGTCAGGAATGAGCTGCCTACTTATAGCCAACTGCAGTTCAATTTAATTTGGGCCTGGACTACTCTACATAACACTGATGACCAGAGTGATCCAAGAGAGTTTTATTTTCCTTACAGTTTTTAATTGGAAATAATCAACTTCTAACATTTTCATGATCATGTTCTTTGATTTGTGCAATCTGCTTCTTCGTGACACAATCTATATTACAATTTCACATCAACCAAAGGAAAGAAGTTGCAGTGGGAAAAGATTTGCATTTGTTTGGCTCTTTCTGAAATGATTCTCAGTCATGTGTGAATTATACAGCTCTTCAATAAGTCCAAAGTGATTAAACAGGTTTTCACAAATGTCATTGTTTTCACCAAGGCAACTTGAAATCTGCTACTTGACAACCAGATCAACACAGCTCTAATTTAAGAACATAAGAAATAGCAGCAGCAAGCTACATAGCCTCAAGTTTACATTGCCAGAAATAAGACAGCGGCTATTGCTCTATCCTGTTCACAATCCCAAAAAAAACCCAATCACAACCTTGAATTTATTCAATAACTGAGCATTCATAAATTTCATGAATGCGACTGAAGAATCTTAACGGTGTAAAGAAATTTCAGCTCATCGTTATAACAGATTTTATTTTTATCTCCACAGACTATCTAGGTATAGAAACTACATAATTAACACTGCAAAATCTGCTGCCATTCTCCCTTCCACAAGACACAAATTTTAAATTCATGAACTGTTTGTCAAAAGAATAAATGTATTTTAATAAAGGAATTCATTCCTTAATCAAGAGTGCCAAACACATGCCCTTAAATAAAGAAAATAGAATGAAATTGATTCATAAGAACTTGTGCTACAGATGGTCCACAAACTCCTTTAATCAACACTGCACTTTTTAATCCGACAAAGCCAATCTGCATTGTGGTTCGCTCCTCAGACTTCATAAGACCCAAAATGCTTGGAAATAATTGAAGCATGAGTGATGACAGTTTTAGTAGGGAAGAGAGAAATAGATTTAATATGGGTGAGTGTGAGGTGCTGCACTTTGGGTGGTCAAATGTAATGGGAAAATATTCAGTTAATGAATGGCAGGACCCATGAGAGCATTGACAGAGGGATCACAGGTCATGTCCATAGAAAATGCAGCAACACAAGTAGATAAGAGTGGTAAAGAAAGTGTATACTTGCCATCATTGGTTAGGGAATTGAGTTCCAGATTCAGGAAGGCAAATTACTCCTTTATAAAACTTTAGGTTAAACTACATTGAGTATTCTGTGCAGTTCTACTTGCCTCATCACATAAAGTATCTGGAGGCTTTGCAGAGGTGCAAAAGAGGTTTATCAGAATGCTGCCAGGAGTAGAAGGTGTTAGCTATAGGGCGAGGTTGGACAAATCTGGATTTTTTTCTCCAGAGATTTGGAGATTGACGGGAGACTGAATAGAAGTATACACAAAAAAAGATATAAAGAGGTAGACAGTCAATTATCAGAGGGCATAGCTTTGATGTAACAAATTGACTACGAGTAAGATTAAAATGTACTTAAACAAGAAGAAGTTTGGATGAATATTTCACTGTTGTACTTCGACAATAAAGAAACTATTAATCAAGAGATTGTGTTTTGAAGATATATCTTTGGACGGCTTTGAATGGCTCTGGAGAGCACCCATGCGTAACGACGCTATCTCCTTACCCCCCTTGTCATCAACATAGTGGCTAGAGGGAAATATTCCTTGAATCTGCTACTATACACCCCCACAATGATTAATTTGGATGGCTGGCATATATTTCTTGCTTTCTTTCTAATGTAGATACAGATAGATTTTATTTGTCACATGTGCCAATTGGCACAGTGAAATGAAGTCACCATACAGCCAAAAATAAAGAACACAACACAATAGACAGAAATTTCCCACCGTGAGGGAAGGCACCAAAGTCAGTCTCTTCCTGATGCTCCCCAATGTTCACCCATGGTCAGGGCCTCCCCGAGCCCTCTGCTGTCGCCGCTACAATGTTCAGGCCCACTCCCCGGGGTGATGCAAGTCGGACGTCGGGGCTGGGGGACGTCCTCATATCAAGATAATGTTATTCCTAATCTGGCACTTCCTGAAAAGAATCCGTGAGATCCAATACGAGGCCCATCTAGTGCTTATTTTCAGCAAGAATTTAACAAATTGTTGGAGGGATTGAAGAAATTTCACAGTAGCTGAACAATAAATTTTCTGATTTCTAATTTTTAATAAATAAAATTAGTCTATGACATGAGATTAGACACGAGATTAAGAAAGAAACTGGAGATGAGGGAATAGCACTTCAGATCTATATATACAATTCACATTTCACAATTCAAAAATATACTGTAGTTCAGGGGTTGGCAACCTTTTTTGCACAGGGGCCAGGACCCATGTTTGTGAGCGGATGGCGGGCCACATCTATCGTCACAGTTAATAAATGGAAGTAATAATAATAATACATACTAACTAAATTAGTAATTAGTAATAATACATGCTAATAATACATACGTTAGTAATAATACATACTAATAATAGTTTTCTGCAGTTTCCAGGTCGCCTGCGAGCCTGGGTCGAGCTGCAGTTCCCAGGTCGCCTGCGAGCCTCAGGACTGGCTAAAGTGCGTTGGTTGCGAAAACAAATTTAAAAAGAAATACGCCTGCGGGCCGGATGGTTTCGGGTTATGGGCCGGATCTGGCCCGTGGGCCATAGGTTGCCGACCCCTGCTCTAGTTGGTGAGGGGACGATTCAGTTGCCTGATAACAGCTGGGAAAATCTGTCTCCGAATCTGGAGGTGTGCGTTTTCAAACATCTGTACCTCTTGCTTACTGGGGAAAGGGAGTGACTCTTGAGAATGAAACATAAACCAAAGGAATTGTTAGATCTCAAGCCGGATGTTGAGCAGCCAGGTTGTTGTCTCTGTGTCAATGTCTGCCAGGCCCTAAGCTCCATTTGGTGGGTGGTAAGAGTGGGCACCCAGAGATGACATGGTTGGCTGTTTGTTGTTCTGCTCCACATTCACAGGCTGGGTTCTGGCTGAGTCCCCATCTCCCCACATGCTGGCATTGAAACGCTCAACTCCAGTACAAAGTCTGTTGAGCTTCACCCATGCCCCTCTTGGGAGGTCAGGCCCTGGACAGCTTTTATCTGGTTAAGAGATGTAGCTGTGTGATGGAGATGAGGTTGCCTTCCACTCCTGTGACCACTTGGTGGCTATCCAGTGTGTTTTTGTCCTGGGGTGAGACTTGTCCTTGATTCTGCTGATGGCCTTGCCGAGGCAGCATGAGGTGCGGTTGGAGTCAATAGAAGGGAGATTGCTTTGTGTAATGGTCTGGGCTATGTCCACAATTCTCTGCAATTTCTTGCGGTCTTGGATGTAGCTGTTCCCAAATCTGGTAGAAGTTGGTAAGGGTTGCTGGGGATATGCCGAACCGCATAGCTTTCTAAGGAAGTAGAGGCGTTGGTATGCTTTCTTGGCCATTGCTTCGACCTGGCTAGTCCAGGACAAATTGCTGCCGATATTTATTCGGGACAGAAGTTGCTGTCATTGTTAGACTAATGGACTGATTGCTAACTGCTTGGCCATCAATAAAACTATTGAATCTCAGCCAATATAAACAAGTTACAGAACTGAGTTTGTTTATCAGCAATGAGAATACGCATCATTAGATCGGTATGTGCAGGGAAGAACTGCAGATGTTGATTTAAATCGAAGGTAGACACAAAATGCTGGAGTAGCTCAGCGAGACAGGCAGGATCTCTGGAGAGAAGGAATGGGTGACGTTTCAGGTCGAGACCCTTCTTCAGATTAGATCCGTATGGTTCTAACGTGATACTTAAACATATTCAAGAAAAACAAACAGCTGTTTGAATGATCAGTTTTAATGTATGATACTGTACAGTAGAAGAGATGACGTGCCACGCAGGAAGCTATACAAAGAATGCTGCGTGAACATTTTGATCTGCCTGGAAGGTGTTCAAAATATCATTCACTTACCGATGTTCTGCTGGGATTTCATGTCCAGTTCTGTAAATATGGGACAACAGTGCTGGTCTGCTGGCATAAGGACAGCCACAAGTGCACTGGAAAATACGACCACAGTCGTCAGCATGTCGCTTTAAGTCCCATTCTGTCCCGTACGAATGATTACATTTGTCACACTTGTGCTTCTTTTCAGCATGAATTTTCATAAAGTGCTGGAGAAAAATGGCAAACAGGAACTTAATATGCAGCAGATAAAATGGATAAACAGCCTTTACTGACGAACCCCTTCATTCTCGTCTCTGGACATAACTATTCTCATTCTCTTCTTATCAGTCTCCCATCTTTCATTCTCCAAAGGCTACATGCACCTCCTTCACACTGAAGGCTGATCCGCTTCACAAGGTTCTCAAGTGAAAAAACCTTCTCTAAAATCAGATCCAAATTGCAGCTGTCAGAAACCAAACACTGGTAAATTGAAATATATTTTGGAAACAAAGCTGCTGTTACAAAGAGTCACGTTGGCAGATAATTTCCATGCAGCGTTCCCCCCCCCACCCCCACAAAAAATGGTAATGACTAGAAAATGGTAATTGGCCAGAGTAGGGAAATCGAGAACGAGAGGACATATGTATTCAGTATTCAGTTTATTGTAATTTCACTGAGTACTTGCATACACAGAAGAAACAAAAAAATGTTTCTCATCAGTGCAATTAATAAAAACAGAAATAAATACTTACAAGTTAAAAATTATCATCTCTAAAATAGAACTAAAACAGACATTCAGACAGAACAATCAATCCCTAACATAGGAACAATTTAAAGTGCTGTTCAGTGGCTTCACCTTGACAGGTGACTAGCTGTCAAGGTGTTGGGGGGGTTAGATGTGGGTATGTGTGCGTATGGGGAGGGGGCACAGTCTGTTAACCATTTTTATTGCTTGTGGGAAGAAGCTGTTTAGCATCCTGCTGGTTCTACAGCTGATACTCCTGTAGCCTTTTCCCAGATGGCAGGAGGGAGACGATGTCGTGGGAGGAGTGGTAAGGGTCCTTAATGATGGAGATGGCTCTGCGGATGCAGCACTTCTGGTAGATCTCTAACAGGAAAGGGAGGGGGACACCAATAATCCTACTGGCTGTCTTCACTATCCTGTTTAGCTGTCTTTGTTCGCATGCCTTGCAGCTCCCAAACCAGTAAGTGATGCCGTAGGTATGCTTTCAATAGTACCCCTGTAGAAGGTAGTAAGGTGAACAGTGGGGAGACTTACTTTTCTGAGTCTCCGGAGGGGATGGAGCCGCTGCTGTGCTCTTTTGATGACTGCTGTTTAAGGTAAGGTGAGGGGTGGGGTGGGGAATATTTAATAGGAACCCGAGTAACCTTTTCACACAGTGTGTGATGGGTGTAAGGAACGAATAAGGTAATTGATGCAACATTTAACCGGAAACATTTGGACAGGTACATGGATAGGACAGGTTTACATAGAAACATAGAAACATAGAAATTAGGTGCAGGAGTAGGCCATTCAGCCCTTCGAGCCTGCACCGCCATTCAATATGATCATGGCTGATCATCCAACTCAGTATCCCGTACCTGCCTTCTCTCCATACCCTCTGATCCCCTTAGCCACAAGGGCCACATCCAACTCACTCTTAAATATAGCCAATGAACTGCCTCAACTACCCTCTGTGGCAGAGAGTTCCAGAGACTCACCACTCTCTGTGTGAAGAAAGTCTTTCTCATCTCGGTCTTAAAAGGATTTCCCCCTTATCCTTAAGCTGTGACCCCTTGTCCTGGAGCCCTTGTTTTAGAGGGATATTGGACCAGATGCAACCAGGTTGGACTAGCATAGATGGGACATGGTGCCTGATGTGGGCAACTTGGGCCAAAGGGCCTGTTCCGACACTGTTTGACTCTATGACTATATTTTGGTTAAGAAATATACATTGGCACAAAATTGCTAATCTGCACCTTCAACCCAGAAAGTATAGCTTATTATTGGATAACTGATTTGAATTTCTTCAAGGTTCAACCAGTAACATAAACAAGCTCAATGTAAACACAGAGTTGCAGATACTGCTCACCTGCTTAACAAGGGCAAATTGAGAAAATGGCCTGTTTGGTCCTCTTGGACAACCTTCAATGGGGCAGCAGTATAATTTCTGAACAGAAGATTTCAAATCCTTCCTAACAGTTGGATTAATGCTGCAATCCTGCAATTAGAAACAAATGCAAATAAATAAATAACATAGAACTACAAAAGCTATTCGGCCTCTTAAACACCGCTATCATATCCGTTTCTACCACCACCCCGGCAGTGGCAAATTTGTGGTGAGAGGAGGGGGTGGGGGGTGTGTGGCGAGGAGGGGGTGGGGGGTGTGTGGCGGGGGGGGGGGGGTTGGGTCGACGGGACGGCTGGTAAAGGGGGCAAGGGCTGGGAAAGAGTGTGAGGGCTGGGGGGTGGTTGGGTCGAGGCGACGGCTGGTAAAGGGGGCAAGGGCTGGGAAAGAGTGTGAGGGCGGGGGGGGGGGGGGTTGGGTCGAGGGGATGGCTGGTAAAGGGGGCAAGGGCTGGGAAAGAGTGTGAGGGCTGGGGGGGTGGTTGGGTCGAGGGGACGGCTGGTAAAGGGGGCAAGGGCTGGGAAAGAGTGTGAGGGCGGGGGGGGGGGTTGGGTCGAGGGGATGGCTTGTAAAAGGGGGCAAGGGCTGGGAAAGAGTGTGAGGGCGGGGGGGTGGGTCGAGGGGACGGCTGGTAAAGGGGGGCAAGGGCTGGGAAAGAGTGTGAGGGCTGGGGGGCGAGTGATTGAGGGGTGTTGGAGCCGGAGGGGGTTGATGGAAACAGATGAGATTGGCCACAGGCCTCCCGGCACCTACCTGCACCCTGTGGGATTTGACGAGGTGCATGCCGAGGGCCGGCGGGTTGGGCAGCACTTTGCCGCAGCCCGTCACCGTGCACAAGATGTTGGTCCGCACCTCCCGGCTCAGCTCGCTGACCGACGGGCGGATGAGCTGAGAGACCGGTTGTTGTTGTTGTTGTTGTTGGGGTTGGGGCGGCGGCGGCGGGGAGCCGTTGGCCCGCTCGTGGCCTCCTCGCGCACACGCTGCCGCCATCTTGCCGCGCCGCCCGGCGACGCCCACCCGCTGCTCATTGGCCCAGGCCCGCCGCAGATCCCGCCCTCCGCGCTCTCCCATTGCCTGAAGGGCCCGTCCATCACACCATGACCCCCCCACCTCCTGTCAGGTTACCTGACCTCAAATAATGTACAACCTTAAATATTTTTCTGAAATTGTGCTCAATGAACAATTTATTGTATCAGTAAAGTTTGCTTAATTGTTTTCTATTTCAAACAAAAAAAAGCAATATTTTCCATTTTTTTTATCGTTAACAATTGTTTATTTTATTTATTTAAATTATTCTGTTTGTTGTTTGTTTCATCTATTGAATATTGTGTTTACAAACCTGTTGTGCTGCTGCTGCTACTGCAAGTAAAATGGCATTGTTCCATTTTCGGTAATATGACAAACACTCTTGTCATCTGTGCTATTTTGTTGTGTTCAATAAGCGAGTTCGGTATTTCAACTGTGCATGCCCAGGTCATAGGTCACGAGATAAACATTCTTGGCAGCTGAGCTGCTGGGTGTATACAGACCTGCGTTTTATCCGTTGTCAGGATCGAACCCAGGCCTCCAGCGCTGCAAGCGCTGTTAAATTGCTACTGGAGTTTGATAATGTAGAACAAGTGCAAAGAACAAGGGTGATCGGCGTGGACTTTCCATGCTGTGTTCCTAAACCAAATTAATCCAACTAGGTAAAGGTAAGTCATCGGAGGATGCAGGGAGGGTGACACGGGAACAGGTGGGATTGAAGGGAGGAAGGAAAGTTGTCTGGGACCAAATTCCGTGACCAAAAAGAACTAGGTGGTTTAGGTTCAACTTTTTTCACAGTGATTGGTGGGGAGGTTACTAAGGCAGATTTGTGAGCAGAGTCTCACTACCGTCCCCGTTCCCTCCCGAGTGTCCCATCCCTGTCCGGGAGCGGCCGGAGATGTCTGGGGTGACAGGACACCGGCCCGGAGCAGTGGCGACTTCAGGCTTACAGCCAGCGCGGAGAAGAAATGTTAACTCCAGCTCAACTCTGCTCCAAATCCCAAGAGAACATAGAAAAACATAAAAATTGGTGCAGTAGTAGGCCATTCGGCCCTTCGAACCAGCACCGCCATTCAATACGATCATGGCTGATCATCTAAAATGAGTACCCCAGTATAATACTCTAGGTTGCTACCCTTCCACTATCCACCTGCCTCCACAACTTTTCCCAATGAGGTCTACACCCGCCCTCCATGCAATTTGAGGGCAATGTTGCGCCGCTGGTAGAGCAACTTTCTCACAGCACCAGAGACCCAGATTTGATCCTGTTCTCTGGTGCTGTCTATGTGGAGTATGCAGGCGGACAAGCGAGGGCATTAAGAACCTTCAATCCTGCTTTGACTGCACAGATTGGAATGTGTTCAGGGAAGCAACCACAAACCTCGATGAGTATACAGACACTGTATCATAATATGTCAGCTTTTGTGACGACAGTTGCATTCCAACCAGAACCCGGACCTGGTTCAACAATGACAAGCCCTGGTTAACTGCAGGACTCAGACAGGTCCGACAGTCTAAAGAGGAAGCCTACAGGAGCAGGGATGCAGACCTCAACAGGCAGACAAAGTGCAAGCTGAGAAGAGGAATCAGAGCCCCAAGGAGAAGCAAGGAATCAGAAGCCGCCAAGGAAAGTTCTGGCAATGTTCTCAGCTAGTGACTCTTCTTCAGTTTGGAAGGGCTTGCAAGAAATCACCAGCCACAAGAGGAAAGCTACCCACCCCTTCCGTGCTGCACAACATCACTTTTCCATCATCAACAATAAAAGTAGAGGTGGTGGAGAGGCTGTTCAGAAGACAGAAAAGTCAGAAATCTCCAGGACCGGACAATGATTTTCCTGGGCCTGCACTTCATCCACCAGCACCTAGACCACCAGGGGACCTATGCAAGAGGATTTTGTTGATTTTAGCTCTGCATTCAACACCATTGTGCCAGAGCTACTACACTCAAAACTTTCCAAGTTGACTGTTTCTGAACTCCTCTGTCGGTGGATCACCAGCTTCCTGACAGACAGGAAGCAGCATGTGAGGCTGGGAAAGCACCAGCAGACCCTCAGTATAGGAGCACCGCAATGCTGCATACTCTCCCCTCTCCTCTACACCAATGACTGCACCTCCACTGACTCCCCTGTCAAGCTTCAAGTTTGTGGACGACACAACCCTGATTGGACTGATCCAGGATGGGGAGGAATCTGCTTACAGACAGGAAGTGACACAGCAGGCATCCTGGTGCCATCGCAACAACCTGGAGCTCAATGCTCTTAAGACAGTGGAATTAATGATAGACTTTAGGAGAGGTTCCCATCCGCTCACGCCGCTCACGATCAACAACACCACAGTCACATCTGTGGAGTCTTTTAAGTTCCTGGGAACCATCATCTCCAAGGACCTTAAACGGGGGGCCACCATCGACTGCACAGTCAAAAAGGCACAACAGAGGATGTACTCCCTGTGGCAGCTGAGGAAGCACAATCTGCCACAGGCAATGATGGTCCAATTCTACACGGCCATCGTAGAGTCTGTCTTCACCTTCTCCATCATGGTCTGGTTTGGCTCAGCCACCAAGCACGACATCCGGAGGCTGCAGCGAATCGTCCGATCAGCTGAGATGGTTATTGGCTGCAACCTTCCCTCCAATGACGAACTGTACACTGCCAAGTCTAGGGACCATTTCTGACCCCTCTCACCCTGGTCACAAACTCTTTGAATCACTTCCATCTGGAAGGCGACTCCGGACTGTCAAAGATGCCACAGCCAGACAAAAAACAATTTTTTTTCCCCCACGTGTGTTAACTCTACTCCGCCCCCACCTCAACGAGTTCCGGGTCCGCCATGACGTAGAGCTTTTCTTCTGCCGCCTCCTCGCCTTTTTCTATGGGAAGGAGTCCTCACCACCCAGTGATGACCCATCGGTCCCCCTCCTCTTGGACTCCCCAGACGACATTCTACCCTTTCTAGACCTCTTTATTTCTAAGTGCTGGCATGACATCAACCGTCTCAACTTTTCCACTCCCCTCACCGCCTCTGAACGTACACCCTCCGCTCACTCTGCAGCAACCCTGACATTATAATCAAACCTGCTGACAAGGGAGGCGCCGTGGTAGTCTGGTGCGCTGACCTCTACCGGGCTAAGGTCAGACAACACCTCTCATACACCTCCTCCTACTTATCCTTGAACCATGATACCGCAGATGAGCACCAAGCCTTAATCTCAAACACCATTACTGATTTCATCACATCTGACTGTCTGCCTTCCTTAAAAGCTCCTTATCGTTTCCCAGCCCCGCACAGCCCGTTTTTACCTTTTCCTCAAAATCCACAAACACAACTGCCCTGGCAGACCCATTGTTTCTGCCTGCTCCTGTCTCACGGAAATGATTTCCACGTACCTCGACTTCATCCTACCCCCCACGGTCCAATCTCTCCCGACCTATGTCCAAGATACCTCGCATGCCCTTCGTCTCTTTAATGACTTCCGCTTTCCAAGCCCCCCCTCCCTCATCTTTACTATTTACTTCAGCACCAATTTTCATCTTGCACTCAAATTTACTTGGACCATCTCTGACACACCCCTCCCCTTTCTTGATCTCAGTCTCCATCACAAGAAATAGATTATTGACTGATGTCTATTACAAACCCACTGACTCCCTCAACTATCGCGACTTCCCACCCTGCTTCCTGCAAACTCTTTTCCCTACCGATTCCTCCGTCTACGCCGCATCTGCGCAAAAGATGATGTGTTCCATGCTAGAACATCTGAGATGTCCTCATTCTTTAGGGAGCGGGGCTTCCCCTCTCCCATCATAGAAGAGGCTCTCACTTGTCTCCTTGGTACACTGCAGCTCTGCCCTTGCTCCCCTTCCCCCTAGTCGCAACAGAGAGAGAGTCCCCTTTAGTCCTTATCTTTTCCACCCCCATCAGGCGTCGCAATACAACACATAAACCTGACAAAGTTTCCACCATTTTCTTCCAACGGGATTCCCAACACTAAGCCACATTTCCCACCTCCCACCCCCTTTCTCCCATTCCGCAGACCGTTCCCTCCGCAACTCCCTTTAACTCACTCATCCCTATCCCACCCAATCCAACCCCCCCCCCCCCCCCCCCCAGGTACCTTCCCTGCAACCGTAAA
Source organism: Okamejei kenojei (assembly GCA_035221665.1). Classification (NCBI taxonomy): domain Eukaryota; kingdom Metazoa; phylum Chordata; class Chondrichthyes; order Rajiformes; family Rajidae; genus Okamejei; species Okamejei kenojei. The sequence goes on along the minus strand of CM069147.1, from coordinate 35,194,583 downwards.
AGATGAAACACCTATCGCTATACCTCCTCCCTCGACTGTCCAGGGACCTCGACAGTCCTTGCAGGTTCGGCAGAGGTTCACTTCAACCTCCTCCAACCTCGTCTACTATATCTGTTGTTGAAGATCTGGACTCTTATACATCGGCGGGACCAAACGCAGACTGAGCGATCATTTCGCGGAACACCTTCACTCAGCCCACGTGAACCAACCTGATCTCCTGCTTGCTGGATACTTTAATTCTCCTTCCCATTCCAACACAGACCTTTCTGTCATCGGTCTCTTCCATTGTCAGAGTGATGCTAAATCCAAATTGGAGGAACAACATCTCACATTTAGTTTTGGGCAGCTTACAGCCCAATGGTTTGAATATTGATCTCTCACTTCAGGTAGCCCTGGCATTCCCCCTCTCTATCCCTCCCCCACCCAGGTAGCACTAGCTTCTCATTTTCACCCTACAAGCAGCTAACAATGGCTTGTCTATCATTACTTTTTTGCATATTTTTCATTCATTGTTCCTAATCTCTCTCCATCATCACCGTCTATATGTCTTGTTTCCCTTATCTCTAACCAGTCAGAAGAAGGGTCTCGACCGGAAACGTCACCCATTCCTTCTCTCCAGAGATGCTGCCTTTCCCGCTGAGTTACTCCAGCTTTTTGTGTCTATCTTCAGTTTAAACCAGCATCTGCAGTTCCTTCTTACACACAGTGCTACCCTATAGATCTATTACAAGTTCTTGCAGCTGCCACCAAGTAACTATGGCCATGGCAACGAGCTTACATAGATATATACTGTGGTACTAGCTTCTAGCTACCGGACTGTGCTTGGAGCTTATCAATGAAAACTGCAATGGTGGGAAGAAGATGGGGGAGTTCTCCAAGTGGTTCAGAGGGTAGACACGGTTGCCCAAAAAGGGTAAATGAAGCTGTCCCCCGTGCAGGTTATTTGTGCAAGGAGGTCACAGACAGGAGGTCAGTGCTAGGAAGGTCTGAGTTAGGAGTTCATTTATCATTATACAATGCCTGTACTTTGGGAAGTATGCAATGCAGGCAATTCCCCAAAATATATCTTATCACAGACATGCTTTTTGTCCTGCACATCACTGCCATCACCTTCTCTCCTACTATAACCTGAATCTCTCTTTCCCGTTCTGATGAAGGGTCATGGGCTCAAAATGTTTAAGGTTTCTTTTCCCACAGATGCTATCTGATGTCCCCGCCTTTTCTGGTTTTGGTTCAAATCCCACTACACCAATTGTTGGCACCTATGGGCTGAAGATACAATAGATTAAATATTTTCTTCTTGTGAAGAGTTTGTGACCTCGCTAATGCAGTAGTGAGCTGTACATTGTGTTATGTGGCTACCAGTTGCAACAATCTGCAAATGTTATTAACTTCTGGATGTGTACATCCAGCATCTTTGGCAAAGGCACCATTTATTACTCATTTTTTGGGATGTGATAATAGTGGTAATAGGACTTAATGGTCTCACAGCATTTCTTCCACTGAAGGTACTGAGCACTTGAGTAGAGTTGCATGATCTATACCCAGTGACAATTAAAACATACAGTGGCTTGCAAAAGTATTCATACCCCTTGAACATTTCCACATTTTGTCACGTTACAACCACAAACATAAATGTATTTTATTGGGATTGTATGTGATAGACCAACACAAAGTGGTGCATAATTATGAAGTGGAAGGAAAATAATACATGGTTTCCAAATTTTATTACAAATAAAAAAACTGAAAAGTGTGGCGTGCAAAAGTATTCAGCCCCCCCTGAGTCAATACTTTGTAGAACCATCTTTCGCTGCAATTGCAGCTGCAAGTCTTTTTTAGGGGTATGTCTCTACCAGCTTTGCACATCTAGAGTCTGAAATTTTTGCCCATTCTTCTTTGCAAAATAGCTCAAGCTCAGTCAGATTGGATGGAGAGCGTCTGTGAACAGCAATTTTCAAGCCTTGCCAGAGATTATCAATTTAGGTCTGGTCTTTGACTGCGCCATTCTAATATATGAATATGCTTTGATATAAACCATTCCATTGTAGCTCTGGCTGTATGTTTAGGGTCGTTGTCCTGCTGGAAGGTAAACCTCTGCCCCAGTCTCAAGTCTTTTGCAGACTCTAACAGGTTTTCTTCCAAGATTGCCCTGTATTTGGCTCCATCCATCTTCCCATCAACTCTGACCAGCTTCCCTGTCCCTGCTGAAGAAAAGCATCCCCACAGCATGATGCTGCCACCACCATGTTTCACAGTGGGGATGGTGTGTTCAGGGTGATGTGCAGTGTTAGTTTTCCGCCACACATAGTGTTTTGCATTTAGGCCAAAATCTTCCATTTTGGTCTCATCAGACCAGAGCACCTTCCTCCACATGTTTGCTGTCCCCCCCCACATGGCTTGTGGCAAACTGCAAACGGGACCTCTTATGGCTTTGTTTCAACAATGGCTTTCTTCTTGCCACTCTTCCATAAATGCCCGATTTGTGGAGTGCACGACTAATAGTTGTCCTGTGGACAGATTCTCCCACCTGAGCTGTGGATCTCTGCAGCTCCTCCAGAGTTACCATGGGCCTCTTGGCTGCTTCTCTGATCAATGCTCTCCTTGCCCGACCTATCAGTTTAGGTGGACGGCCATGTCTTGGTAGGTTTGCAGTTGTGCCATACTCTTTCCATTTTCGGATGATGGATTGAACAGTGCTCCGTGAGATGTTCAAAGCTTGGGATATTTTTTTATAACCTAACCCTGCTTTAAACCTCTCCACAACTTTATCTCTGACCTGTCTGGCGTGTTCCTTGGGCTTCATGATGCCCAAGGAACATTGTTTGTTCAGTAATGTTCTCTAACAAACCTCTGAGGCCTTCACAGAACAGCTGTATTTATACTGAGATTAGATTACACGCAAGTGGACTTTATTTACTAATTAGGTGACTTCTGAAGGCAATTGGTTGCACTGGATTTTATTTAGAGGTATCAGAGTAAAGGGGGCTGAATACTTTTGCACGCCACACTTTTCATTTTTTTATTTGTAAAAAAATTTGAAAACCATGTATCATTTTCCTTCCACTTCACAATTATGCGCCACTTTGTGTTGGTCTATCACATAAAATCCCAATAAAATACATTTATATTTGTGGTTGTAACGTGACAAAATGTGGAAAAGTTCAAGGGGTGTGAATACTTTTGCAAGCCACTGTATATGTTTTTTTGTGTAATAATATTTTTATTAGAAGTAATCCATCATAACAACGGTATGACAACTTTTCAAATACACAACCAACTTATTTCAATAAGTATACGAATGTTACAAGTAATTCTTATAAACTTCTATTTTTTTTAGAAAGTAGAAAAAGAAAATAGATTTTAATCAATAAGAATAGTGATTAAATAATAATTTTGATTATATAGAAAGAGAAGAGAGAGAGAGAAGAAAAAATATATATATTCTTGTTATATGTATTTAATTAAAACAAAGTATTATATATATATTAAAAAAAGAGAGATTATAGTATACATCTTAATAGTGAATAACACAATTTCAAATAGCAATATCAATAGAGACATGTATACAAATCAAAAAGACAAACAGAAAGTTATTTTCATCTGATCCTGCCGGGTACCCATTGAGTTGTGATGCCAAGAACAGCTACCCCTTCAAATATTCTGTATATGGAGACCATATCTGTTCAAAGAGTTCGTATTTGTCCATTAGGACAAATCTGATTCTTTCCAACGCAATGTCTCCAACATTTCCACTGTCCACATTTTAATTGTGGGGGATAATGTTCCCTTCCAAAATTTCAATATTAATTTTTTCCCTAGTATCAAACAGTAATCCAAGAAATTTCTTTGGTTTACTGTTAATATAAGATTTGAATCCGGAACTCCTAATATTATTAATTTTGGATCTGGGTCCAGTTTAATTTTAAGAACTTCAGAGATTTATGTCCAATAATAATTAAGTTTTATACATGTTACATATATGTTTTGATGTCAATGTTTTGCTTTCTTGGCAACGCTCCCATGAACCTGCTGCCCTCGTCGTTCAAGATGGAAGAATCATGGCATTAGAAGGTACAGATGACTTGACAATAACTTTACTTCATAGATCGTCCCAATTTACACAGCACTATCCATGCTTTCACTATGCCCCAAAATATTTCTGAAATATATAATGGCAAGAGCGTTGGAACATGGGGAAGGTAAACTACAAGAAATGAACATGTGATTATCTCTCATCTAACAAAGCTAAACCAGAAACAATGCATCAGGGTAACCCCAATTATTCTTTAAAATAGTGTCATAAAGTCAAACCAGAATATGGCATCACTTCTACTTTGAGAGAGGAGACATTAAACTGGAGTTGTGCACTGCTCACATCAATACTACAACAAAGTGGCCTAGACATTTGCTCAAATCTCTACAGTGGTCAAGGATAGATTAATTTAGGCAGAGAGGACTATCTTATTTAGTTTATTGTCACATGTACCTACTTAGACTTAGTTCCTCCCACACTGTTGAGTGCATTGGACAGCAAGCTTTCGCCATTCTGTTCAGTCATGTGCGACGTATTCCACCCTCGATAGGTTAACTTCCCGGGCTTCCGAATCTCTTTGGAATGTTCGCCTCCATGTGAGTGTTGGTCGGCCTCTTCTCCTTCTTGCCATGTCATTGCTATCTTAGGTGCACATCTCGTGACATTCTGTGTACATGTCCTGCAAATTTCATCCTGCGTACCTCTGAGAGGACATGTGCAGAGGTACAGAAAAAGCTTTTGTTGTGTGCTAATGAGTCAGCGGAGAGACAATACATGATTACAATCGAGCCACCCAGTGTGCAGATACCTGATAAATCAGAAGGTATCAGATATTTTCTGCAGTGTAAATGAATGAATGACCTAATTGAAATACAAGACCCTGAAAGGGATTGAAAGAGTAGACATGGAGGTCATTTTCATTGGTGATGAAGTTTAGAGCTAGATGAATAAAATCCAGAGATAGGTGATTGCTGGTCAGTGTGGACCCGATGGCTGAAGGGGCCTGTTTTCATGCCGCATTTCTAAAAGTAAAAACTAAATGTCAAAATCTCAATTGGCTAAAAATCTCAATTATCCAGTTTTCCTGCTCAGAGACATGGCCATTAAATGTAAAGCAATATGAAATGAAGTACACAGAGTAGAAATTCATTGTTGCCATGGTTAACCTGTGGCATGTTGAGCTATCTCAAGTAAATAAAAAGCCTCCAATCATTCCTCTTTCTCCCCCAATATATAGTTCAACCTATTTCCTCCACTAGGTTTGCTGTATTTCAAAAGCACATGGACAATGTATCAAAAATGGCTCAAGTCCTCCCTCAGTACAGCTTGAACACTTCTCTTAAGGAGCCATAACATTTTCTGCCCATGATAAAGAAACCAGAGATCCAAGCAAGCACAACAATTTATTATCCAAAGGCTTATCATGCAAATACATTTCAATAATTTTAACAATACTTTAAAGTATAGTCAGAACAGATGAGCCAAACTGGGTTTCAGTTGAACCTCAAAAGTAGAAGGAAAATTTAACATCACCTGCTCCAATTAATGTTTCAGACTGTATATAAAAAAGCTTTATCAAGGTGGTCCAGTTAGATTTTAATCCATAGAGACTGTATCTCCAATATCATAACTGATGCACAAAGGAATCCAAGCAATGAACAAGGGAGGACCAGGGTCATTTCTTCAGCTTGTACAGTTAGTAATTTTTGCAAATTGCCTACAAGCCAAGAATTAAAAAGACAAATTGTAGAGTTTCCATTTTGGATTGCTATCAGCACATTAAATGAACTGTGCTGAACTCGGCTGTTATTCTTATGGAAACTGAATAGCATCATATTTAGTGCCAAGACTAGAAACCATAGATGCCACAGGACAAAAGTTCACAAAATCAGCATTTGCATGGCTTCTACCAAAAACTAAACACAAGAATCCCATTCAACATGGTAAAAAAAAAAAAGTTAAATCAAGCTGAGCATACCTTGCATGACAAGTTTGGTTCTAGTAGATTCAAGTACTGATTACTTTTTGTTGAGATCCACTAACTAGTCAATGAATTATTCTATGTGCGGAGTATCAGCTATTTCACATTAAACTAAAAAATAAAGGCTTTTCTATTTGGGATGGGATGGGGGTGGGCGGAGGGAATGTTTCCTAAAACACATTATTCTCTTAAACTGTCTGCTTTCTTCCTAATCACAAATTTGAACTGTAGACAATTACATTCCAACCCACAAATTCAGAGTTTGACAGCAGGTAGAATTGAAATGGCATGCAACCATTTTATTCTCCAGAAATCTACTGACTTAGAGTTTCTGTAAGCAGAAAATTCCATGGCAGTAAAGCTTTGATTGAATGTCACAATTCTCCCGTTATTGTTCAATGTTTAAATATAAATTGTCCTCAGGCTCTGATGCCAGTATGTTGCATTTCTCAAGAGTCTAGCTTAAAAATACTGTCAGAAAATTAGGGTAGACAGGGGAAGAGAAAAAAATTGGTATATTAGTGGATACAAATCAGGAACATCATCTTTTGGTGATCTTAAAATCAATAGTAGATAAAGTACAATCCGACACCATTGCAAAAGTAAGCTGAAGCCAGGGGAAATAATTTAAAACCAAGAGGAGAATTGATTTTCTTAATTCAGCTAAAATTGTAGATTAACTAAATTAGTTTAAAATCAACGATACTGAAAATGTGACTGGCTTGGAGATCAATGAAGTATTCATTCAAAATAAAGCAGCTGTAAAACATCACCATTCAACAATAGGTCAGGTCTTCATGCATGACTGAAGTATTACTACAATGCTCCTTACTTGAATCTGATTGTTAAGATTACGAGGGCAGAGGATGTTTCATTATTTTTAAGGGTGGAAGATGCAAGAATGCCAAATTTAATAATTAATTTCAGAGAAGGTTCAAGCATCATGATTTGGAAGGATAGGATGGTGGATGGACAGGTTGGTGCAAGAACATTTGCAAATACAGGTACATTCTCAGAAAAATAACAATTTCATACAGTGACAGCAAGGTCACTATGTCCCAGAGTGCTTTGAACAAATAAGGAACACACAAAAACACAACCTTTGCAATAGGGACCAAAAGCCAAGTTTGTATCCAGCAAGCTCCCATGAATGCCCAAGTCAAAATGACCAGGTTTTTGTTAAAGAAAAAGTGAAGTTGATAAGTGAGGGGTTAGCTCGTCCACTGGGAATTATTCCCCAGTATTTCTCAAAAGAGCAGCCACGGGATCTTTTCCATTTGCTGAGCAGATTCTGTTTATAGTTTTAATTAAAAGAAGGAACCCCAAACAATGCACAACTCTCTTAGCATTGCGCTGACATGTCAGCCTATATTTTTGTGCTCAAGTCTCTAGAATGATTAGTGCGGTATGAACTCCAAGGCAATCATTTAATTGAAGTTATATCAGTAACAAATGTTACTCCTTTGGGGTGGGAATGATTTACGATGACAGGTCCTCGAACAAGCACTATTACACACCCACAGTCCGAACAGTTATTTCAATGGGCTATTTACTACTAACCTCAATTACCACATGATCTTGCTTGTACCCAAGAGTAGGGGAAAAAACCTTGCCTTCAAATGAATAAACTGTTCCCACAAGAAACATTACGCGAATAAAAAGGAACTGCTTTCCCCAGCTTATAAATTTGAAAATATTCACAATGCCACTTAATTCATGATGTGCAAAATTCTGGTTAACACACAGGCATATTACAACAGAGGAGAACAGATTTTTCCATTGGAAACATACAAGTATTTACAGAATACCCTTGGACTTAAACTACAGAGTTAAGGGGCTGATGAATTATGCCCAGCAGTTCTTTTGTCTGTTATCTTGAAATAGTTTTTCCCCTTTTCTGGTATACTGCTGAACATGGTTGAAATGGGAACATCAGCAATCCCTTGAAAAACAAACATACAAAATTGCCATGTTTACTAACAGAATTATCGCATGTTTTATTATCAAACAAAAATATCAAATATTCTTTTTTTTTAACCTATTGCTTGCAAACTGAACAGGCAAAAATAAATTTACCAATGAAGCTTGAAATATTTAAAAATGAGCCTCAGCAACATGAAACTCAATACGCACAGGGATTATGTATTAACTACGGTTGTGAAAAATGATTTTTGCGGTATTGGAAGTCAGTACTAAAGGAGATTCCGCATTAGGTTTTAGTACAAATGAGGGGTAAAAGAAAATAAACATACACAAGGTGATGAACGTAAGAATGTAATATACCTACCCAATTCTGGTAGTGCTCTCAATGACTCAAGAACATTTGGACTAGAAAATTTTGCCACACATCGGAATGGTTTATTTCTGTCTGATAAAATCTCTGTGTTGCGTTCATCCCTAAAGGCAGTTTGCAACTGAGAGAAGAATACACAACATATTAGAAGTAGGTAACAAAACAGCTGGAAAATCAAAGCAGTGTTACATCTTTTACTTTTATGAAATATTTTCTCGATACTACACTGGGAGAAGAAAACTGTCCGATTTCTGCTGCTGGGCACCCATCAGCAAGCACCTTCCTGCTGATATTATTCTTGGTCAACAATGGTTTCAGCTGATCAAAGGCTTTTGAACAAAACATATACTAAAACGAAAATGTGTACTGTACTAAAAGTATATCAATATCAAACTGTCATTCAGTACATACCCTATAGTGAACCACCTCCAGTGTTGGTAGTGATCCTTCTCCAAATGCTGCCGTCGTTAATCTTTTGGCCTCTTCTTTCTCTCTGAGATGTTCTACAAATATCCTTTCATCTTGTGCTAATTGGGGAAAGATTGGGGCCAAAAATAAAAGAGCAAGTTAACGATTTCCAATAGTCTGACTTTTTCCAAGAGAAACAAGGACCTTAGCCAAAACATGTAACTCAACTTTTGTTGAAGAGATCCTTTAGAGTTAATGAAAGATCATAATGTACAAATTATTGGCTCCTTCAAAAAAAAAGCCACTATCCTTTTAGCACATAACTGGCGTGGAAAGATCTCCTAACATTCCAGTTATTTTCCTCTAACCTGTGTAATAATGTATACTAATACATAAATGGGCAAAGGACAAGATTACAACGGTGAGTATTTGTAATTTTACAGCAAGATTAAAAGTTCCTCTTACCTGTTGAAAACTGAACATAAAGATTAAGCATAACTCGCATGCATTACTGATTCAACTATGTAGATGACATCGACTAAAATGTCCTGCATTCCCAACTACAAGATATTTCTCCATAACCAAAATTAAAAAAAAAAAATCCCAATCTGGAATACCAGCACAAGACCCTACAAATACTGGAGCGCAGTCATCCATCTCAGAATGTCAAACTACAATATTGAGCAATTACAAAGTTTTATTTTTGCTTCTCGGATAGGATAATTCTCAGGAATTCAGCACGGCAATGTTCCACTCAACACTTTAACTGCTATTACAATGAGAATATTGTGCACAGAAACAATAAATAAAACAATACCAGAGTCCTGGCTGGAGTTTAGCTGTTGTAGAGGTTTCCGGTGATGTACAGATAGCGCCTGAAATTAAATTAAAGAGAATATAAAATACCTATAACAAGTAATTTTAACAAATTAAAGCTTAAAGGTGCTTGAGAGGATATCATTTGGAAGAGTTATTTAAAGAGTCAAATGTCAACATGACCAGACTAAAGGGCCTGTCCCACTAGGGCGTCACGCAGATGGCGCGCGAAGATTTGGTACATCCCAAAATCCTGGGGCGCCGCGCGCGACTACCTACGTCACCACGCACGCATCATGTGCACGTCGTGACGCGTCAATGATGTCGAGTAAATGACGCGCAAATGACACCCAAGTGGGACAGCCCCTTTAGGAATTTAATGGAGTGAGGTTTCTTATGTTATAAATATGTTGAACAGATACTGTAGGCAACAGTAACTTTAAAACAGGATTGTGTTAAACAGGGTAAATGATCCTGTTTAACACTATCCCTGAATGACACTATTACTGCTGCTACTGATCAGAATCAGTATCATCTGACAACTGATGCAATGTTTGCTTCATTGTAACTGGGTGTTTTCTTTGGAGGAGTTGGGAAGGCAAAGAGGGGACATGAGTAGATTTTTAAAAAAAATGTCAAGGCAAAGTAAATCAATCCAGCTCAAAATTATGGAACTTGCCATGGGAGAAAATAATGCTTTGCATTACCGGGTTAAATCTTTTAAAAGCGATGTCTCGGAGGGAATACAAGCAATGACCTCGAAGATCCAACTCCTTGAGCATGTCGTGTTCAGTTGCAACAACCAGAGCCTATAAATACAATTAAGCCAATTAAGCCATTAAGAAAGGGCAACTTTTTGTTAAGCTTGCGCCCAACATATGAAGAACAAACCAAAGTTTAAGCAGCAAACTCAAATTATGGTTCATGCCAAAATAGTATGGAAAGTAGATACATGGGATTCAGTCATATGAAAAACAGCTAAAGTTTCAATATATACTGAAACTGCCTTAACACATAAATTAAAATCATACTCAGAGGGTTGTACACCAACCCACTCAACTGATTGGACACCAATTGCAAGGAATAAATGTAAGTGCATTTGCTTTCTACAAAATGATTATCTGCACTTTAAGCATTGTTTCTCCATTGTTAGCTTTTTATAATGTTAAACACAAGAGTAAAGCATTTGTTACAAATTTGTTAAACGGTCAGAAAGGTTAGAATATTTGGAATAAAATTATACTCAAATTTCATCTCCAAAGATAAGCAGCTAACTATTTCAATGAAAGAAAAAGAACTGTAAAAGGAACAGCTAGCTTATCTTTATTGTCAAGTTTCATTTCCTGCAAGATAGGTTTAAAACATTGGAGAATTTAGTAAACAAAATACTAAATGCTCAATGTCATTTTAAATTAAGATATCAAATTGCATTTATATCTTCAACAAACAAAACAGGCCCTACCACCTTTTTTTAATTCAACAAAGTTTTAGATTGTCAAGGATGGTGCCTCATAAACAATGTCTCTTTGTTCTTAGTGACTCAGGTGGAGACACCAGACCAGAGGTGTCACCATCTATGCCAGGAATGGCTAGTCAGGACTATTGTATTTTCACGTCTCTGCCTAAGAACAGTAACACTTATTGGAGAACTCAACAGGACTGGCTCTGAAGGTTCCTCATCTTAACATCTCGGGCATTCTATAGATGACCACCGTCTCAAAACACAGATGATTCAACAGCATATCTCAATCAACAGGGTCCATCTTGGTGTATGGCAGTGAGTGATCAAATTGTTGCATTAGTAACCTACAGGCCAGAGCTCAAATCCTACCATGCAAGCTTTAGAATTTAAATTCATGTGATTATCTAGAATTAAAAAAGTCAACAGCAATAAAAAAAAAACAATAGGGTGGTCATGTTGGAAATCTGAAATAAGAACAGAGAATATTGAATCAGGAAAACACAAGATTGATATTTCAGGTCATTGACCTCTCTTTCAAAAGTGATGAACTGAAATGTTAAACTGTTTCGCACCATAAATAATGCTAGAGCTGCTGAATATTTCTAATTGTCTGCTTTTATTTCATATTTACAGTGGTATTTTGTATTTCTAGATTACTAATTGCAAGTTTAAAAAAAAAAAACTCATGTTGATAACAGATCAAATTCCAGAGCCAAATTCAGAGACAATTCTGGGGGAAGTTGTCTCTGGATCTCTGGATTATTAACCCAGGCTTCATCATTACCAGTAATTTAAGTGCTACATCACTCCCATACACAATGCTGTATGGTGTAGCATATTGTACAACACTGATGACTAATCTGCTTTATTTCCGTAGGTCAGCAAGGTTATTGTGAAGATTGGATAAAGAACTGAGAAGTCATTGATTTGCAATGGTAATTGTCTTTTCGCACATGCTGCCTAATCTGCTGAATATGCTCTATTTTTTATAATTATTTGCAATGATGGCCAAAAACCTACCATTTTTAGAAATTCATATTGCTCAATTATGACCTTCAGACAATTCCTTCCTCAGGGAAAAGGTGCCATCTGCATCTTGTTTGCTCAACAAGTGACTTCAATTCAATAATGCAAAATACTTAAAACGGTTCAGCAAGCTACTCAGTTCAAGGACAATTAGAGATTGGTGATGAATAAATTGCCAAGACACGAGGGCCTAAGGACATGAGGGAGAGTGTGGGCAAGCTAGGACTTTACTTCTTGGCACGCAGGGTTAGGGGTGATCTTATAGAGTTGTATAAAACCATGAGTGGAATAGATAGGGTGAATGCACAGATTTTTTTACCACAGTTGAGGAATCAAAAACCAGATGACATTGTTTTAAGTTGATATGGGAAAGATTTAATAAGAACTCGAGTGGCTTCTTTTTCCACACACATGAGGGTGGTGGGTACATGGATCGAACTGCAGGAGGAGGTAGTTGAGGCAGGTGCTATAACATAATTTTTAAGAAATATTTGGACAGGTACATAGATAGCAAAGGTTTAGAAGCGATATCAGCCAAACGCTGGCAGGTAGGTCTAGTATAGATGGGCGTTTTGATCAACGTGGGCAAGTTATGCACAAGGGCCAATTTTCATGTTGTCTGACTGACTCCAAATACTGATCTTACCAGTAAGGCCCAGAAAATGAATCTTGGAGAAAGCTGTATAATTTGTAATCTACCATAAAGGTGTAAATTCTTTCAGAAAACGATGCAGAGATTGAACTTGGAATAACTGCTCTACATGCCCCTACCTTTATTTGTTAGTACATTGAGAGGCATAAATGAGAAATTATACTGAAACAAAAATTGGAGTCAAAGCAGCAGATTCCAATGTAATCCAGTTTAGAGCCAAAATACATCTTACCTGAGAAACATACATTCTGAATTGTGCAGCAAGATTAGCCATGAAAACATAAGGAGTCTGTGGGTAGTAGACCGCAAATGAAGCTCTTTGCTGGTTAGGTGGGGAATGTCGTTTACCCCAAGCAATTCTGATCCAGACAGCGTCCCCATGTTCTACGATGTTAACCATGATCTAAGGAAGCCACAAAACAAAATTTATAAAACATATGATAAAACTAATACTTCACAAATATTATGTAAACTAGCCAGCACACTCAATGAAAATGGACATGCAGTTTGCTAGATTAGAAAAAAAGGTTGCTTTTTTAAAGCTCCATGCTTCGTACAAGGAAAATAACCCAATATCAAACATTAAAGCTTAGTTGGTTCTGAATTCAATTGCGAAATCTCTTTTGAAAGTCACATTTGGAAAAACCAGTAACATTGATATTGATTAGGCAATCACCTTTTGCCACTTGGTATTATTACTAAATGCCAAATATTCTGTCAACGGGCACTGCAGTTCAAACTGAAATGTGAAGTGCTTTGAGGAAACAAACTGGCATTATCACATTGTTAATTCACAAAAACATTCCAACCAATCCGCACAGAGCCAATTTGCGCATAGAGTGACGTGATAAATATTGTTTTATTAGGTGTTTTGCCATGTTGTTTGAAGGAGAAACATTGGCTTGGATACCAAGAACAATTCCTCCATTCTTCTGAGAAACAAAAGTGAGATCTTTCCTGTCAAGCCAATGAAACAGATGGCACCTCCAATAGCAAAACACTCCTTCCCTTCCAGTCTTGATTGGACTTGTTGCTGGAGCAGAACACTAACTTTCTGACTGAAATACTAATATAAATCCATGTCACAATTTTCATTGTATCTTTGTGTAAATGGCAATGATAAACCAATATCAATAAATTCATCACCAAATTGCCACCAATATCTGCCATCTTCCAATGCCATCCCTGTGATAAATAGTGTCTGGATCTCCTCCACAAACATGTACATCTCAAAGTTGATGGCCGAGCTCTGCAATGCAGCCAGGAATTTGCAAGTATTGATCGGAAGGCAGTGGAAATTCTGCTATTCTCCAGGAATTATGTGGGGGGAAAAAAATCAGCCCAATGAAATTAAGACAGATCAGTCCTGTTACTGGTGCAGTGCATTCCCATTTGAATGTAGAGGAACAGCTTCAATACAGAAATGCAAGGATAGATGTCATTTTCAATTTAATTAAACAAGTTTGCTTTATATTTTAAAATGTTTAACAAAATTAATTTAAAAACTATTTTTAAAAATAATTCCAGCAGTTTATTGGATTTTCATTTAAAAACATTCAGATGATAATACAATCAATTTAGACTCTCAATCAATGAGACATTCTGTTAGAAGCACTTAAGTGTCCTTGACTATCTCCATGCCAATAGAATCCTGGGGATATGACATAGACAGCTGCCAAGTTTTGTTTTCAGCTATTTTTGGGAGCATGCCAATGATCTCTCTTCTGTAGTCTGAAGAGGGATCTCGACTCGAAACGTCACCCATTCCTTCTCTCCAGAGATGCTGCCTATCCCGCTGAGTTACTCCAGCATTCTTCAATTTAAACCAACATATGCAGTTCTTTCCTACACATCTCTCTGCTGAAACCTGCCAGAATCTTAAAAGCATATCCTTGCTCTGATGGCTTGGCTTCACACAATGCTGTCAGATTTGGAACAGCTTTGCAGAACAAGGTACCACAAACAGACCTAATTAAGCCCAGAACCGTAAAGCTCACTACTGGCACAATAACTGATCTCCAATTTGTTAAGCTTTGCAACTTACATTTCTTATGAGCATTTTGAGATTTTTTTTAAACTTCTTTCTGAAGACTTCAAAGTCAAATAATGTTGCTTCTTCTACACCTGAAAAGGAAACAAGGAGTTCTGACTCGGCAACAGATAAGGAGCAGCTAAATGTAGTGAAAACCAACAAAACCGTGGCCCTGAGTAAAAGATAAATTTTGTCCATCACCGTTTGAATAAACATTTGATAGTACCCCATCTTCCTTTTTTGAGATACCTACAAATTTTATTTATCTAAAAAGATAAACCAATAAAAATAATGACAAAAACACTGTGAAAACAAAACAAGAAATTTTAAACTTATTTTCCTCTTTAATGAGTAAACTTGCCCTTTAAAACCATAGATATCCAGACATCCTAGTTTCCTTACACTCTCAGCCACAAGGGAATGAATTCCACTGTCCAGTTTTATACCAAATGGATGCAAGCATTGAGTTTAATGATAGTCCAATCAAGTATGGTAAAATACTCCAGTCACTGGCAGATTTTAAAAGAAACTTAGAACTGCACACCAAAGAAATACGTGCAGTATAGACTGACAACACAGGGCGGAGAGAGGGGGGAGTAGGGAGAGCAGGGGAGGAGGGAGAGAGGGGGTGAGGGAGGAGAGGGGTGAGGAGGGAGAGGGGCGGGGGGGAGGAGGGAGAGAGGGGGGGGGAGGAGGGAGGGGGGGGAAGGGGGGGGGGAGAGGGGGAGGATGGGAGGGGGGACGAGGAGAGAGAGGGGGGGGAGGAAGGGGAAGAGGGGGGAGAGAGGGGGAGAGGGGGGAGGGGGAGGAGGGGTGGAAGAGGGGGGAGGGGGGGGAGAGGGGGAGAGGGGGAGTGGAGGGGAGGGGGGAGGAGGGGAGGGGGGGAGGGAGGGGGAGAGGGGGGAGAGGGGGTAGGAGGGGGAGGGAGGGGAAGGAGGAGGGAGGGGGGGAAGGGGGGGGAGGGATGGGGGAGGAGGGGGAGGAGAGAGAGAGGGGGGAGGAGGGGGAAGAGGAGAGGTTAGGCCAGAGACGTGTTGCTTCTTGCGCTCTTTTGTTGTGTGCGTGGCGTTATCTCTTTTGCGGCTGTCGCCATCGTTTGTCTTATTTCTCTTTTTGTTTGCTTCTGGTTCTCGGTGGTTGTTGGTTTTTTTTGCTGCGTGCTCCTCCCCCCTTATTCTTTCTTCACTTCTCTCTTCTCTTTGTTTTTCTTCTTTCGCTTTTTTTGTCATTCTGTTCGCTGCTTTTGTTTTAGTCTTCCTGTCTCTTTTTTCATATTTCTGCCCCTTTCTCTTTTTATTCTTCTTCCTCGTTTTTTTTCTTCTTTCCCTACTGTTTTTTTCTTCGTCTCCTTTTTTTTATCTTCTTTTTGTTTTTTCGTCTTTCTCCTTTTTTTTTCGTCTGTTTCTCTTTTTTTTGTTCGTCTCTTGTAGTGTCTTCTTTCTCTTTATTTTTCTTCGCTCTCTTTTTTTGCTACTTTTTCCTCTAGGTTTCTTACGTTTTTTTTTTTTTTTTCTTTATTTTTTTTGTTTTTAGTTTTTCTTTTCTCTTTTTTCTGTCTCTCTTTTGTTTTCTGTTTTTCGTTTTTCTCTTTTTTCATTCTCTCATTTTTTCCTTTTTCTCTTTTTTGTTCTCCGCTTCTTTTCGTCCTTTCTCTCTTTTTTTCTTTATTTTTCTTTTATATTTTTCTACGTTTTTCTTTCCTCCATCTTTTTGTTTTTCCCTTTGTCTCTTTTTTTTGCTTGTCCCTGCCTCTTTTTTTTTTTTTTTATGTTGTTTTTTTCTTTTTCCTTCTTTCCCTTCTCCTTTTCTTCTTATTTTTTTTTGCTCGTCTTTTTTTCTTATTTTTTTCTCTCTTTCCTTTCAGTTTCTCGTTCGTTATTTTTCTTATTTCTCTTCTTTTTTTTCCTTATTTCTCTCTTTTTTCTTTATTTCTCTCCTGTTGACTTTTTCTCTATTTTTCTCTTTTTTTTTTCTTTTTCTTCTGTGCTCTTTTTTCTTTGTCTCTGTCTCTTTCTCTGCTTTCTCTTTTTCCTCTCTTCCTTTTGTTTTTTTTCTCGTTTTTCATTTTTTGCTTCTTCTTCTTTTCTGGTTTTTCTCTGTTTTTCTTTTTCCTTATTTTTCCTCTTTTTATGTTTTGCTTTTGGTCGTTTTGCTACCTTACGTCTTTTCGGTCCACTTTTTGTGTGCGCATCCTTGTGGTTTTTATTTGCGCACGTGCGCCTGGCCCTTGGTGTTTTCTCTCGGTGCTTTTGCTTATTTTTTCTCTCTTTACTCTTCTCCTGGCTTTTTTCTTTTTTCTCTCTCTTTTTCTTATTTTTCTCAGCTCTTCTTCTCTTGTTTATTCTCTTTTCTCTTTTTTCTCTGCATTTTTTATTTTTTTTTCTTCTGTATTTCTCTTTTGCCTTTTTTTTTCTCTCTCTGTCTTTTTTATTTTCTTTTTTTTTTTTTTTCTTCTCTACTTTTTTTTTTTGCTTCTTTCCGGCTTTGTTTTGCTCTCCTCTTTATGTTTTTTTTCCGTTTTATTTATTTTCTCTCTTTCCTCTCCACTTGGTTTTATTTTTTTCTCTATTTTTACTCTTTCTTTTTTTCTTTATTTTCTCTTCACTTTCCTATCTACCACTCTTCTTTTTTTTCTCTCTGCCTTTGTTTTTCTCTCTGCTTTTTTTCTACCTTTCCATTACTTTTTCTGCTCTCTTTGTTTCCGCCCCCCCCTCCTTGACTTTTCCTGTCCTTCCCATCTTTTTCTTTTCCGAGCTCTCCCTACACTTTTTTGCCGCTTTTTTTTTTTTTTCTTCTCTCTTTTTCCTTTTATTTTTCATTGTTTTTTCTTCGCCTGCCTTCTACATTTCTTATTGGCGTATCCTTATACTACTTTCTTTTTTTGTCCCCTTTGTTTCTCTCTGTTATTTGTCTATTATTTTCCTTCTTTTCTTTTGTTTTGTACTTCTGCTGTCCTTATTTTTTTTTGTTCTTCGTGGCTCTGCTTTTCGTTCTGTTCGTGTGTTGTCTTTTTTTTTGGCTCTCTTCTTTTCTTGTCTCTTTTCTATTTTTCTTCTCCTTCTTGTTCTTTTTTCTTCTTGGTACTTTATTTTCTTTTTTACCTTCGCTTCTTTTGCCTCGTGTTCTCT